>CM066728.1:184227173-185443006 GCA_033961575.1 Aselliscus stoliczkanus
TTCTGAGAAGCTCTTTATCTCTCCTTCAATTTTAAGTGATAGCTGTGCTGGGTAGAGCAATCTTGGTTGTAGGCCTTTATTTTTTGTCACTTTGAATATCTCCTTACACTCCCTTCTGGCCTGCAGAATTTCTGTAGACAAGTCAGCTTTTAGTCTAACAGGAGTTCCTTTGTATGTAACCTGCTGTCTTTCTCTTGCAGCCTCTAGGATTCTGTCTCTGTCTTTCACCTTTGCCATTTTACCTATGATGTGTCTTGGTGTGGACCTGTTTGGGTTCAGCTTGCTTGGAACCCTCTGCACTTCCTGGGCATGTATGTTGATTTCTTTCACCAGGGTAGGGAAGTTTTCAGTCATTATTTTTTCAAATACATTCTCGACCCCTTGCTTCTTCTCTTCTCCTTCTGGTATTCCTATGACGTGAAGATTGCTGCATTTCATGTTGTCCCAGAGGTCTCTTAAAGTATTCTCATTCTTTTTTATTCTTTTTTCTTTTTGTTGTTCCACCTGGGTGATTTCTGCTATTTTGTCTTCTAATTCGCTGATCCGCTCCTCTGCTTCATCTACTCTACTGGTGATTCCTTCGAGTGTGTTCTTCATTTCAGTTATTGCATTCTTTAGTTCTAACAGGTTGTTTTTTATGGTTTCCCTATCCTTCTTTATGTTCTCGCTAAGTTCCTTAAACATTCTTATCATCAGTGTTCTAAACTCTGTCTCTGAAAGGTTGGATCCCTCTGTTTCATTTAGTTCCATTTCTAGAGGTTTCTTCTGATCTTTTACTTGTGACATGTTTCTTTGTTTCCCCATTCTGGCTGTCGCTCTGGGATTGCTTTGATGTATTAGATAGATCACCAGGAGAGCCCTGGCTGGATCATGCAGGCACACTCCCAGGAAAACTCCCAGTCTCAACCTGTCCCAATCAGCCGCTCGCAGACCAGGCCAACCAGCCCGACAGCCAATCACCAGCCTGGCAACTCTGCAAGCGCAGTGCAGAGAGCGGGGACCCGAGGCGGCTTGCGCACTCCCACGTCTCAATGAGCAGCCTGTTGGAGCCGGAGTACGCCCACCAAGCATTTCCCTGGCAACACAGTATAAGCCTGGCAGAGGGTGGGGTTCCAAGGTCGCATG
Organism: Aselliscus stoliczkanus; assembly: GCA_033961575.1. Classification (NCBI taxonomy): domain Eukaryota; kingdom Metazoa; phylum Chordata; class Mammalia; order Chiroptera; family Hipposideridae; genus Aselliscus; species Aselliscus stoliczkanus. The sequence goes on from CM066728.1 coordinate 184,228,299, forward strand.
CGCGCTCGCACACACGCACACACGCACGCACTTCTGCGCCAATTCCACCAGACCGATGAGGTCTCGGACCTGATCCTCTGTGGGAGGGCCCAACCTGACAAAATGGCACCCTCCTTACACCACTCATGTGCAGGCTCCACACATGGGAACAATAGTCCAAAAACCTCCAGCCTTTGCACCAAAGGTGCTCAGTTCAGTCCATCCCTGCAGGCTCCTGGGTCCAGCTCACACAGCTACTCCCTCCAGCAGGAACCAGGTAAGTGCACCGGCCCGTTCGCCATCCCCAACTGATACTTTAGCTGCCCTCAGCCTCACCGAGCTGGGCAAAGAGAGTCCTCACTAATTTACTGCTGGCTATCTTAGAACTTCTCTTCCCAGCAAAGGAACTCTGGGCTGGTGAGCTTGGTGTGAGGCCGGAGGGTCTCTCACCCAACCGGAGAAGCCTCCCCACACAGCTGGGACCAACCTCATGGGGTTCGCCCTCTCTCATCTCCACCCGTCCTACCAGACCCGATGTGGCCTCCTCTTTAAGTTCTTCGTTTAGTGGTTCTGTTCATCTAGTGTTCCGGGGGATCTCCAGGGTTGAATGCTGTATAATTTGTTTGTAATTTTGGTGTGATCCTGGGAGGTAGTGAGCTCAGCATCTGTCTATTGCGCCATTTTACCGTAAGCTCCAGGCCAATTATTTTATTATTCAAGACTTTTTAATTGGCAACTTTGTTTTGAGAATTCCCCATAAGCCTGCACGAAATATTCCTATAACATTTTCCTCGCTCTCTTTCATAGTAGTTAGACCTAAAATGCCCTACCTGCCTTTTCCTGGATTCCCTTTCTTTCACAAGCTTTCCAGCCAGTAAGTTTATTTTATGTCCAATCTTTGCTTTGTGTCTGATTCTTGTAGGACCCAAACTGGAGCCTAACATTCAGTGCTATATTTCTCCTGTGTTTTTAAGTCTGGCTGAGAAGTTGAGTACAGCTTTACCAGTATAACAGGGCTGGAAAGGATAAAAAGTGGAATTAGGGTGATTAGGCAAGATGAGCTTCGGAAAACACTCCAAGCTCTTAGGAGAAACCTCTGATGTCTATACATTAATATAAAAGGAAAAAAGACTTCACAAAGTCTGAAATGAATTTTTCAATCAGCTCAATTTATATATTTTTTTAAAATAATTTACTCTTAGCCTAACTTTTTGTCAGAATCAGAGGTAAGTATTTTCTTGAACAATAAAATATAATTCAGACACTAAGATTTATTACTTCTACACATAATATGCAGTGTTTGATCACTAACTATTCAGGCATGCAAGAAAATATAACTTTACCAAAGAAAAACAAATGAGAAAAAACACATTGGTGATTCAGAGTATAATGTTATCAGAGGCAAAATTTAAAATAATTGTGATTGATATGTTAAATAAATAAAATGTTAAGATGAATTATTTTGGCTGAGAACTAGAAACTGCGAAGAGACATCAAATGGGTATTATATAAAATAAAATATAAGAACTAAAATTGACAAATAAATAGATGGGTTTAATAGCAATTTATATAAAGTTAAAGAGAAAATTAGTTAACTAGACATTAAAAAATATCCCATTGTAAGCATAGAGTCAAAAAGGAAAAATAGAGAAATAAGTGTGATCTATAGAACATAGTGAAAAATCTAACTAATGTGTAATGGAGTTACCAGTTTTTAAGAGAAAGAAATGGAGCAGATACAATATTTGAAAGGATAATAACTGATATTTTCTAAAACTGATTGAAGATATCTAGTATAGAATAAAAATACTATAATACTTTTCTGGTTATGACTAAAAGGAACTAAATATATTTCCACACATTAAATGACTTTGAAAAACAGAAAAACATGTGAAACAAGTATTTGGAGTCATTGAACCACAGGTAGGACAAGAGAATGATTTCTAAAAGAAGGGGAATGAACAGTGTGAGCCCTATGATTGCCAAGGTTGTAACCTGGCTAGAGTTTGCAGGATGCAATGCAGAAAGGAAACTGAATAGAGTAGTTGTCTTCTTGAGTTGAACAGTAGAATTCATAATTTGAGAAGGCCAAGAAAGCTAGAACTTCTGAGGCAAAGTCTCAGAGAATAAGACGATGTCTTGTTAAGAAATGGGAATTGGGGGGTGACCAGTCAGCTTAGTTGGTTAGAGTGTGGTGCTGATAACACCAAAGTTGCTGGTTCAATCCCCACATGGGCCACTATGAGCAGCGCCCTCCCTAAAAGAAAAAAGAAAAATTAAGAAATGGGAATTATTGTTTTATATCACCCCCTCAAAAAAATAACAGAACACATGCAAACAAAAACAAAACAAAAGAACCACTGCAGGCCCAAATGTATATACTAGCAAATTCAACCAAAAATTTAAAAAGAAATAATACCCAATCTATATAAATTATTCCAAAATATGGAAGATGAGGAATTGCTTGTCAATTCCTTCTCATTAGCATGCATTATCCTGTAGCACCCAGACAAAAACATTAATGGAAGACAAAACCACAAACTAATATTTTTCATATAGCTACATATAGCTACACAAATTTTCATCAAAATAGAACAAATGAAACCTGAGATATATTAAAAGCAAAATGAATTGTGACCAAGCAAAGTTTATCCCAAAATTCAAGATTTTAAAATTCTAAAATCAATTTTTTAAAAATGAACTTCAATTGGAGACAAAAAGAAAAATTTTATGTAGGATGTGAAGATGTCATTTTATTTCCTATGTCTTCTAGTAACTATACAGTTGTCCCTCAAAATACACCTATTGCATTGAATTGAGAATTGAGTCAATCATCCTATTTGCAGAAGAATTTGATATGATGTTCATTTTGCAACTAGAAAAGTATTGCTATTGTAGTCTCTGTGGATTTTTCTAAGATTTAAGAGGCAAGGATTTAAGAACAATTCCAGAGACTAGCTTAAAGTATAAAAGCAAGAAATCACACAGTCTGGGTGTGAGAGAAACAAAGAAATCATTCTGAAAACATGGCCATGTTGTTGCTAGATTGAAAATGGAGAATTACGAGTAGAGGAACCAAACATACATCTGGCCTTTGAGTATAAAGTCTAAGCAATGGAAAAATGAAGTCTAAGATTGCAGACACAGGCCTCTGAAATAAACTCAGCAATAACTGGGTAACCATAGAAAGCACAACTTATCACAGACACATGGCAAATATAACAGAAAATCCAAAGGCAGAATCAACATTGCTAGTAATGAAGATATATGGCAGTGCCTGACAGGCATTACTTGTTGCCTTAGAGTTATATGTCGCTCTTTTGGCAATAAAATGGGGGAATGGGGAAGACAAATTAAAACATCGGGATGGAAAGGCCCAGCAGATGCTGTTGATTGGACCCAGAAATAAAAAAGCTATAATTACATTTTAAATTAATGATGTACTATTATTTCAAAGTTAACATTATTGTAAATGTCTAGGTTAGAAAATTACTTATTCAATTATCAATATTAATACATAAGATAATTTCTACCAAGAACAGATAAGCACTAGTGATAATTAAAAATTACTATCCCATTAACATGTAGATAACTTATGTTAAGAAACAACTACACAATGTATAATTTATTGGACTGTCGGAAAGTCATGACACAGTTTGGCAATGAAAAACAGAAAAAATACATCATGACTTTCGATAACCCAGTAGAATCTTTGTTGTTTCTGTATTACTGAGCTGTAATTATTTTAAGGACAGAACCTTAACTTAGTTATCTTTGCTTTCCCTGTAGAACACAGTACAGAGACTGGTGCATGTTTATTCAGTAAAGATCTTTCAAATGTGTGCAAATAAACAAAAATGAACTTCAACCCTTGTCTCACCCCATATGCAAAAATTAACTTGAAATGGATCATAAACTTAAATTTGAGAGCCAAAGCTATAAAACTTCCAGGAAAAACATTATAGTAAATCTTAGTCACCTTGAGTTAAAAACAACAACAACAAAAATATGCAACATAAGAACAAAGTTAACTTATTGGGCTTCACTAAATTAAAATCTGTAGTTCTTCAAAAGATTCAGCTAAACAAATGAAAAGACAAACAACAGATTGGAAGATCATATTTGCAAAACATGTATCAGACAAAGACTTGTATACAAAATATATAATGAACTCTTATAACCTGATAAATTTCAAAAATAAAACAAAACCAAAAAAACCAACAAACCAATTTTTTAAAATGGCAATATTTGAACACACATTTTACCAAAGATATGTAATTGGCAAAAAAGTACATGTAAATATACTCAATGTCATTGAGTACATTTATTAGGGGAATGCAAATTAAAATCACAATGAGGTATTACTAGAATTTTTAAAATTAGAAAGCCTGCATATATCAAATGAATCAAGAGGGTGGGTTTACTTTAATCCTTATCTACTGCTGCTGAGATTATAAAATGAATACAACTACTATGCAAAAAAATTTGACAGTATTGTGAAAAGCTAAAAATACAACTACTTAATGAGTCTCAACATATAGATACACCCAGCTATTACTCACAAGTAATGAAAGAGTATTAAAGCATACATCCACATAAAGAATAGTACACAAGTGTCCATAGGACCTTTATTTGTAGCATCTCTAAAGTGGAAATAACCCAAATCTCCATCAGCAGAGAAAGAAATATATTTCGATATAGTTATTCAATGGAATACTATTCCGCAATACACTTAAATATGTGCTATTTGTTGTATGTCAATTTTATAAATCAATAAAGCTATAAATATTATTATGAGCTGTAAGTGGAATAAATACAAAGAAAAACACAACTTTGGCACATGACAACTAAAATGCAAAAATCAAAGACCAATGGAAAACGTTCTGAAAAGCCAAAAAAAAAAATGCAGACATATTGTCTTCAAAGGAACAATAATATTGGCAGTTTATTTCTCAGCAGAAACAATGGAGGCAAAATAACCAAAAACAAACACACACAAATAACATCTCAAAAGTCATTTTGAATGAGCATAACTGCCAACATGAATTCTATTAATATAACTGATGAAAACATTCTTCAAAAATGGAAGACATTTTCAGGCCGGCCGAGTGGCGCATTGGTTAAGAACTGGCTTGGGACGCCAGCTGCCCTGGTTAGGATCCCACATATGAGGGCCATGACACTTCCCTCTATAGCTAGCAACAGCCCCACCTGGAGCTGGGCTGTGCAGGCCCCGGTGACAGTATAGGCGGCAGCCCCTGCTGCAGTGGGGTGCCATAGGCTACAGTGAGTGGCCAGCAGCCAGCGTGAGCTGCCAATAGCCGCGGTGAGCGACCATCCAGAGGCCTTCGACCGATCTGCCTCATCCAGGAAGAGCGCAATGATGATACCAACATGAGCCACTGAAAAAACTTCCACCACAACCAGACTGAAGAACAAAAAGCAACTTCTGTTCCCCTTTCCCGATTCCCCAATGCTGTTTCCCTCTCCCAATTCCCCAATAAAATCTTTAAAAAAAAAAAAAATGAAGACATTTTCAGGTAATCAAAATCTGAGAAAAACTTTCACTAGAAGACCTGCACTAACATAATTATTAAAAGGAATACTTCAGGCAGGAGAAAGCTGATCTTAGATCCCAGATCCAAGCTGAAGGAGAAACGAAGAGCTATAAAATGGTAGTTGTACTCAAATGTGCAAATCTAAATGAAAATTATGTAACACAGAAACTATATGTTTGTGGTTATAAATATTATATTATACAATTATATACATATATATACACACACAATTAAATATGACAATATTATTACATCAGTTCAGAGGGAATTGAATGTGGTAAGCCTATTGTAAGATCTTTTCATTAACTAAGTGATAAAATTACATATTTATATTAACTTTTAATAGTTCAAGAACACATGTTTTAATATCTAGGGTGACCCTTAAGAGAATAGAAAGAGAATGTATACTCAGTAAGCTAATAGAGGGGAAAATGGAAAATTGAAACAATTATTTACAAAAGAAGAAAAGAGGAAGAAATAATATAGTCAGGACACAAAGGAACAAGACAAACAAATAAAAAACAACAACTCATAGACACAGACAATAGTTTAGTGGTTACCAGAGGGTGAGAGGAGGGGCGAGGTAGATGAGGGTAAAGGGGTCAAATATATGGTGATGGATGGAGAGCTGATTCTGGGTGGTGAACAGACAATGTGATATATAGATGATGTATTACAGAATTGTACACTTGAAACCTATGTAACTTTACTAACCATTGACACCCCAATAAATTCTAATAAAAAAATCGAAATATTTTAGTAACTATGCCAATTAAAGCAACAGGAAGACGCATTTTAGCACAAAACCTTCTGCCAAATATTGCTTAAAAAAGTCCATATCTTAAATACTATCTTAAATGGTTTTATATTTAAGGGTTTAAAATTTCAACCTCAGAGTGCAATAAATAATTGTTGAGGATACAACACAGGTTCATAACATACATGGCTAAAAAGACAAGTTATTTATCTTCAAGAAGCTCAGTTTCTCCCTATTGAATAGTCTAAGTTAAAAATATCAGAAAACAAATATTGATAACGTGTTTTTAATCATACCAACAAATTCAAAGAAGTCTATTTCTTTCTTTTCAATTCTATTTGCATATAAACCCTTTTCAGGGAGGTTCATATATATGCCTGGAATTATATGCTGTGATTCTATTTTTGAGCACTGCGGGTAAGCATGTTTATGCGGAATTAGCAGGAATGAACCAGTTGGCAGCATCTGTTCTGTGCAATGTGGCTTTCCTCCAGGGTGAAAATGTCAATACAGCGTAACAACTTTTTGGAAAAAGAAAAAGTGAACTTTTATTGTTTCTAGGCAGACATAAATATCATAGGCAGTGTCATGACAGACTGATTAATGGACTCAGAAAAGAGGGGAGAAAATGGATCACTCTTATCTCTAATGTTCTTTCCTAATTTTCTGGTTGTGCAAAACGTGTTTTGTTGTTTTTTTTTCCTTTTTTTTTTTTTAGATTGAAGTATCAATCCATTTATTCCTGTGAGTACTGTGCATTAAAGAATGTGTCATTATTGTATGAGACTCTATCGTAGAGGATGCTGAAGTGCTTTAGGTGTAAGTCAGATATGGTTCCGTGTTCAAGAAACAGGAAGATTTTGATATAGTTTTCATATGCATGTATAATATTTCATACAAATCCATATCTATGTATATATTGATATGCACAAAGGTGTAATTGTGTATGTATATACATATGTATATATCTTCCTTCTTTCCTTCTGTCTTTCTTTTTGTTCTTAGTTCCTTCATTCCTTTTGAAAATTTTCACCCTGATGCTTTGGTTCCATATGGAACATATGGCCTCTGTTCCTTTATAATGATTTGCCCTTATCTTTACAAGTCAAACTTGCTTTGCTTTCTACTGTCAATAGACAGTAAGACACTGTGTTCATAATTACTGGGCCTTGGATAGTTACTTTTACTAAGCAAGCTCATAGAAAACAAAACTACCTTTTTGCTAGACATAATTAACAATATTAATGATCTTTAACTTGTCCCTAAAAGTAATATTCCAGTATGTTTTCTTCTCCACTCAGAAATAGCATCTGCTCAAAAGTTGCTTATGTAAAACAGGAAGTCATACATTAGTGCTGCATTTCAAAGAGTTCTGAGAATCTCATAAAGGCAAGAGTTTGGTGGAACTGAAAGACAGGACTTACAGAAGAGTAGACGGTGATGAATCTTTTTGCCAGAATAAGAAAAACATAAAACCCAACCTCTGATTATGATTCTGAAATTCCAAAGTGTCTTCCTTGGCATAGAATTAGAGATGAATGAAGCAAGCAGCACTTTTTGTTTGGCACAAGTATGAAAGTACGCCTCCAAAAAGCCAATGCTTGACAGAATGAGACTGATTTTTTTTTTCTTTTCATGTAAACTGAGGGTTTCCATTTCAGCCTCTATATAGCAAACTATTCACCTAGTATTCATGTGCTTCGTATTTTGATACCCAGCGATATCACTCCCCTTGTCTATTTTGACTATATAAACCAAGAGCTTCCAATATTTGTTGACAGTATGACTGTGTGTGTGTGTGTGTGTGTGTGTGTGTGTGTGTGTATCTCCAGGGTCATGGCATGATGAAACTTGTAATGTCTTGTATTATTAAGTTGTAAAGAAGCTCAAATTGTGTCCAAAACGAGTTTCCACTGGCCAAATCTGAAACTATGTGAGTATAAAAAATCCCCATAAGTTTATGATTAAAATGTAAATCTATGAGTTCATGGTAAAGAAATAAAAAATGGGAAAAAATAAAAAACACTCTTACAAGGGAATACCTTCTGGTAGATATAAAAAGATTGATGGAATTAGAAAACTATCATTTAAAAACCATAATGGTAATACTAGATTTAGGCAAAACTAATCAATAGATGCTACAATTATTGTGTAGGAAGATATTTACTACTGACAAAGGAAAAATGTTAACTTTACAGTTGCAAAAACTAATCAAATACCACCTTAACTAAGTGACCAAAGTTAAGATCACTAGCATTGGGATAAATTGATGTCATAACATCCTGAGATGAAGTACTGGAAATAATACAATATCATTCGTAAATGAGAGGGAATATTACACAAATACAAATTGAAGTAAGGTACCAAAAATAATGGTCTTATACTCTTAAAAACAGCAATTCATGAAAGACAAATTAAAAGGGACTAAAAATGCATGACAACTAAATATCACTCGTAATCCTTAGCCAATTTTTTTCTTCAAAATACATTATTAAATTTGAACAAATTTAAGTAAAAAAAATCTATGTCCTTCAAGTCTTTCCCATTTTCACTCTACTCTCAGCAGAGCTGTCAAGAGTCCTTTAGGTGAAGCATAAGACAGATCATAGCATCCATCTGTTCAAACCATCCAATGGTAAACTCTATGAGGGTAAAATTCAAACTCCTTACTACCATCATAATGACTTATTAGCCAAGGGACACTCTTGAGGGTGAAAACAACATTATCAATAATTATACCAGGACAGCAGGCATAAACTAGTATGTATAGTCACCTTGAAGGCAAAATCCCCTGTGGCCCCATTCCTTCTCAGATCCTATTGTCCTTTTCTAAGTATGCCATTGTGCTTACACTTTCTGCTTTTGGAGCAAACCAATAAAACTTCAATCACAGGGCCTTTCCAAGGATTGTTTTTCCCTGCCTGGAATTCTCTTCCCACCAATTACTAACAGTGCATTAATTTATTACATTGAAGTTTGTACTCCAAAGTCATTTTCTCAATGATGCCCTCTCTGGCCACCCTATCTAAAATTTCAGTATTCTTTCTCCAGTATTTCATATCTTCTTTATCTGCCTTGTCATTGGCATTTATTTATATATTGGGTTGTTGGAAAAGTCATGACACATTTTTGCAATGAAAAACATAGAAAAAATGTGTCATGACTTTTCCAACAACCTAATATTTATCAATTTGTAATAGAATATATATTTTAAGATTTATCTTGCTTATTATCTGCATCCCATATTAGAATATAAGATAGCTGAGGGCAAGTATTTTTGTTTGGATACAGTCACGTATCCATAGCTCCTATATTAACCTCTAGCACTTAATGGCAATCAATAAATACTTTGTGAAGAATTAAAGAATGTATTTTATTTCAATGAAACATTAGATTTACTGAATGTTTATAAAAATAAATTTATGAATGATATGAAGAGTCAGCCTAGATCTTTACTACAATGCATATCTATTCATGGCAATAAAAAGAAATTGAACATTTGTTATATTAAAATAATAGTTTACTTATATCCAAGTCTTGTGAAATGTAAATTGTGAATTCTAGGCAACATTCAGTAATTCTTCATCAGACTGGGCTGAATGAATATTATTTGATTGTTTTGCTTGCATTTCACTGATAAATGGTTAGGTGGAATATTATTTTTTCATGTTTTTTGAAACATTTGTTTTCACATTCAGAGTAGCGAATGTGATAGGTCCTTTTTCCTTAGGTTTTTAGTAGTTTATATATTTTTTTCAATGAAATCATTAGGAGCTTATTCATTATGGTTTTCTTAAATATAACATTTTACATTATTCTACCATAAAGATTATGCAGCAGCATTTTACAAAGTTTAGTAAATCAAAAAATGTTTAAAGGATTCAACATACCTTACTATTCTAACTGTGGATTTGAAGCCGGCATCCTGAGATTAAATTCTGGAGCCATACTGACATCCTATATGATTATAGATCTTTGCATAAAGCTTCAAGATTCAGGATCTCCCTCACATAGTTATTATAAAATGGAATGAAATAATGAATTCTAAGTAGTGAGTGCTACACTGTTATTTATTATCACTTTTTAAGGTAGTTTAGCATTGTTAGGTTTTATTTTTATTGGTCATCATCTTTGTCCAGTAATTTCCATATGCATACATATTTGCATATCTGCAATGATGGACTGTATTCAATTTTATATCATGTGTTTTACTTAAGAGCATATCATCAAGAAGTTTGATGTTGCAACATAATATGCATAATTTTAATTAAATGCACACTATTCTATCTAGTGATGGTATCATAACTTATTCAAATATAAGATTAGTATTGTGCAATTAATTAAAATGCTTTTTAACATACAAATCTGGCATAGTAAGAGAGGCCTGGTAATAAACTCATGATATGTATACAAATATGTTTATAAAGCCTTTTAGGAAAGCAGGTTTGGAAAGATGACAGAAACTTTAAACATGTTCATTCTCTTTGACCCAGTAATTCCATTTCTGGGACTCTCTTCTAAAGAAATGATCAGAAATGAGGACAATGATTTATGGACAGATATTTTATCATGCTATTATTTATGGCAGCAAACAACTGGAAGCAATCCAAATGTCCTACATGAATAATTTACTATACCATGGTGGAGCCATAAGAATAAAGGATTGGCAGCTATTATAAAATATACTTATGAAGAATTTTAATGTAATCTCCATGAAAATCCCAATGGCATTTTTTAAAGAAATAGAACAAAAAATCATCAGAATTGTATAGAATCACAATATACCCCAAATAGCCAAAACAATCCTAAGACAAAAGAACAACTCTGGAAGTGTCACACACTCAGACTTCAACTTATACTACAGAGCAACAATAATCAATACAGGAGGGTATTGGCAGAAAAACAGATGCACAAACCAATAGAATAGAATTGAAAACCCAGAAATAAACCCACATATATATGAACAGATAATTTTCAACAAAGGAGCCAAAAACATAAAACGGAGAAAAAATCCTCTTGAATAAATGGTACTGGGAAATTTGGAAAACAATGTGCAAAAAAATAAGATTAGACTGTTGTTTACCATACACCAAGATTAACTCAAAATGGATCAAAGACCTAAACATAAGTGAGACCTGAAACAATAAATTGCACAAAAGAATGCATAAATACTAAACTTATGGGCCGTGGGTTTAGAGAGGATTTTACGAATTTGATCTCAAAAGCAAGGGAAATGAAAGCTAAAATAAATGAATGGGATTATATCAAACTAGAAGGTTTCTGCACAGCAAAAGAAGCCATCAAAAAAATAAGGAGGCAACTAACCAAATGGGAGAAGATATTTGCAAACAATACCTCTGATAAGTGGCTAATACAATATATAAAGAACTCATACAATTCAACAACAACAAAAACAATCCAATAAAAAAAGGGCACAGGACCTGAAGAGACACTTCTCCCAAGAGATATGCAAATGGCCAATAGATATATGAAAAAAATGCTCAACTTTGTTATCTACTATGAAAATGCCAATCAAAACCACAATGAGATGCCATCTCACACCTGTTAGAATTGCTGTTATCAATAAGACAAGTACAGTAAAACTTTGGATTGCGAGTAACTTGGTTTGTGAGTGTTCCACAAGATGAGCAAACATTTCTAATTCATTTTAATTTGGTAAATGAGCGATGTCTTGCAATATGAGTAGTTTGTTTCTGGAACGAATTATGCTCGCAAACCAAGGGATTATTGTAATGACAAGTGTTGGAGAGGTTGTGGAGAAAAAGGACGCCTCATACACTGCTGGTGGGAATGTAAATTGGTACGACCATTACGGAAAACAGTATGGAGGTTCTTCAAAAAATTAAGAATAAATTACCGTATAACCCAGCAATCCCTGTTGTGGGTATCTACCCTGAAGTATGAAAACATTTATCTGTAAAGATATATGTACCCCTATGTTCATTGAAGGCTTATTTACAGTGGCTAAGACATGGAAACAGCCAGTGTTCTTTAATAGATGATTAAATAAAGAAGATGTGGTACATATACACAATGGCATATTACTCAGGCATAAGAAAAGATGCAATCCTGCCATTTGGGACAACATGGATGGATTTTGAGATTATCATGCTAACCAAAATGAGTCAGAAAAAGTTGAGAATTGTGTGACTTTATTCATATGTGTGATATAAAACTGAAAGCAACAAATGAATAACACAAACACAAGAAACACAAACACATTCGGCCGGCCGAGTGGCGCATTGGTTAAGAGCTGCTTTTGGGATGCCAGTGGCCCCGGTTCGGATCCCACATATGAGGGCCAGTGACACTGCCCTCTACAGCTAACAACAGCTCCACCTGGAGCTGGACTGCTAGCCCCGGTGAAGGTGTAGGCTGCAGCCCTTGCTGCAGCGGGCTGCCATAGGCTATAATTGAGAGGCCAGCAGCCAGTGTGAGCGGCAGGCAGCCAGCATGAGCTGCCAATAGCCGCAGTGAGCGACCAACCATCCAGAGGCCAGTGACAAATCTGCCTCACCCAGGAAGAGTACAATGACGATACCAACATGGGCCAGTGAAGCAACGTCCTCTGCAACTAGACTGAAGAACAAAAAGACAGTAACTTGTCTGTTCCTCTTCCCTGATTCCCCAATGCTGTTCCCCTCCCTCAACTACCCAATAAAATCTTAAAAAAAAAAAAAAGAACGAAACACAAACACATAGACACAGACAAAAATGTAGTAGTTACCAGAGGGTGAGAGGGAAGAGGGGATGGTGGAAGAGGGAAAAGGGGGTCAAATATATGATCATGGAAGGAGAACTGACTCTGGGTGGTGAACACACAATGTGATACATACGAGGAGATGATGTGTTATGGAATTGTACATTTGAAAGCTATATAATTTTTTTAACTGCTGTCACCTCGATAAATTTAATAAGTATTAAAAAAGAATTTTAAAACTTGTATAAATGTTCAAATATGTTAAAAGAAAAACATAACAGATTTTATAATTATGATATGTAATGTGTACATAAATATACACATACAAGCAAGAACATACTAGCAGAATTATGCCCAAGTAGAGGAATGCTGGCGATGTTTGTTTTCGTCAATTTTCCACATCTACTACAATGAACATATATCCCTTTAAAGCTAATTTTTTAAAGGAAAGTAAAGCTACTCTTAAACTACTAACATCTATGTTTAGATTGGGAAATGTTGAATGATTGGCACACTGTGTATTAATTTGACACTGATGGCCTGACACCTTTGTTGATGAGCATGATACTGTGTCCCAAAGGCAATGTAAGGCCATATCCAACTATTTTCAGCTTCTCTCAGATCCATGGAAAGTTTCCAAATTGCAGTATTGTAAAGGAGAATAGAGTTAAAGTCTTATGAAGTTACAGACTAATGAACAGTAGCAGCAGGTTCATCCACAATCCAATTACTTGGAAAGTAAATGTACCATATCTAGTTAGTGATATTGTTTAATATTTAATCCTGTGAAACCAAAGCATGAACATTAAAGTTCTATAGCAAACCCTAGAAGCATGAAAATAAAGTATAAAGGTAGCAAATCTTCTAAAGAAAAGAAAAACCCTGTAAAAATTGCCTTTCTACAGACTGCACATGTGCTGTTACAAAAGGATAAATGGAAACTGATTCAGTACTCATTTTTTTTCCTTCTGTCAAAAATAATTACGACTAGATTAGCTTTGTTGTCGTCTCTATAACTATCTTCTCAGATTCTATAATGCTTGACAGCCTATTTAAAAATGAGCGTTATTTAAGGTCACATAGTTCTGAATGCAAACTTATTAAAAATAAGTTTCTAATAAAGAGATGGTAGAAAGATGACTCTTTAGACTCATTATTATAAGGATTGTTACTTTCTACTTCATGTGACTCCTCACATTAGAGAAACTGAGGCCCCCAAATTATGATCTCCATTTCATCAAGGACTTAAATCAATTCCCATGAAGAAAACAGAACATAGTAAGCCCTCTCACCACCAATAGTAGAATTTGGAACTATCACTTCTATTTTTATTCCAATATATGGTATGAATATGGTGAGTCTGGAGGAATAGCATACATACTCAGTTGTGTTTAGGTTTATAGCAATGCCAAATTTGCTTATTCATTATAACTTGATCCCTGGGTCAGATTCTGATTGTATTGTAGTTTCACGGTAACTCAATTGCCTTAATTCTCGTTATTTTCCTAGAACCCTCACACCATTCCTAGTTCCCTTTCTCCTGCCTGTAGAATCTACAGCCCAGGGCCGACCAAGTGGCGTGGTGGTTAAGTGCTGGCCTGGGAAGCCAGCAGCCCCGGTTCGGTCCCACATATGAGGGCCAGTGACACTGCCCTCAAAAAAAAAACACAAAAAAAAAACAACAACAACAAAAAAAAGAATCTACAGCCCAGTTTACATGTATTCAGATGCTGCCTGTAATCCAGCGTCAAGCCAGATAGATTACACTGAGTTGTGAGTTTCAACCATAGAGACTAACATACCTGAATTGTGTGTCTCATTCACAATACTGACCTCCTTTTGATTGCCTGTAAGCAAAATAGACAAAAGCAAGAACGTTCTCTTTTGGATATTGTCTAGCTTTCATTGCAAGCTGCTCCCACCCGCCCCCATGTAGTCTGATTTATAGTCATCTCCTTTTCTCAAGAACCCATCTCTCTAGTTACAGGGATATATTCAAGAAATGACAAATCCCATTCCTAACAGGCATTTTCCTCAGGATTTTTCAAATTTGAATTGGAGGAAGAGATACTTTCAATTAAATGGTGAAAATAAAATATGGCACCCCAAACTTGCAATAATAGTAGGCTATGTAGCATTGTACATAATGTTTATGTCCCTTCCACATCCTCTTAGCCATTACCATTTCCATGCAACCTGGCTCGACCTGCATTAGATAACACCTATATCTCTTTGTCTGCAGATTTTCCTGGCCTCTAGAGTCCTCTCTGCACATGTGTGACAGGTCAAAAGTGATGAGGAATTAACACTACATGAGAGCAGCCCTCATTCCTGGCTGACAGGAAATGATAGGTTACACACCCTAATTCACTTACTCTCTTGGTGGGGTAATATGGAGCTACAGGATCTAGACCAATTCCTAGACCTCCAGTTGAATAAACTCCAGTGAAATTTGGTAATATACAATGTTTTATCTTCCTTCCTTCCTTCTCTGACTTTCTCCCCCTTTAATATTTTACAAGAGTCTCCAGAAAACATCTTCCCAAAACCCACACACTCTCCAAATACACTGCTGTGTTGGAGGGTCCGCTTTTGGGGACTCCAAAAAAGACATTTAGCAATATAGACTAAGTCAATTTTAAGGAATAAAATTAGCAATCAAAGGGACAAGGAAGTCAGAAGTAGACTGCTCATGGTAGTTACCCTACCCCCTAATCCTGGCCCACTTCTAAAACTTAGTTTTTCTTTTTTTCTATTCTATGAGCCACACCAGTGTTCTTTCGGTACCTACTCATTCCTCCAAATTGAAAAAAATTAGTGTTCAATATTTTGTTACCAGAGAATCCAAATATAGATATAAATACCATCCTAAACTATGTTCTTGTTGTAGGCTGATTAATGCCCCCCTTCTAAAACAAAAAAATATATCCATGTCCTAATTCCTAGAACCTGTGAATCTTACTTTATATGAAAAAAAAGAAAGAAAGACCTTGGAGATATGATTAATTTATGGATCTTGAGTTAGGGAGATTATATAAATATTATATATTTATATAGTATAACATAATATAATATAATATATTTTATGTCAACTATTATTGAAAAACATTAATTATTTTTAAAAAGCAGAGAGTATGCTTAGAGGTAGGGATACCTTTGAGCCATCTGTATGCTACACTGACAATCCAAGCCTTAAAAGTAGAAAAACCTGTAAGGATAGATGGTACTTCACATATACAATGTTCCGCCACAAATAAATTATAATTACAATAAAAAAATGACTTTGGAGGTGTGATTAAATTAAGCGTCTTGCAATAGAGAGATTATCCTCCATTATCCAGGTGGGCCCTAAATGAAATCAAATATATACTTTGAAGAGAGAAGCATAGAGTGATTTGATCACACGGGAGAAACCAGAGAGACAGATGTTGAAGTGATGTGGCCAAAAGCCAAGGAATTTTGGCAGCCACCATACTAAGTGAAGGAGGCAAGGACAGATTTCCTTTTTGTCTCTAGAAGGAGAGAGGAGGTCCTGCTGACACCTTGATTTTGGCCCAGTGATACTGATTTTGAACTTCTGATCTCCAGAGCTGTAAGAATAGATTTCTGTTGTTTAAGCCACCAAGTTTGTGGTGATTTGTTACTAACACAGTCCCAACTGAGCACTAAGGTGCAAGCTCTGTGTTTCAGAGACCAGGTCTCCAATGCTGCCGGTACTCCAAGTCCCTTTCTTAGTTTTCAACCTCTTTTACTTTTCTAGCTGCTTATCCACTGAAGTACTAGCCTCAGTCCTGGCTGGATCCCAGGTTACTCAATCTAAACTGAATTTACACCAAAACATATCGTCTTATGAACAATTTGCATAATGACTAGTTTACCTAAAGTATGACCATACTCCCATCCTTTTTAGTTTTGTTTGTGTGTATATTCTGAATTATCCAATCTGCCACAGGTAGGATTAGCCTATATTCTAATGTCTATATATGGAATAATTGGAGGACTCTTAAAATAGTGTTTTTAGATATTCTAAATTCAAATATTAATGTAAATAAGTTGTATTTAACTAATTTGTTTATTTCCTATTTTCATTATAAATATGGAAAATATTGGGTCGTTGGAAAAGTCATGATGTGTTTTTTCTATGTTTTTTGTTGCAAAAATGTGTCATGACTTTTCCAATAACCCAATATATGATTTTAAGCAAACTAAACATAAGGAAAATAGGAGTTAGGGCCAGTGGCTTTAGGAGAGTGATATGTTTTCTTTTGTGACTAATATTTCTACCCTATAATTTATCTACACTAAGATATTATAGTAAGGAATACCAGAAAGGTAAGAGTTTGAATGTTGCTTAATCGTTGATTAGATGCAAATTCTAGAGAATTTGCTAAATCATTCTGTTTCCTTATAAGTAAAATGGATATAATTTCCCCTGCTTTATGCGGTTTCTATAAGGATTAAATTTATTAGTGTACATTGTACTAGTAGAGCATCACATATAAAATTAGTACCCTCAAATATTGTGATGCGCTAAATTTGAAGTAGGTGTTAAATCAGTGTCATTAATATCTCTGGCTACTTCACATCCTCCCTCAATTTAATTATTACAGGAAGAGTTAGTGTCAAAAAGTTTGCTTTACATCCTAAGTTAGTGTTTACTTAACAGAAATTCTGCATGAAAATGGTGTTAGTAATAAAGTATAAGTTTTACTAATGTAGGTAAATGATATATTTTATTTAAATTTATTGGGGTGACATTTGTTAGTAAAATTATATAGGTTTCAAGTGTACATTTCTATAATACATCATCCATATATTGCATTGTGTGTCACCACCCAGAGTCTTCTTCCATCACCATATATTTGACCCCCTTTATACTCTTCTACCATCTCCCTCCCCCTTATCCTCTGATAATCATTAAACTGTTGTCTTTTTCTATGATTTTTGTTTGTTTGTTTGTCTAATTCCTTTGTTGCTTTCAGTTTTATATCCCACATGTGGGTGAAGTCATGTGGTTCTTGACTTTTTCTGCCTAATTTATTTCATTTAGCATGATACTCTCAATATCCATCAATGTTGTTGCAAATGGCATATTTTCTCTTTTCCGAGTAATATTCCATTGTATATATGTACCACATCTTTATCCAATCATCTATTGAACTGCACTTTGGTTGTTTCCATGTGTTGGCCACCATATAAATATTACAAGTAGAGAAAAATTGATGAGGCTCCATTCTGCAACTGGCACTATTGTCAGGATAAAAGTTACTTAACCCTTCAATGGAAACAGAGCTGAAACATGGTGTCTGTAGTGTAATGTACATAATGTACGTAAATGGCCTTCACCATGGAGACCATAATTTGCTAGAACTTTCTCCATTCCTGCTAAAATTACATCCTTTCCCCACCTTGTCGATTTGGCTTGCAGAATCTCAGCCTATCATTTTGACTGCCACCAAAACACCACCTCTCATTGTACCGCACACACCTATAGGCCTAAAAATACCTTTTCCTTGTCACCCTTCCTTGTTCACACATTCCTGATCTCAGGAAATGAGTAGAAATCTTTGATAGACTCTTGCCCATTCTGCTCCCATTTCCTCTCCCTTTCCCAATTCCCCAAATGTTTGTTCACCCAGGTAATATACTCATTGATTCACAGAACTCTAGCAGCATTTAATTTAGTAAACTGTCCCTGATACCTCAGTCTAAATGAAAGTCTTCCTTCTCCCTTCTGTTTTATCACTTGAAAATCCCTATTATTCAACTTAGCATGTTGTTAAGTGAAAATAGATTAAGACATAGTCCTTAGCCAAGACTAAAGTCTCAGTGATTATGCATTGAATGAATAAATAAACAAGAGTCAAAGCTATTATAAGAGCTGAGTCTCTTGCATTTTTTTATAGCAGAAATATTATAAATGACATTTAGCTTTTTCAGGGGCTGTCCCCTAAACTTATTCAATACAAAATGTCACTGAACTATAGTTTTGCTACATTGCTAATGAAGTAGAATGAGCACACATTTATTCTAATATTTAGGTTTTATGCTTATTGCATTTTCAAACTAGTAGGATTTGGAAAAGATCTGGGTAAAAGACTTAGAATGGCAGAATGGCAGACAGCACCCACCCCCATACCCTGCCCCCCAAAATTAAGTGTCAATACTGATGTTATAAAATTCATTTTATAAAATTTGGTCACAGAAAGTTTTTTCTAAGAAGTGCAACAAACCTTTTATTCTTAGCTCAAAGAACATCCTCACACCTATAAGAAATATATGAATGTTGTAGAGCTATGAATAAAGATATACATATCTTAAATCACAAGTTGTGGATTATATCTGTGTGCATATATATATATATAATTTAATAATCAAAATGGTCTTAAAATGTTAGCATTCCATTAATTCATATACTGTGTGATTTATTAAGAACATTATTTTTCCAATTGTTTAAAACCATGTAGCAAGGTCAGAGAGCCCAAACACAGATTTAATTTGAGGATTATCACTCTCCTGTAAAACTACAGGAGAATAGTAATGAAGTATATAGACTTCATTTACCATGTAGATCTGACATTTTCTAACACACTATATGAGTTGCTTGACTTCATTGAACCCCAGTTTATATATCAATAAGATGAGAATAAAAATATATCTCAGCATTGGTATAAAGATTAAAATTGGGATAATACCTCTGACCCATGATAGAAATTAAATAATCTTCTTTCAAACTACAAAGTAAGTATGCTGAGATGGCTTGGGTAGGGAAGAGCGCCTTTAGCAAATTTGGCTGATTAATCACCTTAATCTCTATCAAATTTAACAGAATTATGAATGAACACCCATGCTCATATGCAACTATGTAACTCTTGACTGTGCTCTTCAATGTCCATAACCTCCTATGAGCTTTTTGAGGCATCTGCACTGTTACTTCAGAACAGAATTTAAGTAAATGTCAGGAATAGACAATTGAATCCAGCATCCAGATTGGGTCAGTAATCTATAGCCTATAGGCAAAATTCAACTTGCTGGCCATTTTGTAAATAAAATTTTTATGGAACACATCATGCTCATTTATTGACATATTGTTTATGCTGCTTTTGCATAACAATGCCAGAGTTGAATAATTGCAACAGAGATCATATGGCCCACAATTTATTTTCTATTTAGCCCTTTACAGAAGTTGTTTTCTGAGCTCTGATCTACACAATTCAGGAAAACAAAGTTCTACTATAATTGAGAATGGCTTTATTTGATTGAAGGAGATAATTCTGAATAGGGGTATGATTGGGAATACACATCAAAGAAGCTCAAGAATAATTCAGTCTTGAAACAATTTTTGAGACTGACTATAGATTTCTGCAGTAGTAAAACATGACAGTTTCCATATAGATAATTCAGAGTAAACCTAATTGATTCAGTTTAAAGTATTTTATCATTTGGGGAGCTAAACTCAGAGTGAGGTAATCTAATCATTTTAGCATGATCAAGTTGGATTGAATAGCCATATCTTCTCCATAAATTGCTATACTTATATGATTGTCAAAAATTAGTTAACTGGATAATAACAGTAACTTGTGAACAAGGTTTTCAAAACTGGTATCATAGGTTTACAGTCAAATTGGCTGTTTATTATAAAACATTCCTATTTAAGGTGATATTGTTTAGTTCCTATTTGTAATATAAATAGATAAATAGATAAATAGATAGATACAAGTAATATCCCTAATTCCTGTGCCATGCTTCCTCTTTCATTAACTATTCAAAGATTAAAACCCAAGAACTGAGCAATTATGACTGTCTAGTTTAATATCTTTTATATTCAAAGTTCTCAACAAGTGTTTTATGATGGCAATACATCAGATTTTATTGTAGTTGGTCTATGTGGCTAATTCAGGGTAGATTTCCTAACATTTTCTATGGGAGAATTTTAAGAGTATGTATATTCATAAATACAATACAAAAGAGCACAGAAAGGAAAAAAAATCAAATATAATCCACTGTACAGAAGGATAATTACTGTTAACATTTTTCTCTGAATAAGTTTAATATACTCTTTTGTTTCTCTCCATCTCTCCCTTAGCATCTGTTGTACAACCACTCTGTCTCTGTGCTGTTGGGTTGTTTTCAGTTATAGTATATTGTCTATCAATACATTTATACACCCTAATTTTTAGTATTCCAACACAGAAGTATAAGTTACTTTTAAAATTTCCCATTACTGTGTATAAAAATTATATAAATTTCAAATTATTTTCAGGTGTAAATAAAGCTGGGGTATCTACTAAAGGCTTCTTTGTCTACATCTCTAACTTCTTGGATAGGCAAATTCCTAAAATGGAAGTATTGGGTCAAAGTATATTTAGTTATTCATTTGCTTCCTTATGTTTTGTTTATGTTATAACCACCATCCCACTTTTTTCTGTTTGACTATAACCTTTGAATGTTACAAACATATCAAAAGAGCCATTCTTATAATACCAAAAAGACTGTATAAACTTATTATTCTCTTTTATAATTCAGAAATACAGAGGGCAGAGTTTACACAAAATTATGCTAGAGAATCTTTACTTTGTCTATACCGGGGACTAAAAAGTATTTACTCAAATACATAGAACTTCTTTACTGGCTAAAAGTGAGGATTATATACTACTATTCCACATTTATATCTCTGTGTATATGAGAGTAATAGCAATATGCAAATGCTTACGTCTAATATAATGGGAGCTGATCTACTATAGGAATTAAAATCACTGCAGAAATGGATTATCATGACTTCCTAAAGGTTATTATATGGAAGAAGGAATAAAATAAATCATAAATATTACTTTACAAAGAATGAATATTTTTAGCTTGACTTAACTGAAATGGTCTTATGTTTTCTTTAAGGTATCTTTTTTCTAAGATTTATAGCATTTATTCTAAAATATATTCAATACATCTCTAAAGCAAAAATCGTGCTGATTTTGCACAGGAAGCAAATGAAATTTCTTAATTTCATTTTTAAAATAAGCTATTGTATTGCCTATTTAGTAAAGTAGCCAAATCCTGATTGCTTTATATATGAAATAGTGGCTGTTGTGTATTCTGTAAATTAGATAATGAAATTGCATATTGTATAAAACAAGCTGTTTTTCCTTAATCAGTCTGCTTTACCTTTCCTTACATATTTATAGGTATTATATAAAAGTGTTCATTGATATACTTCAAAACTTATATAAACAAAGGGAAAATTTTATTTGTAATATCTAATCACAAAATATCCATTAGGTTCTTGATTTAAATATCATCAATGTAGAAAATGTGACCCTGAAAATTTACAAATGAGCATCATTTATCCACATGAAAGTCATGACGTGTATAAAAACAAACAAACAAAACTGTAATGAATTATAATTTTGGTCATCTAAAAAAATGGCAATGCTTCTACTTTCCAGCACCATTCCCACTTACCTTCTCTCTCCCATGCCCCACTTGTTTTCATATTCTATCCTTTAGGCATGTTACTGTGGTGGAACAACTGTGCCCAGGCTATAGAATATAACTCATGGAACCAGGAAGATTTTACAGAAAACTTAACAGAAGGTTAAGATGGCCAAGGAGTTACTTTAGGGGCAAAAGGAGTGGAGACTCAAATAGTCAATAGTTCTGAGTTGTCTCTGAAAGACAGCTGGGTGCAATAATGGAAATGAAACAATTTAAGTATTTATTCCTCCAACAACCTTTATTTTACTATTGTGTATATCCTACACACTTAACCCCACAACTCAGAAAAAAAAACTTCTATGTTCCATAAATAAATGTTAGTTTTGGTTCATATTTTTCCCATAGAGTTAAGCAATGGACAGTGTATCAATTTTTGGAGGGCTTTGTGTCTAAACCTGATTAGAGGCTGGGGATGTGGAGTGTTCACGTTTCCTAAGGCCCTGAATTACAATAATTTCCTTAAAACTTATATAACTTATATACAGGTCGAGAAATAAGTTGTCCATTAAATAAGTCTCAAAGACCAAGGTTTTCATTCATCAGCTCATTTGAACACATAACTAAATAAGTACAACTTGTGTCTACATTTTCATAATGACACAATTGAATCACAGTGTATAAATCCATGCTCTCACTTATGAATACTAAATATACATTTACAATAACAATAGTTACAACAGCTAACATTTACTGAGTTATCACTTTGCCTAAGAGAGGTTGAAACATAGCACATGGATTGATTACTCTATCACATGGAGTCCTTACAACATAATTTAGAGGAAGGTATTAATACTATCCTCATTCTACTGAGTAAAAAAGCACTGAAATAGAAATGTCAAATACCACAACTACTACTACTTATCTATGAAATAACAAAGCTGGAAGAAACCACAGGCAGTACTTCATTTTATTGCCTGGATAAACAGTTTATTTAATATATATTTAACTAGAAGAAGGACCCAACCTATCATTTTTCCCCCAAATTATCTTGGTTATTGTAACATTCTTATTCCTATGTATAAATTTGAAAATCACTTGATATATACAGAGGGTGCCAAAAAAGCATACACATTTTAAGAAAGGAAAAAAACTGTATTAAAATTGTTAATACTCAATATATACGAATAACAAAAGATGAATACAAGTCACTTTTGACTTCTGCAGTTACAAGAGGTGCTCGAAGTGGTTACAATCAGTGTAATTTTAATACAGTTCTTTTTCCCTTCTTAATATGTGTATCCTTTTTTTTGAAACGCTCTGTGTTTTTTAAGACTTTAAATTTAGTGAGGAGTTACAACACTTTAGCAATTATAAATTCATTTTTATTCAGTTGTCATTAAGATTTTATAATCAGAAATATTACATAAATAAAATGTTACCAAGCTATTCACTGTGCATCTTTATATTAAAGGCAATAACAATAAAAATACACCTATATTCCTATTTTTGAAATTACCAACAGAAGCATCAGCTCAGTGTTGGACAAAGATGGTTGTTAAAGTTGCCTTATATCAGTCTGAACTGCATAAGGTTGCCAGAATAATTTAGCCAGTTCTGACTTACAAAAATGGAATTTTCCTATGTTTAACCTAATACTGTGAATAGGATTTATGCAAGCTATGAAAGATATCCATAGATTTAGATGCAGAACTTTCAACTCTATCCAAAGCTTAGATTAATTATGCATTATTATATCTCACTAAATTTCTCTACCAGTTGATTAAACTTCAATATGTGTGACTACAATGTTTTTAGCCAATTAACGCTCTGAAACTTACTGAATGTGTGTTGCTGGGAATACAAAATATACAACTGTCACCATTTTAAAATCAATAAAAGGAAACACATGTTGCATTATGAAAACATCACTAACCATGAAAAGTCAGGTTTAATGAAGATGTTTAGGGTAGGATTTATGTAAAAATTTTCACAAAGTCCAATGATGCATTGATCTCACAGACCTCTTAAAGGTATATTGTATAACTTAGTGAATGTTTCCTTTAGAATAAAAAAAAGTGTGAACTAAAAAAGCAAAGGCTATTAAGAGGAGTAACAGGCAATGGTAGTTATATTTCACATAACCATCCAACACATGACATATATTTCTTTTAATTACAACATGGTAGAATGCATGAATTTTGTAATCTGTCTCATAATGCTCATAAGCTGAGTAGCAATAAACTTTGTTAAATACTAAGTTTGAGAAATGCTGTGCAGCAGATGGTGACTATGAGCCTCAAGTCTTTCCCAGAGCTGCAAACAGTACCATCTGCTGCTCTACTGAATTGTTTTTTGTTCATTGGTATCAAATTTAATGGGGGATCACACTTTACATTCTAATTTCACACCCTGGCCGGAATGGTGGGAGCTCTTATCTCCCTCAATGTAAACTTTTTCAATATAAGGAATTTTGTTCTTCCTTAAAAAAGAAGAAGAAGAAAAAAAAAGACAATTAGAGACATCCATTCTTCCATTCATGACAGAGTAACAGAAACCAATTTACCCTTTAGTTACAAAGTAAAACACCACATCAAATATATGAAAAACTTTTGCAGACATTGGACCTCAGGCAACAAAGGACGAAACCCTAAGACATGGAAAATAGATTATCTAACATTTCCCTAGCTTACTGCTTTGACAGAAGGTGCAGGCCAAGACACATAGAGGGAAAGCCTAGATTAAGCTCAGCAGATTTCCTGAGTTAAGGACACAGACATGAAAGTCTGGGAAAATAAGGAACGTAGACACCACAATAAAAGTCCTAGAGAGGAGAGAGAAGTACAGAGAGATAACTATGGATATCTGCAAAGGGATCACATCCAGTATTCAGAAGATTATTGATCAGCAAGCCTGTGTGAGGAATCACCAGTTATAGGAAAAAGAACAGTCAGAAAAGATTTAAGGTAACAGTACTTAGCATTCACATTGGACTAGAAATAATGTCTATCTATTCTCACAAATCAGAAAGGGAAACTAACAAATATTAAAAATACTAACAAATTGATTACATTGTTTCCAAATTAACTACTTTCCACATCAAAGTTTAAGAATATTTTTAGGAATAAAAAGTATTCAAAACTCAAATACATAAAATTCATAACGTCTGCTATACAAACAAAAATAAACAGAATACAAAGAAGCAGGAAAATGATGAGGATAAAATCCAATTAATCAACTAAAAATTAAAATTAGTAAATAACATTTACTAATGTGGATATTAAAATTAGTAAATAACATTTTAAAAGTAATTAAATTAATCCCCATATATTCAAAAAGTTAAGCAGAGGTCAGGCTTTCAGAGAGCAAATTGTCTTGCCTATAGCAATGTAAAAACTCTATAAAATTGACAAAATAAATTATTTGACATTCTGAAAATCAAATAAGGTCTAAAATAATATAAGAAGTGTTTGTGTTTTTAAACCTGCTGAAGTTAAAGTAAGAAAGTAAAAATCTCTGTCATTCTTTTCTGAAGCTATACCCCAAATTTTTCCAAGTGTGGTACGCAAGGAGCTTTACCACACTGGAATAGGCAATGAAGACTCTCATCTTTTCTGAAAAAGTTGAATGAGACTCACTAAATTTGGAAAGCTAGATGATACGTTCAGTGGCATTGTCCATGGACCAATAGGAATTACATAATCTGATACACATCAGAATGGGAAGTAAGATTTAAAATGATTAGAGAGAGAAAAACAAACAAACAAACAAAAAATAAATAAAAAAATAAATAAAATAAAATGATTAGACTCAGAAATCTGTGGAACATCATCAAGTACACTAACATGTATGTAATTGGAGTCAAGAAGGAGAGGAGCAAGAAAAAATTTTCAGAAAATAATATTTGAAGAAAAAATTGCTGAAAAATTACCAAATGTATTGAAAAAATGTTATCTACACATCCAAGAAGCTCCAAAAAAAGGAAGAAAAAGAAAGGGCAGGATAAATATAAAGAGATCCTCTCAGATATATCATAAGCAAGAAGTTGAAAGAAAATGACAAAGAATAAAATGTTACACCCTCAAGGATAAAGCAAAATAATAATTATGTTCAAAGAAGCCACAATAAGGTTATTACCTGACTTCTCATCAGGAAGAAAAAGGTCAGAAATAAGTGGAATGAAAAATTGAAAGTAATGTAAAAAAGAAGTCAACCAAAAATTCTATATCCAGCCAAACTATCCTTCAAAACTGAACATGAAATAAAGATAGTCCCCAAACAACAATGAATGAGAGAATTCATTGTTCATAGACATGCTTTCAGGAATTAATGATAGAAATTCTTGAGACTAAAACTAGATATCATAACTTGTACCAAATGATTAGTTAAATCTGCATGAAAAATAAAGATCACTGCCAGTGCTATGTAGCTTAATATCAAAGATTCAATAGATATATAATGTTTCCATTTATTCTCTTTGTCTCTTTACTAGACATAAAATTACAGGAAGCAGTATTATATAATGCTGTGTTTTTTGGATGAAAATAACAACATAAAGGATGTGAAAGAAATAGAAATATACTTGAACAAATTTTGTATATTTTAGGAAATAATTATTAATCTGTAGTATTTTGTTATAAGGTACACCTTATAATGTCATATCTAAAAATAAATTTTAAAATATAGTAAAAATAAAATCAACAGATTAGTTAAATTGATATGCAAAAATAACTTTAAGCTAAAAATTTTTATTAGTGGTCAAAAGATACATTCTATAATTATAAAAGTGTAAATACCTCAGGAAGATAAAACAATTATAAATGCGTTTTCACCTAAAATCAGAACCCCAAAAAGTCAGAAAGAAAAAATTAAAAGAAAGAAAGGAGAAAAAGGTAATTCAACAATTATAATTGGAAGTTTCAATGTTCTGCTCTCAATAATTTATAGAAAAACTAAACAGAGAATTAGCAGCTACATAGAACATTTGGAAAATGCTATTAACCAACTACACATAAATAATATATAGAACATTTCCCTAAATAATCCAATAAACATTCCTTTTAAATATACAAAACTACTCAAACAAGTATTAGCAACTGAAATTCAGCAATATTTAAAATGGGTTACAACAAAGTGAAATTTATGCCAGACATGTGAGATGGGTTAACATTAGAAAAACAATGTAATATACACCATTAATAGAATAAAAGACAAAACAGTGCAAGATTTGTTCACTGGAAAATACACTGAAAGAAATTAAAGATCTAAATTAATGGAGAGACCTTTCATGTTCAGGAGTTCGAAGAAATAATATCGTTAGGAAAGCAATTAATTATAAATTGATTTATAAATTAATGCAATCCTTATCAAAATCCCAAGAGAATTTTTGTAGAATTTGACAGGCCGACTCTAAAATGTATATGGAAATGCAACAGACTAAGAATAGCCAAAATAATTTTGATAAAAAATAGAATTGGAAGATTTCTACTACCTGATTTTAAAACTCATTATATAGCCACAGTAATAAATACAGTATGGTATTGATGTAATTACAGGCATCTAGATCAATAGAACAGAATGGAAAATACAGAATAAATCTTTACAATTTAATTGATTTATACTTTATTAATTTTCAATAAAGGTGCCAAGAAAATTCCATGGAGAAAGCAGTCTTTTCCCAAACACTTCCGGGACAATTGCATATCTACCTGTGTAAATTAATGTACACATGTACACTTTTGTGCTTCCAGGGATCATGAAGAAAATTAAAGAAACCATAGTCTGAGAGAAAATAATTGCAAACCGTATATTTTATTATGGACTTATATGCAGAACATAAGAACTCTTACAATATAACAAGACAAACAACCCAATTAAAAAATGGGGAAAGATTTGAACAGATATTGCATCTAAAAAAGATATACAAATAAGTAGTAAACACCTAAAATGATACTTATTATTATTAGTCATTAGGTAAATGCAAATTAAAATCCTAAGGAGATTATTACATACCCATCAGAATGTATTTTCAAAAGACAGACAATACCAAGAATTGTAGAGGATGTAGAGAGACTGGAACTTTCATGTACTACTGGTGATAATGTAAACTACCTAGGAAAATAGTGTGGTACTTTTTTTTTAAACATACACATACAATATGATGTTACATTCCACTGCTAGGTGTTTATCCAAGACAAACATAAGCATATATTCATACAAAAACTTGTACAGCTTTTTACTCGTAAATATGTGTGCTATGTAAACTTGTACATAGAAGTTCTATTTTAACATTCCCAGAAGTTTGGACAACCCAAGTTTCAATCAATAGGTGAATGTATACATACATTATGATGTATCCATACAATAGAATCCTAGTCAGTGATAAAGAAAAATGAATTATTGATACACATAATAAATGGATACATCCCAAAATAATTACTCTGAATTAATAAAGCCAGGCAACAAAGAGTACATACTGTATGATTCCATTTGTATAAAATTATAGAAAATGCAAATCAATCTATAATGATAGAAAACATATTAGTGGTTGCCTGAACCAGGGGGAGCATTGGGGTTGGTGCAAGCATGCAAGATTATAATGGTTGCAAAAAAATTTTGGAATTGTTGGATATGTTAATTATTTCAATTATTTTGCTGATTTCTCACACACATATATTCATGTGAATACATACACATGTCAAAACTTACCAATTACTACAATTTATGTGTGGTTTATCATTTGTCAATTATGCCTCAATAAAACTATTAAAATACAAAGTCCAACTACAGTTCATACTCTACACTGAAGTATTTCATAAAGGTGAAATATGATGTGGATTCTAGCCATAAATTATTTTTTAGCTGCTGCACCTGCATACTTAAAGGAGTTCTTTTTATGGAGGCACAGATATACTAATTAAGGTTCAATTTTCTTAGATAAAATTAAGAAATGTATTCTTCAAAGGCTAGTCCAATCTTCCTAAAAAATGTAAAAACTTTTTCAGAGCAGGGACTGGAAGCATGATAGAAAGGAAAAACTGGCTTTACTTTCTTGCAACTTTTCACTTTTTTTTAGTCAAGTCAAAGGGAGACCTGACATCAAATGTGCAGTTTGAGGAATGAAGACAATATGGGAATAAGTTTATTTGAATTGAGAAATTTTAAGGAGACCATCTTCATGTTGTATGAAATTGGGTGTGAAACGAAAGATAAAATGTGTTGTGTAGAACATTGTCTCAAGTAATTAGAACTTTGTGGTCTTGTTGGAGTTCTGCTAATAACTAACTAAGCAAAACACTTAATTTCTCTAAATTGTTTCTCATACATTAAATTAGGAATTTTATCATATAATGGCTAGCAATATTGTCTATTTGTAAAATACTTCTTCTAGAAGTTATCTAGGACTGGAATGCTGCATTTTTATCCCTCTTGTTAATGACTTTTTTTTTAGATGAGCAAGGTTTTCTTTTTCTTTTTTTTTATTAAATTACATTTCAGAGTTTGTGTAAGCAATGCATTTCATATTTTAAACCTATTTTTTGATGAATTTATACTAAGGCTGTATAAATCATCAACAGGCCACTTTAAAAAATTAAATAAAAAACATTTAAGAACTTGAAGTGCTAGTCTAAAGGAACTTCAATATAGTAATTGTCAAGAAAAAAAAAAAGTTCACAATATCACCACCTGGACAAAACTACTGTTTTAAAAATAATAAAATGACTCATAATGTATAACTTTATTATTTTAATTATCTTTAATATGAAATTATATGGCCTATAGTGATATGATTTGGATTATAAATATGTTAATGAATATTTTTAGGGAAAGGTTTTAATGAAGTTTATATTTTTTATATTTGTTTTAATCCAATTTGTCTAAGGATACCTATAATATATTGAATAGTTTTTTGTTGTTTTGACAACTGAATCACCTCATTTTTCAATACTATGTCAAAATTGTTCTATGTAGACAGTTCTCCATGGAATTCTACCCTCAATACAACCCAAAATGGAAGCAAATAAACTCCATTGGATGGAGGTACAGGGTGAAAATACTAACTGTCTCATTTGAAATATTTGTGATAGTAAACTAGACCAATGTGACAGTTGGGGTGGTTGAAGCCCGTATAATTTTCCTTTGAACCTATACAATCTAGACTGAATCCAACAGGGTTTGAGCTATCTAGAATGTCATACAATACAATACACCCTTTGATTTTGTCGAGATGTTAAAAACATTTTCTATATCATGTTGCTTAATGCACACTATACCTGACTAAGAAGCAATGTCTTCTCAGGGTTTTATTTTTAAGCATTTCCACGTCTTGGGGCAATTTTTAAGCACTGTCAGGCAATATATTTTGAGTTATTACCATTTTGAACTTTCACAGTATGTTGTTATTCTAACACAGTGTACTTTTTTAAACACAAGAGTAAACATGTTTAATTGATGCAAAATATCAAGTAGAATTCAGTCATATTTTCCCAAAAATTATTTACAGAGTAGATAATTTATCCAGGATTTTTAAAAAGTAATGAAGATAGAGACATACACATAGCTCACTCCCTGCAAGGGACTAAAATAAGATCATGATATTTAAAGAGAGTTATGAAATTTTGGGGTCCATTTTATTTTCTATTTAATTAAGCATGTAGAAAGTTTTTAAATGTGTTTAAACAAAGACTTTACTACACTTTTGATATTTTTATTGTTCAGCTGCCTTATATAAAAGAGATTATTCCTTTATAATATCTGAGCCATTGTTCAACCAAACTACTAGTCTTGACCAACGTGGGATATCATCCTAGTAAATATTTCAACTGCTTGTGTTAGTATATTTCAATTTTATTTGACATTGTTAATATCCTTTACATTTGGGGATGTTAATTCAAGGAAAACATTGAAATTTACACCTCATAATTGATGATTTGATGACTGTTACTTCTTACCCAATTGTGGCAGATAACTTTTGCATATTTGTCCACTGCAAGAAACCCTCTCTATTTCATAATTGTCACTCATCCTCAAAATTTGGATTTCTCTACCAAGTCCTCTATGCCTGTCCTAATTAACGCTGGCACAGAAGTTTTGATGAGGAAAGGATAGCTCAGCCAGACACTCCCTGAAAGAAATTTGAGAATCAATAATGCTAGATATAAGGTCATGTAAACTTTAGGGTGGAGGACCAGTAATGAGAATAGAGAAAATAAGATAACTTGTCCACAGAGAATGAATCAGGTATGAGAGATATCATGGGCACTGTAGAGAGGATTTACTTGCCTTAGTTTCCAGCAATTTTTCTGGCCTCGACCCCTGTGTGTCTTGACTCTACTCTTTTTACTTGTTTTTGTGAACTAAACCTGTATCTTTATAAGGTAAACTATTATAAGATCTTAAGCTTGTTTTCTTAAACAAGAAAAATAAGAAAAAGGATGCACTGCTTACTATTTACCAGCCATTGTTCTAAGAACTTTATGCATATTAATTCATTTAAGCTACGTAGCCCATACGAGATAGGTGTTATTACTATCCTCATTTTTTTTAATGAGGATACTGAGGCATACAGAGGCCATAGAATTTACTCATAAATTATGCCTCTTTTATATAAGGTAGCTGAATAACAAATAAAAACTATCGAAAGCATAATAAAATATTTGTTTAAATATATTAAAAACCTTTCCTCATGCTCCATAGACTTTCTATATTTGCAGCCAGACAATTAATATAGGTTTCTTGACACTAAATAAATAAAAGTAAGCAAAATAAAACAAAACAAACAACTAAACAAGATGGAAACAAACTTGACTAATAAACCTAGTGAACAGAGTTATATGAAGCTAATTGCACTTTGGTCTATACAAAGGCTAGAAAAAAAGACATTCCCTTTGCAAATTATCAATTTAAACTATGAATTTTCAAAGGGGATACATGATATTGTCCCCAGTGGGAAGAAAATTGGTTCCTGGGGGTAAAAAAAAAGTTTTGTGTATAAATCACAAGTATATATATATTAGTACATAACCATGATGCAATTGTATTTATTGTATCAAAACTTCATGTGAGAGACAATTAGAAAAAAAGTGCCTGAAACAAAGGCCATTTAAGGGGTGGAATGAAAAGGGAAACAAACAAAAAAAAGATTGAGAAACACTGCTTCAAATAAACCAATACCTTTCCTATGTATATTGACCTCAGCCTCAACCATGATACAAACTATATATATTTTTTAATTACTAAAAGTCCCTAAGATTCATAGTTCTAGGATTTGGGATCAGTTTTATATCTACTTTTCTCAAATTCAAACAGTCTGTAAGTGGTATTCTGAATTAAAGAGCTGCAAAAAATGTTTATGTTTCCTGTCATTAATAAGCATTTTAAAAGTGCACCTTTTTGTGGTCTCATTTGATCAAAAATAATTTTTCTTTTAAATGATGAAACTTGTCACCGGCTCATTCTTCCATGGGAACAGCTGCTCATTGCATATTTGAACATATTTGCTTAAGAAATACAAAATTATTAACATTCTAATCCTCTAACCTTTTAAGGCGAGCCAGCTGTGATTATTCACAGCTAGACCATAGCCTTTGGTTTCAGCTTTGTGGAAACTTCTTCCCAGAAAATATTGTCTAAACAATTTGATTTTCTGAATAGGAGCTATATCATAAGCAAAGCAACCTCAACTATTGACCCCAAGAACTAAGGAAAATATATATATATATATATATATATATATATATATATATATATATATATATATATGTATATATATATATATATATCTGATTTTGTTAATATTAAGAATTTTTCATTTTATTTATTTTATTAAAAACACAGTACTTATTATGTGCTATAGTACTAGGTTTTGTTTTAAATACTTTAAGCTATTAATTAGTTTAATAGTCATGAAGTACGTACAATCATTACTCTTCCTATTTTATAGTTTAAGAAATTGAGCCAACGAGTGGTTAAGCAAACTGCAGAAGGCCACACATCTGGTAAGTGCCAATGCCCAGATTCAAACAGAGGCTGAATCTGGCTCCAAACCCTGTGCTCAGCATTATCATTAACTCTAATATTCCAAGGACCTAACTTACTATGTTATGGATACTTTCTAGTGTATCATTGCAGCAACCCAAAGAGCTAACATGATTATCATCTCCTCTTTGACAGGTGGAGATCATGAAGAAAAGAGGGTTTGAGCACCTAACCCCAAATCCCTATGGTGTTGTTAAGAGATGAGCATCCCATTTGAACCCAGATCCTTTCTGACTCCAGAGCCCCTGTACTAACGTTTTCATTTATATCTATAATACCATTTTTCACTCAAGGAAATAATTGCTCTATGGAACTGGTTGAGGCCATAGAGTTCCTATTTTTTTTTTTTTTTTTGCTTTTGGAATTGAACATATCTGGGAGACAGTCTATTTATGGTTTTGAACCATCCTTATTGTTTTGACCTTGCAGATTCAAATCCAAATGATGATCACCTATATTTTCCTTCGGTTCTGGATATAATGGGCTCTGTCACACATGTTTAGCCTGTTCTGAGTCTAGACATGAAGAAGGCCACTACCTATAAATACAGAGGGCGCCAAAAAAGATGTATACACATTTTAAGAAAGGAAAACTATATTAAAATTGTAATACTCAATATGTACTGATAACAAAGGATGAAAACAAGTTCACGTTTGACTTCTGCAATCACAAGAGGTGCTCAAAGTGGTTACCATGAGCATCCAGACACTTCCAATGACAGCAAACTACTGCTTGAGCAACGTTGACCAAAGTGTCCACTTGTATATAATTTTTTGGCACTCTGAGTATATGTACTGCCTGGTTACCAAAAATTGAGTTATCTCAGTCTAAATGATAAGTATTTATACAATAATAATCATAAGATATGCCATACCATGCTTTGTATTGTACTGAGTAGCTCACTTAAAACCTTACATCACATTCTAATTATGTTGGCTGGCAGATATTTTATAGACAATAAAAATGATGTGTAAACATTCCGGTGATATTTAATCAAGGTAAAATTAGAGTTGGGTGTGTTATCAATTATGTGGATTCTAATAAATAATTGCATATCTTTGGTGCAATGTTCCAATGCTTCCCATGAAGAAAGTAGGTCAGCTACTATTTTTCTGTAATCCATTACAGACCCAGATAACATCTATATCTATAGTAGAACAATAGTGAAAAACTGAAAAGTAAATTGGTATGTTTTGTCCACAGGTTACTAGGTTCCAAACACTCTATGTACTCCACCTGTCAACTTTAAGCTCTGTCTCTAGCCCACCCTGGCCAGTCAGTATTCATTACCCAGGTGTGTGGTCACTGGAGAAGCCGTATGTTCCCCATACACATGTGAGCACTTACAGAAGTTTTACTCCTCCTCTGCCAAGTAGCATGAAACTTGTGCTGTCATTCAACTTACCTTTGCTCACAGTAATAGAGATACACTGTTCCATGCAGATATCTCTATTCACTGTCTAACACAGGGGAAACAAAAAAGACATACAGGAACGGGTTATCATAGAGAAATAAAACGAGGAGATATTCTGCAGAACCAGAGCACTGGAGTTTAATTATATCAATGAATCAATTATAAAGTCTTGTGTCTAATTCATTCTTGTTCTTTTTATTCTTGAGAATATTAAAGTGGAGTGTCTATATATTCAACACAGTAAATGTCTTCTTTTCTGGAAGATTATTGAGACCCAACTGGGACCCAAAACAGTAACAAGGACATGGCTTCTCAGGTCTGAATCCAATCTCAGCTTTAAGGCAGGAACAGAAAATGATTTTAATTTTATATTGTCAACTGTGATCATTTGGAACTGATTTTTGGACTACTCTGTTGCCATATCCTAGCTCAACAAGAAATAATAGTATGGATGAATACTAATCTATTTCATAGTTATATATGAGGAAAGATATAACTCTCATTCTAAAATGTACTAGCTGTACTTTAAGGAACATGTTTCAAGTAGATCTCTGAGGATTTCACATGCTTCAGTACAGCTCTCTTGAGTAATACAGATAGCAACAGTGGGTCATATACATTGAGTGTGCTTTGGAGTGGAACATCCATTTCTTCTAGCAGCAATTATCTAAATTTAATGTACTGAAAGATTACCTAGGGTATTTGGAAAATGCAAATTCCTTAGCCATACCCTTAGAACTTATGACTCAGTACAAGGAACGACTGTGATCCAGTGACAAGACATCAAAAAAAACTTTAAAGTAGTTCCAGAGAATCTAAGAATGGTAGGGAGCAGTTGAATCGACTACAAAATTTGGTTCATAGAAATCACACCAAGTGCATTTCTTTCTATAAAGAATAATTGCTTCAGAGTAAGAAAAAAAATGGAGAATTAAATTTAGATATTTATATACATATTTATTTAACTAAAATAATGTATTTTATTAGGTTTTAGTCTTATTGCTTTAATTAATAATTAAATGAACACTCATTACCCCAACATACAACCCAAAAATGAGAATACTATTTAAAACTTGGATCTACTCATATTCTATTATCCTGTGCTATCTGCTTGTTTTCCCTCCAGAGAAAACAAGTATATTTTATTTTGTGTTACACTTTGTTTTCTTCTGTTCTTGTGTTTGCTTTAGTCTTAGCATATATATATATATATATATATATATATATATATATATATATATATGCATAAACAATAAGTTGTAGAATTTTGCCTGTTTGAGAACTTTACAAAAAATTATATTCAATTATATACAGTTTTCTGGCACTTCCTGTCCCTGCAGTGTTAGGTTTTGAAGGTTTATTTGTCTTGTTGCATGTAGCTGCAGTTCAGTCGTTTTCACTCCATTGTGATACACCACAATTTCTTTAACCATTCTCTGTGTATGGCTGTTAGAGTGTTTTCAATTTTGTCTTTTTTTTCACTTATCATGCTGATATAAATATTATATAGTTATCTTTTTGTATTCATTAGAATTGCTTGCCCAATGGATATGTGAAAACAAATACTATAAAGTAATCCTAACTTTTTCCCAAAGAAATTGTACAATTCATTTCCAATCAGTAAATTCTCATTGATGTACATTCTTCCAACATTTGGAATTTTCACACTTCCTAATTATGGCCAATCTAGTAAGTGTAAAATAATATCTCATTTATTTCACACACATTTTTGAAAATAGTATATTAGGTACACAGCTCTAACTTGACATTTATTTTCACAATAACATAGTGATGCTTTTTTCATATTCTTCTGGTGTCATTTGTTGATGTAAAAAAATATATATGCTGTCTTTCTAATTGTGTTTTTTTATAAATGATCTGCATTTTCTGTATGTTCACTTTTAAGGCTCTTTTACTTTGTGTTCTGAAAGCTTCAATATAATGCATTTGGGCCAGACTTATTTTATATTTGTCCTTCTTAGATGCAGATCATAAATTTTTCATTTGTATTACCATTTCTGTCAGTACTGGGAAATTTGTAGCTATTTTTCCTCAATTGTTTTTTTTTAACTATTTCCCTCTACAACACCAATTAAATGTATTGTATATTACATATTTTCATTCTGTCCTCCATATTTCTTAATTCTTTCATAATTTTCATCTCCTTATCTAAGAGATGCTTAAATCTGGGTGATTTCTTTAGATACAGCTTCCAATTTTTAATTTCTTTCTTTAGTTGTTTATTATCTGCAGGTTAATACACCCATTGAATTTTTATAAGGATTTTATTTTACATTTAGAAAAATCTTCATGTATTTGTTATAGTTTGTTTTCAAATCTTTACATTCAATTATGATGCCCTTTTGTTAAAATTTCTCTAATTGCACCTCTTTTTTTATTACATATTTCTTACATAGTTGTTCTATGTTATATATTTGATAATACCAATATCTGTAGTCTCTCAAGGTCAAAATCAGTTATTTGCTTTTCATGCTGCCTTGCACACACTGTGTTTGCCTTCTGTTGAGTTTATTGGGCCTCGATTGTGAACTCATTACTAGAACATAATCCTGTGAATACATTGGGATTAAATTAAGGGAGCTTTATTACAGAGAGAAATTGATTTTGCCCCTACCAGTGGTAAAGTTCAGTGGTCATTACTGCAATGAAAGGACTTCAGGCCTCTTCAAAAGCCACGTATCAGTGTGGGTCCCAGAGTCAACTTCTCTATTTTACAGCTGATTCAAGACTCAGTATCCCAATGTACTCCGCTATTAATATTTTCCTCTGGAGAAAACCTATCTATTGGCAACCAATTCCCTGTCACCAGAAAAGGAAAAGGAAATTGTCTTTTGAGACCTTTCCTATCACCTAAGAGACAGCAATGCTCCACCATGAGTATTCTGGCCATGGTACCATATGTAGGCTTGTTCTAAGAGCCCTTATTTAACCATAAGGCTCGAAGAGAGGTTTAAAATAATGCCATTGCCACTGTTAGAAAATACTACAAATTTCAGTGCTTTAAAATTTATAATTAAAATATAGAATTGGAATCATTAACCCTTTTACAAAGAGATAAAAGTATTTCTGAGCTAAATTTGTTGTTTATAAAAATTGACATTTATATTCATATTGCTGTTTATGCGGAAAAAATGTATTTAATTTTTCTCCATTTTTCATCCCACTGGATGTTTATAGAGGTGATTCATTAAAAAAATATAAATATGTCAGAATGAAGGTGAATGGACAAAGGTTGATCAACTAGGATTCCACAAAGGCTAATGAGATTTTTTAAACTATGCAGATAAACCTTGGTTGAATTTCTATAACAATATCCTCATGATGACGTATACTCCCTATAAATTCAATATTTAAGGGAAACAATAAAATTACCAATCAATTATACTAGATTTGATCCTCTCAGAAGGGATGCAGAAGTGTGAGAGGTTAAAACTCTCTGAACCGATGAGCTAATAGCCATTTTCTCATCTTTATTTACTTTCAGTTCTTGAATTTTCCTACCCATATTTTTTTTCCAACTAAGGGGTTAGGAAACATTTTTCTTTTTAGTGTCAGTCAGTGTTCATTTACAAAAGCAGAAACATTTTGAGTGATCAGATAGAGACTTATTATAGGAATTGAGCTTTACGCAAATATACAGAAAAGCTAGGGAAGTAAAAGTCTGGAAGGGGAGTAGGAGCCATGTGCAGTGGCTCTGAGAGACCAAGTGGGCCAGCAAGAGAGAAAGTGGTAGAGAAATTGATGAGAG
The DNA here is from genome assembly GCA_033961575.1 of Aselliscus stoliczkanus. Taxonomy (NCBI): domain Eukaryota; kingdom Metazoa; phylum Chordata; class Mammalia; order Chiroptera; family Hipposideridae; genus Aselliscus; species Aselliscus stoliczkanus. The sequence goes on from CM066728.1 coordinate 184,266,960, forward strand.
GAGTCTGTAGATCTGCAGCAAAGCATCTTGGAGTGGGCCTGGGCTTTTATTGATCAGCAGGGTCAGTGGTCCAAAAGAAGAGCTGAAAGGAGAGGAGAGGAAAGCAAGTACTAACTGGAATAGGCCAGCACTTCTGTGCTTTTGTGTCACCCCAGTGAGCCACCATTTCCTATGGAGAGCACAGCTGTTGCTTTACTTCTGCCCCCAAATCTCATAAGTGTGCCTTGTCTATGTATTCTAACCCCAGGAAGATTCAAGGATGAGAATTCTGGGAAAAATAGTTCCAGTTTAAAAAAGTGATTAAAAAATGTTTCATCATCATTGCGTCCAGTAGGCATTAGTAGTTTTTGACATTTCTCACTTTTCAAAGAACAACAGCAAGAAAATGACAAGATATAAAAGTTCCCTGAAGGTCTATTTTCCTTATTAAATACACACACACACACACACACACACACACACACACACACACACACACACGTGCCAAAAAAATGTATACACATTTTAAAAAAGGAAAGAAACTGTATTAAAATTGTAATACTCAATATATACTAATAACAAAAGATGAATACAAGTTACATTTGACTTAGGCAATTACAAGAGGTGTTCAAAGTGGTTACCATCAGAGTAATTTTTTTTTTTTAAAGATTTTATTGGGGAATTGGGGGAGGGAAACAGCGTTGGGGAATTGGGGAAGGGGAACAGACAAGATGTTGTCTTTTTGTTCTTCAGTCTAGTTGCAGAGGACATTGCTTCACTGGCCCATGTTGGTATCATCATTATGCTCTTCCCAGATGAGGCACATCGGTCGCCGGCCTCTGGATGGTCACCCACCACGGCTATTGGCAGCTCACGCTGGCTGCTGGCCACTCACTGTAGCCTGTGGCAGCCCAATGAGGCAGGGGCTGCAGCCTACGCCATTGCTGGGGCTCACACAGCCCAGCTCCAGGTGGAGCTGTTGTTAGCTGTAGAGGGCAGTGTTACTGGCCCTCATATGTGGGATCCGAACCAGGGCTGCTGGCATCCCAAACCAGCTCTTAACCAATATGCCACTGTGCCAGCCTATCATCAGTGTAATTTTAATACAGTTTTTTCTTTCTTAAAATGTGTATACATTTTTTTAGCATCCCCTGTGTGTGTGTGTGTGTGTGTGTGTGTCTTTAAATATATATTTATATATTTACTATATATATTTAAATATATATTAAAGATAGATAGATAGATAGATAGATAGATAGATAGATAGATAGATAGATAGATAGATAGATCTGACATAGACAGTGACTATAAAATGTGTGGGCATTGGAGTAACAGAATCATGGATTATTTAATATTGATATGAATTTTTGCTATTCACCAGATGATGTTCCTTGTGTAGCAAATAGCACAAGGAATTCTGATAGTTTTATTATTACAAAATACCTGTTCTTTCTCTGAAGATAAGTAGTATGTTCCATTAAATGTCAGAATCTTAGAAATTTGATAGAAGGTTTCAATTTAATGTTCTATCAAAAGGCACCACGGAATTTTCCAGATGAAACAAATAATGTAAACATGTATTCAGTCATATTTCTCTGAGCTTTGTTCTTCCCATTCCAATACAAGAAATTATTTGACTTGTTATCTCTGCCCCTTGAAAATATGTACAAATTTTTTGGCAATAAAACCTGATGATATTTAAAACATATTTAAAAAGTTAGTATTTGGGCAAATTAAGAGAGACAAAGAAGTAAGATCTTTTTTTCTTTTTTTGTATTTCAAGTAAGATAAATAAATTTGCATTTAAATGTCATGATTTGTTCCTCTACATTTTTGACATGTTATTCAAGGTGTGATGTTTAGAGGAATTAAAAATAATGAATATTACTCAGCCATAAGAAAAGATGAAATATTGCCATTTGTGAGAACATAGATGGATCTTGAGATTAGCATGCTAGGTGAAATAAGAATAATTTTATTAACCAATATCACCCCAATAAATTTAATAAAAATTTTTAAAAATGAAATAAGTTAGATAGAAAAAGTCAAGAACCATATGATTTCACTCATGTGGGATATAAAACTGAAAGCAACAAACTAACAAAATCTCATAGACACAGACAACAGTTTAGTGGTTACCAGAGAGTAAGGGGGAAAGAGGAGGTGATACAAGAGAGTAAAGGGGATCAAATATATGGTTATGGAAGGAGATTTGAGTTTAGGTGGTGAACACAATGTGATACAGTGATGAAATATTATAAAAATGTACACTCGATACCTGTATAATTTTATTAACCTATGTTACCCCAATCAATTTAATAAAAAAATAAAATAAAATAATGAATAATCAATACACATGCTCCTCCATCTTGTCATTTCCACAGTACATGTTGTAATACCTCTGTGCCTACCTTAGGATAGCATGCAGACTCTTTAACTTGAGCTTCATATGTTTTGTAATCTGGGTTAGTCATATTTTCAAGGTTATCTTCACCCTACCTTATAGGCACAGTCTCCAGTATCCTGAAATATTTGCTGTTCTCAGAATGATCATACATTTCCCCTGCCATACATACCTGCCAGCCTTACTACCACTGATACTTCAACGATCAGTTCTCATATGCTGTGAGAGTTCTATGAGTGGCAAGGTCGCCTGGTGGTGCAGAATTTGGTGCCTGCTTGAGATAAGACTTGCACCCTTATCTGTGAGCTTGAGCAGATTTTGTAAACTCTCTCTTCCTTTTCTTTACTTCTAATGTGTGAATACAAATAGTAACTACTATGAAACAAGGATATGGATTAATCAGTAATTGTCTGTAAAATGCTTAGCACAGTCTAGCATATAGTCAACTGTTATTACCAGCTATTATTTTTATCATTCGTATCATCATCATTTTATTGTCATTTAATCTCCTCTCATAGAGAGTTAACCATTCCTTAACTATGTTGTCTTTTTTTTTTTCATTTATTCTTTCACTTTTTAAAATTCAACACATTTATTGAGGGTCTTCCATGTGTCAGATGCCATTTGATGCACAGAAGATTCAGCAAAGAGTAACATGGAAAATTTCTGCCCTTGTGAAGCATACATTCTAGAGGTAGAGACATGCAACAAATAACAAATTAACATACATTTCTATTAAAATTTTAATAAACTTATTTTTTTGGACTTATTTTTTTTCTCACATTTCTATTACACTGGAGAATATGCAGTTCTTACAGGATAGGGAAAATTTTATTCTTATTTTTCCCCAGTTCTTTTCATAATACCTGGTCCATAGTTAGCATTCAATAAATAGTTGTTCCATAAACAAGTAACCAACAAATGGTAGCTACAGAATCATAGAAGTTCCCCCAATTTTTAATGTATAATTTCTGATATTCCCAAGTGTAAATTGGGTGATCTCTCAATTGTATATTAAAACATTTATTTTATAATAATTTTACATGTTCAGGATAATGGAAGGTTTTCAAATGCTATACACTTCAGTGTAAATTTTCAAATAAAAACATTGGTAATATTAAAATGGTTATTTCCGAATCTGCACACCTACATACCTTTGAGTATGTATGTGGGAGCACATCATTTCAGAAAAAAAATATAAACCTCTATGAAATAAAAATGAATATTTCTGATAGTTGATGCAGTTGATAAAAGTGTCGAACTAGACAGAGATAAATCAGTAACATGACAGTCATCTGTTCTCATAAGTATTCTTTTATGCTATGCAAGTTTGCTTTTTCTCCTCACTTTACGGTGTTGGAAAATACTTCATCATTTAATGCTCTGATCCTTACTTTGTTAGAGGGAATCACAAAATGTCCATGCTTATATTACGGGATTATTTCTTTTCCTATGCTAGAAGACAGCCTGGTTAGTTGAGAGTCTGTTTTACGCAAAAGAGTGATTGTACTACATGAAGCTATGATGCCACAATGGATTACTAAACATTTACAGCTTGCTCTTTGCAGGACGAGCTTCTGTTTATTTTCCTCTCTTGTTAACATTCATTTTGCAGCTTGCATTGGTTGTGTTTTTGTTTTCTATTTATTTCAAGCGGATGTATCTATAGAAGTCGGTTCTTCACAGCTTGCAATGGGAGTGTGAATCTTGATAAACTGGCGTTTGATAAACAACTTTAGCTTATTGGGAAGACTGGATATGCTGGATGTCCTTTCTTCCCCTCTTCTGTGTCTCTCCAGGATGACCTGGCTACAGAGTGGGTTCTCTTACCTTTTGGCCCCTCATTCAGTTCAGCAGGCAGGGAACAGCAAAAAATGTTCTAAGTGAGAGAGGAAAGTGAAGTTTGGGGACATATACATTTTTTTTCCTGGCCAAGGCTAGCTTCATGGGTTTGTGACTTGCGGAGTCACACAGGGCCCCATACTTTTAAAGCTCCATACTTGGTTTAATGCTCTGAAGCCAATGTCTTGAAATTCTTTTTCTTTTTTTAAATTAAAGTTTATTGGGATGACAATTGTTAGCAAAGTTACATAGATTTCGGGTGTATAATTCTGTAATACATCATCTATATATCACATTGTGTGTTCACCACCCAGAGTCACTTCTCTTTCCATCACCATATAGTTGATTCCATTTACCCGCTTCTACCTGCCACTTCCCTGCTTATCCTCTGGTAACCACTAAACTATTGTCTGTGTCTCTGAGTTTTTGTTTCTTCATTTGTTTTTCTCGTTCTTTTGTTGTTTTCAGTTTTATATCCCACCTATCGGTGAACTCAAATGGTTCTCCACTTTTTCTGTCTGACTTACTTCACTTCCCTCACTATCATTTTGTACTGTGCCCTGCAAAAGCATGTGGCCCATCTTGCTCCCAGCTCCCTTCCTGCAGGATTGCCCTTGGAGACTGCTTTTGCTCCTCCTGCTCAAATCTTTGAAAATGTTCCTAAGTTTCTTTTATTAAATGTTATTGTACTTTCTTTAACTTATTCTAATTTTTGGCATGGCATCTATTTAGAGCTAGGACCCTTAATGGTAAGAACAACTTAGTTGTGGTGTATGTAATAAAACATACCTCTGCAAAGGAAAAGCAAGAGTAGAAGAGTATGACACAAACAAAATTTTTCCTTAGAAATTCTAATGTATGTACACAGAGGTAAAATACTTTCCAAGGGTTGACAAACATGATCTGGGATACAGAAACTCTTTCTCTTCCCCTCTGCCAGTGATTTGAACACAAAGTACACACTGAAAGAGGCAAAGAAAACAATCCATTTTCCTTTATTCTTAAATGCTAAACAGATATTTTCCTTCCAATGAAGAAAATAATCCATAGGAGAGATAATTAATCCTATCTACTTCATCAAGGAGCAGTGTCTGTCCTTTGTGCACTCAAAACACAACACATGATGTGTGATGAAACCATAGGGAATTAGACATATGCCCAAATCACAAAAGTCAAAAGAAGCAGCCCCACAAAATAGAAAAGAATGTAGGGAGCCTCAATATGTTTGAAAGGACATCAAATGATAGACTTTTTAATGTGTCTGAGCAGTAACTTGGATTTTTGAGCACTGTATGCATAAAGCTAACAATGAGAAAATTATAACTCTAGATAAAGGTAGTTGTAGAGTGATGAATTTCAATTATTACTCATGAGCATCAATCTTAGAAAAGAATAATTTGTTAAGCATGTGAAGGGAGCATTATTATGGCAACACATCATGTTTGCATTAACCTACCAATTTCTGACATGTAGGTTTTACCACCTCATTTATGCATAATAAAAATATTGTGTAAAATAATACATTGTACTTTAAATATTCATTAATATATGTTTAAAAATAGATTGAGGATGTAAGGTGTGCCAAACATTGTTCTGCATATTTTATACCCATTCACTCATTTGTCTTCACAATAATCTTAAGGTATAATTACTATTATGCCTACTTTATATATGAAAAATTGAGGAATGGGGTGTTTAGCTGCATTCTCTAGGTCACACAGCATTACTGCATATTTTATATGCCTACAAAACATGACAAGGCTGTCTATATAAAACAAATATACATATATTTGTTTTATGAATATTTGTTTTATGAAACAAACAAATATATATATATTATGTTCTACGTAAGGATTTTCAAGAGTAATTATGATTCTAGGCTTTTGTTCTTTCTTTTTCTTTTTGCAAACTTGGAAGGTGACAAGGTAAGATGCAATGGTATTTCTTTTTTAATCCAAAGAATACATACTAGTAGCAAGTCATTGGCTTTATCTTTGAAAAAAATTAAAATTTGCTTCTTGTTTTAAAAATAATTTCAACATGAATTAAGTTTCAACAGAAAATATCAGAGAGCCTAAGACTGAGCCTTGAAGAAATGTCTAAAGTTAATGTGGAGGTACAGCAGAAAACAAAGATCAAGACAATAAATTTAATTTAAAAATGAATTTAAATTTAAAAAAAGAAGAAGAAGAAAGATCAAGGCAACATGTGGCACTAGAACATGAGAATGAACAAAGGACAGAGCAAGATCTGGAGGTTACTGGTCAATTGATAAATCCACCACATATGTTATGTTTCATGGTCAAGTTGAAAAAGGCAATCTAGAGAACACATGACATTCCCCCAAACTTTTACAAAATGTTACCTTTCAATAATGATGCCACACAAAATCCTTAGCACTGCATGGAAAAAATTATGTGTTATAAGAAAGTACATTGTGGGAGAAGACAATTTTTTTATAAAAGGACTATGAATCTAGGTTAAAAAGGATAAGTGAATGTGACTCTGTAATGGACTGAATTAACATAATTCTAAATGTTCCCAGTGGAATTCTGTTCTGTGTGCCTTAGCCATGGAAAATTATTTTTCCTCTTCAGCCACTGTCTGCATTTCTGAACCCACTGAAACTTCATTTCCCTCCCACTCTATGAAAAGTATTCTTTGGGCGTGATTAATGACACTCTCATCTGAAGAACCATAGTATTCATCCTGATACAGGACTGATATCCTCCCGTCTCTACTTTAACTACTTAGTTTTCAGGGCAAGTTTTCGGATAGTCTTCCTATCTTTTGTTTGTTCCTTTCTTTCTCCTTTTTCTTTCCTCCACTGCTCAATATGAGTTCCACTCAAAATGCTATCATTGTACATTCATGTATTTATTTTATTTATCCATTCATTCTAGCCACAAATGTCTGCTATTTGGATGGGAGTATAAAGGACTGTACATTGACTCAAGCAATAACTTGTGGCACAGAAAGGACACAATATATTTTTAAGCAAATGTAAGCAGTTCAATTTGTCTAGAGGGGATGTTCTCACTAACAGTATTTTGGCAGGCTGTTGAATATCCAATTTTGTTTCACTGAAAAGTAGGATAAAGCTTACTGGAAATAAGAGTTGTGAATCTGTATGACATCAACCATTGACATAAAAAGAAAAAAAAAAGGAAAGAAAGAAAATAGTGTGTCACATCTAACAAGGACATACTCTGACTCTAGAGATTTAAAGAGCTCAATGGGACATCTCATTTCTAAAAGATGACAAAATTACTTGTGTGTATCATAATAGTGAAAGTTTATAGAGAGTGTTTGAGATATTATACTACATTAGAGATTGAACTATATTTATTGCTGCTGTTTTTGTTGTTTTGATTATGTTTTATACCTTTGAATGTGATACCAAGAATCCTTGATTTTGAGAGTGTGCCATATATCCAAAGAAGTAACAAATCTCTGGTCTCGAGTATATTAAATTGTGACTGAAAATGATTGGAATTTAATCCCCACTGTTTACTCTAGCCAAGATCTAAAGAGCCCTTCTGACTATACTAAAGAGTTTAGCATCCACCCTCTCAGCATGGAGTAGGCCCACTAAAATGTTAAGCAAAGGAGAGAACTGAATTAAATTATATTATGGGGGAATAATTCTAATAAATACCAAAGAATAAAATACTAATTCTGAAAAGTTGGGATTTAAGATCTGTGACAATTTCCATGTCGAATAATGGTACAACAGAGTTAAAATTTTTCATTTAGCTCAAGAGATTAATTAGTTAATTAATTAAATGCACTAATAAGAATATTGGCTAGTGTGAACATACTGTTTTAGAAAAAAGTCTACTTCAATCTTTAGTATTTGCTTGGAGAAATGTGTATTATGCAGTATTTGAAATTCCTCCTTTTCATCCACGATGTAATATATATTCTCTCTCTTCAGATATAAATAATTATACACAAATAAATAATTCAAAATAGCCTGGGAAATATGTTTCCAAATAAGTATTATCAGGAACAGGGTCTTAAGTCTGATTTAAAAAACAAAACAAAACAAAAACAAACAAACAAACAAACAAAAAACCCTTATATCTTAGTTAATCTGCAACTTTTCTCTGAACATGCAATTTTTACTTCATATATATAATTTTTGAAACACTTTTTCTCAAAGTACATGTTCATTCAAGTATTTCAAATTCAACCTTGATGTTATTTCATTGACAAAGTACCTCAGAAACCACTGCTGTTCCATTGATTTTTGGTGGATAAAGTCAGCATCCTTTCTCTCTGTGTCCAATAAAAGCATTCTTATCATAATTGTCACAGGATGGTTGAGCCTATAGTAACTAGAAAAGGTGAAAGCAGTTTTCACTTTAGTTTTTACACTTGGGATTGTTGTGGAAAGTACATTTTATATAGTCCCTGTAAATTTCAGAACATAACACCTGTTTTGTTTTTATTTTCTGTTGATAAAAAATTATTTACCATTGCTATGATTTCCTAACTTCTACCACACTTATTTAAGGTGCTTCCTTTTCTATAAAAATAACAACAGGCAAAGAGATAGTCACTCTCTGAAGATTGTGTCTAATTTTATATTGGTTATGTCTAGGCCCTATAGGAATTTTTGTGCATATGATACGTTTTGAAAAAAAATTGTGAAACTACAGTAATACAATGCAGTACCCTTTATTTGAAAGAATTAAATGCATGAAGTTTGACAATAGGTAAAAGGTCTTTCCAGAAAAAAAAAATATCACAGAAAAATGCTTAATTTATTAAGGCAACTATTGTTTTTTTCTCTACTGGTTTTATTGTGATTTAGAGTCTGGATACTGTGCTCATAGTACCAATGGTTATATGTGCTTTATTTTTCTTAAAAGCTACCACTTTAAAATATAATAATAAGGAATGAGGAGTCTCTAATAAGGAGTTTATTGTTATTTTTCCGTTTTAGACTTGATATTTATTTGTATTTCAGCAGAGAACACAAGAGTGTTATAAGAAATAAATTATGTTTTCTTCCAAGGAGCAATTCCTTGAATTAATCATTTCATCTGTTCGAAAGAGTGTGTTAGACATATAATAAAGAGAACATCACCTCTCTTTTTCAAAATGTGATCAATTTTGATTACCTAATATTTGTAAAATAGAAAAATGAAAATAAGGAATTTATTTTCAAAGAAGGACAGGCTTTCTGGGTAGCAGTGGGGGACAACTAAATTCTTCTCAGCTGTGTTATCCCTTGAAGAAATTTATTGAAGAGCCAATTTATTTGCCTCTGAAGAAGCAAATGATTGATAATTTACCTATTATTTCCTAGACTTGATACATCTTTGTATTTTTCAAACAGTAAACATACATAGCAATTTCTGTTCATCAATTTTGCACTTACCTATTGACTTTCTATGATGGCACATGACAATTAACTTGTTATTCTGCCGAACTCTCAGCATTTCCTCCAGTATCCCCAATATCATTACACCACAGTTTTTGCTTCAACGTGTATTCCATTATGTCTTCCTACATATTATTCACACCTGAACAGTTTTGTGAATTACATTTATTTTTCCTTCATTTTTGCTTCACGTAGAGTTGAAAGTTGCCTTTTTGCTTACATTCAATTTTCCTTTTACCTATTATAAATCTTCTTATACATTTTAATATCATTTCAGCATAACATTTCACAAAATCTGCTGATGGTTTTATGTTCTCTGGAGGGAGCCCTTTCCTCCTGGAATGCTCTGTTCCCCAAGTCTCTGGACAGGCTGCTCTTGGGCTTGATTTGTGGCTGTGATAACTGGCTTTGTTGACTTTCTTAGCATTTCCTTTGTCTTTGTCCTGAATCAGAGAGCCTGTTTCCCTAAACTCAGGATTCTCAGAATGTTTTTCTTTTCTGGTTTATGACCTTGTTTTGAAAAAAAGTAGTCTTTGGTAGGGTTTTTTGTTTTTTTTTCCCCTTCAGAATGAAAACATGGCCTAATTTAGCCAGAACCCTCCTTTAGCCTGTATATTGAATTACATGGCAACGGTCTAGACTGGTTTTCCTTTCTGCCTGAGGTACAATTGTCATTTGTTATCTTAGGAATATTGTGAAGAATCAACTTGGAGAGCCCCTTTACTTTTCTCTTTTACTGGCTACTTTAATATTAGAGAATATAGGTTTCCTGAGCAAGGAGAATTATCAGAAACAAAGAGGGGATTTTATAATGTTAAATAAATAAAGAAGATATAATAATCTTTATTTTATTTTCCTAATAGAAGAGTTTCAAAAAATATAAAATCAAAACATAGAAACTAAAGAATAAATAGACAGATCTATTAGTACAGTCAAATTTCAGCATAAGAGGTTTCAGAGCTCCTCTAGCAATGGTGTACAGAACAAAATACACAAACTAATACCACTTTGGAAAACATTTTTGAAGTTTCTTAAAAAGTTCAACAAACATTTTCCATTGGGTGCAATTATTCCACTTTCATCTATTTACTCAAAAGAAATGAAAGTAAATACCCACCTAATAAGTTGTATGTAAGTGTTCATAGCACCTTTATCTGTAAAAGCCAAAATAAGAATCATCCCACATGTCCATCAACATAGCAATGGGAAAACATGTTGTGGAATGCACATACAATGAAGTAAATTCATCAGAAAAGCCTAATAAACACAAGGGGATGATCACAGAGGTAAAGCACCATTTTTATCATATCGTATCAAGGGTACATACTTTTTATACTTACCATTGCTTATGTTGACTTTGGTCAACAGGCTGAGATAGTGTTTGACAGGGTCCTTCACTGTCATATTACTCTAATTTCCCCTTTTTTTTTTTTTTTTACTGTACTCTTTGGAGGGAAGTCACTACGCATAGCCCATATTTAGGGGGCGGAGAGCTCTGCTTCATCTCCTCTATGGCCAAGTGTCTTCCTAAGTCAGGAGTTCTTCTGCATGGGAGATTCATGCTCTTACCTGCATATACTTTTATTCAATAACATATCAGTATGGACTCATAGATATTCATTTTATACTTTGGGTTACTTTTGTTTCCAGTCCAGTACTATTGTGTTTATTGTATTGCTGAAATTGTTCCAGCTTTAGCCATTGGGAGCTTTCTGTTGCCTCCGTGTCCTTTTGACACATCACCATGATTGTGGGTTGGTTTCTTTGTTGATTGGTTGATTCGGTTTTTTGTTGTTTTTTTTTTCTTTTTTGAGCACTTCCTCTTTGACATCCAGGATCACCTTGTAAATTTTCTGCTCCAGTCCTAGCATAAGTTATTTCTCCAAGGAGTCCTGGTTCCTCTTGTTAAAAAATGCTATTAGAAATCAAGATCTAAACATTAGCTATGCTTGTTGTTACCAGGGTGTCATTGCTTCTAGGGCCTCTCAACTGACAGAACAAGAGTATATATCTGTACATACTGATATAAGTGCTCTGTAAATTTTTTTAATTAAAGTTTATTGGGGTGATAATGGTTAGTAAAGTTATATAGGTTTCAATAATACATACAATTCTGTACAATTCTATAATACATTATCTATATATCACACTGTATGTTCATTACCCAACGTCAGTTCTCCTTCCATCACTATATATTTGATCCCTTTAGTATTCTATAAATTTTGATAAGTCAGGTTAGAATTAGTGTTGTTTACGCCTTCCATATCCTTTCTTACTTTGTGTATTTTGTTCTATTATTGCTAAAAGAGCATTAAAATTTTCTGTATTGAAACCTGACTGTATTTATGAATTTGTCTGTTCTTTAGATTGTATATATCTTCATTACATATATTTTGAAACCTGTATTAGGAAAATAAACATTGAGCATAATTATAGTTTCTTGATTCATTGGCTACTTTAACATTATGAAAGCCCCTCTTTGTTTCTGATAATTGTCTTTTCTCTGAAATCTGTATGTATTCTATAATATTAACAGTATAGACTTTCTTTTGAATAGCACCATCATAGAATATTGCTTCTACCTTTTTACTTTTAACCCATTTATGTCTTTATATTTAAAGTAGGCCCCATATAGTTTGATCTCACTTTTGTATCTCATATGAAAATCTTATTCTTTTGTTTTGGGATATTTAAAACATTTATATTTAATGTGATTATGTTATATTGCATTCAAACCTGTCATTTATCTATTTGATTTATATTTTTCTTAAGTCTTCTCTCTTCCCTTTTTCATCATTTTTTATTCTGCTTTTTGTATTGATTAGTATTTAAGGTTTTTATTTCCTGCCCTTTATTTGTTTGATCTCGTCTAACTTTCATGTAATATTATAGTAGTTTATATAAGGAATAAACACTTTACAACTGTTTACATTCATTTCTTCTATCCTAGCAAGTGTGCTTTTGTTCTTGTATATTTTGTTGATCTAATTTTATATTATCTGTGGTAAAAGTTTTTTTCTCCAACAGATTTATTTAGTTATTTATTTGAAAAGAATGGAACAGCATGCACAGTTCCCCCAAACTCATATTTGAAAACCCAGGCTATTAGTCCTGTAACAGTTCAAGGGGCATCAGAAGAAGTTTCAAGGCCAGAACTATTGATTTTGAAAAGTAAAGAGAAATGAAAAGATGAAAATCAAGGGTACCAAGGCAGCCAGAACAACAGATGGTTATAAGGAAACAGACACAAAGGACTTCGTTTCTCATCAGATTTCCACCCAAGATTTTAGAACAAGATAACTGAGTTATATTCCAAGATTCATGCTAAAAATAAGGCCTGCTGGAGAGTTTCTATTGCTGGTATATTGCTAGAGAAACTAGCTTTGGAAGCACCAGGGAAAGCAAGGATGCTATGTTTCCTCAGGGCCTGTAGAGCAGAATTGCTTTTCTCGATAGTCTGTTGAACCAACATGACTCCGATGAATTCTGGACTTCGTCCCTGACAGAACGCCAAGTATGTTAAATAAGCTTCACATTGAGAGCATCTAACATCAAGTGATCATACTATCATTAGATTTAAAATGCTCATGAGGCCAAAGTTCTAAAGGAAACAACACAAAATGATCAGACTTTCTAAAATGCCAGCGTGAGAGAGGAGTGTAAATGTTTATCAGAAGCATGATATATGCAGGCTTTATCTAAGAGAAGACAAAGTGAAAAAAACTTATCAAACAATTAACAGGAAAAGAATAATTGAATTTAATGTATTTTATTAAAGCCTATCTGTGTTAAATATAGTCCAGGGAGGTTTTAGGGACCAAATGAAAAATAGGAAGAGTTGTTAGATCTGCAAAAAATAACAAGCAAGTCAGGTAAGGAATTGACTGATTGAAGTTAAAAAGATTAGCTAATATCCACCAGTTAAGAATTTGAAAGTGTGGCTTAAACTCTTTCTCTATTACTTCTTTTCTGATTGGCTTTTAGGTAAATGTGTTTTTGTGGATAATGTCTGATCAGGGCTAGCGCAGGTGATAGCCCACAAACCTAATTTAAGAATGATGGGATTAACCTCATTTCTTACAACTCCAACCAGGACAAATCTCCTGAGACTCTGTGGTAGGCTTCCTTTGAAAAATGCTAACAAAACTTGGAGAGTTAATTTATTAATTCCACCTCTGTTCATTTGTAATTAAGATGAAGAAGACATTTATATTTAGATTGTTTTTCTTTGTTACTGAAGGAAATCTGTTTCCTTGTTGCTAAAGGTAAAGCAAGAGGGATTCGATGAAGTTGAGGCCCAAAGCCATCAGTTGTTTTTTAAGTAGACAAAAATGACCAGAGAGAAAAATCTTTGCAGAGAAGCAGTGGAGGCTATCAGCAAAACAAGCAAGAAACAGAAACACACAGCCTAGGGCTGTTGGGTTCCTGAGTCATTAAAGGACATCTGAGGGTGGTGGCTGGGAGGAGCTTGTTGGAAAAATATAGGAAAGGCAATTCTGATTTTCCTCACTTCCTTCTAGAAAAGTCCACTGCTGTTTCCTATGTATAGAGATGCAACAGAAACGTGGAAGAGGTGTGGAGATTTAGAGCTTTGCTATTTAAAACGTAGTCTGAGAATTAACAGCGTGGACATCACTTGAGAGCTTGATAGAAACAAAGAATTCCATGCCACATTCTAGACCTACAAATCACAAAATCAATATGATCCCTTAGTAATCTGCAGGCATATTTAAGTTAGAGAAGCACTGATTTCAAGCATAGATTGCTGTCTGTCGGGAAAACCTGGGTTTGAATTCTTGTTCTACTACTAACTGTGTGACCTTGGAGGAGGTATTTAACCTCTCTAATAATAAGTGTCTGCATGAAAAATGGTGGTAATAATAGCACCTAATTCATGAGTTTATTAGTGTAAATGAAATATCACATAAAAACCACTTACCAAAACACCTGGCACATTATACTAACTCAATACAAGCTGGAAAGCATTACAATTGACTTGGATTAGATGATCAGAACCAAGTTAGAAAATATGCAAGATATAAAATTTACTTTTTTGCAGACTTGTGTTCCATTTACTGATCCTATATCTGGTGTTGACCTGAATTTTTAAAGTGAAACCTTCAAAGGTAACTACTTCATGCTATATAGGTCTAGGCTATGGCTATAAAGCAAAGTCATGCATCTGAAACAAAGTCATATTTGGCCATTTTATCATCCAAGTCAAATCAGCTGCATAATATAACTGAATAATTTTGCAGATACTGGTCTTTAAAAAACTAAAAAACTAACAATAGACAGCTAATGATGTCAATAACCGTTACAGCACTGCTTAAATGATCAAGTCTAGATTTTAAAAATATTTATTACATTTTGAAATATATATTTCTAGGTAACAGAATAATCAACTTCTTTGAAAAGACAATTAAAACACAAAATCACTACAGATACTTAGACATTATATCTAAGAATAAGTATATTTCATATTAATATCCTATATGAGTATTTGATACCAATACCAACATTTAAATAATTTTGGCAAGAAGAGAAAACCACAATGTACATATAAACTCCTGAAGCTGGTATTGGTTGCTTGTCTCCACTACTCCCATGATTCAGGAATGATAAGAGAAATTGTATTTCTAAGTCAATTTAGCTAAATGCCTGCACATTCAAATAAATCTGAGATTCACTGATATCTAATAATCCAAATTCCTGTCCTACTGATTAGGGTTAAGAGGGTAAAATAGGAATAAATACATATTGCAGGAATCTGGAAAAAGAGTGACTTCTCAGTTTCTTTTTTATATACTCCATTTAGCACACATTGACTCAAACTTCTCCATCTACACTATGTAATATGTTCATAATTATGAGATTGAGTGACTGCAAGCTACTTAGTGATAGATTAAAAATATTGATGCCTATCTTTTACTCCAAAGACTTTGATTTGAACATCTAAATTGCTCTGACCAGCGAAGCCTGGCAAGAGATATGTCTCTCAACTAAGTGTGCTTAAAGTGCTAGCTCATAATCTTAGCCATACTTTTTTGTTTTCATTTGTCCCATGAATGGAACTGGGCCCGTGTGAGCAGAGCAGCAATGACCTGCAATGGACATTTAGCAAAAAACAAGAAATAAACCTTTATATTTCTAAGCCTCTAAGATATTGGAGTTTTGTTTTAATCATAGCAAAACCTAGTCTTTTTCGACTAAAGCACTATATTTTCAAAATGAATACAATCAGGAGAGTGAATTTATGAAATTTAAAAAAAAAATAGAATTCTAAAAGGTGATTGTTTTTGGTTCATTTCAAGCCAACCAGGAAATTCAAAGTATTAATTCAATAGACACTGAATAAGTACTTCTAATATTTTGTTACAAATATTACAGAAGTTACAAATGTTAGAATGGTTAACCTGGGATTTGAAAAGTTAAGGTAGAAAGTAATAACTTGGTTATTGGAGATCCTGTCTAACAGCAATAAAAAGCTGTTGATATTCTAAATCTCTAACTTGTCAGTAATATTATATCTCCAGCAACTTTATTCTTTACATTCGCAAAATATGTAATATAATTTGGTACTTTGAAAGTATAGAGGAAAACTCTACTTCATTCATCTATAGCTTCAAGATTATTCTGATCACTATAGTTTCAGCCAAGATTACAATTGCCTCTGATCTTGGCCACTCCGTGCTAGCCACAGAAAGCTTTAGAGGGTAGCATACAAAGGTCAGACAACTAAGTTCATGAACTCATTCTAGAAAAAGTCCTACATGCCTCATTGCTGAATATCACTACGGTCACCTTCGAAGTACTCCCCTTGGGAAGCTACAAACTGACGCCAGCACCTAGTCTACCCGTCAAAGCAATTTTGGAACTCTTTTTCTGGAAAGAAACAGAGCTGTCATCATATTACCCATGAGATCCTGAAGGCATCAAAATGTCTTCCTTTTAATAATTTCTTTATCTTCAGGTAAATAAAGAAGTCATTGGGGGCTAGATCAGGTGAAGAGAGAGGGTGTTCCAATACAGTTATTTGTTTACTGCCTAAAATCTCCCTCACAGACAGTGCTGTGTGTGCTGGTGCATTGTTGTGATGCAAGAGCCATGAATTGTTGGTGAAAGATTCAGATCCTCTAACTTTTTCATGCAGCCTTTTCAGCACTTTCAAATAGTAAACTTGGTTAACTGTTTGTCCAGTTGGGACAAATTCATAATGAATAACCCCTCTGATATCAAGAAAGCTTAGAGCACCTTGAAACAAGTTCGCGAATTTAATTGTCAGTCCTCATATACCCGCAGTTATACATCCTTGTTCAAAGAATCATCTTCATCAAAGAAAATAATTCCCCTTAACTGAGTTTGAAGGTTGGGGGCAGTTGAGATATAGAGTGATGACTGGTGATATTTCTCTCTACTTAAAGGAATTGAAACCACACTGGAGATCAACTTGACAATGGATATTATAGCAAGATATAATGAAATCCCTTGGGGCTCCATTTTCTTTATATGGAAAGTGGAGATTGAGGATTTTACCTAAGAGAATTTTATGGGTCTTAAATAATCTAAATATGAAAATACCTGTCAAGTGCCTATTAAGGTGGGAGTTCAATAACTGTTAGATTTCCTCCATTCTCAGCAAAGCAGATTGTTTCATACAGTCATGTTCTCTAATGTACATTGTATTTTGAATTTTGAGCTAAAAATATTAAGTAAAATATACATTACAGTGCAGGTTTTATGACATGTCCATAAGACAGGTAGCACGTTACTTCAACAGGTGTTTCTGCTTTAATTCGTAAGTACCCATTTTACTCAATCTCATACATGAGCATTGGTGACCAAAAACATTAGTTAATTAGATTAACTAATTTACTAATTTAAAACTAAGTTCAAAGAAAACCCCCTTAAAGTTTCTCCTATCCATGGATCATCATGTGAATCACTGATGGAGCTCCTAACCTCTTTCTACCTCATTCTAGGCTATGCAGAGATTTTGACCATCTTCAAAATTTAGAACACCTAAAAGCAAATGTAAAATTCAGAAAGACTTATTTCACACAAAGACGGTGAGCATATGGAATGACTTGCTAGCTTAGACCACTAGAGCAGATAATATAATTTAGTTTTGCAGCACAAAATTTTTTTCTAAAGGAGGGTGAAGGTGGCAAGAATGAATTAGAGAAAAATGATATCACTGGCTTGGAGAACGTCAGATAAACCCAGATGAAGAAGGTTTTTCTAATGCTCACATGGCCTCTTCCCAAGCTTTATGTCCTTAGGACCTTTTAATCTTGTGGAAACAAATAGAACTATGACCAGCTTAGCAAAAATTGCTGCCGTATACCATAATGCATGCTATAAAGCACACAGGGATCTAAAAATGCATAATCGGGCTGCAGATGGCACTGTTAATTTCTATTACAAGCTTTAAAACCACGAGGGAAATCGTGTTTGCCTCACTGACTCACCGTTCTACAACAATGATTTTTGATAGTTTCCCTTACTGCACAGCTTTTCTACAGTGTTTGTCTTTTAGAAAGGCCAAAAAGAACCCACTGGCTTTTTAAAAATCTGTGCAAAACTGCCAAGCTGCTCTGGGCCCTACCCCTGCAGCCCCCAGTTTGCCAGCCTTATTTCAGACGGTACAGGTATCCGTTCACTCGAAATGAAATGAGCCTTCTGGGCTTTGGGAGTTTACGAAAATCCCAACTATCTGCTTCACACCAATGTGGGGCGTAATGTGAAATTCTATCCATGATGACTCTTTTGAGGATGGGGAAGAAATACATATATTCCTAATATTTATAAATATATCTGCACAGATATATACAGATCTTGCTCTGTTTTGCCACATGATTTTGTATTTTTAATGGAATTTTGCCTACAATTATGTCTATCATCTGGTTTCATCCAATGAGTTATACATTTAATTATTTTTTATTTTGGAGTTTCTGTGGTTTTGAAACCTTCCAATGCCTGTCAAATTCAAGAAACGCTTCTAAGCCAACCTCTCAAATGAATCATTAGCAGGGCACAGACTTTGGAATTGGAAGCTCTGGCTTTGCTTTGTAGAGGTATCACTTAATAAGTATATGATATGTAGGCCCCCTAAGTTTTCTATGTCTTCATTCTCTTATCTAAAATATCAAATTATTATGATCACAGGGATTAAACAAAAGAATGACTGTAAAGTGCCAAGCATAGTGCAAAGCATGTGCCAAAGTGATATGGACAAACAGTCTGCTTTTGCATGTTTCCTTCACAAGTCTCTCTCTTCCAAGCAGGTGTAAGGAAACTACGAAAGCCAGTTTGCCCCAAATCAGTCGATGTTCTAAGACTGAATCTTCTCATATCATAAGATCAACAGAACTAAAGTATTTTAACCAGGGTTTTGTAAATGACCAAGACAGTATCAGTAGTTTAGGGTCTCAATCTTGGTGGTTTAATCTTTTATGATACGTCATTAGATGATACCAGAGAAGATTAAGAGTACAACTTTTTAAATTATTCTGTTTTAAAATAATATTGCATGGATTCATAGCACACCTCTTTTTTCTCAATTTTCCATGCTCAAGTTCAAACAGTCATTACATTAAGAATCCACTGCTCTTATTGCTTTCTTGATACTCAGGTTCACAATTACAACTTCCATTAAATAACTCACCTTGATGTACAATACACAGTGTAAACTCAATATATTTAAAACTTATTAACACCTCACTGAAAACCTGATCCACCTCCTCACTTGTCTATTGGCTCTTGGCATTATTTTTCTTTTTAATGCCATTCACCCAACCAAATTCATGAAGCTCATATTTTATGCCAAAACAGTACTGGATGTTGGAGATATAAAATTAACAGGATAGAAACTGTCTCTGTCCTGAGAGAACTTATATTCTAAAGGGAGACACAATTTAAAAAAAAAAAAACGTAACTCAGAGTAATAAATAAATGAATAATTCAGCTGAAGCCAGGTATTTATGACAGCTTTATGGAGATATAATTTAAATACCATACAGTTCACCTGTCTAAAGTGTGCAATTCAATAATAGTATTTAGTATATTCATAGAATTTTGCAAACAAAACTATAATCGAATTTTAGGACATTTTTATAGTTCCCATTAATCCTTTCCCCTTAATCTAGGCAACCACTTAACTTTTTTTCTATCTCTATGTAGGCTTCCTTCTGTACATTTAATATAAATAGGTTTATAAACTGTGTCATATTTTGTGGGTTTTACTACATAGCATAATGATTTCAAGGTACATTCATGTTGTAATATTTATCATTCCTCCCTCCATTCCTTTCATCGTCAAATGAATTTTCATGAAATGGATATACCAAATATTTGATAAAGCTATTTTGAATTTCCTGAATCAATCTAAACACTAAAGAGGATGTGTATATACCCTGTTTATTTGTTTTTTAATTGTCCAACAAAGTCCCTTCCTTAAAGTTCAATATACTCCAATCTTGTTAAGGATTTAAAAGATTGATAATACCTATTACTGTTGGGTATATAACTTGATACATACTTTTGGAGGCAATTTGATAGTACAAACCATTATATTAAATGTTCTTAATCTTTTAATATACTTTAAATTATTTGAAATGTATAAAAAGATATGTACAAAAATATTTCTGTGGTGCAGTTTGATTTTTTTTGTTGTTTTTTTTTTGAGGGCAGTGTCACTGGCCCTCATATGTGGGATCCGAACCGGGGCCGCTGGCATCCCAAACCAGAACTTAACCACCATGCCACTCGGCTGGCCCTGTGGTGCAGTTTGAAAGGGTTTAATAGGGAAACCAATTCCCAGCAAAATCAGATTGCTTACAAAAGCACAAATGTATAGTCATATCAATGAATATAATTGAATAATGAAAATGACAACATAGATCTCTATTTGTTGACATGGAAAGATTCAGATATTATGTGAAAAGCAAAGCATGTAGATTATGCTTACAGTAAAATCAAAGGAAAGGCAGATAGACAGGTATCTCCATTTAGCTAGTTAACTACCTGTGTTCTGCATAAATGGAAGGTTAGTGTGTATATGTGGGATTGGGTGGTTATTGGTGAATGGGAGCAGTAAGGCAGGCTCCTTTAGCATTAACCAATAAGCTTAGTTTGTAATGGATATGCAGTGGTGAAAGGTAGGGCCTTGGGTCTCTACAGGTAAAGGTAGAGTATTATAATAGGCACACACCCATGTTCCTCCCACATACATATATACAGCTGGAAAGCAATCAGAGGGCATAGATTCTGATGAAAGGACAGAGGAAGAGGATGGATAAATAAGTAAATAATAAATAAATAAATAAATAAATAAATAAATAAATAAATACTGTAATTTTTTAACTTGTAGTTGACTAAGATGATAAAGGCTAGGAAGCAAGTGACAAGGATAACTGGGTCCTTATGCATTGTTTGGCTAGAACATTGACTGGGATGGTGGGAGACAGGCTAGTGGACTCTAAGTATAATGTCACTGAGAGCCTCTGCTAATCCATTCTACCAGTGGGAGTAAACACACTGCAAGTCACCTGGGTTCTATGGGAAGCGAAACCCTCTCAAAGAGTCTGAAGAAGCAAAAGGGGCAATACTGCCTCTGCCACCCACCATGCGAGATGAGGCATTCGAGTATGTGAGCCAGGGAAGCAACCTCCCCAGTAAAGGTCCACAAGGGACTTTCAGGGACACCTGGCTGCTGACTCAAGAAAGAAAATTGGTTTTGTCAGAAAAGGCGAAGATCTCCTCTAACAGAGAGATAATTTGCAGGTGTGAAAATCATACCTGCCACCAGTTGGAGTCTGGCAGTTAAAACTTCAAAAGGGGGCTATTGTAAATAGCACTGCAATGAACATAGGGGCGCATATATTTTTTTCGAATTAGTGTCTTGGGTTTTTCATGATAAATGCCTAGGAGCAGAATTGCTGAGTCAAAAGGTAGTTCCATTTCCAGTTTTTCGAGATACCTCCATACTGACTTCCATAGTGGCTGCACCAATATACAATCCCACCAACAGTGCAGCAGGGTTCCCTTTTCCCCAAAGCCCCGCCAGCACTTGTTGTTGATTTATTGATGATAGCCATTCTGACTGGAGTGAGGTGGTATCTCATTGTGGTTTTTATTTGCATTTCCCTAATGATCAATGAGGTTGAACATTTTTTCATATGCCTGTTGGCCATCTGTATGTCCTCTTTAGAGAAATGTCTTTTCATTTCCTCTGCCCATTTTTTAATGGGGTTGTTTGTTTTTTTGGTGTTGAGTTGCATGAGTGTTTTATAAATTTTGGATATTAACCCCTTATCAGAGATATCATTGACAAATATATTCTCCCATTCAGTAGGCTTCCTTTTTGTTTTATTGATGATTTCCTTTTGTTGTGAAAAAACTTTTAAGTTTGATATAATCCCATATGTTCATTTTTTCTTTTACTTCCCTTGCCCTTGGGGATGTATCAGTAAAAATATTACTGAGAGTAATGTATAGCCAACTTGGAAACAATCAAAATGCCCATTGGTAGACGACTGGATTAAGAAACTGTGGTACATTTACACATGGAATATTATGCAGCTATAAAGAAGAAAGAAATCGTACCATTTGCAACGATATGGATGGATCTAGAGAACATTATGTTAAGTGAAATAAGTCAGTCAGAGAAAGACAAATACCATATGATCTCACTTATATGTGGAATCTAAAGAACTGAATAAATGAGCAATGTAAACAGAAATAGTCTTAGAGACACAAAGGACAAACCTATGAGGGCTAGATGGGATGGGGGTGGGAGAAGGGGAAGGGACGAGGCAACATAAACTGATACTGCAGAGACAGAAGAGACAATTTAGGGAATATAATCAATAAGGTTGTAAATATTTTTTTTTAGGGAAACAGACGGATGCATATCCTTTTAGGGAGACCACTTCATGGATGGTGTAGTGGCCTTACCACTGCACTGTATACCTGAAGCTGTCGCTGAACAATATTATATGTCAACTATAATTTAACACATATATAGTCATGGGATGTGGAATATAGTGTAGGGATGAAGTCAATGGAATTGTAATAAATATGTATGATATTAGGTGTGGGAGGGGATGGGAGGGGGGAAGGGCGAGTCACTTTGTAAGGGGTGAAAAAAATAATTATTGCATTGTTTTGTACATCTGTAACTAATAATAATAATTAAAAAAAAAGAAAAAAAGAAAAAAAATTCAAAAAGGAGGAAGTTGAAGAGAGCAGTTAGAGAACGAGGCTCCCTGACAGGTGCCTCTGCTCTGGTGAAACAAAACTTTATTCCTGGGCAAGGATTTAGGGTATGAGAAGTGAAGGGGGCCAAAAAGACTGTTATTAATATTTGGAATGTGAAAGAGATTAAAAGAGTTATATTTTAAGCACATACTATGTGTGAGGCAGAATTCTAATCCCCTTGTCTATATTTATACATGTGACCTTTACACCACTCTACCAAGTAGGTATTACCGTGATTCTCATTTTATAGATGACGGCAGAGTATGTGGTGAGGTGATATGTCCAAGGTCACATGAACAGAGGCAGGATCAGGATTCTAAATGTAGTTCCTCACTGAACAACAAGACGAGGAAGAGAAGACTGGCACTGAGGTGATGATCCGATGGAATACCATTTTTTAAATGTGTGTGCTAACCTTACCTGTAGTAAGTGAATCTATCCTTTATTTATCATCATTTTTCTGTGATTATGCAAAGGTATTTTTATTGTTATTTTTTTATTTTTTTATATATATTTTTAATTAGCTTTATGTGTACAACAAAGTGCAATAGTTATACTTTTTACCCCCCAAAGTGACAACCCCCCACCCCCAATTCTCCCCCCACTCCTCCCCCCTATATCATACTATCTATTACAATTCTTTTGACTCCCTTCCACAATATAATCCACATCCTGTGACTGTCCATATATTCAATTACAGTTGCATACAATATTATACAACATCAATTTCAGGTATACAGTGCAGTGATCAAGCCTCTACTCCATCCATGAAGTGGTCTCCGTAACAAAACATGTGACCATCTGACACCCCACAAAATTTTAACAACATTATATTCCCCGAACTGTCTTTTATATCCCTGTGACAATACTGTAGTTACCTATTCATGCTGTCTAATCCTTTCCCCTTCTCCCTCATCCCCACCTACCCTCCCAACTAGCAACACTGTTTTTCCTCTGTATCTATGAGACTCTTGCTGTTTCTTATGCTCATTCATTCAGTTTTTCAAATTCCACATATAAGTGAGATCATGTGGTATTTGTCT
This sequence comes from Aselliscus stoliczkanus, assembly GCA_033961575.1. NCBI lineage: Eukaryota > Metazoa > Chordata > Mammalia > Chiroptera > Hipposideridae > Aselliscus > Aselliscus stoliczkanus. The sequence continues at coordinate 184,290,880 of CM066728.1, forward strand.
TTTTCCGACTGACTTATTTCACTCAACATAATAGTCTCTAGGTCCATCCATATCGTTGCAAATGATACAATTTCATTCTTCTTTATAGCGGAGTAATACTCCATTGTATAAATGTACCACAGTTTCTTAATCCAGTCATCTACCAATGGACATTTCGGTTGTTTCCAAGTCTTGGCTATTGTAAATAGCGCTGCAATAAACATAGGCGTGCATAAATTTTTTCGAATTAGCGTCTTGGATGCCTCTGGGTAGATTCCCAAGAGTGGAATTGCTGGGTCATACGGCAGTTCTATTTCCAGTGTCTTGAGATACCTCCATACTGATTTCCATAATGGCTGCACCAATTTGCAGTCCCACCAACAGTGCGCTACGGTTCCCTTTTCTCCACACCCTCGCCAACACTTGTTGTTTGTTGATTTGTTGATGATAGACATTCTGACTGGAGTGAGGTGGTATCATTGTGGTTTTTATTTGCATTTCTCTGATGATTAGTGAGGTTGAACATTTTTTCATATGGCTGTTGGTCACCTGTATGTCCTCTTTAGAGAAATGCCTCCTCATATCCTCTGCCCATTTTTCAATTGGGTTGTTTGTTTTTTTGGTGTTGAATTGCATGAGTGTTTTATAAATTTTAGATATCAACCCCTTATCAGATATATCATTGGCAAATTTCTTCTCCCATTCAGTAGGCTGCCTTTTTGTTTTATTGATGATTTCCTTTGCTGTGAAAAAACTTTAAGTTTGATGTAATGCCATATGTTCATTTTTTCTTTTATTTCCCTTGCCCGAGGGGATATATCAGTAAAAATATTACTCAGGGTAATGTCTGCAAACTTACTCCCTATATTTTCTTCTAGGAGTTTTATAGTTTCAGGTCTTACATTGAAGTCTTTAACCCACTTTGAGTTTGTTCTCGTATATGATGTAAGTAGGTGGTCTATTTTCATTTTTTTGTGCGTGTCAGTCCAATTTTCCCAGCACCAATTATTAAATAGAGTATCTTTACTCCAGTGTAAATTCTTGCTTCCATTGTCATAGATTAAATGACCATATTGGTATGGATTTATTTCTGTACCCTCTATGCTGTTCCATTGACCTATGTGGCTGTTTTCATGTCAGTATCATACTGTTTTGATTACTGTAGCCTTGTAGTATGTTTTGATGTCAGGTAGTGTGATGCCTCCCACTTTGTTCTTATTTCTCAACATTGCTGTAGCTATTCGGGGTCTTTTGTGGTTCCATATAAATTTTAGGATTCTATGTTCTATTTCTGAGAAAATGTCCGTGGTAGTTTGATTGGAATTGCATTGAATCTATATATTGCTTTAGGAAGTATTGACATTTTAACTATATTAATTCGTCCTATCCATGTGCATGGTATGTATTTCCATTTATTTGTATCTTCTTTGATTTCTCTCGTCAGTGTCTCATAATTTTGTGAGTGCAGGTCTTTTATTTCTTTAGTTAAATTGATTCCTGGATATTTTATTGTTTTTGAAGAAATTGTAAATGGGATTGATTTCCTGATTTCTTCTTCTGATAGTTTATTATTATTGTATAGAAATGCAACTGATTTCTGAATATTAATTTTGTATCCTGCTATCTTACCAAATTCGTGTATCAGTTCTAGCAGTTTTTTGGTGGAGTCTTTGGGATTCTCTCTATATAATATCATGTCATCTGCATATAATGACAATTTTACTTCCTCTTTTTCAATTTGGATGCCTTTTATTTCATTTTCTTGTCTGATTTCTGTGGCTAGAACTTCCAGAACTATGTCAAATAGAAGTGGTGAAAGCAGGCAGCCTTGTCTTGTTCCTGATCTTATGGGGAAAGCTTTCAGCCTTTCCCCATTGAGAACGATGTTTGCTGTGGGCTTATCATATATGGCCTTTATTATGTTGAGATATGATCCCACTATTCCCACTTTGTTAGGAGTCTTTATCATAAATGGCTGCTGGATTTTGTCAAATGCCTTTTCTGCATCTATTGATATGATCATATGATTTTTATTTTTCATTTTGTTAATGTGATGTATTACGTTAATTGATTTGCGGATATTGAACCAGCTTTGCATACCAGGAATGAATCCCACTTGATCGTGGTGTATGATCTTTTTAATGAGATGCTGAATTCGGTTTGCTAGTATTTTGTTGAGAATTTTTGCATCTATGTTCATTAGTGATATTGGCCTGTAGTTTTCCTTTTTTGTAATATCTTTGTCTGACTTAGGAATCAGGGTGGTAGTGGCTTCATAGAAAGAGTTTGGGAGCCTTCCCTCCTTCTGTATTTTTTGGAATAGTTTGAGGAGAATAGGTACTAATTCTTCTTTGAATGTTTTGTAAAATTCACCTGTGTAGCCATCTGGTCCAGGGCTTTTGTTTGTTGGAAGATTGTTGATTACTGATTCAATTTCTTTGGCCGTAATCAGTCTGTTCAGAGTTTCTGCTTCTTTTTGGTTCAGACTTGGTAGATTGTATGCTTCTAGAAATTTATCCATTTCTTCCAGATTGTCGAATTTTTTAGCATATAGTTGCTCATAGTATTTTTTTAAAATTTTCTGTATTTCTGTGGTATCTGTTGTCACTTCTCCTCTTTCATTTTTGATTTTATTAATTTGGGTCCTCTCTCTCTTTTTCTTGGTTAGTCGTCCTAAGGGTTTGTCGATTTTGTTTATCTTTTCAAAAAACCAACTCTTGGTTTCATTGATCTTTTGTATTTTTTTTTTTTGTTCTCTATTTCATTTATTTCTGCTCTAGTCTTTATTATTTCCTTCCTTATGCTTCCTTTAGACTTGTTTTGCTGTTTTTTTTCGAGTTCCCTTAGGTGTAGAGAGAGTCTGTTGATTTGAGATTTTTCTTCCTTCTTTATGTAGGCCTGCACTGCTATGAACTTCCCTCTTAGGACTGCTTTCGCTGCATCCCAGAGATTTGGGGTCGTGGTGTTTTCATTTTCGTTTGTCTCGAGGTATCTTTTGATTTCCTCTTTGATCTCATTTTTGACCCACTCACTATTTAGTAGCATGTTATTTAGCCTCCATGTATTTGTAAGCTTTCCAGATTTCTTGTATAATTGATTTCTAGTGTCATAGCATTGTGGTCAGAGAAGACACTTGATATGATTTCAATCTTCTTAAATTTGTTGAGACTTCTTTTGTGGCCTAACATGTGGTCTATCTTGGGGAATGTTCCATGTGCACATGAGAAGAATGTATATTCTGTAGCTTTGGGGTGAAATGCTCTAAAAATATCAAGTAAATCCAGCTGGTCTAAAGTGTCATTTAAGGCCACTATGTCCGTGTTGATTTTCTGTCTAGAGGATCTGTCCATTGGTGACAGCAGGGTGTTGAAGTCCCCTACTATGATAGTGTTACTGTTGATGTCTGCCTTTATGTCTGTCAGAATCTGTTTTATATATTTAGGAGCTCCTATATTGGGTGCATAGATGTTTACTAGGGTTATGTCCTCTTGTTGAATTGATCCCTTTATTATTATGTAGTGCCCTTCTTTGTCTTTTATTATAGTCTTCATTTTAAAGTCTATTTTGTCCGAAATAAGTATTGTTACTCCAGCTTTTTTTCTCATTTCCATTTGCATGAAATATCTTATTCCATCCCTTTACTTTCAGTCTGTGTGTGTCTTTTGATCTGAGATGAGTCTCATGTAGACAGCATATGCATGGGTCCTGTTTTCTTATCTACTCAGCCACTCTGTGTCTTTTGATTGGAGCATTTAGCCCATTCACATTAAAGGTAATTACTGATAGGTGTATATTTATTGCCATTTTGTTATTTGTATTTCTTGTCTTCCTGGGTTAGCTTGTTTTCCCCTTTCTTCTGTTTAAAAAAAGCTCTTTTAACATTTCCTGCAATGCTGGCTTGGTGGTAATGAACTCCTTAAGCTTATTCTTTTCTGAGAAGCTCTTTATCTCTCCTTCAATTTTAAGTGATAGCTGTGCTGGGTAGAGCAATCTTGGTTGTAGGCCTTTATTTTTTGTCACTTTGAATATCTCCTGCCACTCCCTTCTGGCCTGCAGAATTTCTGTAGACAAGCCAGCTGTTAGTCTAACAGGAGTTCCTTTGTATGTAACCTGCTGTCTTTTTCTTGCTGGTTTCAGGATTCTGTCTCTGTCTTTAAGCTTTGCCATTTTAACTATGATGTGTCTTGGTGTGGGCCTGTTTGGATTCAGCCTGTTAGGAACTCTATGTACATCCTGGGCTTGTATGTCGATTTCCTTCACCATGGTAGGGAAGTTTTCGGTCATTATTTCTTTAAATACATTCTCAATCCCTTGCTTCTTCTCTTCTTCTTCTGTTATTCCTATGATGCGAGGATTGCTGCATTTCATGTTGTCCCAGAGGTCTCTTAAACTATTTTCATTCTTTTTTATTCTTTTTTCTTTTTGTTGTTCCAGCTGGGTGATTTCTGCTATTTTGTCTTCTAATTCGCTGATCCACTCCTCTACTCTATTGGTGATTCCTTCGAGTGTGTTCTTCATTTCAGTTATTGTATTCTTTAGTTCTAACTGGTTGTTTTTTATGGTTTCCCTATCCTTCTTTATGTCCTCGCTAAGTTCCTTAAACATTCTTATCATCAGTGTTCTAAACTCTGTCTCTGAAAGTTTGGATACCTCTGTTTCATTTAGTTCCATTTCTAGGGTTTTCTTCTGATCTTTTACTTGGGACATGTTTCTTTGTTTTTTCATTCTGGCTGTCATTCTATGAATGCTTCGATATATTAGATAGATCACCTAGAAAGAAGAGAAGAGAAAAAAGAAAAAAAAGAGAGGAAAAAAAAAAAAAAGGAAAGAGGTGGGGGGCTCTCCGTCCTCTTTAATCTGCAGACCACTTTCTCAGGGTTGCAGTGAGCTTTCCACAATTAGCTGCTGCGTCTCTGGAGTCGTGCTCACTACCAAAAAAAAAAAAAATCTTCATAGGTTATTGCAGGTTGTCTGCTACTGAGTCTCAGTGAACAGACTGATGCAGCTGGAGAACACCTGCCCTGTGTTTCCCTGGCAACGCAGCTCAAGCAGGGAGGAGGGTGGGGATCCAAGGTGGCTTGCGCACTCCTGCATCTCAGTGAGCAGCCTGATGGAGCCGGACGGCACCCACCAGCATTTCCTTGGAAATGCAGCACAAGCAGGGTGGAGGGTGGGAATCCAAGGCCGCATGCGCACGCACGCGCGCATGCATGCACGCACGCACACTCTCAGGCACGCACGCACTCCTGCGCCAAGTTCACCAGACCAATGGGATCCCAGCTCTGACCCTCCGTGGGAGGGCCCAACCCTGAAAAAATGGCACCCTCCTGTACACCACTCGTATGCAAGCTCCGCGCCAGTGGAACAATAGTCCCAAAACCTCCAGCTTCCGCACCAAAGGTGCTCAGTTCAGTCCCTCCCCACAGGCTCCTGGGGCCGGCTCATAAAGCCACTCCCTCCGACAGGAACCCGGTGAGTGCTCACGAGGAGTGAATCCGTGTGCCGGCCCCACTTGTTCTCCAGCTGCCCCCAGCCTCACCGAGCCCAGCAAAGAGAGTCCTCACTAATTTCTACTGCCCACTGTCATGGAACTCCTCTTCCTGGCAAAGCAACTCTGGGCTAGTGATCTCGGTGTGGGGCTGGAGGGTCTCTCCCCCAACCGGAGAAGCCTCCCCACACAGCTGGGGCGTCCCTCATGGGGCTCACTCTCTCTCGTCGGCGCCCCTCCTACCAGACTTGACGTGGCCTCCTCTTTAGGTCCTTCGTTTAGAACTTCTGTTTATCTAATGTTCAGGGGACTTCCCAGGTTAAATGTTGCATAAATTATTTTTAATTTTGATGTGATCCTGGGAGGCAGTTCAGAGAGCGTTCGTCTATTCCGCCATCTTACCGGAACTCCCAAAGGTATTTTTAAATATTTAAAGTAAATTTAGTGTTCTTGTATTTCAGAGGTGAGTTAAATATGCACACAATGTTTCCACTTGCAAAATGGTAAACAGATTCTTGTGGAGGCATATTCTTGAAACTGAGATGTATGTAGTGGATGGGGTGCTATAAATTGACCCATGTTCAGAATCATTTTCTCAGCCTGCTACTTAAATTACACTCCCACCCTGCCCTTCACTATGTCTAAATTGGGTATAAAATGAAGAGTCAGAAGTGCCATTTCTCAATATGTGGCTTTCTGCCATTACAGTGCACACACAGCCCAAGAAAACTCAGGTCTCTAGCTCACCCTCTCAAGCAATTCCTACACACTTTTCCTTCTAATTTACCATCCCACTCATGAGCATCCCATGATTTCAGGCACAGGGTTTTACATCCTGGCTTGTCTTTTCAAGGCCTACTTAAGGTTTTGTTAATCAGTTATGTTCTTCCCAAACCCTAACTTAATGTAATCATGCCTAGAGATCCTCTTATATACAAATCAACCTTTCCATCGTAATATCTGCATTATAATCTCTGCATACGAACTGCCCATTGTTCCCAAATACTCATGCTATCTCCCTCCCTCCCTTTTTTCTTTCCTCCCTTCCTCCCTCCTCGCCCCTCTCTTCTTTCCTACCTTCTTCCCCTCCTTTCTTCTATTTCTCTCTCATTAACATGTAACATTCTATGTTACCAGTTCTGCTAAGAATTTCTTACCATATAGTTCTCTGTCTGGAAAATTTATATACTATCTCAGTTGATTTCTGAAACTGATTTCAATGTCTCCAATATTTGTTTCACTTCCAAATAATAATTACATTTTATTTTTGTTTGTACCCTTCACTTCATAAATACCCCTTGCTCTTAATTTATTGAAAGCAATATCCCTTGTCTTACATATTGTTATATTCGATATGCTGGCTAGAAAATTATATGATGCATAGTAACTATTCAATGAACTTTCTTTAATGAATAAATGAATGCCAATCAATCATGAATAGTTATGATTATTAGAATCACCCCCAAATACTGGCCCAAACAGGATATTTTTTTATATCCAAATAACATGTATCTCTGTTATTTGACTTAAATATTCACATCACAAAGCTCCAGAGAAGGACTCATATTGCAAGCCAAAGAAAGTAGTTGAAGCGTACACTGATGTATGCTTAAGGATATACAGAAATAAGAATATGTCCTAAAAAATAAAAAAAAGAATACTACATACTGACTGTCAATTATGCAAGACATTATAAATCAGAACTAGAAATAACATATTTCCCACATAAATGGCCAAGCGTTATGGTTGACTTTAGTCCCCAAATGAGATATATGGAGTTAACTATTTAAAATTATAACTTTTAATTTTTAGTTTTGTGTAGTAATTATGTTATGAAAGGCATATAGTCCCTCTGTACACAAAACGCTTGATGAGTAATTTATATTTTTGAGTGTTTTTCATAGATGGTTCATAAATAAGATGGTCATTCTGAGGGAGATAAACAGAAACCAAACATCATTCTAATCAGGATAATTACAAGCACAAAACTCACTCTGGCCAGAGCTGTTAACAGCACCTTGAAGTCCTTGGGTTGCTAAAATGCTTGCTTCTGATGGGAATGACTACACTCAATAATGTATTAGAGCCATATCATCTTCACCATTATGCCTGTGGATAAAGCAAAGGACATTGACAAGATGGACACCTAGCCTATCCAGCTGGCTCCCTTCCTGCAACTGGAGACTAGAGACATTATAAATGCAAGAATGAAGCATGAATTTGAGAAAGGAACATAAAATTTTTAAAAAGCCACTGGACTTACCAAAGGCTATTACCAACTGGTGTTGGTGGCATTCTGGTTGTAAGACAGACAGGGAACATGTTAGTCTGCTCACACTGCCATAACAAAATGCCACAGACTGCATGTTTTACACAACAGATATTTCTTTCTCATGTTCCCAGAGACTGGGAAGTCCAATATCTAGGCACCAGTCAATTCAGTTCCTTGTGAGGGTTCTCTTCCTGGCTTGCAGACAGCTGCCTTCTGATTGTGTTCACATGGCCTCCTCTTTGTGCATGTGCAAAGAGAGAGATCAAACTTATGGAATATGTTCCTATAAAGATACGAATCCAATCAGATTGTCCTAACCTTATAACCTTATTTAACCTTATTTACACTCATAAAGGCCCCATCTCCAAACCAAATACAGTCACATTGGGTGTTAGGGTTTCAACATGTGAATTCTGTTTGTTGAAAGACACAAATATTCAGTCCATAACAGGGAAGAAATTCTAAGTTCTGTTCTTTTCTCTTATATTGCCTTGAAAAGACTGAAGCCTGTCCCTTTGTGGCAGAAGTTTAAGCTGGATTAAATTTAAGTTGAAATTTTTTAAGGCTATTGCATAGATGGTACTGTGTACTTAAATCAGGAGGCATAAAATGATTGGGGTTTTCTGATGTTCGAGATGTTAAGATTGGTATGAGAGAGCGAGATTATACAGCTTGACAAATTTTATTTCTTCTATTTTGTCTCTGATTATTTTGTTGATGAAAAATTATTACATCAAAATGATTTTCATTTGTATTTTTCAGTACTCATAAAGCTGAATATTTACTGATATTTTATTTGTGTAAATTTTGCATTTAAATTTATAAGGGAAATTTTAATCTGTATCTGTATCTTACCATATGAATATCAGAAAATTCTAAAAGGCAGTCTAAAGCAAATATGAGGTCCTTCAAATACAAAATATTCTTGATAGTATCTGATATTTTATTTCTTATCTACTTCTCGAACTTTCTAGCTTTACCATCCTTGTCATACAGACAGTCATTATGAGAGGGGTAATACTAAGAGAAACAGTGACCTTGTCCAATCAGAAATAGAGATACAGCAAGGGAGGGTCAGTGTGGCAGGTTGCACCATATCCCTCCAAACAGGTGCAAGTCCTGTCCTCTGGGACTTATGACATGACCTAGGTCTTGGCAGATGTAATCAGTTTATATAAAGTCACACAGAATTAGGGTGAGCTCTAATAACATCCTGAACTCTGTGAAAATAAATTTTTGTTGTTTCAAGCCACCCAGTTTGCTAAGGCAGCCCTAGAAAATGAAAACAGTCATATATTAAATAATTCCTAGAGATGGTCTTCGAATATATATGGAGGAGGAAGAAAGTGTACTGATATTTATTGAGTATGCATTATAGCCTTTGCACTAATAACTTTTAAATATATCTCATTAAGTTAAGATGTATATAAGTTTAGTAAAATAGATATGATTCCCATTTAAAAAATATCAGAATTAAGGCTTGTAAAAGTTTAATAACCTGCTTTCTCATGAGAACATATATAGTGTTTCCTAGATTACTCCAAGGCCTAAAGTGATATCGTTTTTTTTGTTTAATATTTATTGAACATCAATTTTTCAGGCACTATAGATAAAGCAGTATATATATATATATATATATATATATATATATATATATATATATATATATATATATATCCATTGGAGGAGCTGCAATTTAATGGAAGCAAAAAGATGATAAAGAAAATAAATAAGCAAAATATATAATATGTCTGTGGTGATTAGAACAATGGAGAAAATTTAAGAGGGACAAAGATTTTCAGAAGTGACATTCAATTTTCAAGAAAAGTTTTATTGGCCACATACCATTTGAAAAAAGATATGAAGGACAAGAGGGAGAGAATTGTGTAGAAAAGTGCGCGAAAGCATTTTAGGAAAATGTCTGAGTGAGAAGTTGCCTGGCATGTGGCATGTATGACTAATGGCCTAGGCAGTATTTTAGCTGGATGCGAGTGAGAACAGAGGTTAGAAACATTAAAAGGTCCCAGTTAGGGTCAGGTATTTAGGTAGTCATTTTAAAGATGTTGCCTTTACTGAGAGTGAGTAGGATGCTAACAGAGAATTTTACTCAGAGAAGCAGTCTGATGTTACTCATGTAGTGATAGATAACTTATGTAGAAGTGGGTATATGTACTGAGTAAGGTATGCCTTTTTTAATTGATAAATCAAATCTAGAGCCTTAATTCAGATCTTCATTTAAATAATCTTAAAGAGCACGTCTCGACCCTGGTTTCAAGTCACATGCAACTATTACATTGAGCAATGGAAGTGAACAATTGATACTAAATCTTCTGAGTTTGTATCTATAATAGCAAGGGGATAGATAGATGATAGATAGATGATAGATAGATAGATAGATAGATAGATAGATAGATAGATAGATAGATAGATAGAAAGTATACACATTTCCTCTTATCAAGTAAGCAGTTAGATTGGAAAGAAATAGAATCTTGGGTCACATCCCAAGGTGGTTGATCTTGTTACTTTTTTGTTTTTCACTGCTCAGCATTTCAGTTTTTCTTATTCTGTTTCCACCAGTGGATACTGGGTACAGTGGAGTGATAACTTGTTTCATTTAGACAATGGGGTACTGTTTCCAATTCCCTTGAAGAGGAATATAGATCCCATAAAGATCCAAAATTTTTAAAGCTGGATGCACTAACAGATTTCTGTCTGGAATTTGTTTGTGTCTTCATTTGGAAAAGAGGCTATTGTGTTTTCAGGTACATGTGGGTGCCTACAACTTTTAAAGGTGTGTGTAAATTTTTTTCAAAAATGTATATAAAAATGTGGAGCAGCCATCAGGCTGGATTACAATGGATTTTTTTTTTCTACACATAACATATATTTTCTTCTCTCATTATTTTCCTCTGTGTAATCACCTTCTTTATTCCACTCTCAGTCCTTGTGTTTCTGACATGTAACCCAGACCTGATTAATTCTTCATGTAGATTTTCTCTGATTTCTATGATTAGTTCAAGGATACGCAAATCAATGATACACATTCAGAATCAGTAAAGATAAAGAGCCTTTTCTCTAGGGTTGTTGGAAGATGTTGCAGGTGCTTTTTTTTTTTTTTTTTTTTTTTTTTTAGCATGGAGTCATGTGAGGCCAGAGTCATTGGATGACATCATGTGCAGAAGATAAAAAAGTGAAGATAAAACTTAGAGAGAAAAGTGAACTCCTCAATAAGCCTCTCTTTAATTTGACCTATCTATAGGCGTCTTTTTTGCCTAGAAAATAAATTCATTTTCTATTTTTGTTGTGTAAGCCAATTTGAGTCAGATTTGAGTCACTTGCAGTTAAGAAACATCTTAACTAATCCACTGAATAATTCACAGAGACTCTGTTGTAAATCCAAATCAATACAATTACCCTGAATCCCTTTTATGTGATTATTTCTTCCTCTTTTGTCCTTATACATTAAACAGCTACACATCTTTAAAAGGTGGAAAAAGTTTTTACAGAAAATATATAGTAAATCACATCTATAAAAAGTTACACGGATATAATATGACACTCAACCCACAATGACGTTTTTTGTTTTTTCTGTCCTCTTTAGCAAGACTCATGTTTTTGGTCTTAAATTAACCAAACGATTGCCTCTATATTCCTTATGAAGAAAGGAATTGAAATAAAAGGAAAAGTAAATTATAACATATTTTTACCAGACATATTTATTAAATTCCTTATCATGTGTTTAATCTTTCTATAGTACCAGCCAAGAAAAGTAAAATGACTGTGAGCCTCAAAGATCTACTTTAAGTCCATCTCCTCCATGAGCCAATTCTGCTCTTTGAATTCTTTATGCTTTCTCTATTTTTCCTTCATAGTATGATATTTTTTCCTGTCATGTTGCTATTTGTTGTTCATAAATTCCAAGGCATAACCAGTGCATGCAAATCAGAATGTTTCTATGAGAAGAGGAGTTTAGTGCAGTACAAAGATTTATGACACCATACATTTTTTTCACTTGTTATTAGTCACACATTCAAATGCAGAGATTAATTTTTAATAACTTCTATTTGCATCTCTGGACTTATTGATTTGAAACATGGTGGTGGAAGTGATCAGGATATCTTTTTATAGTCAGAAGAATTTTCAGTAAGTCTTTCCCATAGGCCACACATTCTTACAATCATTTTCACTGAGCTGAAAAATGCTTTGTTGTTTGAAAATGATCATAGTGGACATATTATGTGACTGATCAAAACACTTTTTAATTTTGAAGAGACTGAGTAATATATTCAATTGAAAATACGAAGAAAGAAACTCATTCTACCTTTTCTCTATTTTAAAACACATGTAAAATAAGTGCAAAGGGATACAGCTTAGTAACACCCCATCTATTTATGAGTGTGAAGATGCCGCAGTGTACCTTCTTTCATTATACTAAGCCGAAAGCTAACTCCTATTGATTTTGAAAGTTATAATCAGGGCCGGCTGAGTGGCGCGGTGGTTAAAGCACTGGCCTGGGAAGCCAGCGGCCCTGGTTTGGTCCCACATATGAGGGCCAGTGACACTGCCTTCAAAAAAAAAAAAAAAAAAAAGAGGAATTCCCGGCCCTTTCTTATGAAAGTTATAATCATAACATGTGCTTCATTAAAACAATCAAGACCCTACTAGCAATATATCATTAAATTTAGTTCTCAGGGCTGGCCGAGTGGTACGGTGGTTAAGCGCAGGCTTGGGAAGCCAGCGTCCCCGGTTCGGGTCCAACATATGAGGGCCAGTGATACTGCCCTCAAAAAAAAAAAAAAAAATTTAGTTCTCAGTGGAATTCAACAAGCAAAAGTTATATTTAAATAAAGAAATATAAATCAGTTAGAAACCAGTACACACACACACACATACACACACAATTGTAGTGACACTTTCAAAGCTCTAAATGTCTAAATATCTAACAACTGGGATTGATTAATGGCACATTCATGGAATGACATATTATGTAGTAATTCTGATAGAGATTATAGGATAATATTAATGACATGAAAAATAGTTATAATATTTTAAGTGAAAAAGGATCCATGGGTAGAAACCCATACTCGAAAAGAGAAATGTATATACATGTGTGTAGATAGTGCTATCATAATAAATTATAGTATGCTAATAATTATTATCACTTTGCGTTATGATTGCAACTGTTTTTATTTTCACTTTTCCTTATCCATATTTTTCATCATAAATTATTTTATGCTAATGTTGGATAAACTACCTTAAAAGATACAGGCATCTTACAGTATATACAAGGAAGACATGAACAAACCTTACACTTAAGGAGAGTGAAAAGAAAGATGATCTATATGAAGCTACACAAAAGTGAAATAAACTCCCTTGAGAGACTTTCTTTTGTAGTAAAAACAGTCTTACTTATTTATGCCAACATCATGCTCCATAAAGCAAGACAACTAGAAATACTTAACAAAATATAAACATAGCTACCTAGAAGAATAAATAGTTACTAGGTGCTATGGACTCAGTTTTGTCCTCTCAAAAAAAAAAAAAATTCACAGGTTGAATCAGTAGCCCCCAACAGGATAATATTTGGAGATGGGGCCATTAGGAAATGATTTGGTTTAGACAAGATGATAAAGATGGAGCCCTTATGATGGGATTAGTGTTCGTATGAGAAGGTACATGAGAACCTGACCTCTCTGCTATGTGAAGACATGGCAAGAAGGCTATTGTCTAAAAACCAGGAAGAGCCCCCTTACCAGACATTGAATCTGTTGGCACCTTTATCTTGGACCATCCAAGCTCCAGAGCTGTGAGAAATATATTTCTGTTGTTGAAGCCACCCAGTCTTTGGTATTTTGTTATGGCAGCCCGAGATGACTAAGATACTAGGATCATGAGTAAATATTGTGTCATTATCTGGGAGAAAAACAAAAATACGAAGAAACTAGACAGTCATTAACATTGCTATTGTAGAGGAAGATTTTTCTCATCGAAAAAATATGTAGGTAAGAGGCTGAGAAATTTTATGGAAGTTGTGCTCTGAAAAGTGTCTAGCTTGCAAATGATGACGGTTTTAGTAAACTGCCTCCTACTTAGTGCTGGGAACCTGAGAGGCTGTAGAAGTTAATGTGAACTGAAAGTACGTCAACCCTCATGTGAGCTGTGACTGATCTTTGAGTCATTTGTGTGATCTGGAATGATCTCAGGCCTTGATATTTAGATAATTCCAGACTGCTAGTGCTCTCCAGTGTTTGTAGAATAAAAAAAAAAAATTCCATGGGTATTTACATGAGAAAAAATAGCATTGCTTTTGTCCTCACGTTTATTTTATTTTTGTTTTCAAATACAATTTTCCTACAACTCTACACCCAGCTCCCCAGCTCAGGGTTCCTGTTCTGGGAAGAGGTGTGCCCACAACATCTGGGAGCAGAAAGCAATGAGGACTCGGTCTATTTGTCCCAGTGAGACGAACGGTGGCTGGATACCCAGACATCCGCTTAAAGGGCCCACACATAGATTCACTTGCTTGCAAACACCTACCTAGGCCCCGATGGAGGAGCAGCAACTTGAGAAGTGACAGAGACATACAGGGTAACACTGAGTTATGTTCCTTTTGGGTGAGGGTTTTGTCCCTGTGTCAAGCCTGCCTCACGTGTAGCCTACAGGAAGGCACTATCTTGTCTGTGTTGAACCCTCCATGAAAGGGCCAAATCTGAGACTGAATTGGTCTGATAAAATCTGCACATGTGCACCACCTTGGTGATGCCCTAGGTACCTGCCCCACCCAGCTGCATTGCCCCAGGTACTGTTGGCTCCTGGGCAACCAACCCACCCAACAAGCTGAGGAAGCCTATTATAGCAACAGAACCCCCTATGGTGGCCTGGGGAGCTCTCAGTGGCAAGCAGTTAACCACAACTTGAGTTGCAGCCTCTCTTGAACTCTCCTGTGGATCTGCGAGCCTGAGGTGAGAGGTGACTGGCCAGGTGTTTTCAGGGCATTTTGAGAAGCAATCACAGTCCAGCACTGGTGCAACAACAAAATCTTCATTAACTTTGTGAAAACCACAGCCACACCCCATGACCTCTTGAACCCCACCCCATCTAGCTAGTGCTGCATCACCTGGAGCACTCTCAGCTACTGGGAGGCTGGCCATGCCCCCTCAACTTGAGGAAGAGTTTTGCAGCCGTGGAAGGTCAGCAATGGTCTGGGGAACTTTTGGTGGCAGTCAGCCACAACTTGCATTGCAGCTTCTCTTGGCTGGCTCTCAAGGATCTGTGGCCTGAGGTGAATGGTGGCTGGCCACAGTGTGCTCAAGGCATTTTGCAAAGCGGATCCAGGAACAATGCAATGTGGGAGCTGAACATACATTGACTTTGTGAAAACCATCAGCTGTGCCTCATGACTCTCTGGGACCCTGCCCTATCCAACTACTTGCTGCATCACTGGAGATATTCGCAACAGCTGGTTAACTAGCTCAGCCTACACACCTAGGGAGGCTCTTTCAACATCATAGCTTTATGGGCAGCAGCAGGTGGCAACAGGCCTAGGGGTCCCTGGGCCTTTTGCTAAGTTGCCCCAGGCCTAATACTGATGGTGGTCAGCCTTGGTTCATAGTGAGGCCACACCCACTTGCCTCCACGTCCAGCAGAGGCATAAACCAGCCACATATAGCTTTCTGGCTCCTACCAAGTAGTCCTCGACTGGTCACAGGCAAGGCTGAAATTAGCCTTCATGGAAGACCTTCCCAAGAGACCAAAAACAACACACCCAGAGGCCAGCCTCAATCCACCAGAGCACTACACAGGTAGCCCCACAAGTATCACACTCAAAGGGTGGTCTCAACAAGCACTGGGGTGAATCCCGCTGAGGGGTCAACCCCAATACAGCAGCTCAAACACTGTGGGCATAGCCAATCTGAACAGCCAGTCAGCCTGGTAGTAAATCCCACTCACTGACGTGACAAAAGCAATCAAGGCTCAACTAAAACAGGAGAATACATACAACATACATAAGGGACACTCCCAGAATACACACACAAAAATTATTAAGGAGACTATGCCACTGGACCACAGAGGACACATATTACACAAGGCCACCCAGCAAAGAATGAAAGACATAGGAGATCTACCTAATACATAGAAATAAAAACAGAGAGGCAGCCAGAATGAGGAAATAAAGAAATATGTCCCAAATAAAAGAACAGGAGAAACCTCCACAAAAATAACTAAATTAAATGGAGGCAACGAACCTACCAGAAACAGAATTTAAAACACTAGTTCTAAGAGTACTTAAGGAACTTAATGAGAACTACAACAAAGAGATAGTAAATATAAACAAGGACATAGAAACCATAAAAAAGAACCAGTCAGAAATAAAGAATATAATAACTGAAATGAAGAATACACTAGAAGGAATCAACAGCAGATCAGATGAAGCAGAGGATTGAATCAGCGATTTAGAAGACAAGGTAGCAGAAAACATCCAATCAGAACACCAAAAAGAAAAAAAACAAAAATAGTTTAAGGAATTTTGGGGGCAACATCAAGTATAACAACATTCACATCATAGGAGTAAAAATAGAGGGAGCAAAGGATTAAGAACCTATTAGAAGAAATAATGACTGAGAACTTTTCAACATGGCAAAGAAAGCAGACATACAAGTCCAGGAAGCACAGAGTCCTAAACAAGATGAACCCAATGAGGCCCACACCAAAACATCATAATTAAAATGGCAAAGGTAAAAGACAAAGATAGAATCCTAAAAGCAGCAAGAGAAAGGCAACTAGTAACTTATAAGGGAGTCTCTATAAAATTGTCAGCTGATTTCTCAACAGAAACTGCAGGCAGAAAGGAGTAACAGGAAATATTAAAAATGATGAAAAGCAAGGGCCTGCAGCCAAGACTACTCTATCCAGCAAGGTTATCATTTAAAATTGAAGGAGAGATGAAGAGCTTCCTCAAGAAGAAAAAACTAAAGGATTTCATTACCACCAAGCCAGTGATACAAGAAATGTTAAAAAGACTCCTTTAAGAAGAAGAAATGGGGAAAGAAACAAACAAAAGAAGATCAAAAATGTGTATAATATAATGGCAGTAACTATATGCCTATCAATGACCACTTTAAATGGATTAAGTGCTCCAATCAAAAGACATGTCTTGTTAGGGAGACCATTTCATGGATGGAGTAGAGGCTTGATCACTGCACTGTACACCTGAAGCTGATGTTGTATAATATTGTATACCAACTGTTATTGAATATATAGATAGTCACAGGATGTGGATTACACTGTGAAGGGAGTCAGAGGAAATGTAATAGATATATGTGATATGGGGGGGAGGAGTGGGGTGGCAAATTGGGGGAGGGGGTTTGTCACTTTGAGGGGTAAAAAGTATAACTATTGCACTGTGTTGTACACCTGAAACTAATTTAAAAAAAAAAAAAAGACATAGGGTAGCTGTATGGATAAGAAAACAAGACCCATGCATATATGTTGTCTACAAGAGACCTACCTCAAATTGAAAGACATACATCTACTAAAAGTAAAGGGATGGAAAAAGATATTTCAAGAAAATGGAAATGAGTAAAAACCTGGAGTAGTAATACTTATATCACACAAAATAGACTTTTTAAAAAAAGGGGCTATAATAAGAGGCCAAGAAGGATATTACATAATGATAGAGGGATCAATACAATAAGAGCACATAATGCTAGTAACATTGAACCCAACATAGGAGCACTTATATATATGAAACATATATAGACTGACATAAAGACAGAGATTGAAAGTAACAATCATGGTAGGGGACCTTAACACCCCACTGGCACCAATGAGCAGATCTTCCAGACAGAAAATCAACACAGAAAAAGCTGCCTTAAATGACACACTAGACCAGATGAATTTAACTGATACAGAGTATTTTCCAAGATAGACCACATGTTAGGTCATAAAACAAGTCTCAATAACTTTAAGAAGATTGAAATCATATCAAGTGACTTCTCTGACCACAATGGTATGAAACTAGAAATCAGTTATAAGGAAAACAAAACTGAAAAACACATAAGCACTTGGTGGCAAATAACATGCTGCTAAATAATGAATAGGTCAACAATGAGATCAAGGAAGAAAAAATATATATAACTTGAGACAAACAAAACTGAAAACAAAATGACCAAAATCTAAGGGACACAGCACAAGCAGTCCTAACAGGGAAATTCATAGCAATGCACACCTTCAAGAAACAAGAAAATTCTCAAATAAACAGTCCAGCTTTGCACCTAAGGAAACCAGAAAAAGAACAGCAAACAAAACCCGAAGTGAATACAAAGAAATAATAAAGATCAGAGCAGAAAAAACAGAGGCTAAAAATACAATACAATAGATCAATAAAATCAAGAACTGGTTTTTTGATAACAACTAAACCATTGTGTCTATGAGTTTTTGTTTCTTCATTTGTCTTGTTCCTTTGTTGTTTTCAGTTTTATATACCACACATCAGTGAAATCAGATGATTCTTTATTTTTTTCTGTCTGACTTATTTCACTAGTATAATAATCTCAAGATACATCTATGTTGCCACAAATGGCATTATTTCATCTTTTCTTATGGCAGAATAGTATTTCATTTTACATATATATATATATATATATATATATATATATATATATATATATATATATTTGTCAGAAAAGTCATGATGCATTTTTGCAATGAATATATCACATCTTCTTTATCCAATCATACAGAGTGTAAGGGAGGCAAGGGGTGGTAAATGAGGGTAAAAGGGATCAACATATGATGATGGAAAGAACTGACTCTGGATGGTGAACACACAATGTGACATATAGATGATGTATTACAGAATTGTACACCTGAATCCTACGTAACTTTACTAACAATTATTACCCCAATAAACTTTAATTAAAAAAAAGGAAAGAAAAATAATTTCTGTATGTATGGTGATGTTAACTGATTTATTGCAGTGATAATTTCACAATATATATAAATATTGAATCATTATGTTGTACACCTGAATCTCTCATATAATGTATGTCAATTATATTTCAAATAAATAAATACCTAATGTGTCACTTTTCTATTTGAACAAAAATAACCATTTTTTTAAAGATAAACAAAATTGACAAACCAGACTAATCAAGAAAAAAAGAGAGAACCCAAATAAATAAAACAAGAAATGAAAGAGCAGGAGTGATAACCAATGCCACAGAAATACAAAAAATTTTAAGAAAACACTATGAACAACTATATGCCTACACTGAACTATCTGGGAAAATGGATAAATTCCTAGAAGCATATGAATGGAAACATATACCATACTCATGGATAGGAAGAAATAATATAGTTAAAATGTCCATATTTCCCAAAGCAATCTATACAGTCAATACAACCCTTATGAAAATGCCACTGGCATTTTCACAGAACTAGAACAAATAATCCTAAAATATATAGGAAACCATAAAAGACCCCCAAAAGCCACAGCAATTCTAAGAAAGAAGAAGAAAGTTGGACATATCACATTACCTGATATCAAATTATTCTACAAGGGCCATAATGATTAAAACAGAATGTTATTGGCATAAAAACAGACATGCAGATCAATGGAACAGAATAGAGCCAGGAAATAAATCTATGCCTATATGGAAAAGGATACAAGATTTTACATTGGGGTAAAGATAGTCTATTCAATAAATGGTGCTGAGAAAACTGGACAGATACATGCAAAAAATGAAACAGGACCACCTTTACACCATATACAAGAAGAAACTCAAAATGGATTAAAGACTTAAATGTAAGACCTGAAACCATAAAACTCCTAGAATAAAATATAGGAAGTAAACTCTTAACATTACCCTTAATAATATTTTTACTGATATATCTCCTCAGGCAAGAGAGCAAAAAAATAAATAAACAAATGGGACCACATCAAACTAAAAAGCTTTTGCACAGCAAAGGAAACTATCAACAAAACAAAAAGACATCTTACTGAATGGGAGAAGATACTTGCCAATGATACATATGATAAGGGGTTAATATCCAAAATTTATTTTTTTAAATCATACAACTCAGCACACACACACACACACACACACACACACACACACACACACAAATAATAATGATCCAATTTTAAAAAAATGGGCAGAGGACCTGAATAGACATTTCTCCAAAGAGTACATACCGATGGCCAACAGACATATGAAAAGATACTCAATGTCACTAATCATCAGAGGAATGCAAAGAAAAACCACAATGAGATATCACCTCACACCTGTCAGGGTGGCCATAATCAACAAGTCAACAAAAAACAAGTATTGGCGAGAAAAGGGAACCCTTGTTCACTGAAGGTAGGATTCCAAATTGGTGCAGCCTCTATAGAAAACAGTAAATATTTTTTTTAGGGTAACAGACAGATGCATGTCCTTTTAGGGAGACCACTCATGGACGGTGTAGTGGCCTTACCACTGCACTGTACATCTGAAGCTGCCACTGAACAATATTATATGTCAACTATAATTTATCACATATATAGTCATGGGATGTGAAATATAGTGTAGGGATAGAGTCAATGGAATTGTAATAATATGTATGATATCGGGTGTGGGGGGCAGGGGTGGGGGAGGGGGGAGTCATTTTGTAAGGTGTGAAAAAAATAACTATTGCATTGTTTTGTACATCTGTAACTAATAATAATAATAATAATAATAATAATAATAATAAAATTTAAAAAATAAAATAAAATAAAACAAAACAAAACTACCTTATGACCCAGAAATCCACTGCTGGGTATTTATCCATAGAAATCCAAAACACTAATTTAAAAGATATATGCATCGCTATACTTACTGCAGCACTATTCAAAATAGTGAAAATATGGAAACAACTGAAATGTCCATCATTAGATGATTGGGATAAAGAAGATGTGATACATTTATACATAAAAAAGAATGAAATCTTATCATTTGCAACAACATGATAGATATAGAGGGTATTATGCTAAGTGAAATGTCAGACTGAGAAAGTTAAATATCATATGATCTCACTTATATGTGGAATCTAAAAAAAAAAACCAGAATAAATGAACAAACTCAACAGAAATAAATTCATGGATACAGAGAACAGACTGATGGTTCCTAGAAAAAAGGGGTAATGGGAGAATGGGTAAGGAAGGTGACGGGATTAGGAAGTAGTAATTGGTAGTTACAAAATAGTCATGGGGATGTAAAATATAATATGGAAAATATAGTCAGTAATATTGTGAAAACTATGTATAGTGGTAAATGGGTACTAGAATTTTCAAGTAGATCACTTCATAAATTATATGAATGTCTAGCCATTATGCTGTATACCAGGAACTAATATAAAATAATACTCAATGTCAACTATAATTTACAAATATATAGTCATGGAATGGAAGGTACAGTATAGGAAAAAAAGTCAATGGTATTGTAATTGCTATGGTATTGGAATAGCTACTCTTATGTATGGCATCAGATGGGTAGTAGACTTACTGGGGTTATTACTTTGTGAGGTGTGTAAATGTCTAATCAGTATGTTGTTTTGTACACATGAAACTAATAAAAAATATATATGGAAAAAAAAGACTCTTTGCTAGTGAAATAAAATTAAGAAAAGGACCATAATGTAGAGTGGAAAGAAGATATTCTGGTGTTTGATAACATACAGTCATCAATGAACCAATGCTCTTTTTATTTCAGCTTACAGCATGGGGGCCAAAGAATTATTGAGTATATGAACACAATATAAAGATGCACATTTCATCCTGACTTAGTTCTTCAGTACCCAAAGGCACATTCTTTCAATAATCCTTATCAACTGTTAATTCTTTGATAACTAGAAATGCATGTATAAGGATAAGATCAAACTCCCAAAGAACATAGTTTCTCAGAGAATGCCAAGAGTTTTCTAATTATTCTTTACTGGAATTATATTGCAAGCAATTTCTCTTGAACCATTTGTAGGCTTTTTTTATTCTCCATCTTTATGTTCTTAAGATTAATAAGCACATTGCACTGTCACACAGTATCCATTAAAAACATATTTGTTGGATGTATGGAGAGATGAAATGAATGAATGAATAACTGGTTGGATGTCTGGCAAAGTTTTAAAAATATATATTCTTTTTTCTTTTCTTAAGGATTTTATTGGGGAATTGGGGAAACAGCATTGGGGAATTGAAGAAGGAGAACAGACAAGTTGCTGTCCTTTTGGGCTTCAGTCTAGCAGTGGAGGACATTGCTTCACTGGCCCATGTTACTATTATCATTGTGCTCTTCCCAGGTGAGGCAGTCACTCTCCAGCCATTGGATAGCCACTCACAGAGACTCACGGCAGTTCATGAAAGCTCTCACCAGCTTTCGCCAGTGACTCTTGACAGTCCAGCTCCAGGTCAAGCTGTTGTTCACCATCTTAGCTACAGAGGGCGCAGCATCACTGGCCCTCATATGTAGAATCTGAACCGATACCCTGCTGCTCAGAGCTGGCTCTCCCAACCCAACTCTTAACCAATGCCCGACTCGGCCAGCCATAAAAATATTTATTCTTAATGGCAGGGAATGGAAATAACTTAGAAATGGCTTTCCAGAATAGAGAACATGAATTGATACATTAAAATGTTGATCAAGAACAGCAATCTTGAGGAAATAAATAGCCTATGTTAGTTAAGAAGGAAATAATCATAATAAAATTCTTAGTCATTTGCATGCTCCTTCCAGTCAAGAATTAGGTTGTCAAGAGAGTTTTAATAAAAGTGTTTGTAAAGGTCTGAAAGCTTTTACTGTATGCTTTACTGTATGTTTTCATATGCTACACAAAATACAGAAATAAAGTTTTGGATTATATTCTTATTCATGAAAAATCATTATTTTGTTTCCAGAAAATCTGGGTAAACTAAACATATTGGTCTCACATTTCATAGACTTTATAAATGCAATTCGATTTTTTAACTTATTTATTTTTTATGAACATTTAGTTTTTCACTAAATGCTGAAGATAAAAATGAACTAGTTATACACTATAATTTGCCTATGAGGCAATGTCAAAGGAAAATCATATTTTATATAGCTAAGTGGATCATTAATATACACATAAACAGCAATTATTTTTCAGCGTCAGTAGTCCTAATATAAATGCAATTTTATTTCATTCTTAATATATTTATTATATAGACCTTTTTCCAAAACTTCTGTAACATTTTTCAAGTTCGTAATTTATCTTGTGCTTTTCTATATTTTTGTATAATTCTATATTAATAATTATAGTGTTTCTTGATAATATTAAAATAAAAACCATCTTAATATCTATGAATATACATATATTTTTAGTCATTGTTTCTAGGCATATGTCTAGTTATATAGATAATGTATTACAGAATTGTGCACCTGAAATCTATGTTATTTTGCTAACAATTGTCATCCCA
Source organism: Aselliscus stoliczkanus (assembly GCA_033961575.1). Classification (NCBI taxonomy): domain Eukaryota; kingdom Metazoa; phylum Chordata; class Mammalia; order Chiroptera; family Hipposideridae; genus Aselliscus; species Aselliscus stoliczkanus. Next base: position 184,314,073 of record CM066728.1, read on the forward strand.
ATAAACTTTAGTTTAAAAAAAGTTATTAATGTGAAAATGCTACTATGTATTTATATCCTTGAACCCCTTGTATCACGTGGAATGGTTTATTTTTCTATTAAAAATATTTTGCAGGCCGGCCAAGTTGCTCAGTTGGTTAAGAGCTTGCTCAACACTGCGAGCTGAACTCTGAGCAACAGCAGTTTAATGCCAGCCCGAGTTGAGTTGCTGCTGAGCTGCCAACAGGTTGGTAGGATGGCTCAGATAAAAATAAATATATATATATATATATATATATATATATATATATATATATATATATACACACACATATATTTTGCAAAAACAAATATGTGTGTGTGTGTGTATACTGTTCAGTTGCATAAAGTAAGGCGAATAGTTCCAAACAATTAACTGGCCTTTGCAAAACTTTAGCAGTTAAACTAACATTAAAAACAATCAAAAGTGATCTTTGCATTTCACACGAGAAAATGCATACTACAGTCCTGATTGTAAATACATGTGAAACACCGCCAAAAACATGACAATGCATCCCTGCGCACTAAGACAGAGGTAAAGGTCAGAGGTAAGAAATAGATGAAGGTACAGCAGACATTAGACGGGTTTATATCTGTATGGATATCAGCACTGTGGAAATCCAATGCAGTAGATGTATTTGGGGTTCAGTCTAAAAACGTCTTTTTAAATGGGACTTAGTAGTGAATGTAGCCTTATTTATTTGTATATCAACAAGATAATATCAAGGATGCTTTCTTTACCTCATTCTACCTTTTAAAGTTACCACATATAAGAGAATAAGAGTTGTATAAATATGGAAATATCAGTTGGAGAGAATTTTTACCCTCTTCAAAATAGATATGCACACTAAATTTCAACACCTTCATAAAAAATTTATCCTATTTACAGCTCTAATAACCTCCCATTAAATCACAGTAATCATGTGCTAGAGAACAGGTGTTCTAAATCACTAAATTTGGAAGTGGAGTGAAGTTGAAAGAGCATTTGGAAGCTTTTTATTGGCTGAATGTGGCTGCAGTTTCCATGGCAATTCTACATGCACACTGGTTCACAAATCTTCCCACTCTTTCAAAATGCAGTGGAAAACACTATTTAGTATGAGGACAAAAAATTGGGTCAAATTATCATCATTTATTTAGCTGGAAACAGTAATAGGAATAGTGAAAACCATGTGTGGACTCTCCTTTACAATTTGCCCACATTTATGCATATTTTCTACACCCTCTGCTATTAATCAACATATGTTATAAAAGAAAAAGTACCCATAGGGCAACAGCATATTACAATAATCATCATTTATGGAGAGAAAATGCCATTCATACAAAACCCAGTCACACTTGGTGTTTATGCTTAAAGTGCTACATTTTGGATTCATTAAAAATCAATATCAAGTAGCATTAACTCAATGCTCCAGGGTCCTATGAGATTGCCAGTTTGGGTGTACATGGACTCTGTTTTCTAGAGTTAGCATTACCTCTTTAGAGATAGAGTGGGAGGGAGACATAGTCTGAGAGTTGTTATTAGAACCTCAGTTAAGAAGGGCAAAGGATGATATAAAACACATACGTGGCATGGGAACCTTTTAACCCAACTCTGCTTCATGCACACCAAGGAGCAAGGCCCCTTTAGACTTTGAACTTGGTAAGAATAAGCCGCTGTAGGGCCGGTCGAGTGGCACATTGGTTAAGAGCTGGCTTGGGACGCCAGCGGACCTGGTTCGGATCCCACATATGAGGGCCAGTGAAACTGCCCTCTACAGTTAAAATGGTGAACAACAGCTCCACCTGGAGCTGGGCTGCTGTGAGTCCCTGGGGATGGCATAGCTGCAGCCCCTGCTGCAGTGGGCTGCCATAGGCTACACTGAGTGGCCGGCAGCCAGTATGAGTGGCTGTCAGCCAGCATGAGCTGCCAAGAGCTGCTGTGAGCGACCATCCAGAGGCCTGAGACCAAATGCAATGATAATACCAACATGGGCTAATGAAGCAACATCCTCCACAACTAGACTGAAGAACAAAAGGACAGCAACTTGTCTGTTCCCCTTCCCCAGTTCCCCAATGCTGTTCCCCTCCCCCAATTCCCCAATAAAATCTTAAAAAAAAAAAAAAAGAATATGCCTGCATAGAGGATGCCATGAAAGATGAGTGTGCCTGAAAAGACTTTAGGGCCACCAACTAACAACATTTATACAAACTGGTACCATTTTCTATTTATGGCATGAATTACAGTTTCAGTGTATAACCTAAGAAGAGAAATAGCCATGCTGGGACTCTGGGATTTAGAGACTCTGCAGAGACAAAAATAAAATAAAATAAAATAAAATAAAGACACTTTAGTAGCAGATAGCAAAGGGCTAAGGAGCAAAATTAAGTGTTTCCATTCATGATGACTTCATTGAGAAACTTAGAAAAACAGCCCTGATATGGAACATGTAGATTTAAAATAAGCATGCCTACCGAAGACAAGACAGAATAATAATCTTTAAATTGAGATTATTTGGGCCAAAGAGAGGCATCAAATTTTAGATTGAAACTAGGAGGACTTGGTAAAAACAGGCAGTAATGAATATCAGGATAAATTAAGTAAAGTAAGACCCTGTATCTCAGATTACACTTATATAGAGCTTCTACCTCAAAAATCACTCTTCCTAAAATGCTTAAATGTTTTGCGTATCTTAGAGAGTGGTAAAATATGTTCATAATCTTTGAAGTCAGAATCCAAGTTTTGAATTTTGACTGAATCAGCTAAACTAAGTTACTTCTTATCTCTGGGTCTCAATTTTCTATTTTATACAATGGGAATAATTGTAATAAATCTTGAATATTTGCTGTGAATATTCAAGAAGATAATACATGTATGGTTACATATACAAAGTAAGTACTTGGTGTGTTTCCGTTTATCGTCTTCTGTTCCCTCTGACTCATTATCTGACTGATGCTGTGGGAAATGAGTATGGAATAAACAGAAAGAAAAAGCTATGAATCACAATGGTGAATCATTTTAGACTATTTCCTCCCCACCACCACCAAGTAGTAAATGCTGCATTAAAAATGGCAGCGGGAACAACAGCTCCACCTGGAGCTGGGCTGTGCGAGCCCCGGTGATGGTGTGGGCTGCAGCCCCTGCTGCAGTGGGCTGCCATAGGCTACAGTGAGTGGCTGGCAGCCAGCGTGAGCGGCTGGCAGCCAGCGTGAGCTGCCAATAGCCGTGGTGAGCGACATCCAGAGGCCAGCGACTGATCTGCCTCATCCGGGAAGAGCGCAATGACGATACCAACAGTGAAGCAACATCCTCCGCAACTAAACTGAAGAACAAAAAGACAGCAACTTGTCTGTTCCCCTTCCCCGATTCCCCAACACTGTTCCCCTCCGCCAATTCCCCAATAAAATCTTTAAAAAAAAAAAATGGCAGCGGGAATTGCCAAGGTGGAAAATTGGCTCATAGAGTTCTTATATCTGGGACTATTCCTGCCGACCTTTCATCAGTGTGTCTCACACTGCTTATTTCTATTTAGGGCAATAAATGCCTAGTTCTTCAGAGAACTTGAGTATACCTCTCTGTCTTGGGAAGTGGGGTCTGGGAACACAGAGACGCCAAAGCTCTGATAGTTATCTCACAACACTTCACAAGTGTGTAAAGATGGGTCTCAAAGTAGAGGTATAAGTAAGTTTTAGCTTTTCTTATCTCAGCCAAACAGCTTTCCCATCAAGCCCAATGTCCTCACGATGCTCACTGGACCTAACGTGCAAGAGATACAGGATAAAAGTTATATTTCATATCCCTAATAGGGTTACAATCCTGAATCTCTGTTAGCTCTTGTAGTTTTCCTTATTCAAAGCCTAAAACCATATTTAATATTTTAACATCCTTTATCTCTCTATTTTCCCTGGGTCCTGTTCTCCTTCTTTTGGTATTTTCCAGACATTAGAAGCCAATGTCTTACCACGTCTTAACTCTTACCACCTCATGACAATTATTCCAGAAAGAGAAATGTATAAAAAAGAACAGGAAGAAAAAGTTTGTAAGGCTCCTTCTCCCCTGACACGGAAGGGTTTTACACCCTAACCTTAAGAAAAGGAATGTACTATTCCATATTTTAAGGAGGACTTACTGTGTTTCCTCTAAAAAGGCAGTTGAGAAACGCAGGGAGGATGTTTATAACAAAGAGTGAGTCCTCCACTCTTCACATACTTCTCTGCCTGTGGTTAGAGAAAAGCCATCCAAAGAAGAAAGAAATTAATTCTTCCTTTATCAGCTTCCATAACAAGTTACCTTAAATTCAGGTTTGGAAGAATGCAAATAATGCACATGGCTTTCTCTCAGGCAATTAACCTGAGAGATCATGGGAAAATATGGGGAGTACAATGGGCAGGGGAGAGCCTGGGTGGGGTTACAATCACCCCCCTCCACAAATACACACAGAATCACATCTTAATGATAGCTGTTGTCCTTGTAAGAATAACAATGATTCACGAGCATATACAGATCCCTAAAGGACCCCTCGCCATTCTGCATGCATTGCTGCGTAGAAGATTCCAAGTGAAGCAATATTGCAAAGTGATTATTTATAATCCTTTAAATGTCTATGTTTTTATAGCACATTAATACATATTTCTATTGTAGTGCTCATGTATTTGTATTGAAACTATTTGATTGAATAATCTCTTTTACCTTCTCTACTAGAAAGTCCAGAAAGGTAAGACACTTGTTTCTGTTTTACATTTTGAACCTGTGTCTGTATTCATTCAACCAACATTCATTTAGCAACTTCTAAAGGACAAATATTGAGCTCAAAGATAAATAAAACATGATCACTTCTCTCTAGACTGTTATGCTGGTAAGCCATTTGGAGCACTATGTGCCAAAGGTGTTATTGTTTTTTCATTTAAATATTAACCTTAAGGAGGAAACATTTTATCCCATATTACATATACAGAAACCAAGAATCAAAGATAATTTCAACCAAGAGCTTTCTGGAAGAAGTCCCAGAGAGGTTACAATAAAGTGCTTATAAAGAGAAATCTAAAAATCTGTCAAATATTTAGGAAAGGAGAATGTGGATTCAGAAAGGCTGAAAAATAGACCAAAAAAATCCAAAGAAAACACCAAGGGTAAAATGAGCCTAAAAGGGTTATCTGAAGTTCTTGCTTTATTTAACATGCTATGAAGGTGGTAAAATGGCAGATATTAATCCTTCCTGAGAAACTCACATCCCACAATTAAGCAAGAACTTTAGTGTGGAGGAGGGGGGTTGTCACTTGGAGGGGTAAAAAGTATAACTGTTGCACTATGTTGTACACCTGAAGCTAATTAAAATTTTTAAAAAAAAAGAACTTTGGTGTGTAGGTCTGTTTAACCCAGTATTTAACATAAAATATAATCATCAGTTCCAAAGTTGTGGGATGAAGCAGCAGATATTCCTCACATCTTTATCCTGCTCTTTATGAAATATTTTCACACCATATAAATAAGTAGCCAAAGAAACATTTTCCTTTATTTCCTGTACAACTAATTGGCATATAATTGCAACAGAAGTCTGCTTATCTCACAACTTAGTAATAAGACAAGAAATTACAAATGTCATTTATTCCATTCCCATTATTATTACTCAACTGATGGTGTCACATCAAAAATGTATATATTTTTTCCAGTTTCAAGATCTTCCAAATTTTATGTTTTAGAATTCTGCACTGTCTAAAGAATTTAGATTCATGATCAGTTAAATGCCCTTTTCTTGAAAAGTCAATAATTAATGCCACTGATTCATCCAAAACTATTAGGGAGAGTATGAGGTCTTTGTTTCTGAGCTGGTACCTCTTAAGAATAAGGGTAATGCTTTCATATATTATATATTAAATACATAATATATATAACATATACATATGTATATAGAATATATATATCTATATATCTTAGTTTTATAGAACTGTGATAGATTCTTTACAAGTGTTAGATTCTTTACAACTAAACCTTTTTTTCTGTCACTTCCCTATAATGACTCCCATTTATTAAAGTGCACTATGTGAAAAGTAGCAAGCTCAGTACACAGCTTTCACCTCCTCACATCAGACTTAAGAACAATCAGTAAAGTTTCTCTGCCCATTGTTAGGAAGGCACTAAGATGAAGTGAAAATAAAGCGTGATCTTTGAATTTAATTCACCTGAGTCCAAATCCAATTTTGGCTTTTCCTATCTATATGACTTTGTGCAAGTTATTTAAACTTATAAGCCTCAGATTTTTTTAATCTTCAAAGAGGGAACAATACACTATTCTCTAAGTGTTTTGTGTGAGATACATGAGATACATGTGGAGTTCCTGGCCTACTATCAGAACCATGTTAATATAATGTTAATAAATGTTAATTTCCTTCTTTTCCTTACTCCTCACATCTGAGCCAATGTATCTGCTTTTGAAAGAGCTACTGAGTAGGGGCATACCCTCTAGCATTTGGAGAAACCAAAGGACATTCTGGACCATTCAGGGATTTAGGACTTGAGCACTCAGCTTTTACATAGACTGAGATCTTTTAAGTACAAAGTGGATGCTGACCTTGAATGTGAGTCAATATATTTAAAAGCAGCAGAGAACTTGGCCCTTAGTATTTATCAGCTGAATTTCAAATAGTAACCACTGTAGAAAGAGGGCTCCACTGGTGCTCTGTCTTTAGACAAGGCACATAGCCGATGTGTACAGTTTCCTAATTAATAAAATGAAGTATATTAGGTAATAGCAAGCAGGGCAGGATGGACATCTGTGGCACTGCTGTTCCTTCCAGAGCCTCCAACAGAAATATCTGAACCATTACAAAGCTCATTCCTTCTGGGATGGGGCCTCAAAATTCCATTCAACATTGTAAGTTGATTGTTAGTTGTCAGTGCTTGGGTTATATATTTCTTTAGCTCTCTTCCAATTTCTAATTGCACATTCTATGATTATTATTATAATGAGACCCATTTGTTATATTGTGTTAGAGTTACATCCTCAAGGGTCAGTCGAGTACATATGGCTCTTTGTCCCGGCCTATGTGCTTTTTTTATTCTTCTGTTTGCTCTATAAATACAAAGATTATTAGCCATAAAGCAGTCAAAATTTGGGGAATGGCTGCCAAAAATCATGATTAGTTTTGTAATCAATGATCTACAGTCCTTTTTCTGGCAGTAATTAGACAGAGTAACCCACGCTTCTGGAAATAATAAAACTGTGTGTCTTATAAGAAGGGCAAAAAAATCTTATTTTTTTCTCTAGCATTCAAGTAACTGAAACAGTGGTATCAAATCACTGTGCTATAAAATTTAACAAGGATGAAGACTGCTCAGAACACATGCTTGATGTGTGCCCACAGTAGGTGACCTTATCATTTAAGCTATCATTCTACTGAACTTCCTTAAGCTGTAGGTTTTGGATCAGAAGCATCAGAAGAGGTCAATATTGGATCCCCACCAGTTAGTTCTGACTTGTTTCTATCCAATGTATAGTGCTATGGATTTTGACCACTATCTCATGTGTCCACAATTACAGTATCATAAAAAATACACTCACTACCCTAAAAATTTCCCATGTTTCAACTATTTACCTACCGTCTTCCCAATCCCTGGGGACCATTGGTATTTTTACTGTCTCTATAATTTTGCCTTTTCCAGAGTGTCATATATTTGGAATCATGTACTAGGTAGGGTTTGCAATATATATTTTCAACTAATTCAAGTCCATTTTCTAATTACATAATGTGTCACGGGTAGTGCAGGTACGTTTAAGAGTATTATCCCCAGTTCCTCCCTTTCACCTCTTATAATGTTATAATTTCAAAAAAATTACTTTGAAAAATCTCTTACATTGATTAAGCATAAGGAAAATAAAGGTTTTATTTTTATCTTCATTTATTCCTTCTCTTCTGCTTTTCTTTTAGGTGGGTACAAATTTCTGACCTGTATCATTTTCCCTCTACTTAGAGAACTTCTTGTAACCTTTCTGCAGAGGAAGTATGCTGGTAATGACTTCCCCCAATTTTTGTTTGTTTGAAAAAGTACTCTTTTACTTCTGAAGGATGATTTTAGCATATATAAAATTCAAAAACTTGTGTGTGTTTTTCTCTCCCCATTTTAAATATTTCACTCCAGTTTCTCATTGCTTGTATGGTTTCTGATGAAAAATCCACTGTAATTCTTATCCTTGTTCCTCTATGGTTAAGGTTTTATTTCTCTGGCTTCTTTCAAAGTTTTTTTCTTTTTTTGTCTTTGGTCTTTCATAAGTTCAATATGATATGCCTGAGTGTAGGGCTTTTTGTTTTTTTTTTGTCATTTATTTATTTATTAAAAATAAATAATATTATTCTATTTATTAAAAACAAATTAGACATGGTGTATCAGGTAACAGAACTGAGATAAACAGGCCTCGAGCATAAGGTTTTATGTTAATCTGGCTGGGGATTGGGCTCTGTTTAATATCTTCTGCGGTTGTAGGTGACAGAGGCTTCCTCTAGTCTTTTTGGTTTTGTCCCTTCTGTTTTCTTTGGGTTTTCACTAGAACTCTTTCTTTTTCTTTTCCTTTTTCTAAAAATTAGACAAAAGTGTATTTCTCTCTCATGTAAAAGAGGTCCAGAGGTGTGGACCTCTAATATGTCAGCACCCTGGCATCATCAGGGACCCAGGCTTAGTCTTTGTACTCTTGCTTCCATCTTTGTGAATCTTAAAATTCACGATAACTGTTGGAGATCTAATGATCAGAGTCGTGTTTCTTTCTTGCAGCTTTTTCATCTGTAATCCATTGTTATTATACTGGAGTCCTAATGGTACAGAGTAAAAGGTGGGAGAAGGGAAGTATTCTGTAATCTTGTGATTCAATCATAGTCTTTTAGTGGGTCTATGTCCTTCACAAGTGTTTCTTTTTTTTTTTTCTTTCTTTCTTTCTTTTTTTTTTTTTTTCGTAAAGTTGCAGCAAAGAAGTAAAAATACATTTCAAAGAAACAGAAGTGGGCCTGAGCAGTAGAGAATGGCTAAGGGCCATTATTAGAAAAGAAAGTACACTCCAAAGGGTTTGGAGCAGGCCAAGCAAAGGAAGCTCAAAAGGCTCACAAGTGTTTCTTAATTTTACTCTTCACATCCCTGGGTGAGACAGGACGGACAGATGGGGCTGGATTTCAGAAATGCCTTACTCTTGTGTTGGATGGGTCTATGGTAAAGACTTTTCTCCTGCAAGTTTTTGAGAACTTGCTGGACATATACACAAGGTTGCTTTTCTCTTGCTCTGTCAGAAATGCAGTGGACTTTTCTTGACTTTTCACTGTGTGAACTTGGTAGGGTTAAAGCCCAGGAAAACGTGGATTTTCCTCTAAGACTAGACCTCAGGTGTTTCTCAATCTCAAGTTAGTACATACTAAGTTTCCAACAAATTGTGAAAATTATCAGTGTTTCTGCCAGTTTATGGCTCCAGAAGGAAGTAAACATTAGGAAACAAATAGATAGTCACAAAATAGTCATGGGGATGTGAAACTCAGGATAGGGAATATATTCAATAATGTTTTTACAACTATGCATAGTGTCAGATGGGTCCTAGACTTATTGGGGAATTACTTCATAAATTATATAAATGCCTAATTAATGCTCTATACACCTGAAACTAATATAAAATAATATTGAATATCAACTATAATTAAATATATATATATATATATATATATATATATATATATATATATATATATATATCATAGGGAATATAGTCAGTGGCATTGTGATAGCTATGTACAGTGTTAGATGGGTAGGAGACTTGTTGGGGTTTTCACTTTTTGAGGTTTGCAAATGTCTAATTGTTCTGTATATCTGAAACAAATAATAAAAATGGGGAAAAAAAGAAAATTTTGTGATTTTTACACATTTTGAAGCAGTTTTACAATAGTTTCTATGTAATTTTAAAAATAAATTCAGTTAAATCTGTTTTAAGTTAAATCTTTTCACTTTAATATTGGTTTACATAATACTTGTGATGAAAATATCAACACACTAAATAACTAAATAAAGGCAAAAGGACAAAAAGGAGGCAAAAAGCTGAACTGACACAAAAGGAGTCTCAAAATCTGCAGTATAATATGCATATCTCCCTTTGGTTAAAAGAATTCCCACCAAAACTTTTATTTCATCGAAAAGGATAAGTAGTATGACATAGGACAGGTGGTGTGTTAATGACTTTGATCATACTATAAACTAAATTTTTATTGCAGAAGAAACTATTGGAAATGTAATGAAACATAATGAAGTCAACATTCTTGCTTACCAAGTGGGACTTTGCAGCACAGCTAATTGGATGTCAGTGTGAAATGTTGACAGACAGAAAGCATAATGGAAGGAGAGACTTAAAAGGAGAATGATTTTATCCAAGTATTTATATTTTCAAATGTGGCTTTCACCATCTGGTTATTTGCAATCATGTAGATAAAACATTTAGCAGGATGAGCTTTTTTGGTTTTCATCTAGGTTTCCTTATATCTTCTACAGTGCTTAGATGGGATTGGACACTCATTAGGCACTCAGTAAATACTCACTGATTAATATTTGCTATCTTGTACTAAAAATTACAGGCTTCCTCTGAAATTTAATCTGTGTTGAAGATTGGGATATAAAATGTCAGCCCTACAATTCACTATTGAAAGAACACAATTCAATATTTTCTTATTCAATTCACAACCATCATACAATTCAATTTTTGCACATTTTGATTCTCTCAGAAGAAACTCCATACCACTAGCAGTCAATCCTTATTTCTCCCCTGCCTTACCCCTGCCACTTGTAAACAACCACTAATTTACTCTCTTTTGGTATAAATTTGGTTATTTTTGATATTTCACATGAATGGAATTATAAAATATTTGGTCTTTGTGATTGCCTTCTTTCACTTAGCATAATATTTTCAATGTTCACCTATGTTATAGCATCTATCATTTATTTGTGTTGCTAAATAGTATTCTACTGTATGTACATACCACATTTTATTTATCCATTTATCATGATTAGACATTTAGGTTATTTCCACACTTTTGGCTATTATGAATAACGTTGCTATGAACATTGATATTGATGTACAAGTTTTTGTGTAGATGTGTGTTTTCATTTCTCTTGGATATAAACTCAAATTGTTGAGTTATATGTTAACTCCATGTTTAACCTCTTAAGGAAGTACTAGATGTTTTCCAAAGAGGCTGCACTATTTTAAAACCCCACCAGGGGTGTATGAGGGCTCCAATTTATCACATATGGTTTGCTGTGCCTGGAGTAGAGAGTTTTTCCTAAAGTGGAGGCTGGGAAGGGGAAGAGAGACCCAGGCCTGTCTAGGCCTGTCTCCTGCATGTCTGGAATTAGGGGTTCTTCTATAAAACAGGGTTGGGAGAGGATATAAAAGGCCAGCAGCCAGCTCCTTCCAAGGCTGGGAGCTAAGGAGAAGGGGAATCCCTGTCTTCTGGGCTATTCACATTGGGAGCAGAGCTCCTATAACACAGAGGGGTGAAGGGAAAAAGTGGCCCAAATGTCACAGACTGTTCCTAGTCTTACCAAGATTGAGTAGATTTTCTTGAATAATTGTCTTTAGGACAATTTCAAGAAACTTTGAATGATTGATTTCTGTATATATAATTTTTACCAGTTGAATTGTTTTGCTGTGAAGGATGTCTGTGGTGGTCTTTTCTCCTCTATTCTGTAAGTTCCCCTCCCCTTCACTTTTTTAAATCATTGTCTCCTACTTTGATACTTTTTGACCCGAAGTGATTTCTCTGAACTTAGTGATGACACTCAATTAGCTATCAAATAGGCTGCATATACACCACTGTCTTCTCATCAAAAACAACAGAGGTCAATAGTCACTATAGCACCACATATGGAGTAGAAATATTCTTCAAAATGAAGGTAAATAAAGACATTTTTCAGATAAAAGAAAAATTAGACAATATTTTGCCAGCGTACCTGTACTTCAGTAAATGATATTTTTTCAGGCTGGAGGGAAATAACTGCAGTTGTAAATTCAGATATCTTGTAATGAATGAAAGCCACCGAAAATAGGAAATACTTAGCAAATAATAAGAATAAAATCTTTATTACTTTAAAATACATCTCTTTAAGCAAAACTTACACCATTATCATGAGAGGCCTAGAATGTATATATTGGGTTGTTGGAAAAGTCAGGACATATTTTTTCTACGTTTTTTGTTTTGTTTTGTTTTGTTTAGGGGGGGATTTCTTTTTTTTTTCTTTTTAAAGATCTTATTGGGGAATTGGGGAAGGGGAAAAGTGTTGTGGAATTGGGGAAGGAGACCAGCAAAGTTGTTGTTCTTCAAGCTTCGTTGTGGAGGGGGCCAGTCTCCATCTGGCTTCCCGTCGGCAGCTCGTGGCCTCTAAGCTCAAGGTGCTGTGTTCAATCTTAGTTGTGGGTGGGCATAGCCACCATCCCATGTGGGAGTCAAACTAGCAGCCTTGTTGTTAAGAGTGCATGCTCTATCCACTGAGACATCCGGGTGGCAGCTCAGCTCAAGGTGCCGAGTTCAATATTAGTTGAAGGTGGGCATAGCCCACCATTGAACAGGCAGTCTTGTTGTTACCAGCTGGACCATTCTGCCATCTGTTGGTAGCTAAGTGACAGCTCAGCTCCGGTGCAGCATCACTGGCTCATGTGGGAATCGAACTGGCGGCCCTGTAGCTCAGAGTTCACGCTTTAAGCCAACTCTTAACCAACTGAGCCACTCAGCTGGCCCTTTTCTATGTTTTTTGTTGCAAAAATGTGTCATGTCTTTTCCAACAACCCAATAGATGTGATACATGTGACAATACTGTAAAGTGTGGAGTGGAGGTAAATGGACCTACAAAATTGCAAGGTTTTTACACTTTCTGTGTAGTTCTACAATATTAACTATAAACAAACTCTGAGGTGTTAATGTGTAGTGTAATTTCTAGAGTAAACACTAAAACATTAATGCAAAGAAATGTAGCTAAAAGCCAGTTGATAAATAAATTACAAATTTAAAAATATCCAAATAACCAGAAAGAAAAAAAGAAAGAGGAAAGAGAAACAATAAATGGAGAGAACAAACAGAAAACAAAATAAACCTGAATCAAATCATATTAATATTATATTATATATTAATGGAATGAATACACAAATAAGAGAGATTATCAGAATGGATAAAAATGCAAGATCAAACTATATTCTGTTTATAAGATTACACTTTCAATATAAAGACACATACAGATAAAAAATGGATGGAAAAAGATATAGCATAGAAATTATTGGTTTGTCGGAAAACTCAGGACACATTTTTGCAATGAAAAACATAGAAAAAATACATGACTTTTCTGACAACCCAATATAAGCACAAAAATGTTGGAACAGCTATATTAACATTAAATAAAATAAACTTCAAGAAAAAGTATATTGTATTATTAAAGCAAAAATGGATGTTTCATAACAATGATATCCGCGATTGGTCAAAAAGACAAGACAATGTATATCTGTCTAATAAGATAATTTCAAAATGCATGAAAATCGTTGAACAGAAATAAATGAAGAATCAGATAATCCAAGAATCATGTAGAAAAATATCTTCTTTCTGCAATTAATAGGAAAAATAAACAAAGAGATTAGTGAAGATATAAAAGCTCTAAACATCACTCTCAACCACCATGAATCAATATTTTTAGAACACTATATCCACAATTGCACAATATATACTTTTTGAAACACACAGGGCATATTCACCAAAATAGACAATTTTTTGTGAGCCACAAAACAAATCTAAATTGCTTTGAAAGAATTGACATCAGAGTCCATTTTCTAACTATAACACCATTAAATTAGAATTCAATAACAATAACATATTAATGAAATTCCAAATATTTGTAAATTAAACTGTACACTTTTAAATAACCCATGGGTCAAATTAGAATTCACACAAAAGACAGTTCCAGTCAAGATGGCAGGGAAGGTAAAGTCTGTGCTTACCTTTTCTCATGACCACATCAAAATTACAATTAAACTACAAAACAACCAACATTGAGAATCACCTGAAATCTTGCTGAACCAAAGTCCTAAAACTAAGGACATACAGAAGAAGCTACCTAGAGACTTGTAGAAGGGGCAGAGATGCAAAATGAGCTGGTCCCACACCCATGTATGATCATTTAAAATTAGGAGGGATATCTCATCTGTGGAGTTTCCACTGAAGGAGCAAGGGGTCCCAGCGCTCATTCCATCCCAGGGTTCCAGTGCCCAGGAGAGAAGTCCCCATGATTTCTGACTATGAAAATCAGCAGAGATTGCGGCTGAATGAGGCAGTTGCACTTACAGGTGCTCCTCTTAAAGGGACTGTGTATGGACTTACTCATCAACGGAATCACTGGCTCTGGGCTCCAGCACTGGGGCAGCAGCTGGAGAGGTAACAGGGACATATGGTGGGGAACTGAGTTATCTGGCTTGGGGAGGGGGCTGGAGGGGCAGCTTCCTCCTGGACAAAAGAGCTGGCAGAAGCCATTTATTCTTTGTTGAGCCCTCCGTATTCCCAGCAAGCACATGGTGGTTGCTACCATATCTGAGTCTCCATCAACCACGCTAACACCATTTGTTTGTCATGCCCTGGTGATTCTGAGACCCCAACCCATGCAATTTTTAGGCACACCCATGCTGCTTCCAGGGGCTTTTTCCTACAAAGCTCCTGCCATGGCTTTTGCTGCAGACTTTCCTAAAGTCTCTCAAGGGCTCATGGAACCCAGACAAGCATGTCCTATACCTCTCTGGCTGAGCAGCCCTAAGCCTGGCACAAGTGGCAGCCGGCCTTGGTTTGTAGCTTGGCCTCTTAAGGCACATTCAAGGATGGCACCGGTGGCAGCCATCTGCAGATTTCTTTGTGGCTACTGCTGGGTGGCACCAGGTGAGGCACAGGCAGTGGCTGAACTTGACCTATAGCAGATCCCCTCCAAGGTGGTCCTGGGGCTAGCGCCCACCGTGGCCAGCTTCAAAAAGAGCTGGAGCATCACTCAGCTGCCTCCAAGTACAACATACCCAAGGGGTGGATTGGGCAAACACCAGAGTCCTGGTGAGGCAGATTCTGCTCTGTAGAATCAGCCCATGCACAACAACTCTTCCACTGTAGTCAAGGCCAATCCTCACAACAAGTAAGCCCAAGGGTCAGTCCCTCCCATTCATATGCAATTATCGACCAA
Source organism: Aselliscus stoliczkanus (assembly GCA_033961575.1). Taxonomy (NCBI): domain Eukaryota; kingdom Metazoa; phylum Chordata; class Mammalia; order Chiroptera; family Hipposideridae; genus Aselliscus; species Aselliscus stoliczkanus. Next base: position 184,329,283 of record CM066728.1, read on the forward strand.
GGCTCAACTATAACAGGAGGACACATACAACCCACACAAGGGACAAATCTGGAGTGGGCTGCTCAGGTGACCAGGAAGACTGTGCTACTAAACCCCACAGCATACCTACTACATAAGGCCACTCTATTAAGACCAGGAGACATAGCAGCCCTACTTAATACATAGAAACAGACAGGCAGCCAAAATGGGGACACAAAGAACCATGTCTCACAAAAAAGAACAGAAAAAACTCCAGAAAAAGAACGAAACAAAATGGAGACAAGTAATCTACCAGATGCAGAGTTCCAAACACTGCTTATAAGGATGCTCAGCAATCTCAGAGAGAACTTCAACAAAGAGATAGGGAACATAAAAATTGATATAGAAAGCAGAAAAACAACAAGCTAGAAATAAATAATTAAGAAATAAAGAAACAGAATACAATAACAAATGGAGAATACATTACAGGGAATCAGCAGCAGGTTAGATTAAGCAGACAATTGAATAAGTGATTTAGAAGATAAGGCAACAGAAAACACCCAATGAGAACAGCAACAAGAAAAAACATTCCAAAAAGATGAGGATAGTTTAAGGGGTTTCTGGGACAACAGCAAACACACCAACATTTGCATTATAGGGGTACCAGAAAGAGAAGAGAGAAAGCAAAGAGTTGAAAACCTATTTGAAGAAACAATGACAGAAAACTTGCCTAACCTGGCAAGGAAAATAGATATATAAGCTCAGGAAACACAGAGTCCCAAACAAGATGAACCCAAAGATTCCAAAATCAAGAGAGATTATAATTAATGCCAAAGGTTAGAGACAGAGAGAATCTTAAAAGCAGCAAGAGAAAAGCAGTTGTTTCTACAAGGAAGATCCCGTGAGACTATCAGCTGATTTCTCAACAGTAACTTTGCAGTCCAGAAGGGATTGTCAGGAAATATTCAAAGTGATGAAAAGGAAAGAACTACTACCAAGATTACTCTTCCCAGAAAAGCTATCATTTAGAATGGAGAGACAGATAAAGAGCTTCACAAAAAAGAAAAAGCTACAGGAGTTCATGACCACCAAACCAGTATTACAAGGAATCTTAGAGGCACTTCTTTAAGATGAAAATAAAATACAATAAATTTAAATAATACAAATAATATAATAGCAATAACTACATACCTATCAACAATTACTTTCAATGTATGTGGATTAAATGCTCCAAGGAAAAGATAGGGGGCAGAATGGATGAGAAAACAAAAACCTTACATATGCTGCCTACAAGAGACTCACAGTAGATTGAAAGGCACACACAGACTGAAATTAAAGGAATGGAACAGTTATTTCATGAAAATGGAAACAAACAACAAAAAAGCTGGAGTAGTAATACTTATACCAGACAAAATGACTTCAAAGTAAAGGCTATACCAAGAGACAAAGAAAGACCCAGTAATCCCACTTCTGGAGAAACCCAAAATGCTACTTCATGGGATGTGTTTATCCATACGTTCATTGCAGCATTATTTACAATAGCCAAGATATGAAGGTAGCCTGGGTGTCCCTAAATGAATGAATGGATAAAGAAGAAGTGGGGCGGAGTTCCGGTAAGATGGCAGAATAGATGGACACTCTCTGAACTGCCTCCCAGGATCACATCAAAATTAAAATTAATTTATACAACATTTAACCTGGGAAGTCCCCTGAACATTAGATGAACAGAACCTCTAAATGAAGGACCTAAAGAGGAGGCCACGTCAAGTCTGGTAGGAGGGGCGCCGATGAGAGAGGGCGAGTCCCGTGAGGGATGCCCCAGCTGTGTGGGGAGGCTTCTCCGGTTGGGGGAGAGACCCTCTGGCCCCACACCAAGCTCACTAGCACAGAGTTGCTTTGCCAGGAAGAGGAGTACAACGATAGTGGGCAGTAGAAATTAGTGAGGAATCTCTTTGCTCGGCTCAGTGAGGCTGGGGACTGCTGGAGAACCAGTGGGGCCGGCACACAGGTTTGCTCACCGGCAAGCACTCACCCGGTTCCTGTTGGAGGAAGTAGCTGTGTGAGCCGGCCCCAGGAGCCTGTGGGGAGGGACTGAACTGAGCACCTTTGGTGCAGAAGCTGGAGGTTTTGGGACTATTGTTCCACTGGTGCGGAGCTTGCATAAGGAGGGTGCCATTTTTTCATGGTTGGGCCTTCCCACGGAGGGTCAGATCCGGGATCCCATTGGTATGGTGAACTGGGCGCAGGAGTGCGTGAGTGCGTGCGTGCGTGCGCGCATGCGGCCTTGGATTCCCACCCTCTGCCCTGCTTGTGTTGCGTTGCCAGGGAAACGCCTGGTGGGTGCCCTCCAGCTCCATCAGGCTGCTCACTGAGACACAGGAGTGCGCGAGTGGCCTTGGGTCCCCACCCTCCGCCCTGCTTGTGCTGCGCTTCCAAGGAAACACTGGGCGGGTGCCCTCCAGCAGCATCAAACTGCTCACTGAGATGTGCGTGAGCCAACTTGGGTCCCCCCCCTGCACTCCTTGTGATGCATTACCAAGGAAACTTTGTGGGGGGGTGCCCTCCAGCTCCATCAGGCTGCTCACTGAGAAGCAGGAGTGCACAAGCCGCCTTGGATCCCCACTCTCTGCCCTGCTTGTGATGTTGCCAGGGAAACGCAGGGCGGGTGCTCTCCAGTTGCATCAGTCTGTTCACTGAGACTCAGTAGCAGACAACCTGTAACAACCTGTGAAGATTTTTTTTTTTGGTAGTGAGCATGATTCCAGAGCACACAGCAGCTAATTGTGGAAAGCTCACTGCTTCCAACAATTGAAGTAATTGTTGATAGGTATGTGGAAAGTGGACTGCAGATTAAAGAGGATGGAGAGCCCCCCACCTCTTTCCTTTTTTTTTCTCTCTTTTTTTCTTTTCCCTTCTTTCTAGGTGATCTATCTAATACATCGAAGCATTCACAGAACGACAGCCAGAATGAAAAAACAAAGAAACATGTCCCAAGTAAAAGATCAGAAGAAAACCCTAGAAATGGAACTAAATGAAACAGAGGTATCCAAACTTTCAGAGACAGAGTTTAGAACACTGATGATAAGAATGTTTAAGGAACTTAGCGAGGACATAAGAAGAATAGGGAAGCCATAAAAAACAACCAGTTATAACTAAAGAATACAATAACTGAAATGAAGAACACACTCGAAGGAATCACCGGTAGAGTAGATGAAGCAGAGGAGTGGATCAGCGAATTAGAAGACAAAATAGCAGAAATCACCCAGCTGGAACAACAAAAAGAAAAAAGAATAAAAAAGAATGAAAATAGTTTAAGAGACCTCTGGGACAACATGAAATGCAGCAATCTTCACGTCATAGGAATACCAGAAGGAGAAGAGAAGAAGCAAGGGATTGAGAATGTATTTAAAGAAATAATGACTGAAAACTTCCCTATCATGGTGAAGGAAATCAACATACAAGCCCAGGATGTGCAGAGAGTTCCAAACAGGCTGAATCCAAACAGGCCCACACCAAGATACATCATAGTAAAAATGGCAAAGGTTACAGACAGAGACAGAATCCTAAAAGCAGCAAAGAGAAAGACAGTAGGTTACATACAAAGGAACTCCTATAAGACTAACAGCTGACTTTTCTTCAGAAACTTTGCAGGCCAGAAGGGAATGGCAGGAGATATTCAAAGTGACACAAAATAAAGGCCTACAACCAAGGTTGCTCTACCCAGCATGGCTATTACTTAAAATTGAAGGAGAGATAAAGACCTTCTCAGAAAAGAATAAGCTTAAGGAGTTCATTACCACCAAGCCAGCATTGCAGGAAATGTTAAAAGAGCTTTTTTAAACAGAAGAAAGGGGAAAACAAGCTAACCCAGGAAGACAAGAAATACAAATAACGAAATGGCAATAAATATACACCTATTAGTAATCACCTTAAATGTGAATGGGCTAAATGTTCCAATCGAAAGACACAGAGTGGCTGAGTGGATAAGAAAACAGGACCCATGCATATGCTGTCTACAAGAGACTCATCTCAGATCAAAAGACACACACAGACTGAAAGTAAAGGGATGGAATAAGATATTTCATGCAAATGGAAATGAGAAAGAAGCTGGAGTAGCAATACTTATTTCGGACAAAATAGACTTTAAAATGAAGACTACAATAAAAGACAAAGAAGGGCACTACATAATAATAAAGGGATCAATTCAACAAGAGGACATAACTCTAGTAAACATCTATGCACCCAGTATAGGGGCTCCTAAATATATAAAACAGATTCTGACAGACATAAAGGCAGACATCAACAGTAACACTATCATAGTAGGGTACCTCGACACCCTGTTGTCACCAATGGACAGATCCTCTAGAAAGAAAATCAACACGAACATAGTGGCCTTAAATGACACTTTAGACCAGCTGGATTTACTTGATATTTTTAGAGCATTCCACACCAAAGCTACAGAATATACATTCTTCTCAAGTGCACATGGAACATTCTCCAAGACTGACCACATGTTAGGCCACAAAACAAATCTCAACAAATTTAAGAAGATTGAAATCATATCAAGTGTCTTCTCTGACCACAATGCTATGACACTAGAAATCAATTATACAAGAAATCTGGAAAGCTTACAAATACATGGAGGCTAAATAACATGCTACTAAATAGTGAGTGGGTCAAAAATGAGATCAAAGAGGAAATCAAAAGATACCTCGAGACAAACGAAAATGAAAACACCACGACCCCAAATCTCTGGGATGCAGCGAAAGCAGTCCTAAGAGGGAAGTTCATAGCAGTGCAGGCCTACATAAAGAAGGAAGAAAAATCTCAAATCAACAGACTCTCTCTACACCTAAGGGAACTCGAAAAAAAAAAAAAACAGCAAAACAAGCCTAAAGGGAGCATAAGGAAGGAAATAATAAAGTCCAGAGCAAAAATAAATGAAATAGAGAATAAAAAAACAATACAAAAGATCAATGAAACCAAGAGTTGGTTTTTTAAAAGACAAACAAAATCGACAAACCCTTAGCATGACTAACCAAAAAAAAGAGAAAGAGGACCCAAATTAATAAAATCAAAAATGAAGGAGGAGAAGTGACAACAGATACCACAGAAATACAGAAAATTTTAAGAAAATACTATGAGCAACTATATGCTAAAAAATTCGACAATCTGGAAGAAATGGATAAATTTCTAGAAGCATACAATCTAACAAGTCTGAACCAAAAAGAAACAGAAACTCTGAACAGACTCATTACTGCCAAAGAAATTGAATCAGTAATCAACAATCTTCCAACAATCAGAAGCCCTGGACCAGATGGCTACACAGGTGAATTTTACAAAACATTCAAAGAAGAATTAGTACCTATTCTCCTCAAACTATTCCAAAAAATACAGAAGGAGGGAAGGCTCCCAAACTCTTTCTATGAAGCCACTATCACCCTGATTCCTAAGTCAGACAAAGATATTACAAAAAAGGAAAACTACAGGCCAATATCACTAATGAACATAGATGCAAAAATTCTCAACAAAATACTAGCAAACTGAATTCAGCATCTCATTAAAAAGATCATACACCACGATCAAGTGGGATTCATTCCTGGTATGCAAGGCTGGTTCAATATCCACAAATCAATTAATGTAATACATCACATTAACAAAATGAAAAATAAAAATCATATGATCATATCAATAGATGCAGAAAAGGCATTTGACAAAATCCAGCAGCCATTTATGATAAAGACTCCTAACAAAGTGGGAATAGTGTGATCATACCTCAACATAATAAAGGCCATATATGATAAGCCCACAGCAAACATCGTTCTCTATGGGGAAAGCATGAAAGCTTTCCCCTTAAGATCAGGAACAAGACAAGGCTGCCCGCTTTCACCACTTCTATTTGACATAGTTCTGGAAGTTCTAGCCACAGCAATCAGAAAAGAAAATGAAATAAAAGGCATCCAAATTGGCAAAGAGGAAGTAAAATTGTCATTATATGCAGATGACATGATACTATATAGAGAGAATCCCAAAGACTCCACCAAAAAACTGCTAGAACTGATAAACGAATTTGGTAAGGTAGCCGGATACAAAATTAATATTCAGAAATCAGTTGCATTTCTATACATTAATAATAAACTATCAGAAGAAGAAATCAGGAAATCAATCCCTTTTACAACTGCTTTAAAAACAATAAAACATCTAGGAATCAATTTAACTAAAGAAGTAAAAGACCTGTACTCACAAAATTATGAGACACTGACGAGAGAATCAAAGGAGATACAAATAAATGGAAATACATACCATGCTCATGGATAGGACAAATTAATATAGTTAAAATGTCAATACTTCCTAAAGCAATATATAGATTCAATGCAATTCCAATCAAACTACCACGGGCATTTTTCTCAGAAATAGAACATAGAATCCTAAAATTTATATGGAACCACAAAAGACCCCGAATAGCTACAGCAATGTTGAGAAATAAGAACAAAGTGGGAGGCATCACACTACCTGACATCAAAACATACTACAAGGCTACAGTAATCAAAACAGTATGATACTGGCATGAAAACAGACACATAGGTCAATGGAACAGCATAGAGGGTACAGAAATAAATCCATGCCAATATGGTCATTTAATCTATGACAATGGAAGCAAGAATTTACACTGGAGTAAAGATAGTCTATTTAATAAATGGTGCTGGGAAAATTGGACTGACATGTGCAAAAAAATGAAAATAGACCACCTACTTACACCATATACGAGAACAAACTCAAAGTGGATTAAAGACTTAAATGTAAGACCTGAAACTATAAAACTCCTAGAAGAAAATATAGGGAGTAAGTTTGCAGACATTACCTGAGTAATATTTTTACTGATATATCCCCTCGGGCAAGGGAAATAAAAGGAAAAATGAACATATGGGATTACATCAAACTTAAAAGTTTTTCACAGCAAAGGAAATCATCAATAAAACAAAAAGGCAGCCTACTGAATGGGAGAAGATATTTGCCAATGATATATCTGATAAGGGGTTGATATCCAAAATTTATATAACACTCATGCAATTCAACACCAAAAAAATAAACAACCCAATTAAAAAATGGGCAGAGGATATGAGGAGGCATTTCTCTAAAGAGGACATACAGATGGCCAATAGGCATATGAAAAAATGTTCAACCTCACTAATCATCAGAGAAATGCAAATAAAAACCACAACGAGATACCACCTCACTCCATTCAGAATGTCTATCATCAACAAATCAGCAAACAACAAATGTTGACAAGGGTGTGGAGAAAAGGGAACCCGGGTGCACTGTTGGTGGGACTGCAAATTGGTGCAGCCATTATGCAAATCAATATGGAGGTATCTCAAACACTGGAAATGGAACTGCCGTATGACCCAGCAATTCCACTCTTGGGAATCTACCCAGAGGAATCCAAGGTGCTAATTTGAAAAAATATATGCACGCCTATGTTTATTGCAGCGCTATTTACAATAGCCAAGACTTGGAAACAACCGAAATGCCCATCAGTAGATGACTGGATTAAGAAACTGTGGTACATTTATACAATGGAATATTACTCCGCTATAAAGAAAAATGAAATTGTACCACTTGCAACGATATGGATGGACCTAGAGACTATTATGTTGAGTGAAATAAGTCAGTTGGAGAAAGACAAATACCACATGACCTCACTTCTATGAGAAATTTGAAAAACTAAATGAATGAGCAAAAGAAATAGAAACAGTCTCAGAGATATGAGGAAATACAGGGTTGCTAGTTGGGAGGGGGGTGGGGATGAGGGAGAAGGGGAAAGGATTAGACAGCATAAATAGGTAACTACAGTATTGTCACAGGGATATGAAAGACAGTTTGGGGAATATAATGTTGTTAAAATTTTGTGGAGTGTCAGATGGTCACATGTTTTGTTAGGGAGACCACTTCATGGATGGAGTAGAGGCTTGATCACTGCTCTGTATACCTGAAATTGATGTTGTATAATATTGTATGTCAACTGTATGTCACGGGATGTGGATTATATGGTGGAAGGGAGTCAAAGGAACTGTAATAGTATGATATGGGGGGGAGGAGTGGGAGGGGAGAATTGGGGAAGGGGGGGTTGTCATTTTGAGAGGTTAAAAGTATAACTATTGCACTTTGTTGTACACCTGGAACTAATTAAAAATATATATAAATAAATAAAATTTAAAAAAAAGAAGTGGGGCATATACATAATGGAATATTACTCAGCCATAAAAAAGAATTAAATCTTGGATCTGCAAGAACATGGGTGGACCTGGAGAATATTTTGTGGAGTCAAGTAAGTCAGTCAATGAAAGACAAATATCATATGATTTCATTTATAAGTGGAATCTAAAGAACAAAATAAACAAATAAACAATACAGAAATAAACTTATAGATACGGAGAGCATTTTTATGGTTGCCAGATGGGAGGAGTATTGGGGGGGGTGAAAAAGGGGAAGAGATTAAGAAGTACAGATTGGTTGTTACACAGTAATGGGGATGTAGGGAATAGCATAAGGAATATAGTCAATAATATTGTAATAACTCTGTATGGTGCCAGATGGGTACTAGATTTATCAGGGAGATAGATGGGAAGGGGACTGAGAGCTTGGTGAAAAAGTGGAAATGGTTAAGAAGTAAACATTGGTAGTTATAAAATAGTGATGGGGATATAAAGTAAAGCACAAGGAATATAATCAATATGGTAATAACTATGTATAGTGAGTGGCAGGTGGGTCTAGTCAGAGAGATCACTTCTTAAATTATATACATGTCTAACCACTATGCTGTACACTTGAAATTAATATAAAACAATACTGAATGTCAACTGTAATTGAAAAATTAAATAAGGAGAAAAATATAAAGGGGAATAAGAGGTTCAAATTTCCAGGTATAAAACAAATAAGTCTTGGGACATAACATACAGCATAGGAAATATTGCCAATAATATCATGATAACATGGTACAGTGTCAGGTGGTTGCTGGACTTATCATGGTGATCACTTCTTTAGCATAGGGAATATAATCAGTAATATGATTATAACTCTGTATAATGCCAGGTGTGTACTTTTGAATAACTATGCTGTACACCTGAAACTAATATAATATTGTGTGTTAGCCATATTTTAGCAAAAATCTTTAAGAAAGTAAAGTAAAAAAATTCACACAAGAAATTAAACTTTGTTTTAACTGAATGAGAATGAAAATAGAGCAAACACTGCAAAATGCAGTTGAAGAAATACTTAGCTGGAAATTTATACCTTTAAATCTATTTTATGTGAAAAAAGAAAGATGTCCTATCATTCCACTATAAAAGCTAGAGAAAAATAGAGTCATGTATCCCAAAATGGTTAAAGAAAGAAGATAATAAAGATAAGAGCAGAAAGCAACAAAATGGAACACAAAAATAATGGCCAGCATAATCCTATTGCTATAAACCAATAAAGACATATAAAAAAAGAATTACATAACAAAATTTTTCATGCATATCAATACAAAATTCCAAAATAACATGTTAAGAATGAAGATATTAGGATCGCACTATATAAGAAAACATGACTATCAAGAATATATGTAGTTAAGGAATAGATATATTGATTTAGAAATAACTCCAGGTCCTGTTCTCTTCTTATAAACCTTAGGCAAGTGAAAAGTATCTATGGTAGAAAGATTGAGGGGATAACACAAGCTATTAAGATGGTGATTCTGAAAAATGAAGTATAGGATGTACTCTTAATGAGAGACATTTATTTTAATGTGGAAAACTGGAGATGCCCTTTCAGAGAATTTGAGATTTGAGAGGAAAGCCTAGACGAGAATCAGGGAAATGGTGATAGGATTTGTCTGGGTCATAATTAAATAAAACGGCTTTTAGATTTCCTTCTAGTGGGTCTAGCCCAATTTACCTAAAGTCAGGTATTCAAGAAACTAATTCCCAAGCTTTCTTGTGGAGAGGATATGTTTTAACTAGAGCATGCACCAGCAGGAGGTAAGCATTCAAATAAGATACATAGTAAACAGAAGAACATTGACAGATAATAAGAATCTATTTGCTTGAAATTTTCCCACATTATGATTTTCGGGAACCTGCATATGTGAAATAATGTAACACAAATTGGATGCTCCAAAGAAAGCCTCTCAAAATAATCTGTTGAAATTTATCTGAAAAGCAGAAAAGAGTAAATGAACACTTGTGTGGGGTTTGGAATTGTACTTAAGTCCACATTTCTTTAAAATCTTTGATTCAATTCTAAGTTAATTTTCTTTCTCCCCAATATTAATTTCTGTTAGTATAATCAGAGTAATGTTTTGATTTTATTTACTAGTTAAGTTATTTAACTCTCCCCTATCACATCTTCAAGTAAAGTGCAATTTCAAGATTGTGTGCCTTTTTCCCGGTTCAGTCCCACATACGAGGGCCAGTGACACTGCCCTCAAAATAAATAAATAAATAAATAAATAAATAAATAAATAAATAAATAAATAAATAAATAGATAAATAAAGATTGTGTGCCTTTTTATCCTTATCATGGGATACTTTCTGCTCAACCACATCCTTTTAGGAGTGTTTATGTGTTGTTTGAGAAACACCTGAAAACACTCTACAGGTATTTTAGGGAAGCAGAATAAAGGGAGAACATTATAAATTAGGACTACACAGTGGCACAATGGGCTGCCATGAGAATAAAGACTGTGTGTTGAGTACTTTCTCATCCACAGTATTCGATAACACATGAGTTCTAAATGTGTATATTTAATTAGAAGATTAATAACTGGTCTCTGCTTTTTTTTTAATAGGGCTTTTCTACTAATACTTATCCCAGGAGGTCATTTACATTTTGATTAAAGTTCACTTTAAGGTTAAACGTTACCCTCAACACAGCCTTTTTATGTAGTGAGTCTAGAAAACAAAAATGTTTAAACAGTGGTACATATTTGGAAACAAAACCTCTATTTACATCATGTACATATGACATGCATATATCTACTCTTAATGAGAACACTAAACCAATGTTTTACCATAATTTTTATTCGGTGTTATTGTGAAATGTATAGTTCTTAGAATAAATTATTGTGATAATACAGATATTACCATAAAACTCCCCTGTAGTTTATATATATTTACAGTTATAATAAATCTTTCCAAACCCAGCTGTAATAACCTGATTGAGGCAAAAAAATAAAAACAAAAAAATACAAAAAAAATTGCAGAAAAATGGCATCTGCAGAGTTGCCTCAATTTTACTGCAACATGTATAAGCAGAGAATAATTATGTAGTAAAAACAAACTTAAAGAATTTTGAGCCAGGTTTACAGATTAAGACATTAATTCCTTCAATAGACAAGCAGTCAGTGGTAGTTTTAGTTATCTAAGCAATTCCTCAACTCCACAATAAGAATTGGAAGCCGTTGGTTACCATGGATTTACTGAGGCCCAAACATTTAGTTTTCATTAACGCCTATCCAGTAGAAAGGAATGCTGGACTAATTAGTTAATGCACAACAGCAGGGCCTTTTTTTTTAACTTTGTTTAATAGGCTATGTTTGCAATGAAGGGAAGGCTTGGGATCATCACTCCAGCTTGTTTCAATCTCCTGATTTCAGTTGGTTCTCCTCCGGCCTCACTAGAACCCTGTATTGCATTTACCATCAAGTTTATCCCACTTTGTTGTGATTTTCTTATTATAATCCTGACTCCTTCTCCAGCCTGAGTTCCAATCTGCTGTGTTTGTTTCTGTGTCCCTACAACATGCCACCATATTGGAAAATGTGGATGCTGATGATAGAGCAAGTGTCACATCAGTATAGCAAGCATAGGTGTGTTCTCCTAGATAAATCACCAAAAGTTGGATGTTTGCAGTGTTTTTAGGAAACTTTGATAAATTTATCTAGTCAGGGACCATATCTCATACCTCCTTCTCTGAGTGTTGTTTGCTGTCCTCCAGCTCTATTCCCCACCCCCACCCCATCCCAGCTGAAGGAACATGTTAATGACTACAAAAGTGAGCCCCATGGCTCCACCAGCCCTAGTTGACTAGATGCCCACAAGCTAATAGTTGACTCACACTGACATAGCCGTTCTCTTCTTAGAATTTGAAATTTAGATTGAGGACTAACTGTAGAGTATCTGTGCATACCTGGAATTTTAATGTATAAACTTGACATGCCCCAGCAGCAATATGAAAATATGAAGAACAGGAAAAGCCAGTGTTCTAGAGTGAGGGAGTTGAGATGAGAAGGAAGAAGTCTAGAGGAGAAAACACAGGGATTATTTACTCATATCTTGAAGATTGATTTTAGTGCCTGCATAAAATGGGGTTCTCCAGAGACAAAAAGCAATGGGAGATTTCATATATATCCCCAATTTCTCATATTTCTTTCTATCTCCATCTCCTTCTTTTTCTCTTTCTCTCTTCACTCTATATCTGTATCTATCTCCATAGATATATCAAGAGAGAAAGAGAAAGATTTATTTTGAGAAACTGGTTCGCATGATTATGGAGGCTTACATGTCCCATCTTCAAGCTGGAGACTCAGGAAAGTTGGTGTGCAATTCCAGCCCAAGTTTGGAAGCCTGAGAACCAGAAGACATGATAGAGTACAGGAGAAAATGAGATGAGATGTCCCAGCTCAACAGACAGGCAGAAAGGAGACAAATCCTACCTTCTTCTACTTTTTGTTCTGTTCAGGCTCTCGACAGATTAGATGCTGCTGACATTGGGGCTGGCTATCCACTTTACTGCACCCATTCATTCAGATGCTAATTCCATCTAGAAATGGCCTCACAGATACACCTATGTAGTGTTTAATCTGGGCACCCTGTGATCCAGTAGGGATCACATAAAATGAAAACACAGTCCCACCTTGAGACTGTACATGTATGCCCTCCTGCCCTTGGTTTCAATGAAACATTCCCTCTTGTAATGATTAGCCCACTGGCTTTATCAAAATTGGTTTCATTACCAGTAATGAAATCTTTTAACTAATATACCATAATTTATTACTTTTAGTTAGCAGTGTCAGTGATTAAGGAGCTATACTTTTCAACCAAATGATTTTCCTCATTAGTCAGTGTTGCCACCAGATCATAGTAGGTGAGTTTATCATAAGCACTATTATAGAACAGTTTATATCTCAGGCCTGTAAACATGGGGGAAAGGGAGTTCCTGTTGAGTATGTCTTAATATTTTTGTTATTTAAGTAAAATTCAAATTATTTATTTAAATAGCTAAACTTGACTTCAACTGAAAGCACACACATCTCACAGCAGAAGCTTAAAAATTATAGAGATAAATTGGTATCTTAATCACTGAGCATGTTTCAATAGTTATGGTGATCTTTCAACCATGTTAAGGAGCCCTTTTTACTGCTGACATCTGTGATTTGGGGGAGTACCCAGCAAAAACAAGCAAGTGATGATATCAAGAGTTTTTTAAATAAACTGAGGCTTTCACCCATAAATTCTAGTCCTCACCATTGCTGGGACCTTTGCAAAGTGGCAAGAGGAAGGTGTGTCTCTGTTCTTGTGATCATTTTGCCCATATCCAGAATGGCATAATCAAAGAGTTAAAGTAGTCCAAGAGTAGGGGAATGGTTTTGCATGTTTTTACAGGTATTTATGCAGGATTTTTAAAGTTGTAGGGAACTTAGATGTCATCAAATATACATCTTGCATTAAGGTAAGGAAACTGAGGCTGAGGAGAGGTGAACTCATCAAGACTAAGTTAGTCAGAGTCCACCACTGAACAGAATGTGGAAGCCCTGATTTCATGTCTAATAATCTTTATACTCCACTGAGGTTAATTTCTGTATATCATCTACATGCAAACACCCAATTTATTTATTAATAGGGTGAAAACACTTGTGGTAGGTGGAAAGGATCCTTCTTAAATCAACCTTTAAGTGACCCAATGCATTTAAAACAGCAAGTGGAGCCTCACCGCTGACCCAAGGCATTGAGCTGCAGGCAACTCGGACGCAACTCAGGCAAGCAACTCTGACACAATTCACTCCGACAACTCCAACCTAACTCCCTTGGATAATTATGCACCTATTTACAATAACGACTACAACAATAAACTCTAAAAACCCCTGCCAGTGCAAATAATCTGCCATAAATCTACATAAGATTCTTCTTGTTTCTAGTAACTCCCATCAACTGTAAATATACACAAGTCAAATCAACACTCTGGCTCAAAGCATGTGGGATATTCCATTTGTCTTGGTATTTTCAAGCCAAATCTACTTATCATATTTAATAAGCATCTTGTTTTGGGACAATCTTTGCCTAGTGAGTCAAGTAAAGTGGCTTCTTATGTGTGCATACAAGACATGAAGAAAATGTAAATTGTCCATATGAGAGGATTCCGGGGGCACTGGAGTGGTAGTAATGGTGATAATGATAATGATAATAATAACCATGGATATTATTATTTGGAGTGACTTAAAAAGTGGAGGGAAAGAGCTTGGGGTATGGCTGTGGCTGAAGCATCCTGGCTTCCTCTTGTGGCTGCTATTCTGCCACTGTTTTCAATCTATCTCTATGTGACCATGGAATGTCATCATTCATAACATACATACATGAGAGTATTCTCCTAGAACTAGACCCACTCAGGGATGGGAAGGAGTGTAAGGAGAGCCCCAGTTCTGAAAGACAGGTAGTCCAGATCGGATTTCATCTCTACCACCTTACTGAGCGGATGGACTTAGGCAATAGGACTCCATAGCTTGACTAGCTCTATAGAAAACACAGTCATGAAAATCAAATCAAATTGCCATGAAAGCACTTTCTAAGAAGTCAAAATCACTGAACAAATGTAAGTTAATTTCCAGGAAACTTAACAGAGCTAAAGGTTAGTAAATGTTTATTTGCTCTCACAACAAAAAGAAAGATTGTCTGAGATGCTTCTTTTAAGTTCTAGTTAGTAAGACAAAATGACAAGTGGTTGGGGAAACACTTGGAAAGTCTGCTTAATGACAATGATTAATCACTTTAATAAATGGGTTGGTGTTGGCTATGCTGTTGATCATCAAACCAATCGCACTAATTCCATCAATACAACATAGATATTTTGTCCCAATTTTCTGAGCCAGTAGATGGTTTAAATTCAGATATGGACATTTCTGGTTGCATATTTTAAGTAAATTGTGTCCTGTGACAGTGAAAGAAACAGGATACCTTTAACTTTGATTACTACAGTGGCTTTCTAATGGTCTAAGCTATGGAATGTTTGCTCAAAGGAAATTTTACTGGGAATTCCAATATGTAAAATTACAATTGCTTCAGTTGATGCTTGAGGTCTCCCACAAACACTCATTCAGCTTCCATTGCCCACAGTGCCCTAGAAACCCCTAAGGAGTAGCCACATGATGCTCTTAGGAGCACAGTTTGAAGTCCATTAGTTTATTGAAAACAAAGCACTATGAAGTAATTCAAAATAAAGCTTAATCCTGATGTAATTTTACAACATTGTCAAACGTTGCCTTTGGCACAATGAGATCTTGGGTATATCTGTTGATTGATTAGCTCCATGGGTCCATATAAATAGGCAATGAAAATTATATTTCCTTTTTTTTCTCATTGATGTAGCATTATCTTCTAAAAATTCTGAGCTCAGTGATGTCAACTTCTTTTCAGTGGCACTGGATACTTTTTACAATACACTTAGAAACTGACCAAATATTTTGCTTATTATTTTGTTCAAAAACAGCCTTCATTACCAGCCAAGTGGACCATTGGTTAAGAGTTGGCTTGGGACGCCAGCTCTGAGCAGCAGGGCCCTGGTTCAGATACCACAGGAGGGCCAGTGACGCTGCGTCCTCTACAGCTAAGATGCTGAACAACAGCTCAACTTGGAGCTGGGCTGCTGTGATTTGCTGGTGACAGTGTAAGGCCGCAGTAGGGCTGGCCAGCATGTGCTTTTGTGAGCTGCCGTGAGCCGCCATCCAATGGCCGGCAAGTGACTGCTTCACCAGGGAAGAGCGCAATGATAACACCAACATAGACCAGTGAAGCGACGTCCTCCACAACTAGACTGAAGAACAAAAAGGACAGCTACTTGCCTGTTCCCTTTCCCCGATTCCCCAATGCTCTTCCCCTCCCCCAATTCCCCATTTAAAAAAATCTTTAAAATAAATAAATAAATACAAATAAAAGCAGCCCTCACTTCCAGTAAATTTTCATTCACGTCAATAATTTTTCTAATAAAAATTGTTGTGCATTTTATAAAAATATATGCTTCCGATTTTATACATACAAAAATTATTGGTTTAAAATATACCTTGGATGGCATTATAGAACAGAAATTTACATTGGAGCATATGTTTCAGAAACATTTTGACACTGTAGCTATTTAAAACTGGGAAACATTCCTAGCACTCGGATTTGATCCAACAAAATTGAATTCTCGAGACTAGGGGATAGCCGCCTCTTTCCACAGCCTTTCATGTTCAAAAGAGAAAAAGAGAGTGAGAACTTGAAGTGAATTAAAACCTCTTCACTTTGGAATTATGAATATGCGCAAAAAACTTTTTCTTACCAGCTAATTCCATATAGAGCCCAATGTAGGAAGAATTAGAAAAGAAATCTCTTTCCTCAGATGATAGGACTTTCTTCTGAATCCAGGATTTTCTGTATGTCTTTGTGATCCTATTCCCAGGAATTCAGCAAACCAAGAAAGAGGGGAGAAAATCAGCCACGTGTTATGCAAATTCTCTTATTTTTCTATATCCATCTGAGCTTATTGGAACCTCTTAATTGATGAATGAGGACTTTATCAAGCCTGGCAGAGGTCGTTATGTCTCTGATTTTCCTTGAAATGTATCTGTCATGCAGCTCAAAACTGAATAGCCAGTTTGGGGCTTACCAGGAGACATGGCACTGACTTGAGACACTCTGAAGGGAATGAATGATTAATGCAGTTTATAGACAGGATAGCGCTTCTTCTGTCTCATGTGTGTTTTGTATGTAATCTCCAGTGGTTCAAGTTCAGATGGATCTAATGAAAAAGGACTAGATGTTTTCCACCTTCCCTTCAGAGCATGCTGTACGATTTATCCACTGACAAAATGTGCTAATGAAATGTCACCTTGGACAGCTTGCTAAAGGATTGATGGGCTGGAAGTTTTGCACTTTATTTAACTTTTGCAGGAAAAATGAATAAGTCCTCCAAACTCTGTATGATATAGAGATCCATTATGGTTTTCTAACTCAGGAAGTAGCTATACCACTGATGGAATAGAGAATAGAGAAAGATGCTGATGGGGCAAAGTGTATAAATAAACAAATCGAGGATGTGTGGTTTTATTATGTCCCTATGCTAAATTATTGTCAAGTTACATAATTTTATTTTCTTCTATATACTTTACACAATTCTTTTCAATCTATTAGTCTATCAACAAGAAATAAAAACATCAGCTTTTGTAGCCAATTATGCTATTGTTTTATTTGCTGTTTGTCCCTTCCTTACCAAAATCCCAATTATAAAACCTATCCTGAGAATGGTTTTAAGCCTTTAATTCTTTCCACTCATAAAAACTTCATAATCTGTGAGCAATGGCCACTGAAAATCATTGAAGAGAATTGAAAATGGATGACAAAAAATCTGGATGTGGAAGGAAATAAAACAGTACACAATCAGAGTGTCTGTTGATAGAGGTGAAGGGGCAAAACACACAAAGTGGACTAGCACTGATAAAATCAAAGAAGCAAGTGAAAAATATGCCAAAATAATTGGGATGCAGACAATAACTCTGTTATGATTTGTGTAAATCTACACTGACAAAAATGAAATAAAATAACCACACAATGCATCAATATATGCACACAGACATAGACAAACACAAAGGCTTAAAGTGATAGGCCAACAGTTAATGTCTGATTTCATACAGAACGAGAAAGAAACGGAGCACATTTTCTTACTCCTTAGTCTAAAGAGAAAATTTGGGAGACTCTACCAGGGCAGGAAGTAAGCTGTGATCTAGTTTTCAATTCCATAGCTGTTAAAATGAGAATGAATATATTATTAGGGTAACACTAGGTGCTATAATAATTAAATCCTTAAATTTCAGAGGCTCAGTAGAGTAGAAATTGATTTCTCACACAATATCAAGTTCAAAATGGTGGGATGTTATCTATCCTCTACTAAGACTGAGGTATCTTGAGTCTTTCCATCCTAGTGCTTTGCTTTTTTAAATACATAGCTTCTAAGGTTTTTTGCATAACTACATCAAGTAGGCCTGAGAAAATGGAACCTGAAAGTCAGCATCTGAGATTGTTATGAGCCAGGCCTAGTAGACAGCCACATTCCTTTTGCTCAATAGCAGGCAAAATGACTAATCCTGACTATAAGAAAGGCTGGAAAATGTGGACTAGGTAAAAGTCTAGAAAAAAAAAAAATAGGAAACAAGATATATA
Source organism: Aselliscus stoliczkanus (assembly GCA_033961575.1). Classification (NCBI taxonomy): domain Eukaryota; kingdom Metazoa; phylum Chordata; class Mammalia; order Chiroptera; family Hipposideridae; genus Aselliscus; species Aselliscus stoliczkanus. The sequence continues at coordinate 184,347,690 of CM066728.1, forward strand.
ATCCAGTAGTAGTTGCTTTCATTTTTGTTGGAAACATCAAGTTAGATAATGGATATAATAAGCCCAATATCTCATAAGCATTTCTTTCTTACTTCACCCAACCCTCTAATATTAAGTGCCTCATAAGTATGAACAGATTTTTATTGTTAACATTATTCTGTTCTAATTAGGATAGCTATTTTGTAAACTTTGGGGTGGAAGACACAACAAAAGGACAATTTAATTAATACAATTAAAAACAAACAGATTGCGACCTTTCAATTTCAAAACACTTTTTTTTTTTTTTAGCTGAGCCATCCTGCCACCTGTTGGCAGCTCAACAGCAACTCAGCTCGGGCTGGCCTCAAACAGCTGTTGCTCAGAGCTCAGCTCGCACTCTTGAGTGAGCTCTTAACCAACTGAGCCACTCGGCCGGCCCTTCAAAACACTTTTGAAAATAGAAGAGTGATAGTTCCAAACTCACCGACCTTCACCGTCATTTTGGAAGTTAAAAATATGTTTGTCTTTGACTTGTTAATATTATGCCAGATTTAATTGTCTCTTAACACATATTCTGTGTATGGCATCTCAGCAGGATTTCTTAATTTTTTATTATGTACATACTTGGATAGCAACCATGACATAAAAGCCGCTCAAAGCTATATTAAATATTTACACTTGTTTCATTTTTAAACCCCCAAAGATAATCTGTTTTAAATGCATTCATGTCACATTGTGGTTGCCAAGTTTTTCAAGCATATTAAAATAAAATTTCAAAAAGTTACCAAATTGATGATTAGGAATTCAAAGACCAGAATAAATTGTTGTTTAATATTTTTTCTTTTATGTGCCAGATAGTGTCAACTTCTGAAACCATATGTCTTTATGTTCTAAAAGTTCAGAGCTAGCTCTGTGAGTTAGACAACATAACTTCTCTGTCACCTTTTCCTGTTAATAGAAATGTAATTAATGGGAAGATACTGACTCAATTACGATAGGTAAGGTTTTGTGACTTTGTACATTTTTTTAAAATTATGGTTGTTATCCTTGATCAAATGTGAGTACAAATGAAGATTATTGAAAAGAGAACAGAATTTAGAGTTAGCAAGACTTAAGCTTGAATTTTGTGTCACCACATAGGGTTGTGCACATTTAAGTGTTCTTAGATTCTGAGTCTCAAGTAATTCATCTGGAAACTAAGAACTATCATATGAATTCTGCAAGACATAAGATGGTTATACATTTTATAACAGATAATATATTTTAGTGGGCTTAGAATGTTTTCTGGCACAAAGTTTATTCTCAATATCTTTGGAATTTACCAAAGTTTAATTCCATATCAGAAATCTGTGAAAGTAGTTTGTACAATAATCCTGACATCCATTTGTGCATATTATAGGATTGAGTAAATGAATAGATATAACATCAGTTATATGTGGAATTCAAAACACCCAAACACATAGAAACAGAGAGTAGAGTGGTAATTATCAGGGCTCAGGTTTTGGGGAAGTTGGGGATACGTTGATCAAAGCGTACAAACTTGCAGTTAGAAGATGAATACATTCTAGAATCTAATGCACAACATTGTGATTAATAATAATGTATTATACATTTATTGGGTTATCGGATGCATTTTTTGCAATGAAAAACATAGAAAAATACGTCATGACTTTTCCAATAACCCAATAGTTAATGTATTGTATATAGTTAACAATAATGTATTACATACTCAAAAATGCTAAGAGGCTAGGTCTTTAACATTCTCACCACAAAAAGAAATGATAATTATGTGATGTGATGGAGGTGTTAGCTAACACTTCAGTAGTAATCATATTGCAGTATATAAATGTACCAAATCAACATGTATACACCTTAAACTTATGCAATATTATATGTAAATTACATCTCAAGTTTAAAAAAGTAACTGAAGAAGAGAGAAGAGAGCGGAAAGTTCTTTATGAATCCTTTCCAGATACTTTATTTCTACTGTGCTATTTAAAATAAAAAATAGCATTCTTCCCCCACAAAAAGTAATTAAAATCTATTTCAAAGGAAAATAGTTTTCAGGTACAACAGTGTGATATTGAGCATCTCTCTACAATTTTTCCAAGATTATTGCTTTATTGTCAAATTTTGGTTGCTGAGTTATAAGCCACTTATAGATGAAGTGATAGGACCAAGGTATAGTTCCTACTACTAATAAAATATCCCTTATTGAACACCTAATATATTCCAGAACAACTGTGCCTGGTCCTTCACCTAATTATCTCATTTAAATTTATAATTATCTTATGAGGAAATTAATAGTCCACTTAATATAAACAGTTAATATATAGTCAGGGATTCTAAAAAGCGGACAAGGCCAGAGTGGGACATAGAGAGGTATTGACTACAGAATAAATATCTTTAAAAGGATTTTAGGGATTCCCATCTAGATTTGCTATCCATACTGTATGGTTAGGAAAAGAAGGAGAAGTGCTGGTAGGATGCTAAGTGTAGGATGAAAACAAGATTTTCTGTGAATCCTGCTGGACCATGACCATGGAATCATTGAATCTGACCAATAGAGACTGGTATGGAATACTAAAGAAATGATCTCTACTGGAGTCTGTGTGAGGGAGGTTGCTGGCAAGAGGGGGGGTGTGGGCAGTTGGAATTTCTCTAGATGATACAAATGAACCTACTTGGGTTTGGTTGTGGAGTGGTGGTAAAGGAAATTAGTCATCTATTCTACCTGTTTCTTAGGTCAGTTTCTCTGGGAAACAAATGCTAAGGCAGCACTTTGTTAATGAGGAATGTACTAGCTGGTGATCACAGCAATACAACCCATGAAGGAAGCAGTGAACCAAAATGAAATAAAGGGGGTTGAGGGCAGGATGAAGACAGTGAAGAGACTCAAACACATGGTGATGGAAGGACACTAGACTTTGGATCGTGAGCACACAATGCAATATACAGGTGATGTATTATAAAATTGTACACCTAAAACCTATATAATGTTATTAACCAATGTTATCTCAATAAATTTAATTTTAAAAAGAAATTAACATAAACTAGCAAAAAATAAATAAATAAGCAAAGGGAGAAAAACTGTGATGCAGTTGCAGCAAAGACCTCTCAGTCAGAGTTGAGATAACCCCTTATTTGAGGCAAGGGAACAGAGCCTTTTTTGCTTAATGTAGACCAGTCATTGATGGTAGCCTGACCCCAAGAAGGGACATAACCCTGGGGGAGGCAGTGAAGCATGGTATCCTCTACAGAGCAGATTTCCTATTGCAAGAATGGCACACAAAAAAATCATCCCTAATCCAAATGACAATTATAGACATTTACTACTATTAACTTTATTCCGAAAATAAGAATGAAAATTGTTAAGTTGACATAAAGGACCTGAGAAAATGGTAGGAAATAATTAAAGTCAATATCAATTAAGAACGCTGATGAAATGTATTCATATAATGGAAATAAAATACAAAATCGTACAATTAAGTTTGCAAACTCATCCTAGAAAAAGTGTTACATACCTCATTGCTGAATATCACTACCGTCACCTTGGAAATACTCCCCTTGGGAAGCTATGCACTGATGCCAACGCCTAGTCCACCCTTAAAAGCAGTTTTGGAACTCTTTTTCTAGAATAGCTATCAGAGCTGTCATTATATTACGTTTGATGCCCTGAATGTCATCAAAATGTATTTCTTTCAATATTTCCTTTATCTTTGGGTAAAGAAAGAAGTCATTGCGGGCCAGATCAGGTGAGTAAGGAGGGAGTTTCAATACAGTTATTTGAGGACTGGCTGAAAACTCCCTCATAGAAAGTGCAGTGCGAGCTTGTGCATTGTCATGATGCAAGAGCCATGAATTATTGGCAAAAAGTTCAGGTTATGTAACTTTTTCACACAGCATTTTTAGCACTTCCAAATAGGAAATTTAGTTAACTGTTTGTCCAGTTGGTACAAATTCATAATGAATAATCCTGATATCAAAAAAATTAAAGCAACATTGTTGCAACAAGTTTACAAACTCAATTGTCAGACCTTCATAGATTATCTTGTTGTCAAATATTTTTTGTAATACTTTGTGAATTTGTGGATTGTTGCGTATCTTATAACGAAGTCAATGATATATGGATTTTTAATCATGTTTTTGGTGTCCTTATCTTTACTGATAAGTGGTTAAATTAAATATTAAATTATGTTTACAATATGTAATTAGATAGTATCCAAAGCTTGCGATAAATATTAATGGATTATGTCCTCTAAACTCTTCAGTTTCAACAAAAGTGCATCTGCCCAAGTCCCCTTGGAGAGAAAGTTTCCAAAAAAAGCTTGTTATGCTTCAGCCACAGAAAGGAAAGCAATGGAACTAGCAAAGAGGGATTCAAAGATTGAGATGATCATAGAGAAAGACGAGTACCAGCCAGGTGATGAAGGACTTGGTTTGGCAAAGAAAAAAGTACCTGGATTCCTTCAGTGGGGGTATGAAGCTGCTCAAGCTGGCTTGTGAGAGCTGATGGCTAAATTTTCAGGGATATTGTGAGCCTGTTTTAAACAATCATCATTAAAAGTTAAATTAGTTAAATTATAATTAAATAAATCATATTGGAATCAAATGTGATCAATACTTAAAGCTTGCCACTTTACAGTGACTTTATAAAAACCACCAATCACATGTCACAACCACACTCAAGTACAGCAAACCTGCAGTGCCAGGATCATGCTAGGCATCAGGTGGCCTAATGTTCCCACAAGACGCACAGGAATTTTTGTACAGCAGACAAACTGAAGAGAGCTTGGTGGACTTTAACCAAGACCGGCATGGGTATTTTTGGTTTGTTTGGTTTTATTCTGTTTTGTTTTCCCTTTATTGGCTGCTTATCTTGGTTGTTTTTGGTTTTTATTTCTATTTCATTCTTATCATTTTGTAGTTTTTAATATAGGCATATATATAGGTGTATATAGGTGAATATATGTCCATATATATGGGTGTGTAGAGAAATATATATATTTTTTTCTTTTTCTTTTTCTTTCTTTTCTTTTTCTTTTTTCCCCACCCTCACTTTTTCTCTTATTTTATTCATTCTTCTTACTGCTATACTTTTCCTCTTTTCCTTTTTTCTGCAAATTTTATTTTTTAAATTTTTATTCTTACTTTTTTTATTATTATTTTAGTTTATTTTTATTTTTTATTTTTTAGGTATAGCTAATCGGTTTCTCATGTTTATTCTATTTTTTATTTTAGGATATTGTATTTTATTTTGTTTCCTCTTCTGTTATTATTGTGTGTGTGGTTTTTGTTTTTATTTCGGTTTGTTTTCTTCATTAGTACGATTGATATTTCTGTACAAGTTGACTGTAGTTTGATGGTTGGTTTTTATTACTCTTGTGAGCATTTGGTTTCCTTTGGTGGCTGCGGAGGTTGTTCTTGTTGATCTGTTATGCTCTAAAATCACTCTGCAGCAGTGGGTCCAAACAAACAGACACAAGAATCATCATACCTGGAGGCCAACTTTAGATAAAACCAGAGCATTTCTGGGTTTGACATACAAGAGTGACACCCAAAAGGAAGTTGCTACAGGTACTAGGGCCCATAGAGTCCAAGTTTCATCAGAGGGGTCAATCTTCTCACAGCAGCTCATAAATTGCAGATGCTGCTGATCCTCACAGCTAATCAATCTGGGAGTCAATCCCACCTACTGACAAGCCAAAAGTAATCAAAACTAAAACTTCAACAAGTGAGGACGCATGACACAAGGAACACCTCAGATACAAGCCCAGGAGAATAGGGAGACTGAGTAATTCAAATATAAAGGACACACACCATATAAGTTTACCCAGAAAAGACTGAGAAATCTGGGGGATCTATCTGTTATATTGAAGCAAACACAAAGAGTAAGCCAGAATGGGGAGACAAAGAAACACAACACAAACAAAAGAACAGAAGAAACTTCCTGAATCAGTGGAAATAGAAGAAATAGAGGTAACCAACCTATCAGAGACAGAGTTCAGAACACTGATTATTAGAATGTTCAAGGAAATTAATGAAAATATAAAGAAGGATAGAGAAATCATGAAAAGCAACCAGCTAGAACTTAAGAACACAATTACTGAATTAAATAGCAAACTTGATGGAATCACTAGCAGATTGGATGAAGCAGAAAATCGAATCAGTGACTTAGAAGACAAAATAGCAGAGATCACCCATGCGGAACAACAAAAAGAAAAGAGAATGAAAAACATGGAAAATAGTTTAAGAGAGCTGGGGGACAACATCAAACGCAATAACTCACGGGTCATTGGAGTACCAGAAGGAGAAGAGAGGGAGCAAGAGATTGAGAATATATTTGAAGTAATAATGTCTGAAAACTTCCCTAACCTGGCAAAGGACATTGAAATACAAGCTCAGGAAGTGCAGAGAGTTCCAACCAGGATGATTCCAAACAGGCCCACTCCAAGACACATTATAGTGAAAATGGCAAGGGTTAAGGACAAAGACAGAATCCTTAAAGCAGCAAGGGAAAGGCAGCAAGTTACTTACAAGGATACCCCCATAAGATTATCAGCTGACTTTTCTACAGAAACTTTGCAGGCCAGAAGGGAGTGGCAGAAGGTTTTCAAAGTGATGAAAAATAAAGTCCTACAAACGAGATCGCTGTATCCAGCAAGGTTATCATTTAAAATCAAAGGCGAGATAAGGAGCTTTGCAGAAAAGAATAAGTTAAGGGAATTCATTACCACCAAGACAGCTTTGCAGGAAATGCTAAAAGGGCTTCTTTAAGTAGAAGAGAAAAACAACCTAAGAAAGACTACGAACACAAATAACAAAATGGCAATAAATACACACCTATCAATAATCACATTAAATGTAAATGGATGAAATGCTCCAATAAAAAGACACAGGGTGGCTGAATGGATAAGAAAGGAAGACCCCAGCATATGCTGTCTACAAGAGACTCACCTCAGATCCAAAGACTCATACAGGCTGAAAGTAAAGGGATGGAGTAAAATATTTCATGCAAATGGTACTGAGAAAAAAGCTGGAGTAGCGATACTTATATCAGATAAAATGGACTTTAAATTGAAGAATATAACAAAGGACAAAGAAGGACACTTCATAGTAATGAAGGGATTGATCCAACAAGAGGACATAACTCTAGTAAACATCTATGCACCTAACATAGGAGCCCCTAAATATATAAAACAGATATTGTCAGACATAAAGACAGAGATCAACAGTAACACTATCATAGTAGGGGACTTCAACACCCCGCTGTCACTAATGGACAGATCCTCCAGACAGAAAATCAATGTGGAAACAGCGACCTTAAATGACACATTAGACCAGCTGGATTTAACAGACATTTTCAGAGCATTTCATCCCAAAGCTACAGAATATACGTTCTTTTCAAGTGCACATGGAACATTTTCTTTTTTTTTTTTTTATTACAGATATTTGCTTTCGCCAAGGTCTTCCATTGGAACACGAAGTTAGAGATGAATAGGGGATAGGATACTTAAAAGACGTTTTCAAAATAAATTACTTAGTAGTAAGAAATGTGACATACTGCATCCTTCCACTTGCCCTAAGAACAACCTGACAATAAAGACAAGTACTTAACACTTCCCACTACAGAATACCTCCCGCTTTTCCATACAATCAGCATTGCTATTCTTCCATGATAGAGGTTCATGTGGAAAAAGTTGTCAAGACTTTTGCCAAGGCCAGGAGGTGAAAAATAAAGCCTGTTCTAATTAGCTAACTGTAAGCTCAGTTAATATCTTTAAGATGGGACTCATAAAACTTGGCCATTGTTTTGTTAAAACATATGCAAGCTGCAGGATTCCTTGGCCCATGGAACATTTTCTAAGATAGACCACATGTTAGGCCACAAAACAAGTCTCAATAAATTTAAGAAGATTGAAATCATTTCAACTGTATTGTCTGCCACAATGCTATGAAACTAGAAATCAATTATAAGAAGAAATCCGGGAAGCTGACAAATAAATGGAGGCTAAACAATATGCTATTAAATAGTGAGTGGGTCACAAATGAGATCAAGAAGGAAATCAAAAGATACCTCAAGACAAATGAAAATGAAAACACCACGACCCAAAATCTCTGGGATGCTGCGAAAGCAGTCCTAAGAGGGAAGTTTATAGCAGTGCAGGCCTACCTAAAGAAGGAAGAAAAATCTCAAATCATCAGGTTATCCTTACATCTAAGGGAACTGGAAAAAGAACAGCAAAAGAGGCCCAAGGGGAGTACAAGAAAGGAGATAATAAAGACCAGAGCACAAATAAACACTATAGAGAACAGAAAAACAATTCAAAAGATCAATGAAACCAAGAGCTGGTTTCTTGAGAAGATAAACAAAACTGACAAACCTCTAGCCAGGCTCATCAAAAAAAAAAGAGAGAGGACTCAAATTAGCAAAATCAGGAATGAAAGAGGGGAAATGACTACAGACATCACAGAAATACAAAAAATTCTAAGAAATTACTATGAGCAACTATATGCCAACAAATTTGACAATCTGAAAGAAATGGATAATTTTCTAGAAGCATACAACCTTCCAAAGCTAACACAAGAAGAAACAGAAAATCTAAATACCCTGATTACTACCAAGGAAATTGAATCAGTAATTGACAAGCTCCCAAAAAACAAAAGCCCTGGACCAGACGGCTTCACAAGTGAATTTTATCAAACATTCAAAAAAGAACTATCACCTATTCTTCTCAAACTATTCCAAAAAATCCATAAGGAGGGAAGGCTCCCAAACTCTTTTTATGAAGCCACTATCACCCTGATTCCAAAACCAGATAAAGACATCACAAAAAAGGAAAACTACAGGCCAATCTCCCTGATGAATATAGATGCAAAAATTCTCAATAAAATATTAGCAAACAGAATTCAGCAATATATTAAGAAGATCATACATCATGATCAAGTGGGATTCATCCCTAGTGCGCAAGGCTGGTTCAACATCCGTAAATCAATTAATGTGATACACCACATCAACAAAATGAAGGAAAAAGATCACTGGGTCATTTCAATAGATGCAGAAAAAGCATTTGACAAAATCCAACAGCCATTTATGTTAAAAAACCCTTAGCAAAGTGGGAATACAGGGATCCTATCTCAACATAATAAAAGCCATATATGATAAACCTACAGCTAACATCATACTCAATGGGGAAAAGCTAAAACTATTCCCCTTAAGATCAGGAACAAGACAAGGCTGTCCACTTTCTCCTCTTTTATTCAATATAGTGCTGGAAGTTCTAGCCGCAGCAATCAGACAATGAAAAGAAATAAAAGGCATCCAAATTGGCAAGGAAGAAGTAAAATTGTCATTATATGCAGATGACATGATACTGTATATAGAGAACCCCAAAGACTCCATCAAAAAACTATTGGAACTGATAGACGAATTCAGTAAAGTAGCAGGATATAAAATCAATGTTCAGAAATCAGTGGCATTTGCATATACCAATAATAAACTAATGGAAAGAGAAATTAAGAAAACTGTCCCAGGCCAGCCGAGTGGCGCATTGGTTAAGCGCTCGTTTTGGGATGCCAGCGGCCCCGGTTCGGATCCCACATGAGGGCCAGTGACACTGCCCTCTACAGCTAACAACAGCTCCACCTGGAGCTGGGCTGTGCGAGCCCCGGTGATGGTGTGAGCTGCAGCCCCTGCTGCAGTGGGCTGCCATAGGCTACAGTGAGTGGCCCCGCAGCCAGCGTGAGCGGCTGGCAGCCAAGTGTGAGCTGCCAATAGCCGCGGTGAGTGACATCCAGAGGCCAGCGACCGATCTGCCTCATCCAGGAAGAGCTCAATGACGATACCAACAGTGAAGCAACATCCTCCGCAACTAGACTGAAGAACAAAAAGACAGCAACTTGTCTGTTCCCCTTCCCCGATTCCCCAACGCTGTTCCCCTCCACCAATTCCCCAATAAAATCTTTAAAAAAAAAAAGAAAACTGTCCCATTTACAATTGCAACAAGAACTATAAAATATCTAGGAATAAATTTAACCAAAGAAGTGAAAGATCTCTACTCAGAAAATTATAAGACATTGAAGAAAGAAATCATAGAAGATACAAATAAATGGAAACACCTACCATGCTCATGGATAGGAAGAATTAATATAGTTAAAATGTCCATACTGCCTAAAGCAATATATAGATTCAATGCAATTCCTATCAAACTGCCAAGGGCATTTTTCACAGAAATAGAAAATATAATCCTAAAATTTATATGGAATCATAAAAGACCCTGAATAGCCTCTGCAATTCTGAGAAATAAAAACAAAGTCGGGGGGATCACGCTACCAGACATCAAAACCTACTACAAGGCTACAGTAATCAAGACAGTTTGGTATTGGCATAAAAACAGGCACATCGATCAGTGGAACAGAACAGAGAGCCCAGAAATAAATCCAGGCATTTATGGACAGTTAATCTATGACAAGGGAAGCAAGAATTTACACTGGAGTAAAGATAGTCTATTCAATAAATGGTGCTGGGAAAATTGGACTGACACGTGCAAAAAAATGAAACTGGACCACCTCCTTACGCCTTTTACAAGAACAAATTAAAAATGGATTAAAGACTTAAATGTAAGACCTGAAACCATAAAAATCCTAAAAGAAAATATAGGGAGTACATTTGCAGACATTACCCGAAGCAATATTTTTACTGATACATCCCTACGGGCAAGGGAAGTAAAAGAAAAAATGAACATATGGGATTATATCAGACTTACAAGTTTTTTCACAACAAAGGAAACCATTAATAAAACAAAAAGGAAGCCTACTGAATGGGAGAATATATTTGCCAATGATATATCTGATAAGGGGTTAATATCCAAAATTTATAAAACACTCATGAAACTCAACACCAAAAAAACAAACAACCCAATTAAAAAAATGGGCAGAAGATATGAAGAGACATTTCTCTAAAGAGGACATACAGATGGCCAACAGGCATATGAAAAAAAGTTCAACCTCACTGGGCATTAGGGAAATGCAAATAAAAACCACCATGAGATACCACCTCACTCCAGTCAGAATGGCTATCATCAATAAATCAATAAACAACAAGTGCTGGCGGGGCTGTGGGGAAAAGGGGACCCTGCTGCACTGTTGGTGGGATTGCAGATTGATGCAGCCACTATGGAAGCCAGTATGGAGGTATCTCAAAGAACTGGAAATAGAGCTACCGTTTGACCCAGCAATTCCACTCCTACGTATTTATCCTGAAAAAACCAAGACACTTATTCAAAAAAAGTTATGCACCCCTATGTTCATAGCAGCACAATTTACAATAGCTAAGACTTGGAAACAACCAAAATGCCCATCAGTAGATGACTGGATTAAGAAACTGTGGTATATTTATACAATGGAGTATTACTCTGCTATAGAGAAGAATGAAATTGTACCATTTGCAATGATATGGATGGACCTAGAGACCATTATGTTAAGTGAAATAAGTCAGTCAGAGAAAGACAAATACCATATGATTTCACTCATATGTGGAATCTGAAAGACTGTATGAATGAGCAAAGTAAACAGAAACTGTCTCATAGATATAGAGGAAAAAATCAGGGTTGCTAATTGGGAGGGGAATGGGGATGAGAGAGAAGGGGAAGGGATTAGACAGCAAAAATAGGCAACTACAATATTGCCACTGGGATAGGAAAAACAGTTTGGGGAATATAATTAATAATGTTGTAAATATTCTGTGGAATGTCAGATGATCATAGATCTTGTTAGGGAGACCATTTCATGGATGGAGTTTAGGTTTGATCACTGTACTGTATTACTAAAGCGGAGGTGGTATACCTACTGTAATTGAATATATATAGATAGTCATGGGATGTGGATTATACTGTGGAAGAGAGTCAGAGGAAGAGTAATAGATATATATGATATGGGGGGGAGTGGGGTGGCAAATTTGGGGTGGGGGTTGTCACTTAGAGGGGTAAAATGTATAACTATTGCACTGTGTTGTACACCTGAAACTAATTAAAATAAAATAAAAAATTAAAAAATAAAAAAAGCTTGCCACTTTAAATTATTTTGCTATATTTTCCTATTATCACAATAGACAGCTTACATCCATTGTGTCTACATGGTGGAAATATGATATAATGGAGTGCTACCACACTACTCTTTCCAACACATTTCAGTGACATTGCTGTGGTAGCTTGAAAATGGGTGGGAGTTTTGAAACAAAGGAAACTGTAAGGTAATCACAACAAAACAGATTTTTATCCCTACAGGGTTGTTTAACAATTATCAACAATTAGTCTTATTCCAATGGAAACAAGAAAATATTTTTTTGAATATTGTAATTGGAATAAGAAAATAAATAATTTTAACAAGACAGTAGCAAAACTGAATTCATGTTTTGTTTGCTTGGGTTTTTCTTTTTTAATTATTTTTAAGATAACTCTGGTTACTGTGTGAAAAATAGATTTGAGAGAAACAAAGGAGAAAATAAGGAGACTAGTTAGTGAGATTTTATTATAGTCACATCAGAGTCTGTGCTGGTCTCAACAAGGCAAAGAGCATAAAGAGAATGAATTAAAAATAAGACAGATATTGTTGTCATACTTGAGGAAGTGGAAAGGATCAAGTGACTGTCATAGTCTGGCTTGAATAAAAGTGCCTAATTGTGCAATTTGCTATGACAATAAAAACTAGGGGGAGAAGGAATAATGTGGAGCTGATGACAGGAGCTGGGGAAGAAACAGTGCAGTTTTGAACATGTTAAATTTGAGATGCATTTTAAATATCCAATTTACCCAGCCAGTCTGGTGATCACAGTGGAGTATCACGCTGGGAAGTTAAAGGAACACTGAAAGCACTGAGAATCATGGGACTGCACCAGATCACCAAGAACAGAGGGTGACCAAAGAGTAGTTTTAGACCAGTGTCTTTAGGAACTCTAACACCTCACATTTCTGCTTTTTACTTATGCTAGCAGAATGTCCTAATATTCCTTCTATTTTATTCTCTGTGGACAAAATAAAACAATGGTTAAATGTCATGGCCTCCTTTTTATTTTGAGAAGGTGTAGCCATGTCCTAGCTCACTCTCTTCCTTTCAGTCCTTGTTTATTTCAAAATTCCTCAGTATTAGAGGAATTTTCCCTAATGAGAGGCACATGGATGCCAAGAGGGATAATTCAGTGATCCAATGACAAAATCAAATGACAGATTATGTATAAACAAGATGAAATAAACAACAAACCACCTTTATGACAATCATGTTGGTTATTCTTTGAAGTTTCTTCTTTGTAGAAGAATCTACTCCAGGATTCCATAATCATTGTCACCTGTAATTGACTCCCTTGCTTTTCTCTTAGCAAGTCTCCTACCCTGTGCTAGGTCCTTGGAGTCCGCAGAGGGGGCCAAAAAAAAAAAATGTATACACAGTTTAAGAAAGAAAAAAACTATATTAAAATTGTAATACAATGAATGATGCTAGCATTCATTTGATTCACACCATCTTTTGAGCGAATGTCATACTACACATTGCTACCGTAATTCAATTCAACTTTGAAAAGTAATACATAGATGACATCTCTTAAAATGTGTACATTTTCTTGTTCCCCCCCCCAGTATATGCAAAAGACCTCCAAAAATTAGGCAAACTTTCTTTGCATAAGACTTAACTGTCCTTGCCAGAGGTGAGTAATAGTCAGCCATACAGCACAGACTTAAACTGTTTAGATAACATATTGTATGATATGTATTTCCATATTCTTATATTTGCAAATCTTGAGATATCCATTTTTTAACTTTATGGCTATCACACATACAAATTCCAAGGTGTTAATTTGAAAACTGATCTAAAGCACGCTATCTATACCAGAGTCCACAGTGGGTGACGAAGTCATATGAGGAGCATGAGCATCTGCTGATAAAAGTTCCTATTTGAAGCAAATACAGGTATTATCATTTGCAAGTGTGAACATCTGGAAAGATCTATGTATCTTACACATAACCAACCTATTTTGTTTTTAATGCTAAGTTCTTTCTAAAATTCTAAGTCTGTAAAATAAAGCCCTTACAAAATTGATGGTTGCAAGATGGGAGGAGGGTAGGGAGGAGGGAGAAGATGAGGGTAGATGTCTGACCACTGTACTGTACACCTAAAGCAGAAGCTGAATAATATTGAATGTCAACTATAATTATATATATTATATATATAATTATGTATATTATATATTATATATATGGTAATGGGATATGGAGTACAACATAGGGAACAGAGTAATAGAATTTAACAGCTATATGCGATGTCAGAGGGGTACTAGATTGGGGAGGGAGGTTATCACTTTGTGAGGAGTATAAATGTCTAGCCATTACATTTTTTTTTTTTTGGAGGGCAGTGTCACTGGCCCTCATATGTGGTACCCAAACCGGGGCCACTGGCTTCCCAAGCCAGCGCTTAACCACCGCGCCACTCGGCTGGCCCTAGCCATTACATTTTTAAAAAACTAACTTTTAAAAAAAATGAATTAAACCTTAACTCAGTTCTGCAAATCACATATGCCTAGATGGAAATATGATATCTGCCTACTATTTTTTTAAATTATTTTAGCTAAGAAATAGAGCTCATCCTAATTCTCCCAAGTACATCTACTATTTACTGTATTTTAGGTGTCTCTCAAAGCTCAATTTTAGCAAATGTTGGTTTATATGCTAGCATTCTTTTCGCTATGTTTTGAATGGTGGCAATCTTCTGTATTTTACTTAGATCGTATATATCTGCTCCTGTAGCTGTTCTTTTCTTTGAAATGATAATTAATCAGAAAATTTCCTGTTTAAGTATATTATCTTATACTTCATTGTCTTTTCCTTAACTTTTTATATGTTCATATATCCAAAAGCAGGTAGCAAAACTTATTAAGATCTGTCTATGGAAATCATCACTTAAATTTCCAAAATAATCATGTTGATTAACTAGAAAAAAATAAAAGAAAATAAAAGGCACTCCAAAGACTCAAAACTTCAAATGACAGGCCTTAAATTTGCAAAGGAGGCACAGAAATGAATTTTAGTGTGAGGGCTGAAAAGAATTGAATTTGTCTGCATAATAAAATGGAAGCATTTTTTTCTAATTTTCTGAACTTCCCATCACTGAAAATATGCATGTATAGCCTTGGTAAGGAACTTGGGAGGTCACATCTTCATTGGTTGGAAAGAGTCTGCTCTTTCATCTCTATTTATCAGTATAGGATAAACTTAAATCAGTTTACTTCTGTGTTTCCTTTAATATTTTCTTTAGGAAAGAAAAGGAAGTGAAACACTTCTTTCTATGAAATGGAAATGAACAATAAACTTTGTTCTGAGCTTTCTGGCAGCTAACATGAAAAAGAACTATTACATAAACTCTAACATGATTTATAAGTCCCATAATACCATGTACTGATCCAGGAGAAATAAATAAATAAATAAATAAATAAATAAATAAATAAATAAATAATAAAATACATAAATATGCACTTCTGATTCAAGAAACAGGGAAATTTTCACCAAGAGTCTTTATATCCAGAATCAGGAGTTTAAAAACAATCTATTCAAAGTGTCTTTGTAAGTAAATATCAAAACAAATTCCAAGGGCTGCTCCTAAAGTAATATGAGGTCCATACAGGGACCATATTAAGACATTTTCATAATTTATTAAAGAAAGATTTGCATATCAGGTGTTCAGATTTCCAGATTTGAAGAAATCTTTTAGGCAAAAGAATACCACATATGTTTAACTGTACTCAGCCTAATTTATATTCTGTGCGTTTTAGTATAAATATATAGAATATTTTCCTTTGGAGATAATGAAAAAAATTCTGTATAATTTGTTCGGTTCCCTCAGTTTTTCTCTACTCTTGCTTTACCTCCAGCTTATAAAATCAAACAGAACATTTTTCATTGTATTTGTGCTTTACTTACCTGTGCTTTGAGTCCTTGGATATGCAAGAATATGCTGCAAGGAGATTACTGCATGGGGAATACAACCTAGTATTTAAGACATTTGAAACAATTTAAAAAGTAAACAGGAAGAGGTAATGGATGTCAATGGCATCATATTACAGCATTGTCCAGAATGAAGAAAAGCTGGGAGCTTTGCCACCAGTCACAATCGAGAATGTAGTACTGAACGTACGAGTTAGTACTAGCTTTAGAATTCTGTTTAATATTCACTAAGGGTATTCCAAAAATGTCAGGTCCTGCTCTTTAAACTTTTATTGTGCATCTGTGCATTTTCTGCCCTTTTAAAGCCCTGATTCACTAACTTTTTAAGCCAATGGTGAAAATATTTCTAGTTTCCACTGAGACATATTGGGGGAGAAAATGGCATTTAATTTAATAATAATTAACTGAGGAATGTTTCACAGATTCGAAAGAAAATTCTGGGAACTTTCTAAAGGGGCAGACACACAATGTACTAATAACCTGCACACAATAAACTTCAAGGGGAAAAATACTCTAAATGTTGTAACTTCATCATCCAAACATTCTCGTTAAAAAAAAGCTTGCTATTTGACTCTTAAATATGTATACAAGTATTTGATGTGTTGATTAAATAACAGCACAGAAAAAAACACATTACGATTCATATTATATCACCTCTCTCCTTTATGTGAATTTGTGTGAATCAAAAATTTGTACATGCATTTAAGGATTCATTCACTCATTAAGCATTTACAAAGCCTAGCAATACAATTAGATAAAAACATCAGAGGCATGATGCTTTAATCAAGGAAATGGTGTCTTCATGAAAAAAATCAGACATATATATAAGTAATCACAACTTGTAGTATGATAGAAGCATAAATAGTGCCATGTGAGAACAGAGAAAGAAAAACCTAGCCCAATGATTTGACAGAGAATGTGACTATGGACTCTCTAATTAAATGCTTAACTAAAAGAAATAATATCAGTGAAGATTATCCAATGACAAGCACTTCATCTTGATGTCACCTTGACATTCTACATTCTGTATTTCTACATTCTGTATTTCAATAAAATTTGACCACAATGTGGCCATCTTCTTGGATCATATTAGCATAGCCCCTTAAAGACTTACCTTGATTGAATTACTGTTTAATATTTTCTGTTTTAAGTAGAAGGTATTAGATTCACAGTGAATCGAATTTCAAAAATGCATCACCTATATCTCTCAATGTCTTCCCTGTCATTGATTCACAATTAAAGAAGAAAAGATTGTCCAATTTACCTCTGCAATTTTTTCTTTTTCCAAGCTACACTCTATCCCTAGCCTTTGATATTCAGATTTTGCACCTTGATCTTCTTTTACTCAAAACCCAAGAATCACTGTCCTGGTGTGTAGAGTAATAATGATGTCATAGCTTTCAGGTGTACTAAGTATGAAAAATATGGGCTTTTTAAATTTTTACAATTTAATACCTGAAATTTTAAAACTTCTTTAGAAATAACTAAATAAAGATAATTGGTTAATTTTTATGAGAAAGGAATCTAAGCATCTTAAGTAATTTTCATTCTCCTTGCCTATAAATCCTGTTGATTTCTGTTAATTATATTCACTCTCTTGGTTAGCATATTTGTTTTTTCATTTTCTACTTTTCTTATTTGCCCTGTATACACTAAAGTCATTGTATGGTATATTTGATTCGTATTGCTACTGTAACTAATTCACATAAACAACAGTTTAAAACACCACATATTTATTATCTTACAATTTTGTAGCACTGAAATTCAAAGTAAGACTCATTGAACTAAAGTCAAGGTATTGGCAGGTCACATTCCTTCTCTAGAGACTCTGGGGAGTGTCCATTTTCTTATTTTTTCCACCTTCCAGAGTTTGCTTGAATTCCTTGGCTCCTGGCCCTATTCTATTTTCAAAGTCAGCAACAACTGACAGAGTCTTCCTTAAAACTATTTCTCTCTCTTCTGACTCTTCTGCTCTCCTGTTCCCATTTAAATATGCTTGTGATTACATTGGGCCTGCTTGGAAATCACAGTATAATCTCTTTATTTAAGATCAACTGATTAGCAACCTAATTCCACTTGCAGCCTAATTCCCCTTTGCTATATAATATAATGTATTTACAGAATCTTGGCATCCTGCTGGGGGAAGACACTACTCTGCCTACCACCTATGGCTTTCAAAACCATGACTAGAGGTACATGATCATTTGATCTCTAGAACACTCATGTGAGATGTTAGCTATGCTAATGTCTTCTGCAAAGAGTAACTCATGAAGCATATTTACTAAATGTCTGCTCAATGCCTAGCATTTTAGATACAGATTTACAAGGGGAACACATAGGAAGAAGGAAAGTTCCTTGAAGAAAAGCAGAAACTGGATATTACTGGAAACCTTGTTATATAGCCACTGGACAATATATTCAGAGGTTAATTTGTACTAGACATGATGCTGGGTATTGGGTACGAATTAGTAAAAACAACAAACCAGTCCCCAATCTTGGAAAGAACCATTATATTTTAGGATCAAATATTTTCACACACAGTTGGAAACTGTTGTCTCCAAGGAGAGGGCTCTTGGAGAACAGGAAGAAGTTTCTCTGAAGCAAAAAGGAAAGAGTGTTATTTAGGATTCTTCAGAGGAAAAGAACCAATAGGATGGGTGGATGGTTAGAGGGATAGATAGATATTTAGATAATAGATAGATGATAGATAGATAGATAGATAGATAGATAGATAGATAATAGATAGATAGATAATAGATAGATGATAGATGATATAGACAATAGATGGATGATAGATGATAGATAGATAGATAGACAATAGATAGATGATAGATGATATAGAAAATAGATGGATGATAGATGATAGATAGATAGATAGATAGATAGATAGATAGATAGATAAGGATTTAGTATGGGAATTGGCTCACACCATTACAGAAGCTGAGAAGCCCCAGAATCTGCCATCTGCAAAGTGGAGAACCAGGAATTTAGTCTGAGTTTGAGTACCAGGAGCTCCGATGTTTGGGGGCAGGAGAAGATGGACGGATATCTCAACACAAGAAGAAAGAGAGGCAATTCACCTTTCCTTCCTTCGTTTTTATTCTATTCAGGCTCTCGACTTTTGGATGATGCCCACCTATATTGATGAAGGTGAATTTTCTTTATTCAATCTACTGAATCAAAGGTTGCTCCCCTCTGGAAACACCATCATAGGCATACTCAGGGCTAAAGTGTTACCAGTATCTGGGCATCTCTTAGCCTGTTCAAGCTGACATATAATATTAATCATGACAGGTAAGGTGCATGTGAATTGAAGGTGGATCGCTAATGCCTTCACTTTTCTGTGATCCATGGCAAAACTTCCAGGAATTGTGCTGTTTTAGGTCAAGTTTATGTTGCCTGGAAGACTAACTTTATTTACAACTAAAATAAAGATCACTACTGAGTTTTACAAACCAGAGTATACCTCTCAAATAGTGGTTATGCCACAATATGATAAGTGATGCAATTAAACACTTTCAAGGAGTTTTCATAGTGATTTCCTTGGTTTATGAGGCTTTTTTGATCTGAGTTCCACTTATTTCTGTTTATTTAACTGTCTTCTTTCAATGATAATATAGTTATTCAATCAAAAAAAAAGAAAAACAGAAACTATGTGAGAAATAATAGGAAAGTTTGTCAAATACAAGCATGAACAAATATATAACTGTTAAAGATTTTTTTTTATCCAACTAATAATTGCTGTCTGTATCAAACGAATGTTTAAAAAATGATTCTGGGTGAAAGACCACATACAGTTAGTATTCATTTGGTAAATAGAATCAATATGTGAGAAACCCTCTGGGAATAGGATTTAAAACAAAACAAAAACAAAACTTAAACAAAACAAAACATATATTACAGAAAACAGAAAACTATGTAGGGAGAAGAGGAGTGTCAACACTGGCACAATGTTTTAATTGAGATGTAGGTAATCGATAGCTCAAAGGCCAGATCTGGCCATCCACCTATCGTACATCTATTGAGCTAAGAACAGTTTTCACATTTTAAGTGGCTGAAAAAATATAAAGGAACTAAATATTCTATTATATGAAAATTAGATGAAATTTAAACTTTAGTGTCCATAATGTTGTATTGCAAACAGTCATAACTCATTGATTTATGTGTGGTCTCTGGTTTCTAAGCTGCCACAAAAGCAGAGTTGAGAATTTGTCAGACACCTTATGCTCCACAAAGCAGAAAGTATTTGCTATCTGGTCCAGAACAAGTTTCTTTACCCCTGTTTTAATCCACAGATTTGCCAATTATTACCTGTTTGAAGAATATTAATGGGTATGTGTTTATATCACATTAGTAAAGCTATGGCAAAATATTTAATATCTATTACACATATATAATATGTATTACATATAATAAAAATATGGGTATATATATTTTTAGTCCCCACTCATTGTCATGTACCATGCATGTATTACATACATTGTCTCATTTAGTTATCCCATGCAATATATCTATATCTATATCTATATCTATATCTATATCTATATCTAGATATATCTGAGATAGTTCACTTAATCTCTGAAATAATCATTCAAGGAACATACTAGAATTAAACTCATTTAACAGATATGAATGTTGAAATTTACATGAATATATTCTATTTACATAGAATTTACAGTTGGAACTCAAGCCCAAAGTAGCCAAAGCTCATACACTTATCCATTGTTGCTACTTTATATTTTTAGCTACAATTTACATAAATTAAAATTTATATAAACACTAAGACAATTATTTAGCACATTTGTTTTCATTTTATTTTAAATATATACTTTGCTGTTTCAAGAAAACCATTCTTAAATGACAACAATAAGTAACACACACCTAATATTGCCAGTTTGGGCTTACTTATGCAGGCAAAAGCAAGTTTAATAAAGGGCCAATAAATTTTCATCTTTTACTCCTGGAATATTTTCTATCTAAGTAGAGTGGGTAGCCACCATGAATATCACACATTTTTAAAAACCTCTAAGGCATCTACCTGAGAGGTATAGAAGAAGTATACCTATAGAAGAAGTAAATTTAAGAAAAGAGGGAGCTGAGGGGATATTACAGAGGAAAACTGGCTGTCTGCTTATCAGTCTCAAATTACTCCAGTTATTTTCCTGTAAAATTCATAACCCTACCTAATTCTGTGAATCAGAAATTAATTATTGGTGGAAATATTTGTCAAGATTGTCCTGACTCTTGAAACTTGAACCCACAAAAGACACTCTTCTCCCAGACATTCTTTTAAATGTGTTCCTTTGGGGAAAAAGTGTCCCATCCTGGATCTTACGTTGCAACTGACTCAGAATAGAATTAGAATATCTAGAGATAGTCTAATAAAATTTAATCTGTATGAACTACACATTACTTGAGACTAAAACAGTTTGTGAATTATATTATGAAAAGGCAAAGGGAGACATGAATTAAAGAAAAAAACTGTGTTATATGCATAAATCTGAAATGCAAAGTCTCCATTTTTTTCCCTGATGAATGACATTTAACTCGGTACAAAAACAACCAAACAACCAAACATTTAATGAAATCCTGCATCTGCCAGTGTCTTTACTAGATGTTTCACATATGCTATTTTTTTTAAATATTTTATTTTATTGTATTTTATTTTATTTTATTTTATTTTATTTTGAGGGCAGTGTCACTGGCCCTCATATGTGAGACCTGAACCTAGGCCGCTGGCATCCCAAGCCAGCTCTTAACCACCACGCCACTCGGTCGGCCCCACATATGCTATTTTAAATAATTCCTACAGCAGCCCTGTGAAACATATATTTTTCTTCCATTTAAATATTTAGTTTTTAAAAAAAGATGCAACAAAAGGAGCTGTTGTAGGTTAAGTCATTTTTCATGTACATTATTCCTACTTTCCCCCTTCTCCATTGTGGATAGAGTGTGCTTCTTTTCCCCTTCACTTCAGGTTTATCCATGTGTCCTGCTTTGGAAAATGGAATATCAGTGAATTGATGACAGCAGAGATTTAAAATATGCATCAGCTTTTGGCTTTCTCTTCTGTACTCTTGCCATTGTTGTGAGAAAGTTTCCTCTCGCACCTTAATACCCTTCAGCTGAGCACACAGCCCAAGATGACCCAAAGACCAATGGCAAGAAAAATGCTTAATGTTGTCTGCTGCTGAGATTTTATGTTAGAGTTTTATATAGCAAAATCTGGCTATGAAAAAATTTGGTGATGGGGTGACACCATAAAACAAAACAAAACAAACAAATGGAAAAATATGTGCTATTTACATTAGGATTAGGTGGGAAGCAAGAAAGAGACTCTTGGGAAGGCTGAAGAACAATCCATAGCATATCATGGTAAGACATTCAGTAAAATTTTAGTTATAGTTACTTAAAAGACAGAAAATAAAAATTTGAGGCAAATATTGAATCATATGAGTTGATTTCTTATTAAGGTACTACAAGAAAGTAACATGCTCATTAAAGGACAAAACAAAACCGGCCAGTTTGCAAGCAAAATTTAGAAAGAACAGAGAGTTCAGAAATTGCATGACTGGAAAGAGGAAATGCTTTTCTTTAAATCAATGGAGCATCCTAACCAAGATGGCCTTCATGTTCCACTCAACTTGACTAAACTTTAGACATGTTTCTTCTTGAGTGTAAGTCTGTGGCCTCTCTTTTCTTAGGGTATTTACTTTAGAAAACTTTTTTTAAATTTAATTTATTTATTTTTAATTAGTTTCAGGTGTACATCACAGTGCACTAGTTATACTTTTTACCCCTCAAAGTGACAACCGCCCTCCCTCAATTCGCCACCCCACTCCTATATATATCTATATTGTATACCAACTATAATTGAATATATAGATAGTCACGGGATGTGAATTATACTGTGGAAGGGAGTCAGAGGAAGTGTAATAGAAAACTTTTTATGGTAAGTTTTTTCTTTGCCCCTTTGAGATGTAAATATTATCTCAGTCTCTTGCCAGTTTTACTGCCCAGAAATACCTTCCTTAAGTCTTAGGCGCCATCCCTTTGATATGTAGACATGAAGGAAGAGTGTTCTCCTATCGCCTTTCTCTGTGAAAGGGGGGGAGCCCAGTTTCTTCAGTGTGTAACAATTAGCAAATATAGATGGCCTAATCATAGAGAAAAACATTTGCAAACTCAGGAACAGTCCAATGTGATGACACATACCATTGACAATCTCCTTCTTTAATGTCCTTCGGTACTTTTCTACCAGTTCACCCACCCCAGCGCGCTTAAAAATTCTCCCACCTTCAGTTTCAGTGAGCTGAGTTCAATCTCTTTCCTCTATTTCAGTAGTCTTAAATAAAGTCTTCCTTGTCTGTTTAACTTTTTCCAATGTAATTTTTCTTTGACAGGGCAATAAAAATCAGCCTCAGATAAAGGACGATTATTTTGAATGTTACATACAGTAAGACATGACCTCAGAGCAAAGACCATATCAAGCCTGTGCCTGTGACATTCTTTGTTAAAACCTTGGAAGGATTAAGATGCATCTAGTAAATCTTTTAAGCCAAACAACTCTCTTAGAAAACTTAAGGGTATAAGCCCATAGAATCCTGTACACAAACTTCTAGTTTTAAAATTAAGTGGGGGGGAAGGGGGGAGAGAGAGAGAGAGAAAGAGAGAGAGAGAGAGAGCGCGCTTTATGAAAGCATTTTGTTGGTGGCTTTCGATACAGGGTGTTGACTGGAATAAAATACTAGAAATTCATGTTTCAAGAGAGCTGTACTGGCAAAGGTGCCTCTGGTCTGCTCTAAAAGATATGAGATTTGGGGAGATTAAAAGACATTCATCAGGAAGCTGACCAAGAAGTCTGCTCAATGCCTTTTTTAAAAACATCCAAGGAGAGTGATGCAAAGGAGGAATTCCCAGAGTGGAGTCAAGAGCTATAGAGAAGAAAGGACAGAACTGAACAAAACTGACACTTAGGAACATTTTCTATCCCGAGGGTGTGGGATTTTGACAATATTTGCTCAACAGGATATCCGAACTGCTACAAACTAGTAACTGCTATTTGCCTCCTCTTCTTTCCATTTTGAGTAGGAGGGTTTATCATGTTTATCAGGTCCTTGTTCCACTATTGTATTTTGGGTGGTTGGAGGGGAGGGCTGTAGACAATTTACCTAGCTCTTGAGATCCATAAGCACTGCATCTGGACCTGATCAAGCTTGGTACCAAGTAAAAATGGGACCTGAGGTATGTTTTGAAGAAGAACTGAATATTTTTCAGATGGAGATGTGGAATGAATATTTGTGATCAAAAGGAAGCCCAAGGTGTAAAGATGTCCAACTCCAATCTTCTGATTGTGGGGATAGTATATGTGATGCTGGATATATGTAGACGCCTATGAAATGATGAGTGGTCTGTGTGAAACGGGTTGATCCCGTTGGGATGACATCTGTCCTTGTTAGAGGAGCTCAGGGATATTTAGGTAGTTCCAGTTTTACATGTTTCTCTTACTAGTATCTGAACTTTAAAAACTTTCTCTTACACAGGAACAGAATTCTCGAGAGAGAAAAAAGCAAATATTTAAATGTTAACTATTAATAAATGACTAAAAATGTTCTATTTTCATGACAACATATTTTAATATGGTCAAAATCATGAACTGATTTGTAGCTCAAAATAGAATAGAGTCTCTTTGGAAATAGACAGTTAATTTTACATAGCGGTTTAGATAGATTTATCTAGCTGCATGTTTGAAGAAACTTGTGTTAAAATCTGATTTTAATATTGCAGATATGATCACCACAACTGGTTAATACCTGTACAGAATTTTGAATGAGATGTGCTGCTAACAACCGCTGTGGTCTGTAACATGCATTTAACTTTCCTGAACGTCAGAATCATTTTCTATAAAATAGGGCTGATACTAACTGCCATGGAGTGTTACTGTGAAATGAATTGCTATAGTGTATGTAAAGTTCCTACTACTGAACAGTAAGGTCTTAGAAATTTAATTTCACACCTGTCCTCCTATGAACAGCCCCATACAATTTTCCTCAAGGCATAAAGAATTGTTTATCTGACAGGAAATAAAAAGATGGAATTTTTAAATACACTTGTAGACTTTGGACAAAAAATACTTGGCTCCATTTACTTTTAATTCCAAGCCTGTCTTTTACATAGTGCTAGTCAGTTATATCAGAACTAGTTGTTCTATCTCATGGCCACTTCTCTTGTTCACCACTCTGACTTAGAAAATCAAAGTATTAGAAAACCAAATTAGTTCAAAGCAGCAAGCTATTTTTAAATAAACAGGCTTTAAATTCAGGAGCACTTAAGTCACAGAGGATAGAGGTAGGAGGTCTGAACTTGTTAAAGCCTTGTCTACTAGCTGTGTCTCCAGGTTGCTCCCCAGGAATTTGGGGTGGCAGTTGACACACAAAGTTGGAGATGGGGTGAGCCAGGTAGATGTGATGGTGACTTCCTGCATTGATGCCATAAAAGGACCAGTGGTCTGTCTGAAATGGAGTGATGATCTCGAGGTGACATCTCTTCTGTTGGAAGAACTTAGGGCACGCTATTAGTTCTACTTTTATACCCTCTTTCCTGTGCAGGAAACAGACATTTTTGCTGCCCTGCCTTCTCAATCTGTCACTCACCACATGTGAGTCTGTCTCCTTGGAGTATGGGGTTAGATAGATTTGGATTCATAGCCCAGCTCCATTATCTAAATAGTCATATGATTTGTATGAATTTCCTAAAAATCTTAGAACCTCCTTTCCTTATCTATTAAAGAAATAAAAAATGTCTAGCTTGTGAAATGTATACCCTTTCCCAGGGGAAATGAAACAAGACATATTTGTGATGTAGCATAACCAAGCTTTAGTAGTCATTCAACAGAAAAGAGCTAAGACTAGCTTTCATAGCCTCACTTATTTAAGAAAACAACAACACAAAAAACCCAGTTGCATTAAAACCTGAGGTAAACATGATATTAAAGCTCCACGTGACAATTTTATCAGTATTTTTTGGAAGTAAGAAACAGAAGGAAATCAGAAATAGACAAAACTCTCATCTGGTTATTATGCATGGAATAGAACCAGATTCAGTTCGGAGTGAAGGGAACATACAAAGGATCACTTCATACTGAGAGTGGTCCTCAGTATCAGTTATTTGGATGACAAAGTGAATTTCATTTCAAAATTTTGCTCTAAAATACTATTATATTTTATGCAAAGATGTTTTAAAAGCAACTGTTTCTGGTGATGTTCGAAGTAGAAACAGATAGAATGTTCTTATAAAAAGGTGCTCTGTATTAGAGAGCAAATAAATATATCAGAACTAACCTTTTGAGTTAGAGCTGCAAGAAGGTATATAGATAATTACCTTAATTATTGTCATTTAAAATTATCCCAAAATGTCTGGAAAGTAGAAGCTTTAAAGTAGGAATATGTATGAGAGAAGAAACGTAAAGATTTGAATTTTGCCTGAAGAACTGAGAGTATTTGGGGAAAATGGAGGAAAGTCTCTTTTAAGCCTACAGAAATTATAATAAGTAATAATAAAAAACTTTTGAGGGCCGGCCGAGTGGCGCAGTGGTTAAGCGCTGGCCTGGGAAGTCAGCAGCCCCGGTTTGGTCCCACATGAAGGCCAGTGATACTGCCCTCAAATAAATAAATAAATAAATAAATAAATAAATAAATAAATAAATAAAATCCCATTGGATAACAATATAAAAAAAAAAACTTTTGTTGAGTGTTAACAGATTGTATTCATTTAGAAACTATGAAGGAAGAATTCAATGGTAAGTGGAAACAAACCTGACTCATGAAGAAGTTTGAAATATTTTAGCACAGAGTCGAATAGATGAATGGCCAAAGAACTGGGGAAACTCCCTAACACATGACAAATCTATTTGTGACTTTGATGGTAGGGCTTCTCTTCAATTGTAAAAGTATCAATTATGACTGGACTAGCAGAAGTGGAAAAAAAACAGATCTTTGGGTGACAATCTGTTCCAATGAACTGAAATACCCATGATATATTATAGCAAGGAAATTTTTAACTAAGATTTTATTAAATCCCTGATTATTTCAAAGATAACATTTGGATCTCGCCTACTAATTAATGCAAATTAATATTAGGGATGAAATGTGTCATCTGCTGTGGAAAGCTGAAAGGGAGGACAGCAGACCATTAGTTGTCTAGTAATCAGTGTCCTGGGTTTAATACAGACTGCGAAAGAAAATAAGCAGCATCTCTGTGGATTATTCAAAGTCCCAAACTTTGGAAGAAAAGTTTTTAAAAATTGTACACTGGATGTAGAAACAAGGAAATAGACATGTTTTAAGTCCCCAAGGTTAGCAAGAGATCAATTATAGCCACATTTCAATCTAACCAAGGAGTGTTATTCATAGGACTACACTTCACAGTGTGCCAACAGTATAAATGAGAGAAAAATATGGGTAAAGGAATGTGATGAACAGATTTTATAACTCCAACTACTGGATCACCCTCTTCCTTTTATTGTGAGGGGGACCTGTGACTTGCTTCTAATAGAATATGGCAAATGTGATAAGATGTCACGCCTCTGATTAAGTCATATGACATAAGACTTTGTCTTGCTGGCCAACTTGCTCTCCTTGCTGGCTTTGAAGAAGGAAGCTTATGTGAGTTGCATGGTCATTTGGAAATGAATTCTGCCAACAACCTGAGTGACCTTGAAAGTGCATCTTTCCCCATCGATCCTCCAAAGAAGAACTCAGTCCTGGCTGACATCTTGAATGCAACCTTGCAGAGGACACAGCTAAGCTGTGCCCAGATTCCTGATCCAGAGAATCTGTGAGAGAGCGAATGTGTGTTGTTTTAGGGCACCAGGTCTGTGATGATTTGTTACACAGTGTAGAAAATTAATACAGGTAAATTCATCAATCTTCTCAGATGAAGAATGTCTTGGTGAAAATAGAGGTTTCTTGGGAGTATTATTAGATTTAAAGATTACTAACACCTTTTTAGCTGTCTTAGTAACACTGGTATACAAATTATGCTGAGGGGATTTCTTTAATACCAAGTAACTCTATGAAGTTAGGCTCAAGTCCAAATTCAAAATAATGAAGGATAAAAGGGAAAAATCATCGGATTGATTTTCCAAAGGACTTAATGGTTTCATCAACTTATTTTTTGTTGTTTCTTTTAAAGTTATTTTTGTTTTTAAGTGTGGTAAAATAGAGTTTGCAATCTTAGCCATTTTTAAGTATATGATTCAATAGTGTTAAGCACATTCACATTATTGTACAACTGATCTCCAGAACACTTGTTATCTTGCAAAACTTAAACTCTATAACCATAAACCAAAACTCCTCATTCTTGCCTCCTTTCAGCCCCTGGCAACCACTATTCTACCTTCTGTCTGAATTTGACTAAGGTAGGTACCTGATTTAAGTGGAGCCATACAATATTTGTCTTTCTGTGGTTGGCTTATTTTATTTAGCATAGGTTCATCCATGTTGCAGCATATGACAGGATTTTCTTCCTTTTGCTTGTTCTTTCCATGGTTTGTATATGCCATATTTGTTTATCCAGTCATCTCAGTAGACACTTAGGTTGCTTCCACCTTTTTGCTGTTGTGAATAATTATGCAATGAATATATGTATACAAATATTTCTTTTTTTTTTTTTAATTGGGGAATTGGGGAGGGGAAACAGACAAGTTGCTGTCCTTTTGTTCTTCAGTCTAGTTGTGGAGGATGTTGCTTCACTGGCCCATGTTGGTATTATCATTGTGCTCTTCCCGGATGAAGCAGATTGGTCACCGGCCTCTGAATGGCCCTCAGAGCAGCTCTTGGCAATTCACACCGGCTGCCATCCACTCACATTGGCTGCCAGCCACACTCACTGTAGCCTATGGCAGCCCACTGAAGCAGGGGCTGCAGTCTACACTGTTGCCAGGACTTGGGCAACCCAGCTCCAGGTGGAGCTGTTGTTCACCATCTTAGCCATAGAGGGCAATGTCACTGTTCCTCATATGTGGGATCTGAACCAGGACCATTGGCATCCCAAGCCAGCTCTTAACCAACACGCCACTCAGCCAGCCCCAAATATTTCTTAATGACTCTTTTTTCAAAACGTTTATGTATATACCCAGAAGTGGACTTGCTGGATCATAGGGTAATTCTAGTTTTAATTTTTTGAGAAACTATTATACTGTTTTCTATAGTGGCTGCACCATTTTACATTCCCACCAACAGTACACAAGGGTTCTAATTTCTCCAGATTCTCACCAACACTTTTTATTTTCCATTTTTTTGATAATAGCCATTGTAATTGGTGAGAGAAGTTATCTCATTGATTTCCATTTCCCTAATGATTAGTGATGTTGATCATCTTTTCATGTACTTGTTGGCCATTTGTATATCTTCTTTGGAGAAATATCTATTCGAGTTCTTTGTTTATTTCTTAATTGAGTTGTTTGTTTTATTGTTGTTTAATTATAGGAATTTTTAAAATATATTCTGAATATCAACCTTTTATCAGCTGTATGATTTACAAATGTTTTCCCCATTCTATAAGTTGCTTTTTCACTCTGCTGATTGTGTCCTTTGATGCATGGCAGTTTTATATTTGGTATAGTTTAATTATCTATGTTGTTTGTTTCCTGTGCATTTACATGTTCTCTCTCTCTCTCTCTCTCTCTCTCTCTCTCTCTCTCTCTCTCTCTTTCTCTCTCTCTCCCTCACACACTAGTTTTCTTGAATGTTCTACTTCCAGATTCAAAGTGAAACCTAGAAGTAATGATCATGATAAATTAAGCCTGTCATTTATGAAAAGAGACACAAATTCTGTAGGTGAGCTTGGATAGATGATAGATGTATAGGTATGTAGATAGATAGATGATAGATAGATAGATAGATAGATAGATAGATAGATAGATAGATAGATAGATAGATAGATAGAATGAAGCCCAGGGGCCAAGATGGCAAGACCAAGTAAGAGAAACCATGTTCATGTCCCTGAGAAGTATAGCCAATCAATTCTCATTCTAGGTTTTATTTACTTGACTTCAAAATGTTTGTTCAAATACAATGGTGTTGCCTTTTTTACTTTCTTTATTCCCTCAAGTCTAAAAGCCTGATTTCTCAGAACCATCCTTCTACAGTTTTTATTTAATGATGCATGGATTATTAATGAAGCTTGGGATAGAATCATAACTCCCACCATACTTTGTTCAACTTTATGAGATATTTCAGTCTTTCCAAGATACAGTTTTACTGAGGGAGCAAACCTTGACACATGATTTAAATAATTTTTATCTCCTAGTTCCTCTTTCTACTCACAGACATAGGTAGTTCTTTCAGTTGTCAAGAATGCATGCCCTCATTACTTTCTCAGTTGGTCTAAAAGCAACTGCAAGAAGAGAATGCCAAACTATTCAGAAAAAAAGAGTTATAGAAGTTGTATGATCCACTTACCTGGGACACTACATCAGGTTTTACACAACCTTCATCGTCATTACTATCACCATCATCATCACACAACGGAATAGACTAGAAAAGTTTCATCAGATGGAGTCACAAGCTCTAGGCTTTCTGCCATTCAGGTGTACTTGTTTAACTTTTAAGCAAATGCACTTCTTAAACCCCGTCAAAGCTCAGTGAAGAGAGATGAGCCTTATTTATAATTCTCAGAAAGAAGACAGCATCCGACCTCCTGATTTGGGCTGACCTAAAGGTGGAACTGGACTATGGAAGCATCTCAGCTTTCTCTTTGGGAACACCTGGCCACTCTCTCTTTGGGACCACCAGGCAAAAATAATAAAATAAAATAAAATAAAATAAAATAATATAAACTTCCTAAGTATAAGAGACTATGTTGCCAGTTTTCAGGATGGATGTCAACTGTAGCATAGAGAAGCAATACACAATGTGGTAAATGATTTCACTGGTGAGGACTTCATGCAAAGCAACTGAATATTTGGCAAACAATTAACTAGAAAGTTCATGTTAGGATTAGTATAGTATTTGGCATAAAGACCACAGCTACCCCTGAAGAAGTGTTCTTCTCAGGAATATGGAGGAAGCTAACAGTTCTTAAAAATATTTTTAATGAAAACCAACATACTGGAGTACTAAAATAACAAAATCTCACTTTGTGACTCAAGCAATTCTTTCTCTGGATCTCTGTCTCTTTACCTCTAAACCTGTTGCTAAATAAATGAGTTAATTTCCCAGTTCAAATATGTCTGAATTTTATTCAAAATCAATGAAATATATGGAAAAAGCAAGTCAGTGGATGTGTATATATGATTAGATGACTTTATATACCACAAAATAGTTTTCATCTTATTTATAATTCAAAGCAAACTATACAGAAAGAAGTTAATTATAACATCTTACATAGTAAATGTGATGTACTTAAATGTGGATGTGAGGGTACTGCAAAAGGTAAGCTCCTCATAGTAAAATTACCAAGTCCACATTCCACATATGGCAACTTTCTTATGGGTATTTAAGGTTTTAACACAAGAAGCATGTGTGGCATGGCTATGTTAATATTACAAGTCTTTACTTTTGTATAGTTTATTTTGATCATAATAAAATTTGAAAATCACATTTTGTATGCAATAAATGTACAGCCTCTAGTTCTTTCAAAGCCTTTAACAATTATCTTTACTACTGCAGCAAACTATTTGGATGAAAATATGTGATTTGTGAGTGCTCAATATGGAGATGAGGTGAGGGATGGAGTGCATAATGGACTGTGTCGTATAATAAATGCATCCTTCACTTTACTAGATAACCTTTTCTCAAGAATTAAACTCATGTAGTAGTCATAACTTCTGAAAGCCAGAAATACAGAACCACAGAGAAATGAGTTCACGTGACCTCATTCTTTTACAGTCATGTTGGCCCACCAGACTCTTAAACATGGTGTGTTCCAAGTACAATATATACTTAATATATACTGATAATACTGAAATATTTCCTTTCCCTCTACCTTTTGTTTTCCTCAAGCTTTTTCTTTCCATTATGATGTGTGCCTAACTATTCTGCAAATAATTATAGATGAAAAACTATTGTACTAGTTATGTTATGAATAACTAAAGAATATGCTGGTAGAGACAAGAATGATGAACAGAATTTTTCACTCAGTTTTCCAGTGCAGTATGACTATTAATTCATTCTAGAATTATACAGACATTAGAACAGTATATCATCATTGTTGTCATTTTCTGTAATATCATAATGTCATGTAAATGTTAGAATTGCTTTCCCAGAAGAGGGAAAATAAAAGTTTCCATTATTCTGAAGTTAACCACCAGGGAATGAATTACCTCAATCACCCTTTCAAAATCTACCTATGGAATTTAGGTAGAAAACACAGTGTTCTTCACAGTACTGAAAGTTGTTACATCAAGTTATTTGGTTTTAAAATACCCTCTTGTAAATGAGAAATTATACAAGAGATTTACAGCATATTCTTGATGAAGACAGGAGAAGAAATAAATCCAGATATATTGTTCTTTGATTTATGACATAAACATGTAAAATGAAGGTCAAGGATTTATTATTTTAAATGAATTCAAGTGTGGAGGGGTATTTTGTATTGTAAATAAGTATGGCCTCACTTATTTTTTAAGTTCAGATTTCCATATGTTATTTTATTAAAATAGAACACATTTGTATGAGATTCAAATAAAAAAAATGGAGAAGAGTTCATGTTTAATGCATTAATGAATTAATCATTCATTCATTCATTTATATATTACATATTTACCAAACATATAACTACCATTTCTTTTGTTCAAATACACTAGACCTTACTGCTGGAACAAAAAGAAAACCTAGCTTATTAACTTCAAACACAAAAAATGTTTATTTCCTACACAAGGTACATGTTGGTGACAGGATGACTAGGACCTCAGTTCATTTTCATATCACCTTCCCTCTAGGACTCAGGCTGATAAACCAGTCACTAGCTACACCATGCCAGACACTGGTAGAATGGAAAAAGAATATGTCGAGACATGCACTGTCTCCTAAAATTTTTACCCAGAAGTAATACATGTCACTGTGACACACATTTCATTGGTCAATGCTGGGTGCATGATGTGAGCTTTAAGGTGCAATAGGAGAAATGCAATAAGCTTAACTTTCTGTCCACGTATTCAGGCATATTTTCCTGTCCCTAAGTTAAACAATACAGAAAATGAGTAAAAACCATTTTTGTTACTTATTACAGAAAATACTTGTCCTTCAGACATATAAGTGCTAATCAGATTAAATAAAACAGCTTATTGATCAAAACTAACATCTCACTATCAGCACTGGCTTCATGACCTTCACTTTGTTGTGTCCAGCAACCCAAAGTTATTATGTCATAAACTTCTTCTGATATCCACTAATTCCTGTTTTGCAAGACTCACCTTAAAATAACCCAGCTCAAGCCTTAAAATCCTGTAACTATTCTCCACTGACCACTCTTGTCTGACACAATATTAAGACTCAGAACAGTATTTTCCTTATTGCAGCTGGTCAAAGCAATTTTGCTTTGTTTGATTATTAAGTCTTCTATTGGTCTTTTTGAGGAGTAAGAATTTGACATAGTCCTCCTACTCTACACCTTGAAGAAGATAGGAAACAAATATCGCTGAACAACACCAATGGCAAACATTGTATTTAAATGTCAGGTGTTGTAACAGGCATTTGGGATATAAAGTTGAAAAAGGCCCAAGCCCTAGCATGTGGTAGTTGCTTCATAATGTTTGTTAAATAAATGAAATATAAAAAGGAAGGCAAGCATGTGTAAATCTTATAATATATTATGAAAAAAATAATAACAGAGTTAGCAAGATAAATAATAAGGGTACATACAAACTCACTGCTATGTAAACCAATGCTTTAAATTGATTTTTTTTTTATTCACATGTTTCCCAGGCATGAGAATTCGAATACCCCACAGAGAAGTTACAGTTTCTCCTCAATATAGTTTGAATCAAAAAACTTCTTAAGAACTTCAGAACTTCACAAAGAAGACCTAGTATAGAAGAGAATAGAATATGAGGTATGATCAAAACATACAATGAATGCTGCTGCTGAGTGCCATCCAACGGAAAAGCAGGGGTCTTCATACTGGCAGTGGCACATGGAAGCTCAGTAACAGTGTGTGACAAGTTTCAACTTGTTCAATGCAGTCAGTTGGGTGTGAGCTATGGTTGAGATAAGGTGTATTTTAAAGTGTGCCCTAAACCATCCTCCATCATGACAATGGCTCCGTGTCACACATCGCTTCTGGTATACAGCAATTTCTGTCAAATAAAAACATTACAATGTGTCGTCATCCACCTTGTTTACCAAATTTTGTACCATGTGACTTCTGGCTCTTCCACAAAGTCAAAATGACTGTGAAAGATAAATGTTTTGAATCGATTCAGGATATTGAAGCAGCCATGAAAGCGCAACTATAGACAGTCACGAAAGAGGACTTCCAGAACTGCTTCAGAAAGTGGCAAGAATGATGGGATAAGTGTGTTCTAAGCGAAGGGGAGTATTTTGAGGGGAATTAATGGCAATGTGTCTTTTACTGTAATACTTTTTTTTAATTTAAATATTCACCGTATTGATTGATCACAACTTGTAGTTCACTGTTTCTCAAATATCTTTCTCTTCTATATCTATAAATCCATGAAGACTTAATGTTTTCACCTTCAACACCTAACGCAGTACAGATATACTATAAAGATTTTTAATGAATGAATGAATGTCAATCCTGTTTCTTCTTTTAGCATGTGCTGTGTTCATACTATTATATGTAAAACTTAGGCTGTATTAGAATCTCAAAGATAAGTAGTATATTGTCACTTGAAGCAACTTTGTAAGAAAAGAATAAAGTCTGAATCAGAGGAAAAACCACCATGGCTTCTAGAAAGTGTAGAATAGCTGGGCCTCCTCATAACTCAAAGAAGCTAAGCACCTTTTCTAAAGAAATAATTCTATAAGAAGCAACATGACATAACAGAATGAGATCTGACTTAGAATGTGTTTCCAGTGCGAGCACTTGCACTTGATTCTCTCTGTGTATTTTGGCAAGCCTCTGTCTACCCCAGTCTTGGTTTCTTAGCCAAGAAAATGAGAGATGATGTATTTATATTACAAGTGTGTTACGAGCATTCAAATATATAATAATTGGAAAATCAGTTAGCACCGTCTGCATTGAAACCTAGCAAAGTGTTTCTGTGTACCCCTCTCCTACCTCTTCATTTCTTCATCTCTTGTCTGTGGTCCTTTAGTATCCTCTAGCATTTTACATCCTGCAATAAATTGTAATCCTCTATTGATTTGTCTGTCTACTTCCTTTTGCAACTTCTGTGAGGAAAGGGCTATTTTATTCCATCCCAGGCATTTATGCAGAGCTGGGTATGTAGTTGATGGTTAGTAAATGTTTGAAAAATGAAAGAATATATAAATGTATAGATGAATTGATGAGTTGAATGAAGGAGCGAATGAAATGAGAGGTGGAATTTAATAGGTGTCAACAAAGTGCTTTCCTGAATCATTAATAAAAGGTGGTTGTTGGCTCCTCTCATTTGTGTAGCTTTTTTGAAGCTAAAGATGTAACTGATATGCAGCAAAGGATGCACATCAACTCTAGAGCAGTTTTCCCAAACTTCTTTGATGATAAGAATTACTTGGGTATTTAGTAAACATACAGATTGTCATAGCTTTATCTTGACTATCACTAAGGAATTTATATTTCTAACAGCACTCTGAGGCACTTGATAACATTATGGACATTTGGTAAAACCCTTATCAGAAGATAATGTAATAACAATTACAGCAAACCTAATATAGTTCGTAGTAGGTTAAATTATTTTGCTATACTAATTTACTTTATTACTTTATAGATATTGTCTCATTTAACCTTTATAACAACCCTAATAAGAGTTATTATTATTACTTCTGGTTTGCATATGAGCAAATCTGGGGCACTGAGAAGTTAAGTAATTTCTCCTGGTACAGAACTATATATGGAAGAGCTGGGATTTAAATCTGGCACACTCTTAATTTGTTTTATTACTTCCTCCATAACAATAAAAACTTCATAATTATAGAGAGCTACACAATTTTAAATGTGTTATTTTTACTACTATTGACAACAAGTGATGCTCACAAAGATCCATTAAGGGCACTTCCAGAGTAAGCACCACTTTAGGGTATGAATTTTAAAGAATATAATGGGAAACCCATGTAGCTACTGAGTGGACTCTTCAAAAAGCTAGTGTATTAGTTTCCAATTGCTGCTGTAACAAATCACCATAAGCTTAGCAACTAAAAAGCACACAAATTTATTATCTTACAGTTCTGGAGGTCAGAATTCCAAAATGAGTCTTATGAGGCTATAGTCAAGGTGTCAGCAGAGTTGATTCCCTCTGGAGACCCCAGAGAACAACCCATTCCTTGCCTTTTCTAGCTTCTAGAGGCAGCTAGCACACCTTGGCTTGTGGCTGCAGCTCTTCAGTCTCTGCTTTCTTTGTCATATTGCTTTCTCCTCTTTTGTTCCTCCTTTTTCTCTTATAAGAACTCTTATGATTACATTGGTTCACCCAGACAATCTAGGATAATTTCCTAATGTCAAGGTCCTTAACTTAAATCACTTCTGCAAAGTCCCTTTTGCCATGTAAGATGACATATTCACAGGTTCTGGGATTTAGATGTCTTTAGTGGCCTTTTTTCAGCCTAGCACACCAAGAACAACACAAGAGGCTACCACAAAGGACAATTTCTTAATCTAGATGTCACTGAACCTCTTTCTGCGCTATGTATGTCAACCATAGGATGGATATTGAGTGAAACATGTTTAAATATCTTTGCTAGAATACCTGGGGGAACAAAACTACAAGTTCTAGTTTGGTCAAGAAACCATTCCAGAAATGCCCAGGAAGAACATAGCACCCAACTAATGTCAGTCTGCAACAGTTTTTCTTTCTTACATGGTCACTTTCCTGTTATCCCAATGTAAAAATTATCTAGGAATGGGTAATCAATGCTATCCTAGAAGTCTGAATCAAACTAATTTTCATATTCCAGTAGAGTCCACAGAGACTTTACCTACAAATTACAATAAATCACCAAAATTTGAAGTCATACGTTACTTTGCAATGTCTTGCAGGCATGTATCACGCCCATAGGAAGGTTCTATATTTCTGAGACAGTCGTGTATTTGTATAACACAGACTATGTTCTGTAAAGGTCTGCCCTATAATCTTAATAAGTGCTCCTGTGCTGTTAAAAATTCTGCAGCAACAAGTTTTAGGGGAAAAAAAAACTGAATCATACTGGTAGGCAACATGGGGACCTGCTGGAGGTCACAAATGACTAAAATCTGTAATAGTTTGCAAGTCTCTGTCAGAGAACAGGAAGCAAGGTGTTGACTAAAACAATTTCATTTTAAATAATCTAAGTGATGTCGATCAAATTGGAAGCATGACAAATAAAAACACAGTTTCTTCTTAATTCCTAAATTGTTTCTCTCATTCCTCAAATTTAAGTAAATGCATTGACAAGAAGAAAAAAGTTGTTTTGACATAGAAACAAATATGAATTAGCTAACCAGACTGTGGCTTGCTAAATGGCAGTCATCTTTAGTTTTGCTAAGCTTTGCTAGTTCCTCTTTTATGGAGGCAAGAAGAAAGTGTTGAGTTTTCCTGTCACAAAGATAGATTAAGAGTATTTTCAAAATAAGCAAAACTTTATGTTTGGGATTTTGCAGTGCATGACGGGATAGCACTGATCATCATCTGGATGACATGTGAATGGTGAAATTAAATTGTTTACAAAGCCATTTTTGGGGTCAAGGCAAATGATGTGATATGAAACTAATGGGAGCTTGGCTTAGGTCCTGGAACATCACTTGAATGGCTTGGAGGTGTTACTTCAAGCAAATCACTTAAATATTTTGTACTGCAGTCTCTGCATTTGTACAAGGCAGATATTCTATAACTGCTATGTCTTTACCTTCCAATAGTAGTTTAGAGACTTGTAAGATTTCTCTTCATTTTTAAGCTATTTCAAAAGAAAAAAGTGAATAGGTAGAAAATTAATATAAACTTTTTATGTCATATTCAACATAGATTAAAAATATTCCTACCCTTATATTGACTAATACCATTCTGAGGAATTTATCTTAAAGAATTATCCAAAAGATAGAACATGTTATGGTCAAAGAATAAAGATGTTCTTTCATGCATTATTTGTAATAGAAATATGTGACAATAATCAAATTGTCCAAATATTGACATTTGGTTATTGACATTTGATTATAAAATAATAGAAATGTTTTTAATTGTGAACTTGTATTAAAAGTAATGATAATAAAATCTATATGGTGCCATTGAAAATTACAGATTATTACTTGAAGTAAAAATGGACTTTTTACTAATATCTGAACTATGTTTCCCTAGGGATAAATATTGAAAGAAATATGCAAAATTAAAAATGAATAACGTTTTGGGTAGAGGTCTGAGAGATTTATCTATTTACTTATTTATCTGTCACATTTCTTAAACATTCAACAATGTTACAGTCTTTAAATACATATATATTTAAATTAGGATTTTAAATGAAAAGAAATAAAAACTTATGTGAGATTATGCTGGGAAGTTGCCAGAATTTTTTATTTTTGCTATCCAGTTTTTCCTCTCTTCCATTCCTTAGATTCAGCCACTACTTCTGTCTTCACTGGAAGCTTTCTCTGTAACTCACAGGACTGTTTAAAGGTTTATCATTCACAGTGTTCTGATAGCGAAAGAACTTCATAGCAGAACATCAGGCTCTGTCTCCTTTCCTATCTGCCTTTGGGTCATCCATACCACTGGCTGTAAAATGCCAACAAGAAAATTAATGGAGCCTCCTCCAACACCCTGATTCATTCCTAAGGGAGCCTGCCTCTGGAAAGCCAATATAAGTGCAGAGAAAATGTGCAGAAACCTCATGGGAATGGAAAGACGTGAAGACAGCTTGTGGATGTGACAAACCCACATCCCTGCAAAAACTTGTTGTTCAAAAATATGTGATCCAATTCTATCTGAGTATATATCTCATTGAACTGAAAATAGATGAAGCATCTCACTCTGTAAACGTAGCTATTTTAAAAAGAGTGAACCAGCTATCATACTCAGAACTTCACATACATGATCTCATTTAACTCTCACAACAACTCAAGGAAGAGAAAACAAAATCTCCATTTTAGCAGTGAGGAGAATGGGGCCCTGAAATTGTTCATGACTTGCCCAGTGGAATACGGTTGTACTAGAGTATCTGAGCCTTCTACAACTATATTCAGTCTTGAAAGACAGAGTGACCAGGGTTATGCAGAAAATACAGCAAAACAAACAAAACAAAACACCTTTTTCCTCCATATCAAAAATGCACAACTATGCCTTTGGCTCAACAATGGAATGAATCGATGGCCCAGGGTCTGTTTTAGCTGCTGCCATTTGTCAATCAGATACCCTTTAAAAATGCAAGTTTTCTATCGCAGAGACAGAAGAGACAGTTAAGGGAATATAATCAATAATGTTGTAAATATTTTTTTAGGGAACCAAATGGATTCATGTCTTGTCAGGAAGACCACTTCATCGACAGTGTAGTGGCCTGACTACTGCACTGTACATCTGAAGCTGCCACTGATTAATATTAGATGTTGACTATAATTTAACACATATATAGTCATGGGATGTGGAAGACAGTGTGGGGATGGAGTCAATGAAATTGTAATAGATATGTGTGATATTGGGGGTGGGGCGTACGGGGAAGGGGGTAGTCACTTTGTAAGGGGTGAAAAAGATAACTATTGCATAGTTTTGTACATCTGCAACTATTAATAACAATAAAAATAATACAAAAAAATAGCAAGCTTTTCTAATCAACTAGTAAATGCTGACATCCCATTTTGCTTCTTTAAACAACTGAAATAACACTTCTGAAGCAAACAAAACCATATCATGGATAAGACATCATCTCTGGATATTTCATTGTACGATACCACAACTTTAGAGAATGTGTGAGCAGTAAATATTCATAATAATAAGTTTAGCCTGGAACTCAGTGTTGCCTATGTAATCTTGGTTTCTACTTGCCTTCTTAAAAGCACATGCAGTTAATTCTCATTTCAATTTCTGAATATTTTGTCTTAACATCTCTTACTGTCTAGGCCAGACCACTCTGGAGAGGTGGGAAAGTATAGATAAATTGCATACAGGATGAAATGGTCTCTTTAGTGGTTAACATATGACAGGTATGGTTCTGGACCACATGGCACAGTTTTTTGGTCTTTATAAGCTGACCCTCCTGATAGATAGTGTTATTCCCATTTGTACTTTTAAGGAAATTAAGATTTATTAAGTTTTCTAACAAGATCACAGTACTAGTAAATTGGTAGAGCCAAGATTCTGAGAGAAAGGTTTCATCTATTCCAAATGCACCAATATTCCTTACAGTCCCAAAATATCTCAAATGCAATAATACTGCCTAGATCTCACTTCCCTTGCTGGCCTTGATATGGTGCATGAGTTCTTAGCATAAGCAACAGAAGCAGACTCTGATTAATTACATTTATTTTAAAGGATATTTGATAACTTGAAGAATCACTAGCAGGGCTGCAGACTGAGACATGGAAAAACAACTGCAACAAGAACGGCTCCCAAGACAACAGCTACCAGTATAATCATGCCACAGTGGAAGTCCTGTGAAGGCATCATGGCTGCCACAGCTTGTACCTTCACTATCACCATAGGCACTGGCTACAAAACACTTGACCATGCCTTTGCATGGTCGCTGCTGCCCTGGAAATTCAGACAGTTGCATCTCCCACTGCAGCCTTCCAGCAACATGGGTTCTACAGTGCCTCTGTTTATTTGTCTGACATTTCCTAATTCAAAGTCAAAATGAAGTCAGGAGTGACTGGATAGTTGAGTCCATGTCACATACCCACATTCAAGTCATAAAAGGTATTGGGGTGTTGAGTATCTGATAGTCTCAGCTTCTATCATCATAGATAGACTGTCACTGCCATTCACCAATTCTCAAAAATGCCATCATTTACCAGCTCTGTCCATGATAAAAGCAACTCTACATCTCAGTTTCTTCCCCTCCTTCTTTTGGCTTAAAAATATTTAAGTATGGGCCGGCTGAGTGGTGTGTTGGTTAAGAACAGGACTGGGACACCAGCGGCTTCAGTTTGTATTCCACTTATGAGGGCCAGTGACACTGCCCTCTACAGCTAAGATGGTGAACAACAGCTCCACCTGGAGCTGGGCTGCTGTGAGTCCCCAGGACGGCATATCTGCAGCCCCTGCTGCAGTGGGCTGCCTGCCATAAGCTATAGTGAGTGGCCGGCAGCCAGCGTGAGCAACTGGCAGCCAATGTGAGCTGCCAAGAGCTGCTGTGAGTGGCCGTCCAGAGGCTGGCGACCCATCTGCCTCATCTGAGAAGAGCGCAATGATAATGCCAACATGGTTCAGTGAAGCGATGTCCTCCACAACTAGACTGAAGAACAAAAAGACAGCAACTTGTCTGTTCCCCTTCCCTGGTTCCCCAACACTGTTCTTCTCCCCCAATGCCCAATAAAACCTTTAAAAAAAATGTTTAAGTTTCCTTTCAAAATATCGAGTATCACCTAAAGAAGACAACACATTGCTATCAAGAGGCCACATCCTTAGATCCATCTAGTCTGTACTATTATCTCAAGTAAAAATGGAAGATCTAAACAAATGAGATGTAAAAAAAAAAAATCATGTTGATCCAGGTTCAAGGGTAGGAAGAGAGTACAGGAAAACAAATTAATAGAGGAAGATAAAACTATTTTTGTTGTTCACTTGTTTGCAGACAAGTGGAGTAATGGTAGAAAAAGTCACTGAAAGAGAAAAAGAATCAATGTGAATGGAAAGATAAATAAATGACAAAATATCATGCATTGATTCATTCCTTCATCCAACAAATATTTTTGAGTATCTATCCCACCAGTTACCGAGGATACAAAAATGTGTAACACCTACTCACTTTTTTTATAATGTTTGATTTCTTTGTGTATAGCAAGATAGGTCTCTGACAGGGGCTGATTCTCAGGAAAGCAAACTTGCTCATTTTCTTTTAAAATATCTACCTGGCATGAACTGAAACTGGATCTCACTGGTTTGTTCTGTGTTTAATATTCTGAAATCATAATTTGGCATTATAAAGTGATTGTTGTCTGGGGATTCTCATAGCAGCCTTGAGTTTGGGAGTCCTCATATCCTTTCCTGGCTGTCACTCACTTGTGTAAGTGACCCTGAGTAAATGAGTTAAGCATCTCTGGGACTCGGTTTCTTCATCTCTAAAAGACAGTTAAAAATACCAGCCACCTGTTGTGAAGATCAGGGAGCTAATATGTCTCAGAAACTTTCAAATCTCTGGCTCTAAGCCTTTTGCTATCTAAGTATTGAGAACAAAGTCAAGTCCTCATTGCTTTCACCCAAAATGCTACATTCAAAGGAATAAAAAAATATACGATATTTGAGTTCTCCAGTACTTGAAGCTTATTTTGTATTAGTTTGAATTTCACACTGTTTTTCTCTGTTGTACTCTTGGCACTGCCATTTTTTAAGTATAGCACTTCATTTGCATAGTAATTACAAAGTTTAACAAATAGCATTAATGTCTGAAAGAAAGAGGTACACTCCATTTAAATTACTGACAGTATTACATTACACATTTTTAATCGCAATTAGAAAAAAAAGGGAAAGCTATTCATCCTAATGTGCTGTACAGATTCCCAGACCTCAGCAATATTTGTGCTTTAAGAAGGTAAAATCTCTCCCTGTGCTCTTTAGTGACTTCTAAAACCCTATTCATAAATACTGATTAGTCACTATTTCCTGTTGGTACAACTCCCTACTCAGAGCCAAACTGGAAATGTTAGTATAGTAAATTAGGCTAAATGTCCTGGCTTTACTGCACATGAAAGTTCATCTTTAATAAATAGAGGCTAACATAGTACTTAGATCACTGATGACTGGAAATGTCAACCTGGGTCTTGATTCCCAGAAGTTAAAAAATAATGATAAAAAATATTCAAGGAATGTGTGCTACTTTAATGCAAAGAGAAGAATAAAGAGTGAATGTGAAAATACCATCTGTTTCATGACAGAATGGTGAATTTGAACAGATATATGCACTATATAACAGTAGTGCAAGGGAAAGGAAGAAAAAAAGAGGAAGAAATCTCTAATTCTTCTCACTTATGTCTCTGTGTGTTTGTTTGGCTTTGTTTTTGTCTAGCTCTGTTCCTTGGTGCATTCGATACTATGTGCAGAGGGTGGCAAAAAAATTTTATACACATTTCAAGAAAGGAAAAAAAACTGTATTAAAATTGTAATACTCAATATATACCAAACACAGAAGATGAATACAAGTCACGTGTATATATTTTGGGGTCACCCTAGTATTTTTAACTAGTTTCCTTTTCTCCTCAATTATTAGTCCATAGTGTTTTGAAAACTTAGTTCTTTTGGAAATAATGCAGGCTTGATGAGTGATTCCTGACTTGCAATCCTACCACTCCAACTTTTATAACACACACACACACACACACACACACACACACACACACAGCACAGAACTCATCAGCAACCTAGAAAAATAAATTATTTCAGAAAATTTGGTCAGGTAGGCAAATGATTTTGATTTTATATTTATGTTTGGACAAAGGTAAAATAGCTTAG
The DNA here is from genome assembly GCA_033961575.1 of Aselliscus stoliczkanus. NCBI lineage: Eukaryota > Metazoa > Chordata > Mammalia > Chiroptera > Hipposideridae > Aselliscus > Aselliscus stoliczkanus. The sequence continues at coordinate 184,391,403 of CM066728.1, forward strand.
TTTTCATTATAAAATCTATATTTGAAGAACATATCGGAATTCCAAAGGAAAGAAAACTATGCACAGATCATATGAAATAAATAATAGTTAGAAATTTGATATGGCTTAGTAGCTTGTCCAAATATGTTAACCCACCTACTTTTTGCCCACGATGTTTGGCTGGGTCACTTTTCTGACTTGAGATGGTAGAGCACAATAATTAAGAGTAATCACATATCCCTCATTTCAAGCTAAATATCAGACACTTGTAGGACCTCTATAAGTCACTTACACTTCTCAAACCTCCATTTCTTTTTCTGTAATCTCATGATAAGTATACCTATGTTGTAGATGCATTGATCTCATAGATTCAAAGGACTCATACAGGGTCTGAGATATAAACAGATGATATTACCATCTCTATTTCTAAATGAATGGAGTCATTTTATGTTTTAGTCCTTAAGAATTTGATATTTTATCCACAGCTTTAGGGTGAAACACTGAGTTCTCTTGTGTTGATCGATCCCTGTCTTACTGAAAAATGATGGTTGTGTTTGGTATCTCCTTAGTCTAAAACATTCCACACATAGAATACAATTTTTTTTTATTTCTGTGCTCTGTCACTGACCTAGACTCTGATACCTTCAGAAAAATATTGGGTTGTTAGTTATTTATCTTTTTTGCAAACTTTATTTCCCATAACTACTAAAATATTACAGTAGTAGTTTCCATTGTGAAAGTCATGGCATTTTTATTTAAAATCAAATAATGTATGCTCTAACTTTACCCATAGAGGTAAAATTACATGAGTTATCATAGGAGGATATCTAAACTAGAGATTGAAAGCATTACACTAAAGAAGCTTCTCTGCTATATTCATATGATAATAGCCTTCTATTGGATAAATGCTGAGAGGAGCCTCTATGGGTCTGATTATAATAACTATATTAATAGTCCTGTGATTGTTTGATTCCCCCTATTCTATGCCAGGCATTGTTTTATGTCCTCCAAAAGACATACTCCTAAAGTTTACCATAACTTTTTAATAAAATGATTATTTCCCCATTTTAACATTAGAAAAGGGGAATTCCTAAAGGTTAAATAACTCACAAAGTCACATAAATAATATGAGTCATCGCCTGGGTTCAAATCTAGGCCTCTATGTCTCAAACACCTACATCTATTTTATTGTACCATTCTGTGTTCTAATACTGAATTATAGGGATGCTTTGCTTAGTAATATTGATTACTCATATATAACATTTCCATTAGCGTGAAAGAAATGTGATTATTTTGGGTAGGTAACGCAGAGGTTATTTCTAAATGCATGAGGGAAAAAAATGTTTTTAATCTCCTTTGTAGGCAATAGGGATCTGAAAAGAATGCATTGAACATTTTATGATTCAATTCCAAGAAATAAGAATATCACACAGATTCTGTAGGTGAATTGAGTTAGAACATCTTCAGGAAGTTCACAGGGCATGGAGTTAAGTCCGGTATAATTTTGAGATATGTGTTTAGGTCAGGTGAGTCAGGAACAGCCATGTAACCATTTGGACTAGGAGAATGTGAAACATATCACAGTTTCTAGATGGAAACCATAGGTGGTACGTACCAGAATTTACATAATAATAGCTCAAAAATGAGCAAGTTAGCCAACACACCTCTGCAAGACACTGCCATGGACATAGTACATTTTTAGTGAGATGACCAAGAACTTGATTCTACCAGTGTCCCACTCTGCTAGTGGGTTAACGGTGGCTCCAATGTGAGGAATCATTGGTATTGAGGTACTGTTTTGAATTAATGGAAGGGATTAGGGGACAAAAGGACTTTCAATTAGATAACATTCTTTAGTTTTCCTCAAAAATTTTAATATAAATTTTATAGGTTAAATATTAATTTGGAAATAAGATATGGTGGATTCTAGCTAAAAATGACCAAAAATAGATAACACAAAATTGAAATAACCTACATGAATTTCAAAAAAATTATAATAAATGGAAATATCACTTATGAGGGAATTAGAGATTCTTTTGAAAGGTGCTGTTATATGATGTTAATGCTATTTGTTTGATAAATTTCTGTAAAGCCCTTAAATATTTACAAGTCTCTAAGAGCAAGCAGTCTTCAATGGGCGTTCCATTAACAAATAGTAATGGCTACCCCTCTATGCTTCACGAGCACTGTTGATTGCTTAATTAATGTCAGTTGTTCCAACATTCATCATCTATCTCAAGAAAACTTTTTTTTTCTTTTTTTGTTTTGAGGTTTTTATCCCATCTATGTCTCTAGAAAGTATGCTGACAAAACAGATATGGCATCCCTTTTGATTCAGGGATAGTTATGTAAAAAAATGGGTTTATTTTGCATGGTACAGGTGGAAGTTATTTTCCCTTTAAATGTTCTTTTTTTCCCTCCATGAGTGTATCTTACCTCCCTTTCCTAAACGATAGAAATGAGGAGTCACATTAATCTGAATCTTACTGGCAGCTGTGTTGCAACTTTCCTGTGATTCAGCCTCAGAATAAAGCTGGTCCTAAGATGAAAAGAATACAAATGGAAAGAATTGGGTCTTGAAGGACATCATTTAGCTGCAGAACACTAACCATCTGGAGTCCACCCTATGTTTTATTGGTTAAGCAAGTTTGCATCTATGTCTTCTCTGTCAGTTATAACCAAAAGGATCCTAATTGATACTCATGCTTTCTGCTGTGTTGTAGATTAAAAGAAAAGACATTGAGTCTCTGCTCCTAAGAAGGGAGCAAACAGATATATACATTATTATATTCAGATAAATTAGATATTATAAGATATACCCATATGTATACATATACATATATAAAATAATCACATAAAATACATACATAATTATAAAATAATGGAATAAATGTTAATGAAGATGTTTACCATGCTCAGACAGCACTTTACTATAAGCTCCCACAGGAGGCAGAGTAGGAAAAATTACCAGACTACATGAATTCAGACCATGGTTTACCCAATTGCAGACATGAAATGCACATTTAGTGACTTCATAATTCATTAGCAGCAGTGAATATGGAAACATGACCCCCATGACCAAGATCACCTCACACTCAGAGTCTAAATAGGAGATCATATTAATGGGGAAAAAAAAACTATTCCTCATACAGCTCTGTTGTGGAATATAATAACAAGTGCCTCTTCATAGATTTAAATTTTAAATTGATTTCAAATTTTATTTTTATGAAAAAAATACTCTTGTTCTTGGTAACACTGAGGTTATGAATTTGTGTTAGGGGAGGACATAGGCACAAAAGTCTTCATAGAGTTATCATTTGGTATTCAAGGCAAGAATTCACCATAAATTTGGGAAAAGTTATTTAACATTAATAAATTGTTATTGAGCACTTACTATGTGTCAGACACTGTTCTAGATACTAGAGAAGCAGCACTGAATAACAGAAATAAATTATTTTAGATGTTGCTTATATTTAGTAGGGTTGAGTCAGATAATAAAAGAAATAAGTCAAATTATATACATTTAAGAGATAAGTTCTGTAGAGAAAAATAAAGCAGAGCAGTGTGGTGTTTGAATTGGCATGGAAATGGGAGATTATAAGTTTAGATAGGGTGGTCAAAGAAAACCTCACTGAAACAGCGACATGAGAGGAAAGTTATATAAGAAAGAGCATTCTAGGTAGAAGAGCTGGCAGTGTCAAGGTCCCTGAAGCTGGACCTTATCTTGCATGTTCATAGAATAGCAAGATGACAAAGAATAAACATGAGAACTGAAGAAGCTATCATGGATCCCCAAGTCAGGTAAGGCTTCAGAGGCTTTTGTAAGCTTCCTGAGTTTTACTCTGAGTGAAATGGAGGCCACTGAAGATTTTGAGCTAAATAGTGACAACACCTGAGTTAGGTTTTAATAGGATCATTTTACTGCAGAGTTAGGAATAGAAGATAGTAAAAAACAGAACATGATATGTTTAGGCAGGAAGTATAGTTCAGAGTGGCTAGAGGATGTTGTCTGAGTGTGCTGCAGCAGGTGCTAGACAGGCAAGGGATGTAGGAACCAGATTATGATGGCTGGTCTCTCTGGTAATCATTTTGGACTGTCTGTAAATGAAAGATGTCAAACACAGGAATAACATGCTAACATTTATTTCAGGAAGTGCAGTTTTATAGCAGTGTTTCCCTCTGATTTGGTTTAGCTTCAAATGAAGATGACATCATACATCAGTAAATTCAACTGAAGTAAGTTTAACAATTGCCTGTCTAAAGTTATCAAAATGGTTCCTCAGATAACAAAAGCTATACTTATATTGTTGCTTTTCCATCCTCAACACTGGGCATTTACGTCATGGTCCAAGATAATTGTTCTGTTTCCATCTATCCAGATGCATTCTACCCAGCAGAAAGAAACGAAAAATGAGAAAAGCGTTTTACCCACCCTCCTTTAAGGACATATTACAAAATTTGCTCATACCATTTCTAATTATGTCTTACTGGTCAGAATTTAGCCTCACTATGGCCACATCTAGCTGTAAAGGAGGCTAAGAAATGCAGTTATTATTCTGGGAAGTCATACATCCCACTAAAATTCAGGATTTTTGCTTAGCCATAAAGCAAAAGAGGATGATGTCAGGGCAACTATCCCAATGCAGCAGAGGCAATTGCAATAGCCCAGGTGAGAAGCACTGAATGCCTGATCTTCGCTGGTGGCTATGCAGATAGAGGAAAGCAGTAGATATAAGAGATGTTTAAAAGGGAAATCAAGCAGACTTGGTGAACAATTGAATCTATGGATGATGAAGAGCCACATCTAATCTAAGATTTCTGGCTTCGAAACAATGCCATGACAAGGTCATTGAGTGAGATATAAGGATTACTGAAAAAGATACAAGTGTGTTCAAAATATAAGTTTGGTTTTGTACAGGTTGTAACTTCAATTCTTTATGAAAATCAACATCTGGCAGAAATCCTTATTTGTATGTTATATTTCCTTTTTAAAAGAAGGCTGTAAACCACAGGACACACATACTTTAAAGTATAATAGTACCATTTCAGTGGCTGAACTCATTTGTCCTTCAGCCCTCAGATCTGCTCCAGGAAATACATTTCTATTTATTTAAGAGCTACAGGCTATTTTATTTTTGACCCTTCTATCTTTTGCTAGCATACAAGCATAGGTTACTAACTCACTCTAACCAGTTTTGTTTTATTTTGGAGAGGAATAATGTTAATAGAATATCTTAAAATCTGACCTCTCTTCTTTCGCATCTCCTGTGGTAATTATCCATTTAGGAGGCTCCCCTCTAGAAAAAGCATCTTTCTGAAATCAATACAAGAACAAAAGCAAACAATTGTGTAATAGCATTTCTGCCAGTCTGCTGTGTCAACAGAGATGCTTAAACCGCAAATGCCAATTAGTTTTAGAAGGGTTAGGGTATCACCCTTGTAAGTAGGTCCCAGGAACATATAAATAGCTATCTCACCTGCTTTCCATGTGTCTCTTGGCCTTCCCAGGTTTCATCTTTTCAGAGGCCACATCCTGAAAACATGAAATATCCCAAAATTAAATTGAAAAATACAAAACTGAGATCCAAATCAAAATGGTTAAAAACCAGAGGGACATTATTAAATTTGAGACAAATAATGAGACCAATTGTTGATCTCATGAGATCTCCTCAATGGAGAATGCAATACTGCTACTATTACTACTACTGTAAGTGTTGCTGTGGTTGTTTTTGTTTTAATTCAGTTTCAGAGCAAAGGTCTTTTGACCTAAAAAAATTCCGAGTTGGAAGATAGTCACTGGGGAAACAGATGAGAAATTATTTGCATTAACTGTTTTATATACATTCAACTCATTTAATCCTTACATTTAACTTGAGATCAAAATTACTCACATTGTACTGAATGATTATGCCACATTCACAGAACTAGAATTTGAAGAAGTATTGATGGGCAGGCCAAGTGGCACGGCGGTTAAAAGCTGGCTTGGGACGCCAGCAGCCCGGGTTCGGATCCCACATATGAGGGCCAGTGACACTTCCCTCTAAAAAAAAAAAAATTAATTAAAAAAAAAAAGTACGGATTGGAATCCAGGGATATCTGACTTCAAAGCTTCCCAGTGTTTTTCACTAACTAGAGTGCTTCTCATGTGAATCTCAGATTCACAGAACAAAGTATGCTTTATATTCTATATTACCTCAATCCTCAATGTCTTGTTTAATGTGCAGTGACAATTTTTATTATACATTTGTATTTATTATTAAGTTCTACTGTCAGATTAGGATACACAGGTATAAGTCTATTTCCTGTAATACAAGCCTATTGTTAAGTTTTGATTGATAAATCTATCAATTCATTCATTCACTTAGTCAATTATATTCAAAGAGTCATTGAGTAACTACTACGATATTGTTACATGGTGAAGATATGTAAGGATAAATGAGCCACAATGCCTCTCTTCAAGGAGTACACAGTACAATGGGAGAAACCAACAAACAGACAAAACAGATAACAGAAATATCCTAAATGCAAAGGTGTGAGTAAAGAGTTTTATAGGAGAACAGAGGATGAAAAAACAGGTATAGCTTTAAGGAAGATTTCACAAAGAAGACTATATTTTGGCTGCAACTTTAAGGATGAGCTTTTAAAGTGGAGAAGAGGACATAAACTATTCTTGCAGAGGAAATAAATGTGCACAAGCATAATGGTTTGAAACACCAGTTCTGGAGTTGGTCTGCTTAGGTTCAAAGGGTGTTTCCACCTCTTTCTAGCTGAAAGACCTTAAGAAATATGCTCAACATTCATCAGCCTTAGTTTCCTCATCTCTAAAATAGAAGACATAATGGTTCCTAATACATAGGGTTACTGTATGAATTAAATTAAATAATTCATACAAAAGTATTTTTCAGGCTATCTAACACAGAGGGAACACTTATTAAATATTAGCTAATATTACTTTATAATTCAGTGTAGCTATGCTTTCATTGTTTAATAAACACATTGTCTAACATGGCAAATGGAATATTCTGATTAAATAAGTATTCTAGTTAATAGTTATATTTTATTTGTGAATTTATAATTTTCTAAAAATTAAAATATTGAATATGACTTCTACATCAGGGAAGTGTGAGTAAACCTATTTCTTATTCCTACCCCCAAACACAAAAACCTTTTATGGGGTACTAATCCCATTCAGGAGGGCTTCACCCTTATAACTTAATTATTTCCCATAGGTTCTACCTCCTAATACCATCACTTTTGGTGTTAGATTTCAACATATGAAGTTGAGGGGATACAATTTTCAATTAAATGCACCACCATTTTAACATGCTAAAGAAAAAAAAATCATATGATTATATCAATCAAAGCAGAAACATTATTTGACAAAATTAACATCCATTCATAATAGAAACTCTCAGAAAAGTAGGACTAAAGGAAAAATCCCTAAATTTGATGTTATGTCTACAAAGCACCTACAACTAACATTGTTATTAATGGTGAAAGACATATTTGATGAAACTGCACTTATTTTCAGAAGACATAATTGTCTACATAGAATATCCCAAGGAATCTAGAAAATCTAAAAAAATAAATCTCCCAAAATGGATGTGAGTAAATCAATGTCATAGGATTAAAGGTAAACATACAGAAATCAAAACCTTACCTCTGTAAACTAGCAAGAAATACATGGACTCCCAAATTAAAATACAATACTATTTATAATCAATCAGCAAGATATGAAATACTTAGGTGTAAATCTAGCAAAGCTTCTGCATAGCTTGTATGATAAAAAAATACAATGTACTGATAAAAGAAACCAAAGAATATCTAAATAAATGGAGAGACATACTGTATTTGTGTGTTGAAAGACTCATTGAAGATGCTAATTCTCCCCAAATTGATATACAAGTTTAACACAATTCCTATCAAAATATGAAAAGATTTTTGTAGATTTATACAAAATTTTCTAAAATTTATATGGAAATTCAAAGGACCTAAAATAGCTAAAACAATTTTAAGGAAAAAAATGAATAAAGTAGGAAAAATTAGTTTATCTGATTTCAACAGACACATAGTAACAGTAAACAAGATTGTGAGGGGTTGGTGGAGCGATGGACAAAGAGATCAATGGAATAGAATAGAGAACCCAGGAGAGTTCCAACAGAAATATGACCAACTAATATTTGACAAAGGTGTAAGGACAATTAAATGAAAGGAAGACAGCCTTTTGAACAAATAGTGCTTGAGCAATTGGACATCTATAAGCCAAAAACTGAGTTTGAAATGAAGTATACCTTGTACAAAACTTAACTCAAATTAGATCATGGATTTAAATGTGAAACATAAAACTCTAACATGTTTACCAAAGATATAGAAAAAAATCTTTAGACTCTTAGGCCAAGCAAAGAATTCTTAAACTTGATATCGAAAATACAATACAAAACAAGGAAATATTGATAAATTAGACTTTACCAAAGTTAAAATTTTTACTACTTTTTTCTTTTTTTTTGAGGGCAGTGTCACTGGCTCTCACATGTGGGGCCTGAACCGGGGCCGCTGGCTTCCAAAGCTAGCGCTTAACTACCACGCCACTCAGGTGGCCCCCAAAGTTAAAATTTTTGTTCTGTGAAATACACTGTTAAGGGAATGAAAAACAAGCTACAGACCAATAGAAAAATATTTGTAAACCACATATACAAAAAAAGAACTAATATATAGACAGAAGCTAAAGGAATCAGGGTATAGGATAGCTGATTTTTTTAAAGTATTTCACCAGAGCAGTATTCACACTTCTGTATCATAAATCTTTTCTCATTAAAGAATGTTTGATATTTGCATGAAAGAAAATCATTATTGATTTTAAAACACAAATTATATGACCTCTGTTGTATGTTGTAAAAAAAGGCAAAAAAAATAAATAAATGCATAACTACTGAACGTAGCTATATAGGGTTGCCCTTGGTGTAGAAGTGATGAAGATGTAAAGAGAAAAATTAGTGAATAAAATTAGTAAAACAAAAATGAAAGGAAACCACTTAAAGAAGCATTATACTGCAGTTGTTCCTCCCAAGGCTGAAATGTGATATTAACTGTACCTACCAATCACTACAGCTTTATTCAAGCACATTAGCCATAGAGGAAAGTAATAAATTTAGTACAAGCTTGCTTCTCGTATTGAGTTACTTACTAATGTTAGTGGCAGTGGAATTACTGTGATCAAATGAACACATTTATGTGCACCTGTGTAATTTAAGTGACGTTAAATCACAAAAATGTAAACAACAGTGTGTGCTATTTGTCAGAAACTTCCAGGGAAAATTGTCAACCAGGGCTTTATTGCTGCTCTGAGAAATAAGTAGATGCTGCTAGAGTCAGCTGCTGCCTCCAGCACTTCTCCAAAAGGCCTTGCCCTGATTTTCTACTGAGATACAAAGATCCAGCACATGATTTCATTATGCTGCTTAGGTTGTGTGCATGGACAAAGAGACATATTTATTAATCAGCTTACCCAATTATAATACACTTTGCTTTTAATTTTTCACATTTGTTCCCAGCTTCTTTTTTATTCAAAAAATCAAATAACTGCAAAGATAGGTTCATAGCATATTCATTTAGACTGTGCCTATAACTATGATTTAATTTGATCTAGACAAAGTTGAACAGTCTCAAAGTGAATATGAAAATGTTAGCAAGGCACAAGAGGTATGCAGTGAAAGACATTTGTTCATCTAGTGTGGTGTTGCCAAACAGAAGTATAATGTGAACCGCATATATAATTTTAAACTTCCTAGTAGCCATATTTTAAAAAGTAAACAAACTAACATATATGTGTATTTCAGACTTTCATCACACTTCAGTGAGGACTAATCTCATTTTAAGTGCTTAATAGCCACATGTGGCTAGCATCTGGAAAGCACAAATCTAGAGTCTAAATATAAGCTTAAGTGGTCCAGAATTCTGAGAAAGATTGGGATTTTTCTGAACCACTGCAGAAACCTACAATCCTAAGCAATGATTTAAAAATGTTAGAAGCAATAAATTATTCAAAATATTAGTACTCTAGAGGCAGAGTTTGGGTGTGAGGTATGTGGATGGAAAGATGAAGGTAGTATTTAGTAGATTACTTGCCTTACATTTTAAAGTTAATAGTTTATCCAGATGACAGGTAAAGAGGTAATCAAGCTGAGCTAGGGAAAATAATTCATAGCACTGAATTTGCAACTCAATGATATCAGGGGTAAAATTAGAACCAAACTGAATTAAATTTTCTGGTGATATTCAATACACCATACATAAGATAATATGAAGATAGATAAGGAAGATAAAATTTGTTCTCGAAGGACTCACAGTCAAATGGATAGAGAGTATGATCTATTTGAAAAAGATAATTTAAAATAAACAAGAACAAACCCAACTAAGTCCAAAATTTTAATTCACAAATGTTATTAGTTCTTAGAAATCAGTAAGATGACAGTAGAGAAAATTCCATTTCCCCATTGTTTACCGTTAAAAAATTATTTTTTGGGCCGGCCGAGTGGCGCGGTGGTTAAGCGCTGGCTTGGGAAACCAGCGGCCCCGGTTTGGTCCCACATATGAGGGCCAGTGACACTGCCCTCAAAAAAAAAAAAATTATTTTTTTATTTAGACAAATATTTTATTTGTGGATATCTGTCTTAATAAATAATCTGATATTTAGCAAAGATATATCCAAGTATGCTTTATATACATACATTTACTTTTAAATTCATCACTTTGTAAGATGATTTGCTTTATAATTTATACTGTCTCCTCATCACGAAATCAAAGAAGTCCAACAGCCCTAAAAGACCTAGGGAATGGTCATGATATTTGGTGAATAAAACAGGATATCAAATATGAATACATTACTTCAAATATATAAATATCACTTAGAAAAAAATACTCAAGGACATATGCCAAATTATTAATAGTAATTGTTTCTGGGTCATTTATTTCAATTTTTTCTGTTTTTCACTTTTCACCTATAATGAAGGTGTAATTTAAATTTCATAATAAAACCAATGAGATTTATCTCATCACAAGGAAAAATAAAATGTTGGATTTGAATTCATAAATATTTAAAACTCTACTAATCAATAAATATTAAGAAATAAAGGCAAAAGACTGAGAGAACTATATTTGACAAATATGACAAGATATTAACACCCCCACTGTACAAAATTTTACACAGATTAAAAATAAGGACTACAGGCAAAGAGTACAAAGCAAAAACAAATATTCACAAAAAATTAACCTCACCGTCCTCCCCCTCCACCCCTCCGACCCTGGCGATTAGAAACCTGACCCTGCCCAGCTTTCAGGCACACCCAGGCTGTGTTCAGTGGCTTTTTCATTCAGACCACCTGCCTTGGCTCAAGCTGCAGAGTTTCCTAGACTTTCATAGGTTCACGGAACCCAGACAAGCAGCATCTGGCTTGAGCATCTCCTGTACCTCTGGCTGAGCAGCCCTAAGCCAGCACTAGTGGCGTTGGTTTGCCACTTGGCCTATCAAGCACTTTCAAGCACAGCACAGGGGGCAGTCATCTGTGGATTTCTCTCTGGCTTCCTCTGGGTGGCCCTGAGTGGGGCATGGGCTGTGGCTGAACTTGACCTACAGTGGATCCTCTCCAAGGTGGTCCTGGGGCTGGATCCTCCAGTGGCCAGCTTAAAAATGAGCTGGTGCATCACCTAGCCACCTTCAAGTACAACACTCCCAAGGAGTGGATTGGGCAGACACCAGAGTCCTGCTGAAGCAGATCCTGCTATGTAGGGTCAGCCCCTGTACCACAACTCCACAGTAATCAAGGCTAGTCCTCACAACCAGAGAACCCAAGGTTCAGTCCTTCACATTGATGTGCAATTATCAACCAAGGCTCAACTACAAGAGGAGAGCACACACAGCCCACACAAGGGACACACCTGGAGTGTGTTGCTCAGATGACCAGAAAGATTGTGCCACTGAACCCCACAGCACACCTACTACATAGAGCTACTCCACTAAAATTGGAAGACATAGCAGTTCTACCTAATCCATAGAAACAAACATAGGGAGGCATCCAAAATGGGGAGACAAAGAAACATGTCCCAAATAAATAACAGAACAAAGCTCCAGAATAAGAACTAATGAAACAGTGATAAGCAATCTGTCAAGCACAGTCCCAAACACTAGTTATAAGAATGCTCAATGATGTCAGGGACCACTTCAATAGAGAGATAGGAAGCAGAAAAATGAAGATGAAAACCATAAAAAAGAACGAGTCAGAAATAAAAGATACAATAACAGAAATGAAGAATATATTACAGGGGATCAACAGTACAGTACACAAAGCAGAGGATCCAACCAGTGAGGTAGAGGATAAGGAAGTAGAAAACACCCAACCAGAACAGCAAAAAGAAAAAAGAATCCAAAAACTTGAAAAGAGTTTAAGGGGCCTTGGGGACAACATCAAGCATACCAGCCTTCACATTAAAGGAGTACCAGAAGGAGAAGAGAGAGAGCAAGGAATTGAAAACCTATTTGAAAAAATAATGACAGAAAACTTCCCTAGCCTGGTGAAGGAAATAGACATTCAAGCCCAGGAAGCACATAGAGTCCCAAACAAGATGAACACAAAGAGGCCCACAACGAGACACATCATAATTAAAATACCAAAGTTTAAAGACAAAGAGAGAATCTTAAAAGCAGCAAGAAAAAAGCAGTTAGTTGCCCACATGGGAGCTCCCATATGACTATCAGCTGATTTCTTAACAGAAACTTTGCAGCCAGGAAGGGAGTGGCAGAAAATTTTCCAAGTGATGAAAAGCAACAACATACAACCAAGATTGCTCTACCCAGCAAGGCTGTCATTTAAAATTGAAGGACAGATAAGGAGCATCCCAGACAAGAAAAAGCTGAAGGAGTACATCACTACCAAACCAGTATTACAAGGACTCATAGAGGGACTTCTTGAAGATAAGAGGGGGGTTAAGCATGGGTGAAAGGGGAAGCGATTAAGAAGTACAAATTAGTTGTTATACAGTAGTCATGGAGCTATAGGGTATAACATAAGGAATATAGTCAATAATATTGTAATAACGATGTATGGTACCAAATGGGTACTAGATCTATCAGGATTATAGATGGGAATGGGGTTGGGAGCAGGGTGAAAAAGTTGAAGGCATTAAGAAATACAAATTGGTAGTTAATATAGTACGGGGAATATAATCAACAGTATTGTAAAGATCATGTAAGGTGCCAGATGGGCACTGGACTTATCAGGAGAATCACATCATAGACTGTGTAGATGTCTGATCAATGTGTTATATGTCTGAAGCTGAAGTAGAATAATATTGAATATCAACTATAACTAAATATATAGGTATATACAGTCACGGGATGTGGAATACAGCATAGGGAAGATAATCAATGGTATTGTAACAGATTTATATGATGTTAGAGGGTTAGTCGCTGGGGGGGGGTGTTATCACTTTATTAGTTTAAATGTCTAACTAATACATTGCTTTGTATACCTGAAACTAATAAAAAACAAAAGCAACCTAAAACAAAATAACTTAAATATCATTAGAGACATCCAGATTTTTTCAAAATAATCTATTTAAAAATCTAAGTAAATACTGGTATTGATCTACCCATTTTGGAGAATTCACGTTAAATCACGTAGTGTGGGGTAATCAAAAGTTGTTAACTTCCTGTGATACAAATGGTGCTCAAAAAGTAAATGAAGATGGATACTAAAATTTTTTTAACTGAATATTTTTACTTTCAGAAGCATAGAGGTCTTTGTACATTCCTGATATGTTGCTTGAATGCTGTGTGTGTGTGTGTGTGTGTGTGTGTGTGTGTGTGCGTGTGTGCGCGCGTTCCACTACCAAGGGAGGCAGCATTTAGAAAGGAAAGATGAAAATGAATAAGAAAAAAAGCAAAAATTCCAAAATACATTTCAACAATACATTTAATTTTTATTCTAATGTTCTAACCAATATATGAAAAGGACTGCTTTTTGAAAAGGCAATTTCCTTTTTCACCTGAAGTAAAAATTCCTGTGTGTTCAAATCCATTTCAAACTTCAAAGGACAGAGTAGCCTTGGCATGGTTCTTGCAAGCAGTTGGGTAAATTGACTACATAATGAGTCCTTGGCTGTCCCTAACCAAAACTTTGTTGGACAGGTTCATTTACAATCCTCAAACAGAATGACCTTCCATCTGGCTTAATGGCCCCTGGATTGTTGCAAATGCGACCTGACATTTCCTTATGGGTGAGTTATTAAATTATATCACAGAACACAATAACATAATTTGGTTTCAGAGCCTAAGTGAAAGTGATAGTCCAGCAGATTAAGATGTAAAATTCCTTTGCAAAATTAAGTTATTTATAATCTGATGCATACCCCTTGTTTTATCTGCCATATAATATAATTATTTTCCACAGTACAGTAGCTGCATATCTGACAATGCTGACAGAACAGAAACAGCATTTGAAGAGGAGAACTTCAGCAGGCAGGTAACTGACTTTTATAGTTATCTTTCCAAAGTGAAACCACTTGCAATTTTTGCTTTTTTTTTTTTTTTTTTTTTTTTTTTTTTTTTTACCTAATGGAATTGATCCATTAAGCAATGCTTCTCTCTTGCACCTAATAGTATTAGACATACTTAATTCTATGAGCTACAATTTCTTAACACATCCTGAAATATCTGCTTGGAGATGACTAATACAAATATATTTTAAATGTAGGGGTTTCATCTATTTAGCTATTTTCAGCAATTGTGATTGGATGAAAAGTAAACCAATGTCTCATTTGTTGCTCTATTAGACAATTGAATTATTACCTCTAATTCTCTAATAGTCTGGATAAATTTCAAAGACCAATAAAGCTAAAGGAACAACACATTTCTATAATTATTCATAGACAATGTAAATTTTCCTTTATTTAAAAAAAAAAACTGTTAGTGCTTACTAGGTAGGCCTGTGCTAGGTTTTATCAAAACTAAGATAGCAATAGAAATAATGATTAACATTAGCTAAAGTGTGATATCAGTGAGAGGTGCAATTCCCCCTTCCCACCCTTCTTTAGTTCTTATGGCTGAATTAGTAATAAAATAATAAAATTAATACAAGACTAGATTAAGAGAAGGAAAGCTCTATATTCTTTTAACTCTTGATAAGGTTCTCTCAGCCTTGAGGAGCAGACAGGGCACCTATCACATGGGAGATTTATCTCCTTTTAGGGGCACAGAAAGGTCAGGGTTTTCTTCTTGCATGGGTGATTTCTTCAGTAACCTTAATTCAAAATAATAAGCCATCATAGGATACCTTGGGGTGGCCTGCCCTGGGCCCTCACACCTACTATGTCACAAGTCTATTTTAATCACATATGTATTCTGAATCCCTAAAATACACCTGAAACATAGTAGGAGATCAAACATCATGGAATAATGTTTGCTATGAGCTTCACGTATGTATTCTCATTACCCTTGAGATGTCCCTACTAGGTAGACACTGTTATTTCTCCTTATTCTGAATGAGGAAAATGAAGAGCAAATATGCTTAATCATTTCCCCAAAGTCATGGAACTAATAATGTCTCGAAGCCAGAGAGACTGGCTCCAAAGCCTGTTCTTTTGAGCAGTTGTCCTGTTTTTCATCCCTACCCTCAGGAAGTTCACTCACAGATGTTAATTTATCCACAATAAAGACATCTGAAATTAAGCTTACTTTTTGATCTTTGCATGTGTATGAGGGCATTTTTATACTCCACTCTTATTCTGATCCATGACATAAATTACACTATATATATTAAGGAATTTCAACTGCTTGATAAAACCAATTTGACTCAATGAGAGCTAGCAACTTCGCTTGAAGTAATATCATTCTCACATCACTTGTTTTAGCAACAGTTAATTCTTCTCACATTCTATCTTCCAAACTACATCTATTATAGCTTCAAATCCAAGATTAAAGCTAATTTCCTGCATTAAATCTTCTCTCATTTAATAATATTGACCAGTTCATGGATCTCTTAATCTAATTGGGCTCTGTCTATATAAATCCAAATAATCTTACATCAAGATGAAAACATCAAACTTACATGAAGTCTTGAAAATCCTACCAAATGGATACTTTTTTCTTCTAAGTTTTTGAATAACACCATATCTACTGATTACTTATCCTTTTTCCCCCATAAAAACCTACACGCACACACACACTCACACACACATTCTCACACGTGTGTGTTGTTTTATTTTGGAGGGGCTAAGAATTTGAACTCATGGGCCCTAAACCCTCCTGAGGTTATCACATACCTTCAATAAACATAAAAACCACATACTATCTACATTGTTAACATTTCCACATGGCTCTTTTCTGAGAATTAGAGGAACCCATAGAGAGTTCAATAAATACCATAGTCATTTCTACATCATGGCCTTTAAAGCTTATGAGTCTTTTTCCATACTAAAACTGAGATTTTCTTTGTCATTTTTTTGGAACATGACAAGGCAGGCACTATAATCTATATTTTCCTGTTGAAAAAACTACTCTCAGAAAGTTGAAAAACCATGACCATGGTCAGCCATCTAGTGGAATCATGGATTTTCACTTTGCTTCTTTTAAGATGAGTGATTTAGCCAAGATTAATAAATATCATCGCCTTATTACATAGTTACTATGAGTAATCACCCACCTACTTCCCTATTCTACCATAAATCCCCCAGGTAGCATGTATGCTCCAGCCAAATGAGAGGAGCCAATTCAAGGCTTTTTGTGCCCCATGGATTGTATTCATTTTTGTCTTCCTTTGACTGACAGTGTCTGCTTGCAACCCTCTTTCCTTCCTATACCTCCACAGACTGAAGTCCTACTAGACCTTAAGGGTCAAGTTTAAATATTAACTACTTTAATAACTTATTTAACAGCTGAACGTGAATTCTGCACATGCTGCACACTTATAACCATGGTTTGCCTCTAACAGAAGTGACCTCACACTGCCCAATATTGTAATTCTCCCTTTTCTCAATTTATTCACCTCCTGAGTTCTAAGTCTCCAAGGGTAGATGAAATGAATGTGCTGTGCCCCACTTACCACACACTCACCCTCACATAAATACCTACACAGGTGGTGTGCTAGTAAACTGGCACCCAAAAAGGCAAAAAAAAAGAAAAGCAGTGATTTGTTTTTACTTATGTTCATGATGTACATACTCTTCCCTGGCCAATTACAAGCTACCAACCATTTAATAACCAGCTTACAAATTTTCTTTACATTTTAAAAATTGATTCGTGGTATTTTTAGGAACTGGCTCACATACACACATTCACACTCACTAGCATAGTTCTCTGTACACAATCAACAATCAATGGTATGCAATAAAGAAGGCCAGCAAGGGTAGAGTACAGAAATGAAGGAAGGCAGAAACCTAAACAGGAAATTCTATGTTGGGGGCTTCCTATAGTGCTAATAAAGCAGGGCAGCATATGCTAGTCTTGTTTCCCCATATTATCTATCAAGTATCTCCTTGTTTTTCTCAGTTGTCCTCTCTCTCTCTCTCTCTCTCTCTCTCTCTCTCTCTCTCTCACACACACACACACACACACACGCACACACGCGCGCGCACACACACACACACACACACACATCATTCTTTGCCAATTATTTTTCCTCTTTCCTCTGTGCCCTCTCATCTTATAGCTAAACATTAACACAGCAGGAGGAGAAAACCCATGGTGGTAGAATTTGAAAAGTAGAGCCTTAACATCCTCCAAAACTCACAATGCCCCCTTAAACAGTCTGTTCTCCAGTGCTTTCATTAATCCAGGCTGGGAAGCTGTAGTCTTATGAGTTCAAGCAGTTTACCTATCCAGGAGACTACTTCTGGACTTGTCATTTTCCACTGACAGTTATCCTGCCCATGATATCTTTGCAACTAATGGCCTTTCAGAGAATATTTGAAATGGAATTACTGAAATCTCTGTTAGGCTTTTGCTTAGGCTCTTGCCATTGGGCAGATAGAAGTTCCTCGGGAATATGATATTCAATTCCATCTGGACCAGCCTGCTAGCTAGAAGGCGCCTATAATATTTATTTAGTTTTTCAGTTGCTTTATAAAATTGCATCCATGATGAAAATGCCCCAAGGAATAAACTGAGAATTAGCACATCAATTATAAATAAAGCATTTAGAACAACAGCGATTAAAGCTCAAACTAGCTTTTTAGTGCGATCATTCATTCTGGGCCACTAATAAAGAAAAAACTAACAAGGTGTGGAAAGACAATATAATCACTAAATTATCTGTCTACTTATCTAGCTATCATCTATCTATCTACCTGTCATCTATCTATCATCTATCTTATCTACCTATTTAGCTATCTACCTCCCTAACTAAGATCTGAAGTCATCAACTCAGGGTTTTTTTATCCTGATTCTGTTACTTTATACCTTTGAAATAACACACAGCTAATTTGAACTCCCCAATTTATATTTCCATCTTCAAGGATGATGTCTGTTCTACCTCTGGTAGTGTTGCTAATTTCCAGCTTATACTGCCCTCAATATTTCTTTCAGTTTCCATTTCATCTGACTTTTAATAAAAATGGCATACATTGGAGATCGTGCACATTATCTGTTTCCATTTAGATAGAAACAGCCTAAACCTACAGCATAATATACTTAGGCTAGTAAACAGTTGCCTTTTTTTTTTTTAAAGATTTTATTGGGGAATGGAGGGAGGGGAACAGCACTGGGGAATCGGAGAAGGGGAACAGACAAGTTGCTGTCCTTTTGTTCTTCAATCTAGTTGTGGAGGACATTGTTTCACTGGCCCATGTTGGTGTCATCATTGTGCTCTTCTCGGGTGAGGCAGATCAGTCGCCGGCCTCTGGAGAGACGCTCACAGCGGCTCTTGGCAGCTCACAACGGCTGCCAGCTACTCATGCTGGCTGCCAGCCACTCACTGTAGCTTATGGCAGCCCACTACAGCAGGGGCTGCAGTTATGCTGTCTCAGGAACTCACAGCAGCCCAGCTCCAGGTGGAGCTGTTGTTCACCATCATAGCTGTAGAGGGCAGTGTCACTGGCCTTTATATGTGGGATCTGAACAAGTGCTGCTGGCGTCCCAAGCTAGCTCTTAACCAACGTGCCACTCGGCCGGCCCAACAGGTGGCTTTTTTAATAGTGAAATGTTCAAAATCAAGCAAGGATTGTTCTCTTTTTATATATTATGCATTTTTTGTTGGTTCCCTTCCAGACTCTCATTCTAAGTATAAACTTTTCTTGCCCTTTCCCCAAGCCTTTGGACAAAGATATTTCTTCCAAGACTATACCATATCAGTATCAAAGACTGGCCTGCCCTGCCCAGTGTCCTAGAGTTGGTGTTGAGGTTTATATTATTTTCTTTTTTAACACTACCACAATGTGTTATTATATTATTTTCTTGTTTCAATTTTTCATTATTTTTGATAGTTATTGTATACTAGAATATTAAGCTGTGCCTGGGCAATTTATGTGTGTAATGATTGCCTTTATATGCCTAACGTTATACTAGTACAATAATTCCTGGTAAACTGAATGAATGAAGGACAGAATCTCATAAATGATCCCCTCCTAATGGAAAGCTCATTTGTTCTTATGGAAGCAAAGAGCACATCATTCTACATATAGGTCATTCTGATGTAGCCAAAGTAAATTAATGTACAAGGTAAAAAAGGTCTCAACTCTCCTGTGTCTCTTAAATTTTCAAATATTCAAATAAATATAATTCCTAGAACATTCTCTCAATTTCTCTCTTACATTAGGTGTAGAAAAACTCATGGTGCTCTACTTAGGTCCCACAATTATTATTTCCTTGAGAATAATATCAGGGTATTTTTATAGCCCTCATATCATATGTAATACCTACACGTGTCTTCAAACCTCAGATGATAGCAAAAATAAATTATTTGTATTTAGTTGGTGCTCTATTTAAGAAAAGTTCATTGTATATATAAAATCAATTTACATTTCACTTAAATACAGTGTTCTTTTTCATGAGATTAAATGGCCTCCCTGCTTTAAGAGTGAGAAAAGTTAAAGAAAATAAAAAATAAAAATAAATAAATAAAAAACTTGACTTCCACTTTCACATTTTCAAATGAAAAGGATATCTCAGTCATTTGTAACACATCTTAATTGCTTCATTATATTTTTATAGAGCACCTGAATTGCTTGGAAGCAGTTTAATTAAAATGGTGCTTGTTTTATAGTTAACAGAAATGCGAAAAGCACATATCCAGCAGCACCATCAATCATATTTTTTCTTTGCTGCAGTCTTAACGACAATCTAGACTGAGCAGATTAATAAGGCGGTGGAATATTTGAGCACCATCAGAATTTAGATGTGTGCATCTTCTTGGACCTCAGCTTCTCAGAAACCTTAGCGTGATCTTTACTCGAATCTGCTACATCATTTAATGAATCGTTGGCCATAATGTGTTTTGTGGTCTGACTGTACATTCACCAATTCTGTACATTATGAGAGAAAGGGAATTTTCAAGAAAGCAGTAGTTACCATTAGGCTCAATTTGACATAGCATTTGTAGTTTCACTATTATTTTCAGTTGGAATTATCAGCAAACCAAGAGAGGCAGTTTTGAGTCCTAATTCAGTGGCAGGCATGCTGTATGATCTTGATTAAATCAATTAGTGGGGGGCGGGGGGTGGTTTCCACTTTCTAAATAAAATGGACTTCTTCCCTGGAGATTTGTGACATAGTAAAGTTTTTGTGTGTTTGTGACTTAAGACTATTGGAGGTAGAAAGGATAGAGGTATAGAATTTGAGAGGGTTTCCGGGAATATGAGAAAAAACGTGCTTGTATAATAGTACCTGAAGGTAACACCTATTTGGCAATTCCTAGAAGTTTCTGAAATGACTAAGTAGTTCACCACAGGACTCTGGCAACAGTGTTGATCTGACCCATCACCTACATTTTTCTTCCTTACAATCACAATCACATTAGAATTTGCAAGCTCTTAACGGTCCATGCCAGAACCTGCCTCAGTTCTCTGAGAATGGAAAATTGGGGGATTTTTAGAAGATTTCCTCATCTGGAACTTGTTCCAATATTTACACCAAACTATAATAAAGCATTCAGTCATTCGATTGTCACCCATTCAATAACTATTTACTGAATATTTATGATGTTTCTGGCACAGTTGAGGTCAAGTTTATTGTTTTTGACATCAGGGCTTGATTATTAAATATAGATAAGAGATATAGGATATAAATAATGTGATCCTCAAAGCAAGAAAGTATTTTAAACACTAAAATACACATATTTTGTAGTGAAACTTCATAAAAAATTTTCTGACCAATACAATGCTATATGAAATTCTCTCCTATGAATAAAGTAATCCAGCTCTGATTTATTAAAAATGCCAGCAGAACACAAGGCGACTCATAAAGTTATATAAATGTCAGAGCCAAAAAGTAAACAACTTTGCTATCCTGGAACCAATGTTGAATTTTAAAATATAATAGCTAAAACTGATAGTATCCACCCCCTCCCCTAAACACACACACACACACACACACACACACACACACACACACAGGAAAGAATTTAGTTACATAGAGAAGAGAGAAGAAGAAGAATACTTAAGTTTAAGATTTGAAAAACCCATATTCTCTTATCTAGAATAATCCACCATAATGGAAAAATTACCTCTAGTTGGATAAACAATCGTTCTGGTATAG
This sequence comes from Aselliscus stoliczkanus, assembly GCA_033961575.1. Classification (NCBI taxonomy): domain Eukaryota; kingdom Metazoa; phylum Chordata; class Mammalia; order Chiroptera; family Hipposideridae; genus Aselliscus; species Aselliscus stoliczkanus. The sequence goes on from CM066728.1 coordinate 184,413,121, forward strand.
TGGATTGAATGGTAGCTGCCAAAGAGATTTGTCCACAGCCCTGGAACCTGTGAATGACACCTTATTTCAAAAAAAGTCTTTGCAGATGCAATTAAGTTAAATATCTATAGCTGAGATGATCCTTCATTATCTGGGTAAGCTCTAAACCTAATGACAAGTGTCCTTATAAGAGACACACAGAGGAGAAACTCACTGAGAGAAAGAGGAGAAAACCATGTGAAGAGAGCGGAGTAAGAGATTGGAGATCAGTTGTCACAAGCCAAGAAACGCCCGGGACCACCAGAAGCTAGAAAAGTCAAAGAATTCTCCCCCAGAATCTTCAGAGGAAGTGTGGCCTTTCATATAACTTGATTTTAGATGTCTGGCCTCCAGCACTGCATGAGAATACGTTTCTATTGTTTGTAAGCTATCAAGTATGTGATAACTTGCTATGGCAGTCCTGGAAAACTAATACACCTGATACATATTTTATTTTTTCATGTGATCCACTACACAATTATTATAAACCAATAATGTTGTATCTTGTCATGACTCTGAATTTGCCTAGAACTTTTTCGGAGCATGCCAAGAAATCTCGTCCTATACAGAATGGGATCATTTTCCCCAGTTTATTTGCCTTTTAATTTTGCTCATTTTATAATATACACCATTCAGTGCTATCCATCTAAACCTACCATTGTTTTCCTGTAAAGTCCTTGCCTTTGTCAACCATCTTGAAAATCCATCAGCAGTCCAGGATGGTATTATTCAATTTCATTTTCTTCTATTTCTTACAGTTTCTGCTTAAAGTTTCAAGCCCATGCCATTCACCAACATTTCTGTTTTACTAATCCAAAATGGATTTTTATTACTGTTCCACTCCTGTTCTCTCACATTCCTCCTTTCAGTTGTCAACTTCTTTGGCTGCACCAGTTGTTATAGCATTCTATCTTTCTTATTTATTATCACAACAGAGTTTTAAGTTTTTGAGCATACTAAGCATAATGCCTAAAATTTACTTCAGCTTTCCACAAACTTTCTACTCAAAACTTTCTACTCAAAACTATATTCTTCATCTGGCTCTTGCATTACTATGGTCATCTCCTTATTTTTATATTATTGCAGAACCATTTATTAATTCCCATGTTAATGTTTTTTCTCTTGTCTTTGAATGGGGTGGGGGAAGCTATCTATGCCTCCTGTTTGGTTCTAAATATCTCTAGTAGAATTTTCATGTGTGCCATCATTTTATTTCCAAAAGCAGCTTTCTAAATACATTACACAGTACATTCATTTAATTCTCTTAGTAGTGCTATATACTGTGTACTCCAATGTTAATATTCTCCATTCCTATTAGATGAGGAAACTGAGGTACAAGGTACAAAGCATTCAGAGATTTATTAAAAGACCCACACATTGAGAATTCCCCCATATAAAGTCTGATATGAAAACTACCTTTAGGGTACCAAAAACCCACCTCAAATTACCTCCATCTAGGAACACCATTCATGTAACTGCTGCCTTTGTCTGAAAATTCTCATTCCAGAACCAGGTATAACTTGTTTTCCAGAACCAAGATGTTTATCAAAGCAATTTTCTAAAAAGATGTAAATGCCTTTTCTCTACTAATGCCAGTTGTTGTATGATTGTATCTTTCTTACCCAGAAACCAAAGATCTCTGTTCCAACTGCAGCCATGGAGAATGTGAGAAATTACTGCACAAGCTTTTACAAATTGCCTTTCCTTCTTCTTCTGCCTACAACGATTTCTATATTCCAATACTAATTTCTGTTGGAGTCTGCAGCAGGGGTAGTGAAACGTGTGTGTTTAAATTGTCATCATAGCCAGAATTTTCAACAGTCTGCCTTTTTGAATTACCATTTCTCTAGCACTGGCAGCTTTTCTTTGCAAGACGTGCATTGTTTTGAAGTTCATGATCAAAATTTTATCAGACACTTAGTTCTTCATTCTCCGAAGCTAAATGACCATTCAGCTCTTTCATAAATCTCTATAAACTTGAATGAATATTTGCATAGCTATTTATATACCTATTTCTCAGTCTTTACAAAGGATTCTTAGAGGGTAGTTTCTGTGTCCTATTGATATTTGCATTATCTCTACCCTGCATTGCTTTTGCTTGATGGAGGCATGGATAGATGGATGAATGAATGTTAGTTGAAGCTACACTGTCATTTTGGCCTCATGTACTAAGGAAGTTTTGTGCTTGAAATGCTTTTCCTCTCAATAAATTCTTTGAATAACTGGCCATGTTCAAGATTAGCGCAAAGGTTTTCTTCTGTATTAGTAATTCCCTAACTTGACTGGGCATAAGAGTTACAAGGGTTGCTTGCTGAAAAAGAAATTCTCAAGTCCTTCTGAAGATGCCAAATCAAAACATTCAAGAAAACGCAGGGAAGGGCGGTGGTTAAGCGCTGGCTTGGGAAGCCAGCAGCCCCGGTTCGGTCCCACAGATGAGGGCCAGTGACACTGCCCTCAAAAAAAAAAAAAAAAGAAAAAAAAGAAAACGCAGGGACTCCGTATTTTTAACAAGCACTCAGGTCACTCTTCTGAACAAGCACTTCTGGAAAAAGTTGAATATCATGAAATCTATACATGCCAGTGAGGAACATTCACCCCAATAGTTTTTTGGGTTTTTTTTAACCTTTTTCATGATACTTTTAACCTTCTGTTTTAAAGTACACTTTTATGTGTAAAGTCTAACTATGAAACTGTGCCCCCTTGTGAGTTAGAAGCTTGTTTGGGTCAAATTTGGAATTCACCATACTAGAGCACAGTGCTTTGCAAATATTTGTTTAGTTGAGTCATTGCATGTACTTGGCATAATCATCTCTTCATGAGAAAAAAGAGCTACGATTTGCTTTTTAAGCAATTTAAAAGACAAGTTTTAAATAAGTGTAGGGTAACTTCATTCATTATTTCTAACATACAAAACATGTTAACATAATGCTTAGTTTAACTGAATTTCAATGACATCTTGTTATATAAATTTAAAAGCCTGGGATATTTAGTGAGCTCTTCTAATCTTATATCTTTATTTAAATTTTTTGTGTGTGACTTGTGTTAATAGTCAACAAACAACCAGTAATAAACTTGCTGCTTATAAAACATCAATTAAATAACTGATGCCTAGAATAATAGATTTAAAAATAAAAACCTAAATAGAAGGAATAATCAAATAGATTGAAAAGCAAGCACAAGTTGAGGTGGGGAGAAAAGGACCTTCTAAGGAACTGAAGTTGACACCCAGCAAATGAAAATACTGTTGGCTGGATGCAAAACATAACACATCAGTCACGATGGCCAGACAAGCAGAACCACAACAGCACACTGAAAAAACAAGGGAATGTGATCTTTAAACAACAACGCTTCTCAACAAATTCACTGACAATTAAGAGCAATCTATTTTGACAATGCAGAAAAGAAAACAAAGAGAACTCCGTGATAGGTATTTGCACACCAGTATGCACGTATGGACTTCCTGTGATGATAAATTCAGGCCATTTTACTAAAATGATGAGTGATTCATATCACTGAGATTATATTTTTTGAACTATTTTTAATAATTATTTAATTTTTTTTCTATTTCTTTTTGTTTATGTAAATTTCAGACATGTGGAAAAACAGTGTTGCGTAGTGGTTAGTACCCCATATTCTGGGGACCTCCAGCAAATTGTCTAGTCTGACTATCCTTCAGCTTTTCCTCCATAAAAGGAAGATGTTAATGACTAACTCATAAGGTTATTGTAAGAATTAAATGGGTTAAATAAGTTAAAGTGCTTACTTTCACAAAGGACTTAATAAGTGATACCAATTAGTAGCAGCAGCTACAAGCAATTAAAGAGTAATGTGTCAAGGTGACTTAGGTACACATAACAGAAAGTCTTAAATATCTTAAACAAGAGTGAAATTTATTATCACTGTGGTAGGCAATTCAAAGACTCCCCAAAGATTCTTTGTTCTAAGCCTAGGAACCTGTAAATATGCTACTTAAATGGCCAAAGGGATTTAAGGTTGCAGATGGAATTAAGGTTGGTAATCAGCTGGCTTTGAGCTGAGAGTATTCTGGATTACCCAGGTGGACCTAATTTTACCACAGGGTCCTTAAGTGAAAGAAGGAAACAGGAGACTCAGAGTTAAAGAGAATTACGTGGAAGTAGAAATTGGAAAGATGCAATTGCTGACTTTGAAGATGAAAGAGGGCCACAAGCCAAAAAGTATGGTCAGTCCCTGGAACATAAAAAAGGTAAAGGAATGGATTCTCCCCTAGAATCTTCAGAAAGATGGACGGTATTACGCTACGTAAAATAAGACAGATATAGAAAGAAAAATACCATGTGATGTCACTTATATGTGGAAAATAAAGAACAGAATAAATAAACAAACAAAACAGAAACAGACTCATTGGTGCAGGAAACAAATTGTTGGTTGCCAGGTGGGAAGGAGGTTGGGGAATGGGGTAAAAAAAGTGAAGGGGTAAAGAAGTACAAATTGGTAGTGACAAAATAGTCATGGGGATGTAAAGCATATGGAATATAGACAATAATATGGTAATAACTGTGTATATACCAGGTGGGTAATATATTAGTCAGGGAGATCATTTTGTAAATTATACAAATGCCTAACCATATGCTGTACAACTAACCAATATAAAATAACATTGAATGTCAACTGTAATTGAAAAATTAAGAAAAGGGGGAAAAGGGTAAAGGTGAAGAAGAGAATCAAATCTCCAGGTATAAAGCAAATAAGTCATGGAGATGTAATATACAGAATAGGGAATATAGTCACTAATATTGTGAAAGCATGGTACAGTGTCACAGGGTTGCTGGACTTATCATAGTGACCACATATTTAGGTATATAAATGTTGAATAACTATGGTATATATCTGAAACTAATATAATATTGTATGTTAGACTTATTTAATAAAAATCTTTAAAAATTTAAATTTAGATATTAGGAGACTTTTAACCTAGGGAAAAAAGGGTTATTTGGTGTACAGAACACCTTTATTTAACCAAATAAACAAAGACTATTTAAACATAAATGGAACAAAATAAAACTTCTAAAACATGGCATTAAAAAAAATTGCAGCCTTGCCAACATCCTTATTTTAGTCCACTCAGACCCATTTCAGACTTCTGAACTCCAGACCTGAAAGATAACAAACTTTTGTTGTGTTAAACTGCTAAGTTTGCGGAAATTTGTTGTAACAGCCATAAGAAAATATTATATCACTCACAGAGTCCATGATAATGAGTCTCCAAAATTGCTTAAACCAGCAGCTCACCAACATCATCATGAACTTGATGAGACAGAAAATTGTTGATAAAAGTGATCCTAAAGGGGGACTGCCCAGGCCTGCATCCCCTCCCAAAGAACCACCCAGGCTCATCCCCTACAAATCATTCTAAGATGCTAAACCACTCTAGAAAGAGGAGATAAGACCCAATTGGTGTTAACTGGTTCTTGGGCCGGCCAAGTGGCATGGTGGTTAAGCGCTGGCTTGGGAAGCCAGCGGCCCCGGTTCGGTCCCACATATGAGGGCCAGTTGACACTGCCCTCAAAAAAAAAAAAAAAAAAAAAAAAGTTACAGGTGTTAACTGGTTCTTCACACACATGCAAACTACCAAAATCTGTCCTTAAGTTAAACCCTAGCCTAATTATAATACAATTAGAATGGAATGAACATAAAGGTTTGCCCCCCCCCCATGGGTTTTTCTGTATGCGTTCTGGGTAAGGGCATATGCAGAAAGAAACTAGTTATATGACCAACATGTCAATCAAATGACCTCAGTCTATATGTCACATCTCCTGCTGTAAAGAAATTTACCTACCCTTTTCTATATAAGAAAAAACTAACCTAAAGTTAGGTGCGGTTGTCTGCCCTGGCAATTTCTATGCCTGTGTCTTTCTTCTTGAATAAACTTATTTCCTTGCTTTCCTCATTTCAGGCTGAGTCTGTGAATTCATCTCACCTTTTGCAAATGCCCAGGGCTAATTCCAATGACACAACAGAACTCACATTTCTTTCATCTTGGCTTTGCCATCATCAGTGTAAGGCCAGCAACCCTGACAGGCATAAAATGGCTTCACCAGCTTCCACTTCTCAACTTTACAAACCTACACAGATATAAGAGCAAATTACATGTCTTTCTTCTGTTGCTGAAGCTTGTCAATTCACTTTATTTTTGATATCTTTGTGATAAAGGATTTTTATTCTAATTTTATTAATTATATTAATCTTTCCTTTTTCTGTGTAGTGAAGAGGGTTATACTGCCCAATATCAAATAGTTTTCTGAGCTGGTCTCTGAAAGATAAGAGGATAGGGATATTTGCAAAAGCCAAAGAGTATAACTCAAAAAGAATGCTCTTGTTTTCTCTTAAAAGAAAAGCCCTTTGTGGGAATCTGGACCATTACTGGAGTCATCTCAGCAATCAACAGGTATACTCTTTCTGTGTCTGTTTTTAAGAGGGACAAATGTGTGGCAGAGATTGAAGCAACCATTTAGACAATGAGGGTTTTAAACTATTAGAGTTATCCAGTTTGTTTGTTTTTTCAACAATGAGATACTTGGAAACAAGAATACCTCTTTGTAATTTATAATTCTCAAAGATTCCAGGGAAAATTTGGTGGAGAAATGGGACTGAGAGATTTGGGACTGAGAGATTTAAATCAATTTAAATAACTGATTTAAGTCTCAAAATGAGATGAGACCTCCATTTATATGCCAAGCAGTAACATGAGACATACTAGTTAGAAATGTACGCTCTCATGGATAAATCAGAAAAGAAAGAAAAGAACCATTCTTTTCTATGTATATCAGGAAAAATGAGTATGATAGCAATGAATGAAATAGAAACAATTACAGTCATAGACTGTACATGTTTGAATAGTATGTTTTGAATGGTTAAAATTCTCAGACTCTCATAATTTAACCTCTCAAATGTTTTTTGTGAAGTGTTCTGAATGGGTATCATTGCATTCAATTCACTGATATATCTACCCAAGGCCACACATTGGCAGACTTTTACCAAATAGCTCTATTGATGCCAAGTAATGGATAATTTGTAGTAGACTAAAATTGAAAAGGGGGAGAGATCATCTCCAATCCACTACAAAAGGACACTGGAAAATGTCTCCTGTAAAATTTGGAAGATACGAAAGCGTAAAAGATAAATAAATAAAAGAACAACAATAAGCCAGATAATCACTACCTAGAGACAAAATCCTGGGCTCTTTAAACATTTTATAGAGTAAGTAAGTTCTTTTGAAGATTTTTCAATGAGTTTTCCACTGACATTTCCTCTGAAATGTGACCTAGCATTGGGTCACATCTAGTAAATGTTCTACGGACAGTTAAAATAAAGCCTCTCTTAAAGTTCTAAATTTTATTTCTATGATATATTAGACTTGTATATACTTAATATTATATTCAAAAATTTTAAATTTAATATCTATGTCATATATTGTATCATTCAATAATATATGTAAATCAAATTATATCATTCAATTTTTAAGCCCTTAATTATAATTAATTGTAATGTCCTTAAATTCTAATAGACTTACTTCCATATTAAAATATTTTTCCTCCCAAAATTCTTTGTTCTAAATGCATTCCAAATATATGTTGTCTTATGATGTACAAAATTATTCATGATTGTTAGACTTATGGGACAACTTTGTAAGTATAAACTAACCCTGTATTTTTTGTTAATTATTTTTATATTGAATTTTATCTGTCTATTAGTGTTATTCTTTTTGTTTAGATTTGCCTTGGGTAATCTCCATTTTCAGTTTTCCTATTCATTTTGTTTTATATGCAAATCTTGTGACTGAAGGCAGCTTTAACATCAAACTAATAAAATATCAGTTTCAGCAACTTTCCAAAGCTGTGTGACAGATTGTATTTATAATGGTGTACTCATTTTCTTAAAGAGAGCCACAAACTTTTATAAGCTTCAGGTCCATCACACCTGGATTTTACTGTTTGCTGGCAACACATAGGTGGGTTTTTAAAACCCAATCTGAAAGTCTTTCTTTTAATAGGGTATTTAACATACTCATTATAGTTGAGATATTTGATCTTATTTCTGTCATATTTTTACAGTATTTACAGGTCCTTTGATATGGTCTCATGATTTTGGTTTTGAACACTTTCTTACTTTCTGATTTATCCATTTTTTAAATCAAGTCATTTGTCTTCTTATATCATATTGTAAGAGTTTTTCATATGCTTGGCATGTAAGTTCTGTATTAGATAACACGTTTGGAAATATCCAATCTGTGTCTTGACTTTTCATTTCTTTAATTGTGCCTTATGAAGGGCAAACATTTTTAATTTTGATGAAATAAAATTTAACTTTTTATTTATTTTTTATTTTTTTATGATTCATGCTTTTGTGTCTTATTCAAGAAATCTTTGCTTAAACCAAGGTCACAAATATTTTCTCTTAAGTTTTCTTCTAGAAGTTTTATAGTTTTAGCTTTTATATTTAGGTCAATGATGCATGTCGATGATTTAATGTCAATTTTTATATATGTTATGAGGCAAGGGTCAAGGCTCATTTACTTTTGCAATCTTCAGCAAGTAGAAAGACTTCATAATACAGGCGTCAGAAAAACTCTTGAGAAGGATATTACCTTAGTAGTAAGGCTAAAATACAAATAGTTCTACTAAAGTCAGTTCTGAGTATAGTGTTTAAAAAAGAAAAAAAAAAAAAAGGATCAAACCAATTCCAAGTAACTGTCAGGTAGGAACACAAACTATACCAAGCCTTCCGTAAGCTTTGGGAATTCATTGCCCTCTTGCTTTCTGGTGGTTCTTTCTTTCCCTGGCCTCATGTAGTTCCTTGTAATGTACGCACTGATTAGTACTTAACCAAAGGCTTGAAGAGACTCCTCTTCTGATCTCAGAATCTGAAGACCCCTCTCTCTGTGAAGGTCCCTTGTCTCCAGTATTCCCCTTCGCAAATTCTAGCTCCTGGACTCCCTCTTGAGACCTCAGGAAGCTGTTTCCCCTCCCTAGGGTGACCTGAAAACTGCTTCCAGGCAGTAATCTGGGGCAATGACACAGCTCAAATAGTTTATTTCCCTTTTCTCAGAGAAACATGGCCTTTGTTTGCTGTCCAATATCTGAAAACATATTGCTTATATGCTGTCTAGTTTTCTGCTTGATAAAGTACGAGGTGAATCTCATTCCTCCTGTTGCTTCATAATGCCTGAACCCAAATACATTCAGAATAATATATTTTAGGAGTAAAACTCTTTTAAATGTTTATGCTATAAATGAATCAGTGACTATATAATATACCTGTCTTTAAAAAGCCTTATTTTTACTTATATCTTAGTGCCTTTTGGAAAAACCGGAAAGTTTTGCCATTCTTTCTAGCTGTTTCCAAATGATTACTTTACTGAATTGGTTAACTTTCAACTTAGAAAGCCTGAGGTGCCTGGTTATTAGAGGTAAATGCAATTAAATTTCATTAAAAGTGTAAGAGTGTCACTGTACCTGGCCTATATGCAGCTGTTGAATGAGGGAGAAAGATAATTAAGAAGTAATGAAAGAAATCAGGAAGAAAAGAAGTTAGATATCATGATGGTCAGTAGATAAGAGAATTTGGGGATTCAGCTTCAAAATAATCAAAGAAAAAAAGTAATTTCAAGTAGTTACCATTCTATTGATTCTCAGTCCAGGGTTCCTTCCTTTATATCACACAAGCTCCTTTCTTAATAAACACTTATTTTTTAAATGGGCCATTTACATTAAGTTTTTCTAGAATGAATTGACCAAGATTTCACATTAGCCATGGAATATGAGCTCTTGTCTGACTCAACTGAAATATTTAAACAAAGGAATTCATGCTATGAATAAATAAGGACCAGAATAATAAAGAAAATATTTCTAAAAGGCTATATCTGTTCTAACTTAAGTATTTAGGGTACTTAATTGTTGGTACACGAGGTACTTGGGGAAACAAGAAGGTTGCCATAAACATCATGTGTAAACAAAGCTATAAAATGAAACTATAACAAATAAAACCAATAGTAATGAATGCATATTAAATTGTCCATCAGCACTAGGAAAACAATTATTTGGTCTATACGAGGGAGGGTATTCATAGTCTCCTTTTTCAAATCTTACTTTGAGAATTCATATGTCTTGGGTTTTTTTTTAAAAGATTTTATTGGGGAATTAGGGGAGGGGAACAGCGTTGGGGAACCGGGAAGGGGAACAGACAAGTTGCTGTCCTTTTGTTCTTCAGTCTAGTTGTGGAGGACGTTGCTTCACTGGCCCATGTTGGTATTATCATTGCGCTCTTCTCGGGTGAGGCAGATGGGTCGCTGGCCTCTGGACAGCTGTTCACAGAGGCTCTTGGCAGCTCACGCAGGCTGCCGCCCCTTACGTTGGGTGCCAGCCACTCACTGTATCTTATGGCAGCCCACTGCAGCAGGCGCGGCAGCCCACGCTGCAATCCACACTGCCGCTGGCAACTCACAACAGCCCAGCTCCAGGTGGAGCTGTTGTTCACCATCTTAGCTATAGAGGGCAGTGTCACTGGCCCTTATATGTGGGATCTGAACTGGGACCCTGCTGCTCAGAGTTGGCATCCCAAGCCAGCTCTTAACCAACACACCACTCGGCCAGCCCTTCATATGTATTTTAAATAAATCTCTTTGAAGGCTGACATTCAATTTCCACCAAATACTCAAGTTGGTTTGATTCAAAATAAATAAAGCTTAATTTTCATTGGGACAGAACAGTTAATATGATTTCCTATTTATTTAAATATTTTGTTCCAGCTTGATGACTTATCAGAAGTTAAAAGGTTTCAAAGTTTCAAAAAAGTATGAATGAAGTTGACTACTAAGGAACAGACTTCCAAAATGACAACATATTTTCAAAGTAAGATCACATATGGTCCATGAAAATATCTGGCTGAAGGCCAGCTGAGTGGCGCATTGGTTAGGAGCTGGCTTGGGGCGTCAGCTCTGAGCAGCAGAGCCTTGGTTTGGATCCCACATTGATGCTGCGCCCTCTACAGCTAAGATGGTGAACAACAGCTCCACCTGGAGATGGGCTGCCATGCGTTGCTGGCGATGGCTTATGCTGCAGTGGGGCTGGCTGGCAGCGGGCAGGCGCTTTCGTGAGCTGCCGTGAGCAGCGGTCCAATGGCTGGCGAGCGACTGCCTCAGCTGAGAAGAGCACAATGATAATACCAACATGGGCCAGTGGGGCCAGTGAAGCGATGTCCTCCACAACTAGACTGAAGAACAAAAGGACAGCAACTTGTCTGTTCCCCTTCCCTGATTTCCCAATGCTGCTCCCTTCCTCCAATTCCCTAAAAAAAATCTTAAAAAAAAAAAAAAAATCTGGTTGATTGTGCCACAATACAAATCATCCTATAGGGTGATTTTTTTTTTTTCCCTCTCACTTTAAAAGACACATTTTTCCTGTGTATGTGTGTGTATTAATGAGTGGATATAGATAAAAGGAATTTAGAGTAAAGGAATAATGGCCAAAATTCATGTATGTTAAATACATACAGTGTATTTTCTTATAGACTATAGAAAAAAACAAAATGTAGTTTGCTTGAGGGCCATGTCTCTTATATAATAAGAGGTTCCATCGAGTTCTTCAGTTTCCTATTTAGTTTAGACAATCATCTAGATTTGTGAGTCATATAAACAGAGATATATATGAAAGCTAGTTGCTGTAATTTTGTTGCCTTTATGTAAAATCAATTGGGCCATAGTACCATTGCTTAATATACTTAACATACTTCTTACTAACATGAATATTCCATTCACATATGCATTAATATCAAGCCTCCTTCCAAAGAGAAGTGGAGGTAATTTACAAAGGTGCATGTGTACAACATTATGAAAAACAAGTAACAGATCAGGGAAAATAAACATATAGACAATGAAAATAATACTGGGGGTACCAAAAAAATGTATATACATGATTTGTATTATTCTTTTGTTATCAGTATATATTGAGTATTACAATTTTACTAGTTTTTTTCCTTTCTTAAAATGTGTATACATTGTTTTTTTTGGCATCCTCTGTACAAACTTAGAAGGAAAAGTAGTATCTCAACCACACATCACATGTTTCCCCATATTTTGGAAATTTGCAGAGTAAATAAACTAAAACAGGTATGACTTAGTAAAATATGTTTTATTATTATTACAATTACCTTTCCATTTTCCACTAAAAAATCCTCAGAAATCCACCAAACTCTTTTATATGGCCTAAAAGCCTTTTATATCATGATATCCACCCTCTTCTTAAGTAACATCTTTACTGTTCTCCGATGTGCAGTATGCTCTGGTTACCCAGGATGCCTCTCCATTCCCCTCCATGTCATGTTCTTGCACTTCTAGCCTTTCAGCATAGAGAGCCAATCTCTCTTTCTAGGTGAAATTACATGCAACTTGTAACATCAACTTTAGTGTTTCTTCCCCTCTGAAGAGTCTGCCAGCACTACAGAATAAGTGAGTCACCTATTTTATGTGGATCATCAGTATTTTAAAATTCCATGATAGTGTGACAGCACTTCTCATAAGTATTAACTGCAACTTACTGAGAGGGCAGAGACTATATCTTGTTCAATTCTGCATTCTCCCTTTTTTTTTCTTTTTTTTTTTTTATTAGTTTCAGGTGTACAACACAATGCAATAGTTATACTCTTTACCTGCCAAAGTGACAACCCCCCTCCCTCAGTTCGCCACCTCACTCCCCACCCATATCATACATATCTATTACAATTCCTTTGACTCTCTTCCACAGTATAGTCCACAATCCGTGACTATCTATATATTCAGTTACAGTTGGCATACAATATTATACAACATCAGTTTCAGGTGTACAGTGCAGTGATCAAGCCTCTACTCCATCCATGAAGTGGTCTCCCTAACAAGACGTGACATTTGACATGCCACAACATTTTTACAACATTATTATATTCCCCGAACTGTGTTTCATATCCCTGTGGCAATATTGTAGTTGTCTATTTATGCTGTCTAATCCTTTCCCCTTCCCTTTTATCCCCACCCCCCTCCCAACTAGCAACCCTCAGTTTTTCCTCTATATCTATAAGTCTGTTTACTTGGATCGTTCATTCAGTTTTTCAGATTCCACATATAAGTGAGATCATATGGTACTTGTCTTTCTCCGACTGACTTATTTCACTTAACATAATAGTCTCTTCACAACATTATCAATTACATTCCCAGAACTGCCCCCATATCCCTGCGGCAACATTGTAGTCACCCACATACACTGTCCAAAACCTTCCCCCTCTCCCTCATCCCCACTCTCTCCCAGCCAGCAACCATCAGTTTTTCCTTTATATCTGCTTGATATGATTTCAATCTTCTTAAATTTACTAAGACTTGTTTTGTGGCCTAACGTGGTCTATCTTGGAAAATGTCCCATGTGTAATTGAGAAGAATGTATATTCTGTTTTTGCAGGGTGAAAAATATTTTGTGTTTATTTTCTGTTTAAAGGATCTGTCCATTGGTGACAATGGGGTGTTGAAGTCCCCTACTATGATAGTGTTACTGTTGATTTCTGTCTTTATGTCTGTCAAAATCTGTTATATGTAATTAGGAGTTCATATGTTGGGTGCATAGATGTTTATTAGGGTTATAGTGCCCTTATTTGTCTTTTATTGTAGTCATTTTAAAGTCTATTTTGTCCAAAATAAGTATTGGTACACCAGCTTTTTTTTTTCTCATTTCTATTTGCATGAAATATTTTATTCCATCTGTAAACAGCATATACATGTGTCCCATTTTCTTATCCACTCAGCCACTCTCTGTCTTTTGATTGGAGCATTTAGCCCATTCACATTTAAAATGATTACTGATGGGTGCATATGTATTGCCATTTTGTTATTTGTATTCCTGGTCTCCCTGGGTTAGCTTGTTTACCTCTTTCTTTTGTTTAAAAAAGCCCTTTTAACATTTCTTGCAATGCTGGCTTGGTGGTAATGAATTCCTTAAGCTTATTCTTTCCTGAGAAGCTCTTTATTTCTCCTTCAATTTTAAGTGATAGCTGTGCTGGGTAGAGCAATCTTGGCTGTAGGCCTTTATTTTGTGTCACTTTGAATATCTCCTGCCACTCCCTTCTGGTCTGCAGAGTTTCTGTAGACAAGTCAGCTTTAGTCTAACAGGAGTTCCTTTGTATGTAACCTGCTGTCTTTCTCTTACAGCCTCTAGGATTCTGTCTCTGTCTTTAACCTTTGCCATTTTAACTATGATGAGTCTTGGAGTGGACCTGTTTGGGTTCAGCTTGTTTGGAACCCTCTGCACTTCCTGGGCATGTATGCTGATTTCCTTCACCAGGGTAGGGAAGTTTTCAGTCATTATTTTTCAAATACATTCTCGACCCCTTGCTTCTTCTCTTCTCCTTCTGGTATTCCTATGAGTCGAAAGGTGGTTGCACTTCAACTTGTCCCATAGGGCTCTTAAACTATTTTCATTGTTTTTTATTCTTTGGTCTTTTTGTTATGCCAACTGGGTGATTTCTGCTATTTTGACTTCCAAATCGCTGATCTGCTCCTCTGCTTCATCTACTCTACTGGTGATTCCTTCGAGTGTGTTCTTCATTTCAGTTATTGTATTCTTTAGTTCTAACAGGTTGTTTTTTATGGTTTCCCTATCCTTCTTTATGTCCTCCCTAAGTTCCTTAAACATTCTTATCATCAGTGTTCTAAACTCTGTCTCTGAAAGGTTGGATCCCTCTGTTTCATTTGGTTCCATTTCTGGAGGTTTCTTTTAATCTTTTATTTGGGACATGTTTCTTTGTTTCCCCATTCTGGCTGTCGCTCTGGGATTGCTTTGATGTATTTGATAGATCACCAGGAAAGCCCTGGCTGGATCATGCAGGCACACAGTTCACAGCCCAACACTCCCAGGAAAACTCCCAGTCTCAGCCTGTCCCAATCAGCCGCTTGCAGATCAGGCCGAGCAGCCCAACAACCAATCACCAGCCTGGTAACTCTGCAAGTGCAGTGTAGAGAGCCAGGACCCAAGGCGGCTCGCGCACTCCCGCATCTCAGTGAGCAGCCTGTTTGAGCCGGAGGACACCCACCAGGCGTTTCCCTGGCAACACAGCACAAGCCCTGCGGAGGGTGGGGATCCAAGGCAGCTCGCGCACTCCCAGGTCTCAGTGAGCAGCCTGTTGGAGCCAGAGGGCACCCGCCCAGTGTTTCCCTGGCCACACAGTATAAGCCGGGCAGAGGTGGAGATCCAAGGCCGCATGCGCGTGCGTGCATACACACACGCACTTCTGCGCCAATTCCACCAGACAAGTGAGGTACTGGACCTGACCCTCTGTGGGAGGGCCCAACTCTGACTAAATGGCACCCTCCTTGTACCACTCGCATGTAGGCTCCACACCAGGGGAACAATAGGCCAAAAACCTCCAGCCTTTGCACCAAAGGTGCTCAGTTCAGTCCATCCCCGCAGGCTCCTGAGCCCGGCTCACACAGCTACTCCCTCCACCAGGAACCAGGCAAGTGCTCACTGGCGAGCAAGCCCGGGCGCCGGCCTCACTGATTCTCCAGCCGCTCTCAGCCTCACCAAGATGAGCAAAGAGAGTGCTCACTAATTTATACAGCTAGCTATCTTGGAACTCCTCTTCCCGGCAAAGGAACTCTGGGCTGGTGAGCTTGGAGTGCAGTCGGAGGGTCTCTCCCCCAACCGGAGAAGCCTCCCCACAGCTGGGGCTTCCCTCACGGGGCTCGCCCTCTCTCGTCTCCGCCCGTCCTACCAGACCCGACACGGCCTCCTCTTTAACTTCTTCGTTTAGTGGTTCTGTTCATCTAGTGTTCCAGGGACCTCCAGGGTTGAATGCTGTATAATTTGTTTGTAATTTTGGTGTGATCCTGGGAGGTAGTTAGCACAGAGTCTGTCTATTCCGCCATTTTACCAGAAGTCCCTGCATTCTCCCTTTTACAATTGTGTCCATGAAACCCTTTTTTTTAATCTTTGAGGGCAGTGTCACTGGCCCTCACACCTGGGACCCAAACAGGGGCTGCTGGCTTCCCAAGCCAGCGCTTCACCACCGCGCCACTCAGCCGACCCAATGAAACCCTTTTAAATGGATGCTCTGTGAGTACCAGATGCAGAATAAATTGTGCTCTCCTTTATATTAGCTTTGTGATAGAGCTAACAGTGGAAGTATGTGAGAATTCAATGATGAAGGGAGTCAAATAGGAGAAAGATTCATGTGAGAACTGAATGCCAAAAACTTTCTAAAGGAATCATGATTTTAGAAACATAACCTTATAAAAATGTTTTATTAATTCATCTGGATTAATCTTACAATTAACAGATTCACTTTAAAAATCCATAGGAATATAGACAAATTTTTGAAATGCTTAGTATTACCAGTGTAAATTTCACCTAATGTGAAATTTTTAGAGGAAGCTACCTTTCTTAGTTTGCATACTGAGAGCAGTTTTATTTTATTAGATGTGGCCTTTCTTTGTGATTCTGATGAGCTATCACAGTCCAATTTTCTCCCAATTGAACCGTACAAAGAATTTCTCCTAGGAGCTGCTTTTGAAGATTAAAGCATAGCAATAATTTTATTAATGCAATTTTATTTTATATAATAGCATACTTGAACAAGCCCAAATTCTTCATGAATATTGGCATTATCTGTATAAAATTTAATTTACCAATGATACAATGTCAAAATGCCCTAGTTACCTGTTTGCAGACATGAGTAGGTATCCTAACAGTTATTGCTTGTCATGAATCATCAAAGTTTCATCAGAAACTGAAAAAATGATAGTTCTGGGCTCAATCACACCCTACAACTGTGTCCATTTTTTTTAAATTTTACAAAGTGCTTATCCACAACATCATGTAGCCTTACTGCAATTCTGTGACCAAAGAATTGTTTGTGAATTTATTTTACATAAGCAACAAGAAGAAACTCAGAGACCTAAAAGTGACTTTTCAGGTCATGAGACAAAGAAGGGCAAATGTGGCACTAGAACTAAAGCTATGTGACTTCTGGATCAGCAATGCTTTCCTTCTTGAATTTGTATTTTTTTTTATATTTTTATTTATTGATTGATTTATTAGCTGAGCCATCCTGCCACCTGTTGGCAGCTCAGCGGCAGAGCTCAGCTCAGGCTGGGCATTGAACTGCTGTTGCTCAGAGCTCAGCTCGCACTCTTAAGCGAGCTCTTAACCAACTGAGCCACTAGACCAGCCCTGAATAATTCTCTTTTCAATTCAACTTTACAATGGTTGATAAGAAATTATGGTGTCAAGTTCAGAACTATGGAAAACAAGAAAGTACAGAAGACACAGTAGGAGCTACAAGAAAGTCAAAAGTCACTCAGAAAATATTCATTTATGCATGAATCTTTGCAAGAAATATCAGGCATCTATTATAGGCCTTTCACTATGTTAAATACAGGGAAATTAGCATTAAATATACATCTTATTTTAAATATCCTATTTTCAACAAAAATTGCTAGACATACAAAAGACAGGAATTCATGGCCCATGTACAGGAAGAAAAGCTGTCCATAAAAACTCTGACTGAGGTAGTCCAGACATTAGGTTTACTAACAGACAAAGATTTTAAATCAGCTACTATAAATATGTACACAGCACTAAAGGAAATAGTATCTTAAGAAATAAAGAAAAACATGACAATGGTGTGTCACCAAATAGAGACTATTAGTAAAGAGACAGAAATAATATTTTAAAAAAAAAAGAAGAAGCAAATAGAAATCATACAGCTTAAAAGTACAATAACTGACATTGGAAATTTACTAGAGTGGCTCCACAACAAATTTGAGCTGGCAGGACAAAACATTAGAGAACTTGAAGATAGGTCAGTTGATATTTTACAGTTTAAAGAAGAGAAAGAAAAAAGAATGAGGAGAAAGGAGTACTTCAGAAACCTATGAAACACCATTAAACAAAGAAACATACTCATAATGGAGAATGGCAGGAGGGGGGGTCCCTCAGGAGTGGGGGGGTCCCTCCCTAATATACAAAAAGAATATTTGAAGTAACATAAAATGTATTTATCTACATTGAACAAGCTCAACAAATTCTAAGAAGGAAAAACTCAAATCCACACCTAGATATATCAAAATCAAACTGTGAAAAGACAATCTTCAAAGCAGCAAGAGAAAAATGACTCAACTCAACATATACAGGTGATTCACAATAAGATTAACAGCTGATTTATCATCAGAAACCATGAGATCAGAAGACAGTGGAGTTACATATTTAAAATGTTTAAAGAAAAATACTGATAATAAAGGATTTTATATCCAGCAAAACCACCCTTTAAAAGTAAAAGAGAAATTAAGGTATACCCAAGTAAACAAAGATAAGTGAATTTGTCTCTATCGTACCTGCCCTACAATAAATACTAAAAGGAGTTCTACAAGCTGACATGAAAGACCACTAGACAATAATTTGATTTTACACAAAGAAATAAAAAACGCTAGTGAAAATAACTACATAGGTTAATATAAAAGTAATTATATTCCTGGGCCGGCCGAGTGGTGCAGTGGTTAAGAGCTGGCTTGGGATGCCAGCAGCCTCGGTTCGGATCCCACATGAGGGCCAGTGACACTGCCCTCTTAAAAAAAAAAAATGTAATTCTATTCCTAAACAATTTAAAAAACAACCCAACTGCATAAAGCAATAAGTATAAAACTGTGTTGATGGGCTTATAATGTATAAAGATGCAATTTGTATTATAATAACAGCACAAAGAATTGAGGACAGAAGGGAGCTAGGTAAGCCAAAAAATGTTGTATGCTCTTCCATCTATGGTTGCATTAATCTGAACTAGATTGTTATAAACTGAGAAGTTAATTGTAATCCCCAAAGCAACCATTAAGAAATTAACTAAAAAAGAACACATATAACATACAATACAAATAGATGGCAAACATTTTCCCAGGTGACAAGATATATTTAAATTTTAAATTTGCTTTTAGTGTAACAGGCAGCAGTGATTAAAAATGAATATTTATAATTATGGAATAATTAAGGATACTGCAAAAAATATTCTGTTCTCCTTTTGAGTAAGATTGTACTTGTTCCCTTTGAGTCAGGTGGCCATGCATTTTGCTTTGACCAATCAACTGTTGCAGAAATTACATGCTTCAGCACCTGGGTGTAATTTATAAGCCAGTGTGTAGTCTTCTACGCCCCTTGTTCAGCATTAGATTAATGGAAACATGTATAGAGACTGATTCCTCCAGTATTGTGTCTGAGTGGCCATGATATTCAGAGACCTTAGCTAATACACACTAAACATGTACTGTTAGTGGAAATAAACTTTGTTATTGCAACATAACTAGCTTATCATGACAGATAACAGTAAAAGTGAAATTCATTGCAAGGCCTTTCTCTAGGATTAATTACTTTATGAGTATAATAGTGCTCAACAAAGATAATTGGAGGAAGACACTTTTAATTATTTTACGTGATCCTTATTAGGTGGCCCATTTGACATCCAAATTTATTATCAAACTTGTTTTTCTCTCCAGAATCTTGTGCTCTAATTGGACAGTTTCTTTTTCTGTTATCTCCTAAGGAAACGTGTGCTTTCCTGCCTTCATGCCTTTGTTGGTTCTCCTTCTTCCATTTGAACTACCTCTCCTTTAATTGTCCTACTCAGATTACTTTTTTAAATACTATCAGGTCTTCAGTAACCAATACAAGTCATAGTTTATCCATCAGAATTTCTCTTATTCTTCTACTCCACATAGATAATAAAAAAATATGGTAGAATATATGGAATAAAAAGAATACGCAAAGTTCTGTGTTAGTTGCCTTGCATAGATGATGCTATTTATCAGGAGAAATTTAGGCTGAGAAAACATCATATCTAAACATATACCCAATACATTATTAACCCCTATTTATAGAACCGGTAGTTTTAAAACTACAGTTTTATACTTTGAACTACTTCTTCTATTCTAAGCTCCTATTGCACTCACTGAGCTCTCTTAAGATCCCAGTCCTTCATTTTCCTCTAATTCCATCATGCACTTCAGTTCTGTCCTCTAGGTGAATTGTAAACTTAGGTCTCATACTGCTTTGGTATCACATCCTGCACAGAAGCGATTATTCTTCCAAATATCCCAGTTTATATGTTAGGATTCAAGAATTTGAAATAATTATTAATAAGTTATATGTGATTCTTAAAGTCATAGAATCTGAAATGGCACCTTAAAGTTCTAAACACTAGTTTTAGCTGAAAAAACAACTTCAGTGACTAGGAAGAGAAAGAGGCTAAGACAATTATATGAGATACAGACTGTTTATTTGCAGAAACCAAACAATATATAGATGTCGATGATGACCTTTTATTCCAGTTGTGCAGATACAGATACAGCTGCTAACCTTGTGGTTTATTTAGGTTTCAACAGAGGAAAAGAAAAATTAAACTTAGAAGTTATTGACTATAGCATGAAGAAAGAAAGAAAATATATGACAGATTGAAATCAATCACTTTTTGAAGGTTATATAATTAGTAGCAGAGCCAAAATTCAAACCCCAATGTGTCTACTTCCAAAAATCTATGCATTTCTTTCATACCGCCCAGTTTTTCAATTGTCGGCAAAAGATAATTACAATCCCCATTAGACTGATGGTGTTTACATATGATTTCTCCATGCTGCTGAGGCTTCTACTCTTTCATTATATTGGTTATATAGTGAGCAGTTAAAACCTGGTTTCTCTTGGCGTACTTTGCCAAAGATAAAACCATTCACATTTACCTTCGCATATGGCAGATGGTGTTTTCAAAGTAATATGCACAATAGTAAGAAATGGAAGCTGCAGAATATTTTCTCTGTGTGTATTGCTTTCATTCCCTTTGGGGTAATCATTTCATCATTTCTCTTGTATTTGCCAAAACAGTGCTTCAGTGCTAATATTTTTATAAACACATTTTTCTCTCTATCATACTCCCCTTCTCTCTTTTTTGCTGAACTATCATCAGGATCCAAGAAGATATGTTTTACTTTAGCTTTGTTTCGGTTTTCAAAGCAAGCTCTGAGAACTCTCATTCCTGAATCTGACTTTGAAAGTCAACCATATCACTACCTACCCAACACTTTAAACATATAAGACCATAAAAGTGACTTTTTAAATGACATGTTTTCTCCCCTAAGCTAAATATACAATGTACATTCTCCCTGGTGTTTTCAAGTCATAGTCCTATTGTTTTAGTTTCTTCTCAAAATAAAGTTTTTGCAGCTTTAAACACCACTGAGGTGATATTATAATGAATGCAGGGGAGGAGTCCATTCTCCCACCTTCCAAATTGTCAGCCAATCCTCATTTCAAAAAACGCATCACAGATAATGATGCAAAAGGGAAAACATCATGGCATGATTTCTACATTCCCAGGGGAGACATCACTGGAACATGAAAGCATGGTCTCTTAACTAGATGGAAGCCACAGAAAAGCCAGGGAAAGAGGCCATCTACTGAAATACACTACTATTCTTCGGGAGGTCCCTTTAGATTAAAATCACAGTCAGTACTCATTTTGATATCATAGGTTTTTTGGCACTAATGAAGTTCCATGGCTGTGGAATTATTTTTGAAATTTTCCAAACTGTTCTATTGAATTTCCATAGTAGAATGAAGATTAAGAATCTGACCAGCTCTGAAAAGTGTTACAAGCTATCCTAGGGCAATGCGTATAACTCCAATGGGGAATATTTCCAAGCTCCAGTTCCTAGGAGCAGGTTTTATTCCATGGCTGATCCACTGGTGAGAAGATAAGATAAGGAATATGACCAAGTCAGAATTCATTTTAAAGGGTTGCATCATTGATACCCAATCAGAAATGAGGAGAACACCTTTGTATGTATGTATGCATTTATTTATTTATTTATTTATTTATTTATTTATTTGGATACATGTTACAAGTCAGATACTAAATGTTAACTGTGATGATTATTATAAGTAATATAGATATAAAATCTGAGCATTTCAAGCCCAAAAGATTGTGACTTGGGCTGAATAATAACTACCTCAAGGGCTCTACTTTACCTTCTCATAGCATAGACAATTGTGGAATTCCTTCCCTTCCTTCTTTTCCCTCCCCTTCTCCTTCAATCCCTTCCCACCTTCCCTTTCGCCTTAACTCCCTTCTTCCTCCCTTTCTTCTTCTCCTCTATCATTACAGTCTTTCTTTCATTCAGATGGGGAAAATTAAAATTTCTAACAGAGTTCTCAATCTTATCTAAATTTGGCCTGTTGGCATCTAAACCTTGAGGTGTTTTTAATGACTTTCTTAAGTACAGTTATGCTAGGATATCAAATTTACTTTCAATTTTTATTAATACAATAAAAACAAAGCATTTTTATAGAGAAATTAGAAACTTCTGGTAGAGGTTTTTGACTCATTAAGATTTCTTTTTTGAAAAATACTTATTACACTGAGTTACAGCTAAATTAAATACAGTGAATGGATATCTCCTAAAGGGATAAACTAAATTAAACTGGGAAGAGTCCAAATCTAATTGTATTGCATCTTCATAATCAAGCAGCGAGATTTCTTAGTCTGCCTCCATCCTTTTACTTTGGTAAAACTCATACTTTATCAGTGTGGTTGATAACTGTGCGTTTTTCTAAAGAGAATATGAAATAAAACATTAAAAACGAAAGTACTCTTAAAGATTACTCATTTTTTGTTAATGTGTGTTCATGTGTTCACGGTTCTGGGGTTAAAGTGTACTAATGTTTACTAATTATATATAATCATTTACTTTGCATGATTATCTTGATAAATATATTTCATGCATTTATTTATTCAACAAACATACATTAAGCCACTATTTATATACTAGATATTGGGAGTACAAAGAAGAATAACCTGCTTTCAAGTGGGTCTTCAGTCTACTTGGGCATATCTATAAACCGATGAAAATAGGTAAATAGAGTGATTCATAATTTGGTAGATAATAGATAGTAAATGCTCTTTAGCAAAGCTTCATAGAAAGTGCTTTGAAACACAAAAGAAAAAGTGATGAATTTTAACTGGAGGACATCTGGGAAAATTTCATAGAGAAAATGACATTTACACTGAGTTTTTTGAAATTGAATAGATAATGAGAATGTGAATCTAAGCAAAATCTAATATTTATTGAGCACCCAATATACATTTTACAAATGTGGAGAAACTGAGGACTAGAGCAACAAGTAACATTTAAGGTCACACAGCTGGTGAGCAGATTTGTAATTGGAAATCAGGTAATGAGATTTTAGAATCTACACTGTTAATCTAAATCACACTGCAAATGAATAGTAATATGAAATCTTATAGATTGCTCTGGACCATGAGATCTAAGAATTTGGGGAACCTATGGTAATGAGGCTAGAAATGTTACTTATGGTTTATTATGAAAGCCTGAAAATGTTTTGCTAAAGAATTTGGATTTAATCTATTAAAAAGTATCCAGAGCTCTTAAAAAAGTTAAAAGCTCTGAGGAGGGTTGTTGTCTACATAAAAATTATAAACTTAGAATTTAAATATAAAAAAAGAGAAAAGGCAGTTATTTCAGAGGAAAGCACAGCAGCATTACAGAAAGGGAGGATGGGAGTGCACCCAGTCAGAGGCTCCGTCAGTGCACCACAGTTTCCCCAAACTGTTGTTGTTAACTCAGTGTCTCTGCCAAGGAAGGAGGGCCTGGAGCTTCCTAGCCAGCCATCTTGATGACATCTAGCAACTAACTTTCTAAACCAGATAACCAGTTTTTAATGTAATATTTACCTAAAAGCTCCAATTCAACATTCATAAACTAAAGCCTATATTTCAAAATACTTAAAAGGCTCCTCTTGCATTTTGGATATATTATAACTCTGTCTTAAGCACAGATGACAATGCTCTTCAGGATCTGGCTTCTGCATAGAATTCCAGGTTCATTTCTTCCCTGAACTTGAGTAACTACTTATATACTATAGATTGGGAGTACAAAGAAGAATATTCTACTATATAGCTAAGACAAAATTTTTAGTCAGCATACTAGAGTTTGCACATAGCATTTCATTTTTATAGCATGTTTTCTTTCTGCTACCTGTCTTATCCTGCTAGGGCTGCCATAACAAAAATACCATAGACTGGGAGGTTTAAGCAATAGAAATTTTTTTCACATTTCTGGAGACTGGGAAATCCAAGAGCAAGGTGCCAGTTGATCAGTTCCAGATGGGGGCACTCTTCTTGGGTTACAGATGGCCAGCTTCTCACTACCTCTTCAAATGGCTTTTCTTCAGTGTGTGCACATAGAGAGAGAGAGAAAGACAGATTTCTTTCTTCCTATAAAATTACTAAACCCATCATGGAGGCCCCAACCTCAGGACCTAATTTAATCCTAATTACTTCCCAAAGGTCCCAGTTTCAAATACCATCACATTGGGAATTAGGGCTTCAATATATGAATTTTAGGGGAGGGGACAAACCATGATAATATCCCTCAGCTCTAGTTTTACCTTCCCTTTACCTAGCTAACCTCTCCTCAATCATTTTTTCCAATATGCTATTGCCACTAATTTCTAATATTTCCTTCTGTAATTCTGTTTCAACTTAATTTAGATCTTTTTGTTTTATTGTCTATACTTCCTAATCTGTCATATATTTTTTTATTTCTTCATCCTACAGTCAAAAACTTCTTCAGGTATCTCTACAAGTTTATTTTTGTCTTTAAATGTGCTCCATAGCTATATAACTTGTTCATTAAAATTTCAGTTTCCATGTCATAATTTTTCTATTTTTGAAAACTTCATGTTTTATCTGTGTTTTTTAAAGGATTTTGATTCCTTGCTATATACATTTTCAACTGACTTTTTTCTATCTCTAAATATTTTACACATTATTTATGCCCGTGGGCTTTATGAACACTGAATATATCATTATCTCTTATGATGGTGGCTTATTTTCTTGTGTGTTTTTAATTTTGGATTTTGACCTAATATCTCCTCATCTCAATCAGAGAAAACACTGAGGGTCTTTGTTGGTGATGAGTCCCTCCAGAGAGGATTTACATTTGTTTGTTGCCAATTGCCCCAGAAGTTACTATCTCAGGGTATCTGCAGTTAATTTTACTAGCTTTAGGTTTTCTGACATGCCTCGGTAATGCAAATTTAAGCCCCAAACTTATGTTAGTATGGAGACTAAATTACAAACTCTCTGGAAAAATACTTTTTTTTTTTGCTATCCAGTGCAGTGGCTGAAACAGACCAAGTTAGTATTTTCATGTCCCTGTATCTCAGGTTTTCTTTTTCTGATTTATATTCTCCCCTGCAGATTCAAAGCTAAATATGAGAATCTGAATTGTACCTTTTATCTTATACTGGCTTAAGTCACTGTAACCTTACATCAGTAGCTCTTAAAACCTAAGACTCTGGGTTTCCTGCTTTTGGGAAATATCATCAGCAAGAATTTTTTGTTTTTTCTAGAATAACTAGTTTTCTTTCTCTTTGCTGGCAGCAGCAGATTTTTTTTTAATTTGTTAGATCTCAACTTAAATGTCAGTGTCTTCAGTAAGTTTTCACTCACTAGACCTTTTCACCATAGATTCCAGTCTTTGCCAATTATCCAGTTTGGATCCCACATGAGGGCCAGTGACACTGCCCTCTACAGCTAACAACAGCTCCACTTGGGGCTGGGCTGTGTGAGCCCCGGCAACAGTGTAGGCTGCAGCCCCTGCTGTGGTGGGCTGCCATAGTCTACAGTGAGTGGCCAGCAGCCAGCGTGAGCTGCCAAGAGCCACCATGAGCAGCCATCCAGAGGCCGGCGACTGATCTGCCTCACCTGGGAAGAGCACAATGATGATACCACATGGGCCAGTGAAGCGACATCCTCCACAGCTAGACTGAGGAGCAAAAGGACAGCAACTTGTCTGTTCCCCTTCCCCGGTTCCCCAAAGCTGTTCACCTCCCCCAATTCCCCAATAAAATCTTAAAAAAAAAAAAAAAGTTAATCCTATTAACCAAATGGTATAAAAGATAAACATAATAGTAAAACAGTTGAATAAAAAGGTATAAAGACTTATCCCATATTTTCTGTCAATGGAGCTAGTTGTACTAATTTAACCAAGCTAGGACTTTATAAAAATGTCTAAATAGATAAAAAGACAAAATAGACAAAATTTAGTATGCTTGCATAGCTCTTTGCTTCCCACTGAAACAAACTTGTAACATTGGAATATTTTACAAAGGTCCTCTTTGTAAAGAATGTAGTATAATGTCATAATTATGGTGACCTAACTTTGTCTATAATAAATAGCTCCTGGTTCAGCTCTCTAGCAATGAAAAATGGCAATAGTAACAAAGGGAGGAAAGAAAATTTAGTATGATCATCTCCAAGAGAATAATATTTAGAAAAGCAATCGGTGTGTTTTCCTTAGTTGTCTATGCCCATTTTTTCCCCTCATAATTTGGGCAGGTTGGAAATTCACCATAGTTGTCTCAAGAGGAGGGTAATAGAGCAGAACACAACGAAAAATGCAACACTTTAGTTTTAGACTTCTGTTTCAGGCATAAAATAGTTGATTTGGAAGAATATGTAATTATTTAAAATCAGTAGTCTTCATTAATTCTACTTCAAACCTGCAAAACTAGGTGGAACTTCCCTGTACTGGCAAAGGGAGAAAGAGTTAAGTAGGGAAAGAAGGAAGCTTAGAGTTTAGCAATCTGATAGGAGTCTATGCCATGTACTTCTCCTGCCAAATACCAATGACTAGGAATGCCAGAAAACTCATAATCCTAGCAGAGATAATTAGAATAGTTGTGAGGCTTCATCTAGGAACATTACCAACAAGATTTTAGAATAATTATGACTACTGTATGCCTCCTATTTTTCACCTTAATGGAAGGATTTATTGCAATTATCTCATTCTTGTCCTACTTCTATGTATTTATTTAAATTCTTTAAGATAAGGGGCAGATAATGTGACATTCTATTTCATAAACTCCAGATTGAGAGGAACCATATTGTCCCAGATGTAGAAATTATTGCAAAATCATGGTTTTTGAGTCTTTTGTAAACCTCCCTAGTGGAGGAGTAAATGTATTCTGTGCTTTGAAAGGAAGAAAGTGGCAATTTGTAAACAGAGATTAGTCAATGACAAATGATATCATTATTTACAATTATTTGCTGCCCTACCTGCAATAGGAGTGTACATCTGTATGTCATGGTACATGTAGCGGCTCTCTGTAGGAGAAATATTACTATTTTCCCCTCTGCCCTTCTCATACTGTTCAGTCACATGAATTGCTTTGACCAGGAAAATAGAAGAGGTGTCATAAGAGATTCTGAACAGAAATTTTAAGATCCAACTTGTGATCCTTCTAGTTATCCTGCATTTCACTCTGTGTCCCTAAAAATAGCATGATCCTAGAACACAAAATGACCTCATCGAAATCTGGCTAATAAAATATACTTGGCAGAGTCCAGAATCTATAGCCTTAGACACTAATAAGCTGGAGAAATCTAACAATTTTAATCCTACATATTGCATTTAACCGTATATCTGTCTTAACCCATGAATCTTTTTTTTTTTTTTTTAAAGATTTTATTGGGGAATTGGCGGAGGGGAACAGCGTTGGGGAATTGGGGAAGGGGAACAGACAAGTTGCTGTCCTTTTTTGCTTCAGTCTAGTTGCGGAGGATATTGCTTCACTGTTGGTATCATCATTGCGCTCTTCCCAGATGAGGCAGATCGGTCGCTGGCCTCTGGATGTCGCTCACCACGGCTATTGGCAGCTCACGCTTGGCTGCGCGGGCCACTCACTGTAGCCTATGGCAGCCCACTGCAGCAGGGGCTGCAGCCCACACCATCCCCGGGGCTCGCACAGCCCAGCTCCAGGTGGAGCTGTTGTTAGCTGTAGAGGGCAGTGTCACTGGCCCTCATGTGGGATCCGGACCGGGGCCGCTGGCATCCCCAAACCAGCGCTTAACCAATGCGCCACTTGGCCGGCCCTTAATCCATGAATCTTTATTGAACTTAAAATATTTTCACATTATAAACTTTGGCTGGGGACCATTAATATTGTGTAGGGGGTCATCAGTGTTCAGTAGTCTTTCTTAAATTTTCCTGAGCAGTATATAGCATGGTATCCAGATCAAATTGTCTGCTAAGACTTCTCTGAAGTGCTTGAGTGTTTGGGACAAAGCTAAGATATAGAGTACACAATCTTAGAGCTAATGATCTCCTATTTAACATTCAAAGAAAGAGTATAATATCAGAATAGGACTAATTTTCTAAAAGTATTGAGGGAAAGTAATCAAGCATAGTATTCTAAGAGGCAACAATGCCATTTTCAAAGTAAATTGCAAATTGTTAAGATGAGTTCTAAGAAAAGTCAATAGACAGGGGTAACATGCTGAGATACTGTATAAATGGTATTGAGTCAGTGAGAATTTTGTGAATAAAGCCTTCTGATTTAGGTCAACATGGAGAATTACTTAAAAAAAAACAATAGAGATGATAATCTTTAAAATCTTTATTCTTATACTGCATGAGGACTGATCATCCTACTTGCCTAGTTGTGGGTTAAAAAAGAGCTCAAAGATTAGCCCTTGAATTTACCTCACACCTTTGTGAAACTGTTAACAGGAAATGTATATTTTTAATCAGTATAGAAACTGAATTAAATGCATGATAATTAATTTCCCCAAACTTAATAATTTGGTAAGAATTGGTCATTCCCAACCTGTTGAAGCACTTTTTTTTTTTCTTAACCTGTCTTCCTTCCTATTAGACCATGAGCACTTTTAGTTCAAGTACAGTGTCTGCCTATTTTTTTTTTTTTTTTGAGGGCAGTGTCACTGGCCCTCATATGTGGGACCCGAACCGGGGCCACTGGCTTCCCAAGCCAGCGCTTAACCACCACGCCACTCAGCCGGCCCACTGTCTATTTTTTTTTAAGTAAGCAGATATAGCACATTGTCTAGAACAGATGGATACTTACAATAATTCAAATGCTGAATTATTGAATTGATTAACTTAAGACTCATTTATCACGCCTCTAAGCACTCTCCTATAATTAACATACACATACTATGCCCTTGGAAGTATCTTTTCATTCTTTCTTTAATTTATCAAAACATTGAACTTTATAGTAGTTAAGTGAATGTTGGGTATTGGCTTAATTATTTTGCTTCTATGAATAAGTTTTTATGGGTGCTCAAATAGTGAAATTATGGCCACTCTTAAAATGTACCCAGTAGAAAAGTGGGAGGATTATGATTTACCTCCTGTGAATTATTTATTAAAAACTTGTGTCCCAAGAGCATAATAATACCAATGGGCAATGGCAGCCAGAGTAATTCAGTACGTGATGCTGTTTCAAGGTAGAAAAATACCCTATCAACTATTTATTTCCAAGATAACACATTCCCTTCTCAGCAAAGAAGGGAAAAACTCTTGTGGAAATTTTTAATCAAAAAAATAAACAAGATAGCTTGCTGCTTTTTCCACAGAGTCCCATAAAGTTCCAGATGTTGAAATCAATACAAAGCCTGTCATAGGCAGAAGCAGAGTGGATGTTACAATGGTAAACAACAGAGACATCAGGTGTTGTGAGGCAGAACTTGAAAACATTTCCATGCAGCTGTGATGTACCACATCACGTATTTAATTAGGAAGCCAGATTCTCTGCCTGCACCAATATGTACATTTTCCTTTGACTGGATCTCTTACAATCTTATTTCAAGTTAGAAATAGCTTTGATAAAAAGAGATACTGTAAAATAATGGAAAAGCCCAGGATTGGGAACAAAGAATTAGGGATAGGAAAACATTTGTTTAACAATTGACCATATGTCAAGTGCTATTACATATGTAACCTAATTTAAATTAAACCCCCTCTAGGTTTAATTTAAACCTAGAGACAAATGTAGTTCACTTTGAAAGATAAGAAATAGGTTGAGAGGGCCAGCTGAGTGGCGCATTGGTTGACAGTTGGTTTGGGACACCAGCTCTGAGCAGCAGGGGCCCAGTTCAGATCCCACCTAGGGGCCCAGTGACGCTGCGCCCTCTACAGCTAAGATGGTGTACAACAGCTCAACCTGGAGCTGGGCTGCTGTGAGTCGCTGGAAACAGCATAGGCTGCAATAAGGCTGGCCAGCAGAGGGCGTGTGCTTTCGTGAGCTGCCATGAGCTGCAGTAGCAGCTGTCCAATGGCCGATGAGCGACTGCCTCACCCAGGAAGAGCAAAATGATAATACCAACATGAGCCAGTGAAGCAATGTCCTCCACAACTAGACTGAAGAACAAAAGGACAGCAAGTTGTTTGTTCCCATTCCCCAATTCCCCAACACTGTTCCCCTCCCACAATTCCCCAATAAAATATTTAAAAAAAAAGGTTTAGAGACATGATGGAAGCTATCAGATGTCGTACAGCTGTTTTATTACTGTGCCAGGATATAAATGCTGTCTTATGCCAGCTCCTAAACTCTATTCCTACTTCTGCCACTAATGAGCTATATGAACATTTGTGAGTTTCATTCCCAATGTCTATGCTTTGGTTTCCTCTTCTGTTGCACTTAGATAATACCATTTATTATTATAATGATATTATTTAGATACTGGCTGTTGATCTAGGTAATTTTCAGAGTTGTTTTGATGATAAAGTGAGATCAAGCCCTGAGTTCATTTTTAACAAAGAGAAGCACAATATTACTTGTAACTCACAATTAATTTACTAAATATGGAGGAAGGGCCACTGACCTAACACTCTTGCCCTCTCTGCATTCTCAGCTCTTATTTAGGATATCTAGAGATACACTCTAACTAAGCCATATTAACAATAAAGCTAAAGTGTGATTTTTATATGCCTAATTCCTTTGTCTCTCAATTGTTTCAGAATTTTTTCTTCTTTTTCTGAAATTCATTACTGCCATCCCTGTTGACTTGTTCTCCACTTGCAATTACCAATTTCTAGATATCGGCCCTATGAAAATGTCATATTTTGGATGTGACATGATTTTTTATCTTTATCATCAATACCTATTTTAAAGTAATCCTATTTAGTCACTTAAAACCTTGGTCTTACAGGGCCGGCAAAGGTTGGTTAGCAGTTGGCTTGGGACGCCAGCTCTGAGCAGCAGGGCCCCAGTTCAGATTCCACATATGAGGACCAGTGATGCTGCACCCTCTACAGCTAAGATGGTGAACAGCAGCTCGACCTGGAGTTGGGCTGTTGTGAGTCACCGGCGACAGTGTAGATTGCAGGGGGCTGGCTGGTGGTAGCTGGTGTGCATTTTCATGAGCTGCCGTGAGCTGCCTTGAGTGGCTGTCCAATGGTCAGCGAGCGACTGCCTCACCCAGGAAGAGCACAATAATACCAACATGGGCCAGTGAAGAGGTTTCCTCTACAGCTAGACTCAAGAACAAAAGGACAGCAAGTTGTCTGTTACCCTTCCCTGATTCCCCAATGCTGTTCCCTCCCCCAATTCCCCAATAAAATCTTTTTAAAAAAACAAACAAAAAACTTTGGTCTTACAAAGAAATTAAACAATTGCATTAGAAAAACAGAAAAAAATGTTTGAGAGCATATTTCAAATAATTATATAGTTGTATTGGTTTTTCAGGCACTAAAGACATGTTAATATGTGATAGTGATGTTGGATATTTCTAGTGCAGGGGTCACAGTCTTGTGAAGCCAAAGAATGGAGACACAGACCAGAGAGGTAGAGTTTACAGCAGAAAAGGAGTTTATTAGGGTAGAAAATAACAGCTCTCAAAACAAGAAAGGGTCCCAACTGGGGTGTCCACGTTAGGTGAAGAACTACTCTTTTTATCTATATTTTTTTGTGTACCTGAGGAGGAACTTAGCCTGGAGGAGTCATTTTCTGGAAACTGTATCCTTGCTTCAGAATTGATGTCTCTGTTTTGATAGGATTATGCTATCTCAAGGCTGGGGCTTTGACGATATCATTGTCTCTGTTACTCATTCTAGTAGGGAGTTCTTGACTGCTTTATGTTATGTTAACTAACCTGTTTTAATCCCCCCGCCTGGAGGTGAAACTTCACTTCTGATTTTTTTTGTTATAGGCTTACAAAAAAAAAAAATTTCCCCCTCCCCCTCCCAACTTTGTCCTTCTGGTGGGATTCTGTGACTTAAACCTGTCAGTCAGTTATTAAAATTATTTCTTCTGGCTTTTGTTATGGTTTTTACCCTGATTTCCTCTACCATGGCCATTTTCCTGACAGCATATAATTTTCCTGTCTCAACAGCAACAACATATAGCTGCAATCTTTAGAAACAGATGGAAGATTAAGTACATCGTTACTAAATGTTCACTTATTATTCACTATTACATTATATTTTTCTGAGTTTGGGCTTATTCTGGCAATTCATGTGATGCTTAAATACACCAAATGGCCAAAAAAATAGAAATTTAGTAGGAAACATCTTATATACACTAAATCTGAAAGAATGCCTGTCATCTAAAAATATACCCAGGTTCATAATTACATTTTAAAATTCTTACTAACCTCAGAATAAAAATAACAAGTGTCATTGCCTACCTATGTACTCACTGATACTAAGAAAAAGTATTTTTTTTATCTGGAGAAGTACTTCCCTTTTGGATACTTCAATAAACATTTCAGGTTTTTAAAAAAATTTTTTTTTAAGTTGAAGTAAAGAAAGCGTCCTAATTGCTGTTGCATTCTTAGAGCTCTGCCAAGTTGGTTGATATAATAGGGACATCTACCCTCAGTTGGTTTTTGTCCACAATTTCTGACACAGAGCTCCTAAGGCCTTTGGAATTTTTTAAGTAAAGAGAGCAATAAAGGTATCTTTTGTTTTGTTAATGAGGTGACTTTTGCAAAGCACTTAAGGCTGGGGCCTGGTTACCAGAGGAGTCAACACTGTGACTAGAGGGTTGGAACATTCAGTCCCATCCTCTGATGTCCAGGGAGGCAGCAGGGGTTAGAGGTTGGATGACCAGTGATTTAATCAATCATGCCTATGTAATGAAGTCTCCATAAATGAAGTCTCCATAAAAGCCCAAAAGGACTAGGTTCAGAGAGCTTCTGGGTTAGTGAACCTGTGGATATGTGGTGAGGGTGGTATGTTAGGAGAGTATAGAAGTTCCCTGCACCTTTCCACATACCTTGCCCTATACATTTCTTCCATCTGGCTGTTCCTTTTGAAATAAATTCATAACCTAGATGTAAAATGTTTCTCCGAGTTTGGTGAGCCACTTCAGCAAATTAATCGAACCCAAGGAGGAGGTCATAGAAGCCTCTAAGCTTTAGCTTGGGATCAGATGATAACCTGGGTTTGTGACTGGCTTCTAAAGTGGAGGGGCAGGGGACCGTCTTGTGGGATTGAGTCCTTAACTTGTGAAATCTCCAGGTAGATAGTGTCAGAATTGAGATGGAGCATGACTTGGTGGGAGCGGGACCCTCTCCCACATTGGAATTGGTACCAGAACCCTTTTTAGATACATATCCTGAAGTGGGCATGCATGTAGTAAGTACCAAATCTCAGAAAATTTTTGTCACAATCAGTTAACATTCTCCTGATATTACAGTCTCGGATGATGAATGGGTTTGAAGGCTCAGATTAGCTGATACTTAAATGACATTCATAGAATCACAGATGTTTAGATTTTTAGGGAAGTATAAAGATCCTCTTGTCTACTAATGTGTGAAAGTTTTCTTACTTCACACATTCCCTTTACAATTTCCCCCTTATCTCTGCATCATCTTTGCCATTTTGTATATAATATTTTTTGATAAATATTTTATTAAAAATGAATAAATAAATATATATGCATACATAATGAAACAATCTTATACGAAGTTATAATAAGACATTAATTCATTTCAGATAAATTAATGTTAAATTAAATTATATATGTATATGTATAAAATATATAAAATAAAATTTATATGTGTATATACATGTGGGTTTATAAAGAATATATATAAACACAAACTCCCTAAGTCATCTCTTTTATGGCAGTAGGAAATACATATGCAAACAATGATTTTGAAAAACCACTCACTGTGTTTACCTCACTGTCCTCCATAACAGGACACCTCTGAGAACAAATTTGAGCAAATATTTGTGTCCCTATAGTATTTGCCCACAGCACATAGTTCTACCCTTTGAGATCACATAGAAAAGGTTAAATACTTCTTCCAGGCAATAGCTTTTACATTCTATTTAAGTGCAGTTTTAAAATTTACCATATTGTTTAAAACAAATAAATTCCTTCATGGGTAGGCTGATAAAAGATATACTCAATAAAAGTGAGCATATAAAAATTGTCTCCAGCCATGGGGGTCTCAAAGATTAATCTCAATGATGACAGAACCAGTCACATATTGTCACAACTTTTGATGTGAGTGGCTCACTCATGTTAGTGGCTAACATGAGTGCTGCCATGTTCGGTGGGAAAGTCTTCTTGGTGACATTGGCAGCTTATATAAAAGGACTTTTTTTTTTTTTTTTTTGCAGAACGCTACTCAAAAAACTAGTTTCATAAACAAAACAATTGCACTTCTCAGAGATCATTATCTCCTTATTTCAAAATATCTTTTGTGGAAAGAAAAGGCACATAAAACGATGATTCCTGCCCCACTCTATTCTTTCCAGATAGATAGATTTTCATCATGTTCCTATTGTAATTTTTTTCTTTAGCTTACAATGAAGATGACTACTGAAGAGCAAGTGAATGAGCTTGAAATAAGATGAGTGTCAGGATAAGAGAATCTACAGATACTTACCTTTACACCTACAATCTTGATAGCTCTCTAACAACACTTCCCTACATGTTCACTATCCTTCAGAATTTTTCATTTTCTAAGTCCATCAAATATATGAATACATATCCCCATTAAGTTAAATATAGATATAAAAATAAATTTTTCTGAATTTCATAAAAAGATCAGTTTTCTTGAGATCTTCACTTGAGAAATTACTTAATGTCTGTGACAGATGTCTAGTAAAGGTTTTGCATCTCTACTAATCTTGTTCATTGTTAAGAGTCTCATTCTGATCCATAGTTTATTATTATTTACACACACACACACACACACACACACACACACATACACACACACCCACACCCCAATTGCAGTATAATGACAATGAATGCATGCCCAGTGTATATAAACCATACAATTGTCATGGTTGCTTGGCAACTACTGACAGGTACAGTATATTGGAGAGCAAGAGGATACAAAGCAATGAATAAAAAGCCTGATCAACTGTACTGATTTCAGGTGAAGGGAAACTGTCTTCAATGCAAAAGTGTCTCTTTTGGGTTATGAAAGGTGAATCTAAAAGGTTTACTTGCCTATTTTTTTAAATTAAGTTAAATCAATGGTTGCATTGTGAGAGCACATAAAGTCATTTCATGAAAAAGTAGCTGATTGTTGGAAAAA
Source organism: Aselliscus stoliczkanus (assembly GCA_033961575.1). Taxonomy (NCBI): domain Eukaryota; kingdom Metazoa; phylum Chordata; class Mammalia; order Chiroptera; family Hipposideridae; genus Aselliscus; species Aselliscus stoliczkanus. The sequence continues at coordinate 184,448,554 of CM066728.1, forward strand.
AGAAGAGTTGGATGTACCTAACATATTAGCTCTTGAGTGTACTCTCATTGTGATTAGGTGAATTACTGATATTGCTATGAACATATAGCTTTGTTCTCTCTTATTCTCAGCTTGAAGAAAATCTTATTACATTTGAATTTTTCATATGCATTTTTAATGTTAGTCCAAATTAAATCTGTTTTGCTACTTTAAAACATTACAGTTTTCTCCCCACAACGTATGTCATATAGTTGGCTAATATTCTAAATATAGACTCAAAAGGAAATAATTTACATGAGTGTACTTCCAATCACTACTGTTACTAAATCTTTTTAGTTCTGACCTCCTGGGTTTACAAAATATCATTTGTCTTACTGAAATGCTTAATATCTATATTATGCATGGATATATCTGCTTGCACATTTGTACTTTTTAGTTTCATAACAATTGTTTCCTTCCAAATAGTTACTTTTGTTCTCATGATATCTGACAAGTGTTTGTAGCTAATACCTTCAGACTGTACATATACATCCAAAACTAAGATGTTTATGAATTTAAAATTTTTAGTCCCATTGCTGATACTTTAAATGAGCATATTCCTAATTCTTTCAGTTGAAGAAATATCATAAGTTATATTTTTAAAAAAGAAAAAAGGTTAGGAAAAACAAATGACAAAGCAAAATCTACACTGGCTTCCATGAGTCTTGGAGGAGAGGTGATTAAACCAGGGGGAGAGGTACATTGTCTTTTTCTTATTCTCCAAATCCTGTTGGCCCTCCCATGATAAGCAAATTAGAGAAAACAGATGACTCTAAAAGATTCTTTCATTTAACAAATACTAATTGAGTGCTTCCTACATCTCACTACTATCCTCGTTTTATAGATAAGAAAGCAAAGCCATAGAGAAATGAAATAACTTGACCGGAAAGAAAATGGTAGCAAGTGACAGCACAAGCAAAATCGAGTCTGTCAATCTGAGACCTAAACACGTAATCCCTGAATTTCATTGCCTCTTGAGATCCTTAGCTCATCTGAGTGTCTAGTTAAAGGATTCACTGACCTTCTCTGTAATATCAGCTACTTCACTGTAATATACTACAGGAAACTGAAATGACTAATCCCTACATAAATGGGACATTCCTGGGAAAGCATCTGCATTTACAATCCAAATTGGTGGGTTCACCTGCAGTGTGTCGAGGTGGCCTTATCTGTTTAAACTTTCCACTTTTACTGCCATTTGGTTTCATTTCTGTGTTCCATTGGAAAGACTTGCCTTTACCTTTCCACACTAGGCAACTTAACTTGGAAGAATTTGATCCTATAGTCACCTAACCTCTATTCAGGTTTTCTTGAGCATCTCACAATGAAAGCCATTTTGCAGGTATACATTTTAGAAACTTTAGCCCTTTCTTGAAGTGTTGAACTTCTCAATAATCAACTTGTTTTCATTACTTTGTAGAAAACATTGTTGTGGATGAATAAGAAGGATTGCTTTAAGAAGTTGAGTTAAAAAAAAGAAAGAAGTTGAGTTTACATGCTATCTATTATTGTGCTTGATATAGGCTGTTGTAAGTTGCTTAAAGGAGATTGAAATTTCCAGTTCAAAGTTTTCCTATCACAAATTTACGTTATCTAAATTAAAGACAGTAAACTATTCCCAGAACAGCATGAACTATTTTATTTTGGAATTTAAAACATGAGTGCTTTAATATGGGGAAGAAACAAATAAAGATTCCATTTAAGACTAGGGATTGTATTTTTGGCTTCTAATCATAATCATAATTCTATATAATTTCCTGGAAAAATGCTAGTTAAGAGGAAATTCTCTCTACTCTTAAAAATTGTGAAGGAAGCTACTTTAAATAAAGGCAGAAAAATAATAGAGGTCATTAGTTTTGTCATATTTGAATTAGCAATGATTGATGTTTCTTGATATACAAAATAAAATCAATAAAAATTAATTTGACTCTAGATCACAGGCAATGATAATATGTAATAATATCCCCTAGTAAACAGACATTAAAAAATTCATGTTTTCAATTGTAAAGACTCAATCTAGATCAATGTCTTAAATATTGAAATGCATTTGATGAAATAATTGGAATAAATATTAGGATATCTTGATCTTTCTATAAATGTGTCTTAAAAGAATAAATGTAGCAGTAGTATAGGAGCTGAGAGAACTTTTTTCTATTGATTCTCAAGTAAGTAAAATAAGAGCTACATACAAATAAACAAAAAATATGGGAGGAGGCAGAAAATCATCCATAAGTTAAAGAAAAAAATGTGAAGTTCCATTTATTAAAAGAAATAAAAATAATAAATAAATGTGTGTTTTATATTATGGCTCCCTTACTTGAATCATACTTGAGTAGTTCTCTTCAAACACTGAGCTATAAGCCTGTGTGAGTGAATACTGCCATTCTCATGGAAGTTTCTGTCTGTAATAGGCACACAGTTACAGAGCAAAGTCTTCTGGGTAATATTTAGTGTGGATATTAGCTGTTATCTATATCTCACTTGTTAGAATTCCTTTGGAGAGTGAACCATACAGAGGCCAATGATGTCTATTGGACTAAGAAATGTTTGGAATTTTTGGCCATCTATAGGCTGTCCTTGGTTGTCATTTTCTTGTCTGAATGACTGAATTACTTTACCCAAGTTGCAGCTAGATGACTGGGAACTCAGCATTTATACACAAATCACCCACATATCAGTAACTGTGGGCTGAGACCTCTGACTCTCCTGGTTAGACTCTTGCACTAGACCCCCAATTACAATAGTCAATTTGCATGTAGAAACATGCTGCTTCTACACCTTAGATTGTGACTTCAACCCTGATGTGGAGAATTCTAGACTGCTTGGGCCACCCAACCTCTCCCACTTAATAGAACTGTTCTATGGGGCAGATCCACTCCATGTATCTTTTCCTTTCTTGTTAAGAATTTTTCCTTCCCTGAAAACTTATATTGTTGTGGATAACTAACCTAGAAGTTCTGAGCTATGAAATGTCTTTATGAATCTCTATTATTGTCAATGTATTAATATGTCATTAATAATTATACTTGTTATTAAGTGTGCTAAACACTTTTCATACACATACACATGCATTTACTTGTAAATGTTACAACCACCATTTGAATTCAATGCAAGTATTCCCTTTATTAAATTAGGACACTGAGGTGCAGCATATATGAATATTCCTTGTGCTCTCATAGCAAGGCATTGACAGTTAGAATTCAAATCTAGGAAACTTGACTTCTGAGTCTAAGCTCTTAACCACTATATTTCACTTGCTTTTCAAAGTTACTTTTTAACAGGGTTACCAATCTAGAATGGTTACCAATCCAGAAAATGTGTTAATGTAGTATATCTAGAATTCAATATAGCATTTAATGAGATATGCCATGGAACTGTTTTTCATCCCATTTTGAGATGGAGAAGTATGTGCTGAGTATTTATTTAATCAGGTAGCTCTGTAGCTCAGGATTAACGCAGCCATGAGAACCTGGAAAGGAATGTGTTGTTAGGCAACAAAACTCATCTCAATCTCAACAGCTAAGTGTATTTATTAATGATTTATATTTATATATGTAAAATACAATCATCAGATTTACAGATGAGATGAAATTGAAAGAGTGAGTAAAAGTTTTAAATTCCTGAACCAAAAGTATCTTGATATTGTATTAGGGAGAAAGAAACTTTCTTTATCCATTTAGGTTCTTTCAGCTAGTCTAATAATCAAATGAAGACAGATTACAAGAGAAAAATGACCAAATTGAATTATATACATGTATATGGGAATCCCATATACATGACAGGTTCAGAGACAGCAAGGGAAAATGAGGTAATATGACATTCTGAGGTAAGGATGAGGTAAGGCACTTCAGGGGCTTCATAGAGGAGGAAGATCATTCACAGGATGATAAAAAGAACAGATATTCAATAATGAAAAGATTGCCTTGCCCTATGGATGGGTCACAAAATGGTTATTTCTGGTGATAACTGCTATTACGAATAAGTGCCCTAATTAAAATGCTAAAGAAAGAGGTAGAAGTTAGTTGTGAGCCTGCAGGGTTTTGATTGCCTTCAGTTCAAAATAATTTACAGGCCTAAGTTGCACATCTTGGGGAAGCCTGTTCTGAACCCCTTCAATAGTCTGCAAGAAAGAGCTGAATATCAAAACATGACTTCAAACGGGGAAAGAAAAAAAACTATGATTTTGTTCTTTTCTTAGATTTTCAAAACAGGTACAGAAGTCAACATATTACAGATTTGGACAAGCAGAGGCATCCATGGGAATGGATTAGGTGCAATCAGATGTGTAAAAAATAATATAAACTAGCCACTTCCAAAGGGAGTTGGAGCTGCCATCTCAGAAGAACCTCTGTGCACATCTTATTACTCCCCAAACCTTTGGAAGGTTAAAACTGGGCAAAATAACCTTTGGACTGGGCCAAAAGCAGCATTGTATTCCAAACAATGGTTTGCAAAGCTAACAGAAAAGCAGACATTTTGACTATTGGATTGAAAATTAAAGACATTCTTTAAAATTAGCTATGTTAGTTTATTTGCATCACTGGAAATTCTTTCTTTAGCTTGTTAACAACCATAGAAATTCCTTCCTTTAATTCATGTAGTTATTCCTCTTCCCTTTCTCATAAATATCCCTTTCCTTCACCTTCTGATCTGATCACTATTGGGTTTCTGCCTCAAGTACTTCCATATTAGTTATAGTTTTGGATATCAAATAAACACTTGTTCCCTGTCACTTCGGCCTTTTATTTTTAGGTTAACAGATTCATGTAAATCACCAGTTTGCTATGGATGTCAATAAAGATGATCCTAGCATAGGTGGCATGGGAAAAATAAGACAGTATCAATGAAGAAGGAACGGATACTTTCACTCGATTCTGTTCTGGTCGAATCACAGTTTTTAATATTCCCCCATAATTCCACTTGAAGGATAATATAAACACCTCAGACATATTGTTGGGGGAAAGCAAACAGTTTGGTGAAGTGGGGCCATGTGACATGAGGGTGCTTGAGGAAATTACAGATGCTTAGCTTGAAAATGAAATGCAAAAATATTTAAGTATTTAAAAGACTTTCTTGAAAAGAGTAACTAGATAGTCATTCAACTCTCCCAAGAATTCACCTGGGGGAAAGAGTAGAAACCATAGTAGGACAAGTTTTTGATCAACATAAGGAAATGCTTTGAGATATCCAGAGCTGCCACGTCAGGAAGTAGTGGTGAATTCCCAGCATAAAATCAAGAGCTATCTTACTATACAGTTAATGGAGAAATTTCAAGGACAACTTGGGTGTTAGGTTATAAGCTAATGAAGATTCCCTCCAAACTTGAAAGGCTTAGGTTTTTGCCGTTGTCACTAGTTTATTTGTCTGGTCCTGAAAATTGAAGTCACAAAGGGATGAGCTAGAGAGAAAGGGTAACTGCTAGTAAGTCTACAGCAACTTGACACCATGTAAATCATAAACCTGCTAAGCTGACCTGGCCTCCTTGGAGAACATTAGCATTTGCCTGGATAGAACTTTATATTCTAGTCTAGTCCTTCACCTTCTGTTCTCTGCCTCCCATACACTAAAGCCTCATTTCAAATTTTAAATATATATAGATGGCTTTAAATCTCTATAATTTCTGTAACAACAAGGACCCCATCATTCAGCTTTACAACATTCAATTCCTTAAATAGTATTGTCATGATGCTACAAAGATGCTTAAAATATTTAGTGTAGTAGGGAGTGATCACCTCAATGGCTAAGATGGAGCCTTTTAATGTGACTCCAAAGAGGACAGCATAAATGCAGGATCTGGGGTGGCTGGTTATCTCAGTTGGTTAGGGGTAGTGCTCATTAACACCAAGGTTGCCAGTTAGATTCCCACATGGGTCACTGAGATGTGCTTTTCACAACTATTGTAGATTGAATAACTACTTGATTTGGAGGTGATGGGTCCTGGAAAAACATACTGTTCCCCAATTAAAAAAAAAAAAAGCAAGAAAAGATATTTAAATGCAGGGTCTTCCCAGTTTCTGGAGCAGCATGCTACATGCTTAGATTAAAATCTCAGAGTAGATGTGTGCTGGCTTGCACTGTCTTGGCCTATCTTTCAACAGAATTTTATCTTCATTCTCTGAAAACTGGTAGTGCAGAGGTAAAAAAGGAACAGCGTTACCAATTAAGTGCCTACCATATGCTAAACACCGAGTTCCTCTTTTACATTTACTATTTCATTTAGTCTTTATACCAAGTTAGGAGTGCAGGTATGGCCATCTTGATTTCATAAATAAGGAAACAGAATTCCAGTTGTGGGGAGGGTCTTACCCCAAGGCAGAGGAATGGCTGGTAGATCTGGAATTCATAATTCCACCCTGATTTTCATCCCACTGAGAAGGGTGGAAATAAAAACAGAACTGGAATGAATGAGTTTTCAAAAATTTCATCTTTAATTGTTACAAATCTACTCCCTGTAAAGATCTGCCATTTATATACACAGGAATACAAACAACCCCAAAACAATTAACATCAGACCACAGGGATTCTAGGAAAGCAAATCCAAAGGAGGAGAAAATAAGTTTCAAGGCTTTTTTCAGTTCTCCATGTTCAGAACTGTAACAATACAAGTTTTCAAAGCTCCTGAAATAATTGCATAGATTTTTAATTCAGTTTCACCAGAATTTAAATTTTTCATCATGCCTGAGAAGAAGGTATATAGTGAAATCACAGAAAATATATTCCAGGTTATTAAGCTTTGACCACTAAAACCTTGGAATACAATCTTATCTATTTATGATATGACCTATCTTTTTTTTAGACGCTGGGCTGAAATGAAATCAGGTTCTGACTGAATTTAATGCTTAACTAATATGTGAGCCTGAAAAATATATATATTGTTTTAATGATGGTACATCTGCATGAAAAGGATAAACAAGTTTGAAATGATAATTTTTTAAAAATGTTCCTATTCTGTAGCTCATGTTACTTACTGCTTTGTTACTTTGGAATAGATAATTATAAATTCCTACTTAAATGAAAGCATTCATATGTCCAATTTGCATAAAATCCTTTTGACTTGATCCTGTTTCTTTCTGAAGAACCGCATATTTCTTTGTTTTCCAAGTTCCTTTTTAACAAGGAATAGGTTTATCAGACAGACGCATGGGCAAACACTACACAATTGCTATATTCTACAAGGTATAGCTTTATAGTCTATTTATGTGCAAAAACATTGACTATATTTGTTGAGCTTCTGAGGAACACGGAGATCAACAACAACCACACATATGACCACTGACCATGCAGGACAATTAGCTGAAATCCTTTGTTCTTCGGTAAAATGAAGGAGCTGGATCAGATCTTTCGCAGGTATTTATTAATTCTGATACTTTATGCAACCTCGTGTCTTCTGGAACAGTACTTTTTGTGCAATTATCCAGGAGATAAGACACAAGGAAACTCCCAAACATAACTAGTGTCAAAAACACCACCTTTCCTTTCCATTTTGTGAAATAGGATATACTGTATTTTCTTTGGTTTATAAAGGTGCTTTGGAGAATTTTATTTCATATAACATATCTTAAAATAGCCCTTTCACATAAGTAGGGCTTAGCGAATAGTTCTTGAACAACAACCAAAAATGATGAGTGGATTTATGATAGTAGTTCATTTTGTACCTTGAATTCATCTGAGCATTTTAACTACCAAGCTACTGTTTTCTGATTTTATCCTTTATTATTATCCTTACTAAAGTTTCTTTAATGATACTGGTTGCCTAATAACAATGTTTTATTAGGCTTCACTGAATCAGTACAGTTTAGATAAAGTTTCAGTGAGGGTTATTTCTGCCCCACATGCCAAGATCTTAGATGTGGAGATACGGGGATAGGAAAAGGGTACTATCTGCCCATGAAGATTGACGATCTAGTCAGGTGGGTAGAAGTACACAGATAAAAAGGGACCTAACAAAGAGGGAGAGTATCAAAGAGGGAGGGTACTCAGTGAAGGAAGACCATGCCTTCATTTGAAGGAATCAGGAAACTTTTCAGACAAGCACATTAAGCCTATGTCTTAAGAGTAAGTGGAGTTTTGATTAAGACTGGTGGGTAGAAAGAAGGTTCTGATTTTTTTTCTACACTAACTTGAAAGGTGCTTGATCCACTCTGGACTGAGTCTGTGATTCTTTTATAGAATTTAAAACAACAGTGATCTGAGTGCCTTTTGTGATCTGTAGAATTTATAAAGCCATTTGATGAAGTTCATATTGTTGAGTTCTCATATTCACCCATGTCAAGCAGAGCAGACACTATGCTTACTTTTCAGATGATGAAACTGGGGCTCAAAGATTCCCAATGTCATAGAGATAACAGTCGATTAAATGGGTGAAAACAACTTTTACCTTGAGACACCAATTCTGTAAAAGCTGCTATACTACTAGGTCCTGTCAGCTGTGTTGAAGTATCACTCTGAGAGTGAGGCTTGTGTTTCACGAGAGTAGTTTCTTTCATATGATATGTTTTAATCAATACTGTTTATCCAACAGTTTCTTAATTATAATCAACCACACTATAATATTGTCCACGAAAGAACATCCAGCCTAAGAAAAAGTCTTAGAAGAGTTTATTTGAGCCAAACTGACATTTGCCAGGAAGCAAAAGTCTCAAAAGATTAAGAAAATGTTCCAGAGAATGGCAGTTTTGCACCTTGTTTAATACATTAGAATCAAAGGAAGAGAGGTAAGGACGGTACATGAAATCCATTGGTGGTAGGTTAGGGAGGTGGGAGAAACCAAAATGAGGGTATCTCTGAGACTGGATTAAAAGCAAAATGAAGGCACACATACATTGGTGGGTACAGGATAGTTAACATTTACAGCCCTAGAAGGAGCATCATAGGGGAAACATACTTCAGGGGAAACCCAGGTCCGGTAGTAGAGTTTAAATGTCAAGATCATTTCCCCATGTAACCTTGATTTTAAGTTCTGCACTTTGTTAGAGGCTTAGTAACAGTTACGTACTTAGTGCTGACTTTGTTATAACTGTGGAGGGTATGTAGTTAAGGGAAGAAAGGATTGAAGACTTCTCCTTATCTCTTTGGTCTATATGATCAGATTTAAATGAATTGAGCAAAGAATTAAAGAGAATTTCTGCAACTCTACTGGAATTTGAAAGAGCCCTCAGTAGTGAAAAATCATCCAGTCTAAGAGAAAACTTACAAGACTTTATTTGAATCAAACTGAGGACAATTGTCAAGAAGCAAAGTCTCACTGAATTGAGAAAATTCTCTGGAAAACTGATGTTTTGCAACTTATTTTATACATTAAAATCAAAGGAGGAAGGTTACATGAAATCCATTGGTTATAGATTAAGGGGGTGGGAGAAAGCAAAGCATGGAAATCTCTGGGATTGGATTAAAAAAAATGCAGAAACCCACACTTCTTTTACATTGGTGGGCACAGTATAGTTAATAACATTTTATAGCACATAGAGATAGTATTTGAGGAACAAGATAAAACACCGAGGGGTTTTGTATTTTCCTGCTCTGGTGTGGTGTTTTGTGCCCCCTGGGGGGTCCAGAAAAAGAGATTATTCTGATATTGTAAGGGTATGTTATCTTAGATGCAAAAAGCCCACAGACAGGCTCACTTAATGTGCAGATTGACCTTTGTCAAGGAAGCTACAGGCCAAAGATATGACTTCCGCTATGGCCCACCTTAGTTAGGGATATTTTATGTTCACGTCACCCTCTGTGGTTATTTTCAATCTCCTGAGCTTGTCAGGTTTAACATGTGGCCTCTTCTGAAAAGAACATATATTTCTTTTACAGAAAGAAATAGCCCAGATGTGTGAATTTCCAATATCCTTGATATTCTTGATACCAGGTAGGATTCTAATAATTAAATCCAAACATTCCCCCCACAAAAAATCTCCAGCCCCACACCCGAGGAAATATTCTTGCAACTGTCTTTCCTTATATAAATTATATCTTGACTTCTTGAAGCCATTGTAAGCCTTTGTTTCTTTTCTGTCTGGAAAACAACAGAGTAGTGACCCTGTCATTTTGTTTTTCAACTGCTAATGTGATTCCGCCAGTAAGTAGTAACTATTGGTGACTATTGCAATTCAAATTAAAGAAGGAGAGTGGAATGATGTGCAGACAAAACTCAGATGTGGGTTTGTTGATATTTGTAGCAGGAGGTTAATTAGCATTAACAGAAGTATCAGCAGTTGCTTGGACTTACTCAGAAGGTACTGACTGCTCTCAGCAGTATAGTACAGAGGAAAACAAGTCCAAATAGTTTTCTTTTTTCCTCTTACAGGAAACCATTTACAAAAACAAACATAAAGTAATTGGATTCTTTTTTGTTTGCTTTCTGTTTCTCCTTTCCAGCTAAGTGTTTGATTTAGCTGCTTCCTTTGCTCCTTCCAAATCCTACATGGTTGGAGTAGTAATAGAGTTAGTTGGACTTTCTTCTTTCCTTTTTCATTCCTTTCCTCTCCCCCACCCACATCCTTTGTGATTGTTTCTTCTTTAGGCAACATCTTTATGTATAGGCTCTTCCATTTTCAATCAAAGATGGTTATATTTTTATGGGTGGTTTATAAATTCTGGGTTACATTGATGCAAAGGCACACATCTATCCCTCTGATCACACTTGACCCATCTAAACCTTTTGAAGCTGCTACCTTCTTCTAATCTTTGCAATGATCAGAATAACTGTTATATCTGATGTTTCAGCCTTAAACAAAGCCCAGAAAAGTGTTTTATTTGATGGACTTTGTAGTTTTCTTCATTTGCTCTCCAATAAAGAGGAACCATGTATTTTTAAAATATTTTTAATGGCATTTCCTTTTATCATATGCAAGAGAACTTAGGATCATTGAAAAACTATTACAGATATACTCAAAATAAATGTTCACTATTTAGTAGCTGTAGAATTATTTAGTATACACTTATATTACATGTCATTCTAATATATACTTAATAAATACATAATAATACACTTATGTAGTCATTCTTTGATGCTTCATAGAAAGTTTACTATTTTATCTACTGAGAAATATTAACTAATAATGAAAGATCAATGCATAATAACTATTATGGGAATTAAAATACTGCTGTGCCAGACTACAGTTATTAGATTTTGATGAGGATTTCTTTTATTAATTTCTTTGTTCTTTTGTAGAGAATACTTCAAATAGTTTTGAGAAAAAAAACAACTAAGGAAATATATAAATGTATTATGCAAATGTATAGATAGATTTTTTTATTTTTTAGATTCTGATCACAAATGAAAGCCTGGCTAAATTCTTAGAGGAAGCTTTACTTAGAAGTGATAGGAGAAACAGGATTGGATATGTCACCAATGTTTTGTACAAAAACATAAAAGGGAATTAACAGTAACATTATTTCCACTTAGACATGTCAAATCAGATGAAACATATATAAATATCTAAACCAATCTATCTATTTACCTATTAAAACATTAGCTGTAGATTATTCATACCATTGGCATTGTGTATGAGTCACAGAGATAGGAGGATATCTCACTAAATATTATGGCTTATTGGATAGACAAATTGAATAGATAAATTCCTCAAGAAATAATTTACCCAATCTTATCATACAGGGAGGGGACTGAGGTACACAAATGTTAAGTGAAAATCCCAAAGCAGGAGCTACCAGGGGGCTGGAGCTAATATCTAAATCTCTAACCCTTCATTCAGCAGCCTTTCCTTAAATCTACAATGCCATATAAATGTTATCTTGGAAATCAGGGTAAAAAAAATCTTCTACCTTCTTGCTGTAAAAAATGCACTGTAAGGAAACATAATCTGTAACTTTTGAGTTGAATAATTGAACATGTGTTAAAAGGGAAGAGATTTTAAGATTCTATTAAAGACTCTGGACTTCCGGGAAATGAGTCCTCTGCTGAAATAATCTCACTTATGAGACTAAAAGAAAGTCTCTCAGACAGGTCTTGCTTCCTTTCATCCTCAGCCTGAACCCTTTAATTCTTACTAATCCCGCTCATCAGGGTACATAAAACCAGAAAATATGCCACTGAACCTCTGATAGTTGTCTTATTTTTCCACAGAGCACAACCCACACATTTCCTCAGCATCTTTTGGTCTTCTATTGAATTAATAGACTTCTCTTTTGAAGAAAGATTAATAATTCTATTTATGATGACACAATTATATGCAAAAGATTTTCTCCTTAGTCTTTACAGCAACACTGTGAACTAGCTACTATAATTATATTTATTTTGTAGGAGTGAAAATTGAGAATCAAAAAGGAGATTATAATTTGCCCAAAGTCACATGTCTACTATGGGGGATCGAATCAAGGTTTGTCTGGCTACAGTGGTTATACTACTTTGAAATTGAAAGAAAAAATTATTATTGTGCTTCCTAAGCAAATTCACCAAGAAATAGATGATGGGGCCCTTGCTGTTTCACTTCAAAAGCTCCTGAAATGATGTTGCTTAGCTGATATGCTCTCCTAAATTGGCTTATCCTATGGGAACAATTAAGCAATAATTACTTATAAATGACTTCAGGGAAATGCTGAAGCTGGACTCTATTAGTCTACAACTCTAAAAAAATAATTGCAAACTTGGCCATGGTTAAAATAGCTTATCATTTCCATGGAACACATGACAAAATATGGAATAAATGAAGGCATATTTGTCTGCATGAGAGCATAACATACATTTGATTCAAAATTGATGTTTTGGGCAAGATTGTACTATTTTTGCCTTGACAGGAAGATAATGATGCCTAAAAATAAGAAGGCATATACATATGATCAGAATCAATCATATGTATACCAAGTCCAATAGTTTCTAATGCCACAATAAGCAACACTGTTTAGAAAAAAAAACAACACATTCTAGACATTCAATAATGTATAAATACAAAGTTAAGCACCCAATAAAAAAACACTAGATATGAATGAAAGCAGGAAAACATATTCTGGTGAAATCTCAGGTATTAGAACAAAAAATGACATGGATGATGACAAGAACTTAAAAAAAATCTATAATATGATGAATGTGTCCAAGCATTTTTTAAAAACAGATGAAAACAAATAATGGTACTAGTAATTAAAATTATAAAAAAGAATAAAATGCAACTTCTATAGTTTAAATAACACAATAGCTGAATTTTTTAAAAAAAATACTATATGAGCTTCACATCAGATTAGACAGTGAAGAAGAAAATGTGACCTTGTAGATATAACAAGTACAAATTATCCAAATTGAAACAGAGATAAAAAAAAATAAAGGCTGGAAAAAACAAACAAACATAATCTCAATGACTGTGATCAAATAATCTAAAATAAATGTTTTCAGAGTCCCTAAAGGAATGAACAAGAGAAAAAAAGGGAAGCCAAAAAAATATTTAAACAAATAGTGATAGAGCCATTTAAAATGGATAATTTCTCATTAGTGTCATCACATGATAGCCTGCTTGCCCCCATATACCTTTCCATAAAGACATATCATTATTTCAATATTATGCCTACTCTATGTATCCCTATTTGACCCCAAAAGATGGCTGGTAAGTCAATGACGGATAGGATTCCTCAAGGGAGGAACAACCTAAGACAGGCACAGTTGCATGGGAGCCATAGGAGGAATCACAGAGTTGAGGAAAAAGGGTGTAGATCCCTTGTTTCAGGTTCTGACAGCCTGCATGTGAAATGACCTAATAACATCTGTTCTCCTGCATTCATATCAGTAAGTCTCTCGGCAGAGGAAGTTTCTGTCTCTTAGGAGCTGCATGACAATAACATCATGGGACCTTCGGTAATGGCAACCTGCAGGTATGGGTGATTTGGCCCTGAGCTAAATTTTCTGGTATGAGACTCACAGACCTCGGAAGATACATTGATCTTTCCTTACATGTGAGACAATAAAAGGAGCAATCAATCAGCCCTGATTTGGGGCTCAGTCAATGAGGCTGGAGTCCCCTGGCACCACCTGTATTTCATATATATATATATATATATATATACAGTTTTCAGACTAAAAATACATGGATAATTCTTGTTGAAACTTACTTTCTTCACACTATTCAACACTATCTGCAGTGCTACTTTTTTTTTTTTATTAGTTTCAGGTGTACAACACAATGCAATAGTTATACTCTTTAGCCCCCAAAGTGAAAACCCCCCTCCCCCAGTTCGCCACCCCACTCCCCCCTATATCATACATATCCATCACAACTCCCCTGACTCCCCTCCACAGTATACTCCACATCCCGTGACCATCCACATATTCAGTTACAGTTGGCATACAATACTATACAACATCAGCTTCAGGTGTACAGTGCAGTGATCAAGCCTCTACTCCATCCATGAAGTGGTCTCCCTAACAAGACATGTGACTATCTGACACAGCACAAAATTTTTACAGCATTATTATATTCCCCGAACTGTGTTTCATATCCCTGTGGCAATATTGTAGTTGTCTATTTATGCTGTCTAATCCCTTCCCCTTCCCCCCATCCCCCTCCCAACTAGCAACCCTCAGTTTTTCCTCTACATCTACGAGTCTGTTTACTTTGATCATTCACTTTAGCTCTTCAGACTCCACACACAAGTGAGATCACATGGTACCTGTCCTTCTACAACTGACTTATTTCACGCAACATAATAGTCTCTTCACAACATTATTGATTACATTCCCAGAACTGCCCCCATATCCTTGCGGCAACATTGTAGTCCCACATACACTGTCCAAAACCTTCCCCTCTCCCTCTTCTCCACTCCTTCCTAGCCAGCAACCATCAGTTTTTCCTTTATATCTGCTTGATATGACTTCAATCTTCTTAAATTGTCTCTCTGGGTTAGCTTGTCTACCTCTTTCTTTTGTTTAAAAATGCCCTTTTAACATTTCTTTCAGTGCTGGCTTGGTGGTAATGAATTCCTTAAGCTTATTCTTTTCTGAGAAGCTCTTTATTTCTCCTTCAATTTTAAGTGATAGCTATGCTGGGTAGAGCAACCTTGGTTGTAGGCCATTATTTTGTGTCACTTGGAATACCTCCTGCCACTCCCTTCTGGCCTGCAGAGTTTCTGTAGACAAGTCAGCTGTTAGTTTAACAGGAGTTCCTTTGTATGTAACCTGTTGTCTTTCTCTTGCAGCCTCTAGGATTCTGTCTCTGTCTTTAACCTTTGCCATTTTCACTATGATGTGTCTTGGTGTGGACCTGTTTGGGTTCAGCTTGTTTGGAACCCTCTGCACTTCCTGGGCATGTATGTTGATTTCCTTCACCAGGGTAGGGAAGTTTTCAGTCATTATTTTTTCAAATACATTTTCGACCCCTTGCTTCTTCTCTTCTCCTTCTGGTATCCCTATGATTTGAAGATGGTTGCGCTTCACCTTGTCCCATAGGGCTCTTAAACTATTTTCATTGTTTGTTATTCTTTGGTCTTTTTGCTGTGCCAACTGGGTGAGTTCTGCTATTTTATCTTCCAAATCGCTGATCCGCTCCTCTGCTTTATCTACTCTACTGGTGATTCCTTCGAGTGTGTTCTTCATTTCAGTTATTGTATTCTTTAGTTGTAACAGGTTGTTTTTTATGGTTTCCCTATCCTTCTTTATGTCCTCGTTAAGTTCCTTAAACATTCTTATCATCAGTGTTCTAAACTGTGTCTCTGAAAGGTTGGATCCTTCTGTTTCATTTGGTTCCATTTCTGGAGGTTTCTTCTGATCTTTTACTTGTGACATGTTTCTTTGTTTCCCCATTCTGGCTGTCGCTCTGGGATTGCTTTGATGTATTAGGTAGATCACCAGGAGAGCCCTGGCTGGATCACGCAGGCACACAGCTCACGGCCCAACACTCCCAGGAAAACCCCCAGTCTCAGCCTGTCCCAATCAGCCGCTTGCAGATCAGGCCGCAGCCCGACAACCAATCACCAGCCTGGCAACTCTGTAAGCGGAGTGCAGAGAGCGGGAACTCCAGGCGGCTTTCGCACTCCCGGGTCTCAGTGAGCAGCCTGTTGGAGCCGGATCACTCCCACTAGGCATTTCCCTGGCAATGCAGCACAAGCCGAGCGGAGGGTGGGGATCTGAGGCGGCTATCGCACTCTTGGGTCTCAGTGAGCAGCCTGTTGGAACCGGAGGGCACCTGCCCTGCGTTTCCCTGGCAATGCAGTATAAGCCGGGCGGAGGGTGGGGATCCAAGGCCGCAGGTGCGTGTGCGCACGCATACACGTACTTCTGCGCCAATTCCACCAGACCAATTAGGTCTCGGACCTGATCCTTCATGGGAGGGTCCAAGCCCGACAAAATGGCGTCCTCCCTACACCACTCGCGCACAGGCTCCGCACCACGGGAACAACAGTTCAAAAACCTCCAGCCTTTGCACCAAAGGTGCTCAGTTCAGTCCGTCCCCGCAGGCTCCCCGCTCACACAGCTACTCCCTCCACCAGGAACCAGGTAAGAGCTCACCGGCGAGCAAGCCTGGGCGCCGGCCCCACTGATTCTTCAGCCACTCTTAGCCTCACCGAGCTGAGCTAAGAGAGTCCTCACTAATTTACTGCCGGCTATCTTAGAACTTCTCTTCCCGGCAAAGGAGCTCTGGGCTGGTGAGCTTGGGGTGCGGCCGGAGGGTCTCTCCCCCAACCGGAGATGCTTCCCCACAGCTGGGACCTCCCTCACGGGGTTTGCCCTCTCTCGTCTCTGCCTGTCCTATCAGACTCGATGCAGTTTCGTCTTTAAGTTCTTCGTTTAGTGGTTCTGTTCCTCCAGTGTTCCGGGGACCTCCAGGGTTGAATGCTGTATAATTTGCTTGTAATTTTGGTGTGATCCTGGGAGGCAGTTAGCACAGCGTCTGTCTATTGCGCCATTTTACCGGAAGTCCAGTGCTACTTTTTTATTGGTTTATTTATTTACTTATTTATGTTGGAACCTTAGACTACAAGCTCTCTTTATCATTTTGTTCATTATTCTGTCCTCAGTACCAAGAGAGTTCCTTATATATAGGAGGTATTCAATGCATAATTAGTCTATGCTACTCCTTTGCACTTGTACTCACGTGCTTTCTAGTCCTCTTCCAATGATGCCCTGAACATTTTTTCATATTCCTGTATTCATCAATATATGTAAGCCTTATACTGAATTTAGTCCATAGAGTTTTCAAAGTTAATTCTACTGATTACTTCTGTAATTGCTTCTGTCTCCTTGATACATTCATTGATTACTCAAATTGTATATGTGTCACATATGTATGGATATAATTTTTCCAAGCCAAACTCATAATTCAGTCAAATCACTTGACTTTTAATAATAGTTTGGTAAATAATTGCTCAACTGAAACAACTAGTCACAAATGAACATTATCATTATGTCTTTTCACTTCTATTTTTATTACCCTAAGTTCTCACATTTGATATTTCATCATCCAATCATATGCTTGGGAAGTAATTTTGAGTTTTACCCACTTTATAAAATATGTTCCCACAAAAGAGCAGAGGATTTTAAATAGACCATTATAAGCTGGGAACATGTTGTAAATGTCTTTTTTTTGGTGTTGATTTTTGCATGTTACATCAACTGATAAATTTTTAGAAGAGATGCATATAATGGGAATATAAACACTGATTCCATTCTAATAACCTAATTTCCATATATATATATATTGTTTGTTTGTTTGTTTGTTTGTTTTTGTTTTTTTTTAAGCATTGTGTTAGGAGTCAGGCAATGTGGTCCTAGGGTTGGCTTTGTGACTTGATCAGAAAGTTTTAGATCATTTGTAATATGACTAGATTAATGTAGCTTTCAAACATTTTTTGCGGCGGACCAGCCTCCCCGAGTCCAGGGGTTCCCTCAGGTGGAGACAGTGTCAGTGAGGGAAGAAAAGAAAGGAGAAAGAAGGAATAGAGTGGAGACACTGGGGGAGTTTCAGAGAAGTGTCACACTTTATTGCCATAGCATGTCCCCTTTATAGAGACTTTTGACCATTATCGAATCACAAGTTTAAGTTCCACGTAGTTTTGATGTATTTTTCTTTCTTAAGACTTTTACAGTCTTTACTTCCTTATAATTGTTCTCCCCAGGGCACAGTGACCTTTTCTACATTAAAGGATAATCTCATCTATGATAATCTCTTTATGACTCAGACTCAGTTTCTACAAATCACCTGAAGAATAGTTACCATGACTACCTTGACTATCTAGTCCCAAATTCCAGCAGTAAGACTCACAGAGGCGTATACTTGAGCTAAAGCTTCAGTGTCTGTTGCTACAACAATGTACAAGGCAAAGAATCCAATGAAGGCTATTGATTAATATAGCTTATGGTCAGTGAGCTGCCCGGAACTCTCATGGCCTGAAGACTTTTAGTCTTCAAGGAGACTTTTCACAGCACGGCCCTTAGGCAAGTGAGCTCAAGGACTGATATCATCAGCTTCTCACAGGCAGGCTGTCAGTTTCTCACAGCCAGGCTTTTGACCTATGTGGCCAGAGGTCTGTGCCTCAGTTTCCAAGGGGCTTGAGTCCCCAGTATCTCAGTTCAGGGGTCCCCTCGGGCTGTAGCCTGTCTTATGGAGTTTCCTTTCTATTAGGAAATCTTACCCCGTCGTTGACTTACACAGCCAACTATCATCGGGGTACCATAGGAACTTGTCACAAATGCAGTGAATGTATTGTCTCCTATAGGAAGAAAGGCACATGGGTTCATAGAGGCAGGAGATATTACATGACCAACCATAAGGCAGCACTCCAAGCATCCAGTGCTGAGCATGGCAATGTGACCTTCTCAGACACTGGGGGGTTGTTGGCTCCCAACAATTCTTAAACAAAATGGAATCAATTTTCCAATTGATTAGATTAAACAGTTAAAGTGAAGTGGCTCTTGTTAAAGCTGAAAAGAGAAATCAGGGGGTCTGGAGGCATCAAAGCAGTACATCCATCTGCTCCTCTGAACTCCCATCTTTCCCCCTAAAGCAGACTCCAAATCAATTCCATGGAACACAATTTAGACTAGATGCTCTAAATAAAGTTTCTTCTAGCTTTAACATTTTATGATTACTTGTAACACGACGTGTGTCACAAAGGTTGAGCTCTTGGTTGTTATTTTATTACTGTTATTTGTTTTGTTTTTAGGGTGAAGTACAATTATAATTTATTAGGAGAAGGGAAGCTATCTCTTTTTCTCTAATCAATTACATGACCAGAAGAGGTGTCAGTTCATTCCCTGGAGTCCACAGGGATGTTGTGACTGTTGCTAGAATCCCTCACTTGTGAATTCTACTCATATAAAATGACCCCAAATTCCTACTCGTTATTTTCTATATGTAAATATTTTAGAGGCAAAATCAAAGGCAGAATTAGTTATGACCACTTCTGTGTTTTGGTGAGGAGGGGCATGGGGCAGAGAGAACAAGGGTGAATGTTCATTTCTTTGAATTAGTAGCAACTGATATAAAATTTAAGATGCCTTTGAAATGCAGAAAATGTTCAATCTCTAGACCATCTGCAGCAAATTACAGCAAACACTTCTGCATCCCTGGAAACAATTTTATGTTACAAACTAGGAATTTCTCCAAACTTATAATTACATGATTCAAAACAGGTAATTTTTACCCCCATCTCATGTTTTCATTTCAGGTCCTAGTTAATGCTGTCTTGCTGGTTGCTATTTGATGAATCAGCTTTCCCTTTAACCAGAGGTGCAGGGCCATCATCTAATGAAAACACTCTGTATTTTATGACTCCCTGGGCTGCAGTTCTGCATATTAAAATGGAATTTCAATCTCACTGTTAGAAATAAAATCAAAACTAGCATCTGTGGTTTGAACAGAACTGAGAAAAATGCTGCTCATTTAATGCTAATAATATTTTTCTTGCTAGACAGTATAAAAAAGAGGCTCTGGGTATAATTTTAAAATGCCTATAAATTAGAAATAAATTGGTAGAAATCAGCACAATAGTTCAGTGCGTGGGTTTGTTCATTATATCTATAAATTTGAATGCTACAAGTTTTCTGTTCTAGTTAGAAGTTTGCCAAAATATTCACAAATTAAAGTTTCCTGCTGTTCCCCAAATAGCACTGGTAACATATCACTTCCATTCTTCCTATTACAAGTGTTGAAATCCCCTGATTACTCTTTGAAAGTTTCTATCTAGGAATGATTGAACATTCATATTCAAGAGGAAGAATGAAGAAAAAATTATTTTGTAACTCAAAATAAAAGTCTTGAAAACAGATTAGTAAAAGAATCTGAGCTTTTCAGATGTTTTTCATTGATCATATTTACACAAAATACTACAAGATCACATGGAGACAAAATAGCAAACTTCCCATTAATAAGTTAATCAGAGATTAATAAAGCATTATGCAGTGTGCTTAGTCTTTGGCCACCCAACTCTTTCATCCTTGTCCTTTCTCTCTCTCACACACGGACATACACTCACACTCATAGTCCATTTTAACTAATTATGCAACCATTTGCAAAGCTCTGGTAATAAAATTTTATTTTAAGAGAATGTAATACAACACAAAAGATATAAATGCAATAATTAGTATTTATAAAACACATACCATATGTCAAGTATCAGGCTAACCCTGTGCCCAGTCATTTAGTTCAACCTTCCCAACAACCCACAAAGTGGGCTATCAATATCCTCATTTTTTAAAAAATGTGGTAATTATAGAAAAGATCAATGATTCCAAGAGTTGGTCTCTGAAAAGATGAACAAAATTGATAAACCTTTAACCAGCCTCATCAAAAAAAAAGAGGGGATCCAAATAAATAAAATCAGAAATTAAAAAAAAAAACTAACAAGTATAATCACATAAACACAAAAGATTACAAGAAAATACTATGAACAATCATATGCCAACAAAGTAGACAATCTGGAAGTAGTGGATAAATTCCTAGAAACATACAATCTTTCAAGGCTGAATCAAGATGCAACAGAAAGGCTAAACAGATTACTACAAATGAAATCAAACCATCAAAATCTCCTAACAAACAAAAGTCCTGGACCAGAGGACAGGTAAATTTTACCAACCATTCAAAGAAGAATTAATACCTAGCCTCAAACTATTCCAAAAAACTCAAGAGGAGGGAAGTTACCCAAGCTCATTTTACAAAACCACTATTATCCTAATAAACCATTACAAGACATTACAAAAACAAAACAAAACAAAACAAACAAAAACCACTATGGGCCAATATCCCTGATGAACATAGATGCAAAAATCCTCAAAAAAATATTAGCAAACTGAATTCAGCAATATATTAACAAAGATCATACCTGATGATCAAGTGGGATTTATTCCTGGGATACAAGGTTGGCTCAATATCCACAAATCAATTAACGTGATATATCACATAAACAAAATGAAGGATAAAAATCATATGATCATATCAATAGATGCAGAAAAAGTGTTTAGCAAAATCCAGCATCCATTTATCAAAAAAACTCTCAGAAATGTAGGAATAAAGGGAACATACCTCAATATAATAAAGACTATATATGACAAACCCACAGCTAACATCATACTCAATGAGGCAAAAGTAAAATCATTTCCCTAATATAAGGAAAACAGATAAGGATGTTCACTTTCACCACTTTTATTCAATATACTATTGGAAGTCCTAGCCACAGCAATCAGACAAGAACAAAGAAATAAAGGCATCAGAAATGGAAAGGAAGAAGTAAAACTGGCATTATTTTTTATAGAGATGACATAATTATTTGTAGAGAGAACCCTAAAGATTTCACCAAAAACTATTAGAACTGATAAATGCATTCAGTAAAGTAACAAGGTACAAAATTAATATTCCAAAACCAGTTGCATTTTTATATACCAATAATGAATTATCAGAAAGAGAAATTAAGGAAACAATCCCATTTACAATTCCATCAGCAAAATAAAATACCTATGAATAAATTTAATCAAGGAGGTAAAAGACCTGTACTTAGAAAAACTGACATTGAGGGAAGAAACTGAAGAAGATACAAATAAATGGAAGCATATACAATGCTCATGGATAGGAAGAATTAACATCATTAAAATGTTCACACTACCCAAAGCAATTTACAGATTCAATGCAATCCCTATGAAAATACCAATGGCATTTTTCACAATAGAAGAAATCATCCTAAAATTGATATGGAACCACAGAAAATCCCAAGTAGCCACAGTAATCTTGTGGAAGAAGGACAAAGTTTGAGGTGTCATGGCACCTAATACCAAACTATACTATAAGGCCATAGTAATCAAAATAGCATGGTGCTGTCATTAAAAACATACACATAGATAAACGAAACAGAATAGAAAGACCAGAAATAAACCTATACCAATATGGTCATTTAATCTATGAAATAGGATGCCAAGAATATACACTGGGGTAAAGACAGCCTATGCAATGAATGGTGCTGGGAAAACTGGACAGCTACATGCAAATAATGAAAAGGGACCATCTTCTTACTCTATATACAAGAATGAACTCAAAATGGATTAAAGACTTCAATGTAAGATACAAAACCATAAAACTCCTAAAAGAAAACATAATAAACTCTCTGACATTGCTCTTAGAAATATTTTTTCTAATATATCTCTTCAGACAAGGGAATCAAAAGAAAAAATAAACAAATAGGACATTAAACCAAAACGTTTCTGCACAGCAAAGCAAACCATCAACAAAACAAAAAGATAAACTAATGAATGAGAGAATGTGTTTGCCAATGATACATCTGATAAGGGGTTTATATCCAAAATTTATTTTTAAAAAAGCATGCAATTCAGCACCAAAAAAATCTAATTTCTAAAAAATAGGCAGAGGACCTGAATAGACATTTCTCTAAAGAGGACATACAGATATGGCCAATAGACATATGGAAAGATGTTTAACATCACTACTCATTAGAGAAATGCAAATAAAAACCACAATGAGATATCACCTCACATCAATTAGAATGGCTATCACCAAAAAGACAAATAATAACAAATGTTGGAGAGACAGTGGAGAAAAAGGAGCCCTCATACACTGTTGGTGAGAATGCAGATTGGTATAGCCATTGTGGAAGGCCGTGTGGAGGTTCCTCAAAAAATTTACAATAGAATTACCATATGAGCCAGCAATCCTCTCCTGGGTATCTAACTCAAAAATCTTAAAACATTTATCCATAAAGATATATATACTCTGATGTTCATTACAGTTTTATTTATGACCAAGTCATGGAAGTAACCAAAGTGTCCTTCGATAGATGATTGGATAAAGAAGATGTGATATATATATACATACATATATGTATGTATATGTATACATACATATACACAATAGAATACTATTCTGTAAGAAAATATGAAATAGTGCCATTTGCAACAACATGGATGGGTCTTGAGATTATTACGCTAAGTGAAATAATTCAGACAGAAAAAATAGAGACCCATATGATTTCATTGATATGTGGGAAATAAAACTGAAAGCAACAAAGACATGGACAATAGTTTAAGGGTTACCAGAGGATAAGGGGGTAAGGGTGTGGTAGATGAGGGTAAATGGGATCAAATATATGGTGATGGAAGGGGAACTTCAAATAGTTTTTCAATTCCTTACTCTCTCTCTTCACCTTCTGGTACCCCTGTGATGTGAACATTGTGATATTTGATGTTGTCCCAGAGACCCCTTAAACTATCCTCATTTTTTTTTTGTATTTTTTTTCATTTTGCTGTTCTGATTGGGTGTTTTCTGCTACTTTATCTTCTAACTCACTGATTTGATCTTCTGCTTCATCTAATCTATGTTGATTAATTCTAATGTATTCTTCATTTCACTTATTGTGTTCTTTATTTCTGACTGGTTCTAAATTATATTTTCTGTCTCCATTTTTATCTTTCCTATCTCTTTGTTGAAGTTCTCCCTGAGATCACCGAGCATCCTTATAACCATTTTTTTGAACTTTGCACCTGTGTGTAAATTACTTGTCTCCATTTCATTTAGTTCTTTTTCTGGAGCTTTGTTCTGTGCTTTTATTTTGGACATGTTTCTTTATCTCCTCATTTTGGCTATCTCTCTTTGTGAGTTCCTACATATTAGGTAGAGCTGCCATATCTCCCAATTTTAGTAGAGTGGCCTTATGTACTAGGTATCCTGTGGGCCCAGTGGTGCAGTGTCCCAGGTCACCTCACCTGGGTACTCTAGGTGTGTCCCTTGTGTGTGTTCTCTGTACCTTTCTGTTATAGGTGAGCCTTGGTTTCTGTTTGCAAGTCAATGGGAGGGTTTGACCCTCGGGATGATTTGTTGTGAGGACTAGCTGTGACTACAGTGGAGGAGCTGTTGTGTGGAGGCTGATCCTATAAAATAGGATTCATTTTATCAGGGCTCTGGTGCCTGCCCAGTCTGCCCTTTGGGTGTGTCATCCACAGTGATAACTGAGTGGTGCTCCTGCTTGGTCTGATGCTGGTCCCTGGACATGTTGGCCCCAGGGTCTCCTTGGAGTGGCTTCTCCTCAGGCCTGTACCTGTAGCCGGTACCCTGCCCAGGGCCACCAGGCATGGGCCACAAAACAATCCATAGATGACCACTACTTGCTGGGCTTGGAGGTGACTGCGAGAGGCTGAGCTGCAAACCAAGGCTGACTGCCACTAGTGCTAGGTATGTGGCTGCTTAGGAAGAGGTATGGGGCAAGATGCTGCTTTTGGGGGACTTGTGAACCTTTGAGAAATTTTAGGAGAGTTCTCAGCAAAAGTCAAGACAGGCTGCTTGTATGAAAAAGCCACTGGAAGTGGCTTCGGTCTGCCCATAATTTGTGTGTGTCTGTGTGTGTTGGGGGACGGGTGTCTCAGGGAATAACTAAAGTGGGATGAACAGTGTCA
The DNA here is from genome assembly GCA_033961575.1 of Aselliscus stoliczkanus. Taxonomy (NCBI): domain Eukaryota; kingdom Metazoa; phylum Chordata; class Mammalia; order Chiroptera; family Hipposideridae; genus Aselliscus; species Aselliscus stoliczkanus. The sequence continues at coordinate 184,473,392 of CM066728.1, forward strand.
GCAAGGATGATGAAGACTTAGATATGGCACCTGCCTAGGTCTGAACACTGGAAGGAGAGTGTCCTCAATAAGGAACAATGTCTTCTGCTAGCACCTCTGTCTGATTAGACAATACATTTACTCCCTGTATGTCCCTGACGCCTTTCAAGTTGGTGCCCTAGTGCTGGAGCTCAGAGCAAGTCCATTAGCAAATAAATCTGTGCATGGGCCCTTTAAGAGGAAATTCTGGGACTCCAGTAGCCCTCTGTCTCACTCAGCCATGATCTCCACTGGTTTTTACAACCAGATGTTGTGAGAACTTCTCTTCCTGACACTGGAAACTGAGGCTGGGGAACTTAGTGTGGGGCTGGAACCCCATTCCTCAGGGGGACATCTGCAGCTGAGATATCTCTTTGTTTTTAACTTGTACACATGGGTATGAGGCCAATCTATTACTCATCTACCCTTCCTATGAGTCACTTGTTCTGTCTGTCTTTAGTTGTAGGACTTGTGTTCAGCTAGATTTCAGGCAATTCTAAATGGTGGTTGTTATGTAGTTTAGTTGTAATTTTGATGTGGTCGTAAGAAGAGGCAAGGACAGTGTTTGCCTACTCCACCATCTTCACTGGAAATCCTACATAGAATCTTAAAGGTAAAGCAATGATAGAAATCGATGCAGGAGGCATTAGGTAGGTGTGATTCTTCATGGTAACAGTGACATTTTAAAGGAAGAATTGTTGGTTAATGTATTTGACATAGGTTGGATGGAGGAAAGAGGAAAGACTAAAAAACCAAAACCAAAACCAAAACAACATCACTGTAATACTTCTCTAGTTTCCAACATTAAGTTCATGGTCAAGCTACTTACATCATAGTTTCGTTATTGATGAAATAAAGATAATAACAGTATATACATTATTAGGATGTTATGAACATTAAGTGATTTAATACATGTATACCACCTAGAGAAGCTCTTAATATACATAAAGAGCCCTATAAATAGTACCTATAACTATTTTTATCATTATAGGACTAATGAAACTAAAGAAAAAAATTAAGGATAGAAACAAATGTCAAAGCTGACCCTAAAGTTTCTTTTCTGGAATATTGGGGAGAAAATAAACACTTTTATGGCTACATATGTTTACCTCAGACCCTGAGGCTAGATACTTTGATTTTTAAAATGAGATAGAAAAGCAGTATGGAAATTATTGTCCATTAAATTAAATGCAGGGGAAATAATAAAGCATATATTAATAGAATCACACAATTTTTATCATATGTCGGATTCATGGTTTATAAACCACTTGGATATCAAATCAGCAAATTTTAACTGGATGGAAATGTGTCATTTTTGTCTTTTTTCCCCATAAATGATAACTATATGTCAAGAATACAGTCCCTTCAATTCTATGATTCAAATAGGGTCAGTTTTCTTTGGACAAAACCAACAACCAACAAGGCCACAGGAATTTAAAAAAAAAGGAAAAAAAAGAAAACCTGCCTTGATCATTATGGAATCAAGCTACTGGGAGAGTAGACATCAGTACACAAATAGAGATTTAACCTGGTGTAATGCTGAAGACAAGCCTTATATTAGAGACACTACAATCTGACTTTAGAATACATTCTCTTCAAAACACTCCTTGTAGGCAAAATCTATTATCATTAAGTGAGCTAAATTCACTATCTCACTTGGATGTGTCATATTTATTATTCTAGCACAGAATATAATCAAACTTTAAAAAAATATTCCCAATAAAAAATTATTACCAAAAAATATGATTTAAGGATAGATATTTTGCTTTATAAAGGAATTTGTGAGAAAAAATATTCTAACTATGAGTGCTTCTGTCATAAACTTTACCTTCAACCTTCTACTAAAAAAACTCTTGACCAAGCTTAATTAAGCACTTACCAAACATGGAGCTATTTGTTACACATACTAAGATAAAAGACACAATCCCTATGTCTTGGATGTCACAGTGAAGTGTCCTGGGACCATATGACAACTGAGCATACTGTCAGCAGTCTGGAATAGATTCCTGCCTTGAATGATGGATTTAGCTCACCTAATAATGCTGGACTTTTCCATGTTATTATTGTGTTTGCTTAGGCTATAAAGTTGTCAAATTGTAGTTCAAATTTTTAATTTTTAATTTACTAAGGTTTGTGACTTTAGACAACTTAAATTGCCTAATTTTTCTCATTTATAAAGTAGATATAATAATATTGTTCTATAGCACCACTGCAATGATTAACATGTATAAAGAGTCCAGTGTAGCATAGAGAAGGTACTTAACTAAGTATTAGTTATTTTTATGATATTAATGCCTCACCCTGATTTTCTCACTCCTTCCAGCTCCTGTGGCTTTCTGGTTCCTGTGGTCAGACCAGTCTTTTGACTGCTGTGCTTCCTTTACCCTTTACAGTTTCTATTAGTGATAGAAGGAATGAACTCTTATTAATGGGTTGCTTACTGACTTTTCTCCACTAACACTCATATTGAATGGGGCCAACAGAGTTGAACATATGTCTAAATGTAATAATAGCAATTTTTTAATTGCTTATTTTTTTTAATCTAGGCATGATACAATGGTAGGGTTAGTTCCTTTTTGAGGTCTAAGGAAAAAAAATCTGTTTCTTTGCCTTTTTCAGCATCTAGTAGCTGCCTGCATTTCTTGGCTTAGGGCCCCCTTCTCCATCTTCAAAGTACATCACTCCAGTTTCTGCTTTTATCATCACAATGCCTTCTCTGAATCTGACTCCTTCTATATCTTTATTATAAAGATGGTTGTGATTCCATTGAACCCACCTGGATAAGCCAGGGTTTTCTCCCCATCTCCAACTCTTTAATATAATCACACTTGCAATGTTCCTTTTGCTATGTAAGGTTAACATTCATGGGCTTTGAGGATTAGAATGTGGGTACATTTGGAGGGCCATTATTCAGCCTGTCACATACATTTTCACTTACATTCAGATTAACTCCCCAAAATTACATGAATAGAAAAATTACTTTTAGAAAGTTATAATGGGATTAAATATGGCCTCCTAAGTCACTGTTATGGTCCTTGAACTGTAATAGGAATACTGTTATTTGCTTTTATCTACCAAATGGGAAAAAATATCTTCCAAAATAATGAATGACAGAAAAACACTAAATTCATAAAGCAGTATGAATAAAGCAGGCTTGTACAAAGCATAGAATCTCCCTGTACATAAAGCAACAGTTTTTTTGCTAACAAATACTTGTTAATGGAACAGATATATTTAAAGAATAGCATTTTCATGTAATAAGGTTATCTGCTACTTAGGCTGCTTCTGTATTTACTTTCTGCTATTTCTATTCAAATATAGTTCATAATTTTCATATTCAGCTGCATTAGCCATAGTTCTCAATGCACTTATTTATCTGATGCAAGGTTAATGTGGTAACTAGAAATTTTATGGAATTAGAATTTCTTGTTATCAGACAAGAGTTATCAAAAGTTTGGCATTGGATATGATATAAAACAAAAAAAATTAAAAACTAATACAAACTAAGAGAGAAAATTATGATAATGAACTTCTTATATGGCATTTCATATTGTTCAGATTATGATCTGGTCCAGCATGTCAGAAAACTGTATCTTTAATTGGTCTTTGTAACCATCTTTCCAACCTCTGAAAGATATTAAGATGCTAATAAAGGAGAACATTGCTTGCATTATTTAGGGCCTGAATAATTAGCAAGTCAGTCTCCAGACAAGGTTGCTATGCTTTGTTATTGGAAAAATCTAGGCTACCATATTAACGCCATCTCTGCTCTCTGAAAGATACCCATCAAGATGGTAGGCAGAGATCTGCTGCAAGGACTTCCCTGATCTGAATTGTTTTAATTTTAAAGCAAACTTGTTTTCTTTAATTTGAATTTAAACAATGATCTCTACCAACTGGTTGAGAAACATTAATGTGTTAAGTATCCTTTGGGATAAAAGAAACTGGTTTACTTATCACAGACCACATCTAATTCTTAGTCTTTCATTTAGTCAATAGCAGCATTTGCTATTACATGCACTGAAATTGAAAAGCGCTGACCAAGGGAAAAAAATAAATGAAAAGGAAATTAAATACTCTCTAACAGATGGGCAGAATCAATGAGTTATAAACTTCAGTGAGGTAAAAATGTGATCTGTGGTGTTTCAGGATTTTGTGTGTGTGTTTATTATTTGTGAGTGTATATACACGCACACGCACATCTATATTCAAGAAACTCAGTAAACTCTCAAGCCTCCTGAGGATGTTGGCATGAAACAGGCAACAGGCTTAGAATATATCAAAAGTTAATTCAACTAAACACATAACGATAACCCCGAGTTTAGGTGGAGACAGAAAGAGGTGTAATGACACTTTCATTATAAGGACAAGCTTTCAGTGATTCTTTAGATGCTAAATCAATTACCTTCAAGAATTCTGTTGCTATAGTATGCAAAACTCTTAGCTGAGTCCTAAGATATGTTCAGAGTTATAAGACATAGCCTTTATCTGTAATCTACTAATTTTGTTATGTCATTTAAGAGATATTGGGGAGACTTCAATAAGACAATAATCCATGACTCATTTTCTTAAAACTAAAAATCATAAGAATGGAGGAGAAACTATTATGATAATTACAAGATACTTAAAAGACACCAAAATATGTGTGAAATTTATTTAGATTCTCAGTAGAACAATCCAACTTAACAAGATATTTTTAAGATAATTTACAAAAAGTGAACATAGACTATAAGATGATATTGTAAAGGAAAATTATGTGACCTATTTTTTTTTAGGAAAATAATGAATTAGCAGACCTGCTTTGAATTCTCCTTTCAGTGGCCAATGATCTGAGTCAAAGTATTAGATAATGTTACAAATACCAACATGCATTTTGTTGTCGATTAAAAGAGTACAGCTACACCCCTTAGCCACCAAAGTATGCCATGGTCCCTAGCCTTAGACTGTGTGGATTTTTCCTTTGCCTTTGATATCTTGGAGAGGTGACATAATATACTGATTGAGAGCATGGACTTTGGGGTCAGAGGGTGACAGTAGTGCTGGCTTCCTCACATCTCCCCTGGCTGGGTGCCTCATTCCCATCTTCTGTGAAATGCAAATGATATTAGTAACTACCATGTGGATTGGGGAGAGGATTTAATGAGAGGTGTCACACAAGACTAACAGCTTAGAAGAACATCCTAAAATAAATATCTTAGGGTTTTGCACAAATGTTAAATTTGCACTAATTTTTCATTATATGTACTTTCAACTTCCTGTCATATGATGTTTGGAGGAGGCGGAAGTTAGGAAGAATGTGCTGTGGGAAAATACCTGGGTCAGAATTACACTTTGAAAACCAGAGACATTGAAAACCTCATTCCCCAGGTTTCCCTTGGCATCAAGAGATCAAAAGAATCTACTAAGTTTCTATATGTTGCACTGTCTTTCAAATTATCTCAGTGACTCAAAGGGTTCTGGCTATAAAAAAAAAAGTGATATTTAACACTGTGAGCAGGGAAAGAATATAAATATCATCAGAGAGATGCATACCAGAGGCTTACAGAGATTCAGAACAAGAAATAATTTCCAGCTCGGGAGAACAGTGACAGCTTCATGGAAGAAGTAGCCTTTGAAATAAGCTTGTGGGCGGCTTGTGATTTTGACACACAGAGCTGTGAGTGTAAAAGGGTTTAGACCAAATGCAGGGTGAATTAGCAACAAAGGCACACAGTGCCAGGGTGAGTGAGGTTATCTTCCTTATATCCATAAATATTGGGTAGTAGACCATGATGAAGTCACTGGAAGATACTTTTTTTTCCCTAAAACTTGATTTTGGAATCTTATAAATGCCTATTTTTATTTATTTATTTATTTTTTGAGGGCAGTGTCATTGGCCCTCATGTGTGGGACCCGAACCGGGGCCGCTGGCGTCCCAAGTCAGTGCTTAACCAATGCGCCACTCGGCTGGCGCTAAATGCCTATTTTTAAATTATATAGTTTCAGATATAACTGATGCGTAATAAATCATGCATATTTAAAGTGTGCAATTTAATAAGTTTAACATAAGTTTGCAATTGTGAAATGAAATCGCACGAGAGAGAGGGAAAGCATCCATTCCTCTTAAAGCTCTCCTCATGTCCCTTGACACTTGGGGTCCCACAACCCCAAGCAACTACTGATCTGTTTTCTGACATTGCCAATTAGTTTGCATTTTCTAGAGATTTATATGAATGTAATTATACAGTATAATGTTTTACATCTGTTTTTTTCACACAGCATAATTATTTTGAGATTCATCTATGTTGTTGTATATACCGAGAATTCAATCCTTTATCTCCATTTATTATATTAAAAGTATATTTTAATCATTGATTTTTTTTTTTTTTTTTTTTTTAGCTGAGCCATCCTGCCACCTGTTGGCAGCTCAACGGCAACTCAGCTTGGGCTGGCCTCGAACAGCTGTTGCTCAGAGCTCAGCTCGCACTCTTGAGTGAGCTCTTAACCAACTGAGCCACTCAGCCAGCCCTAAAAGTATATTTTAGATATTAGGAACTACTCCTTTGCATACTAAATATGTTTAACATTGTCCTTCCTGATGAATCCTAAAATAGTCAGAAAAGCTAACTAAATTGCCACTTTCCATGTTGAAGTAATTATTGACAGGATGGACATTCTGTGAGCCCTGCATTAACTTTCTGGCCAAGCTCGACTTTCTACATACCTTTGGGGGCACCAGAGAGTTAGACAGTGGCTACATTTCTTTTTTCTCTTTTCTCCTGTCTTTTCTGCCTCCTCTGCTTTTCCATGCCACACAATGAATTTTAACTTATGCTTAATTCAAAAAGGGAAAAGAAAGTAGTAGTGTCACAATATCTAATTCTTTCCAACTGATATTTTAAATAAACAAAAAAAAAAGATTTTCTAAATATCAATCATAAATTAATTCCTGAAGAAGTCATATTGACATGCATGGTAATATTCACTGTTCGTTAGCTAGTATTTTTCCCTCTTCTGAAAAATGAATGCACAGGGAAAAATCAAATTGAATTACTCTGTATTTTAACAAAGATACTCTATATTTTTCCAAACTGATGAAACATGGTAGTAACTCAGACATGTTCCTTCTTCTAACCAATAACCTCAGACTACTTCTCCTGAAATAACAACTAGGAGAGTTTCCTGTGAACCCCTTCACAGGTTTTCTATGGCTGTGTAAGCTACACACATCAGGTTTTTAATTGTGGGTTTTGTTTCTTTGGATTTTTTGTTGTTGTTGTTGTTGTTGGTTGGTTTGTTACACAATTCGGAAAAAGTACAGTATGGATTGGTTTACACTATGCTTTTTTCACTTAATAATATGTCTTGGAGATGAAATGTGTATTCATTATGGCATTTTACTTAAATTTCATTTTATTTCTCTCCTAGGAACATATAGTCTGCTATGTCCTTTGTTCCTTTATCAACATTCAGAGAAACTGTATTCTTACCATCTCGCACTAACGACTTACTATGGATGTCAGAAGGGGTCCCCCATGACAAAGAAGGAAAGAAAATTGGAAGAATGTTTTATTAGAGTTTTCCAGAGAAGCAGTACTATTAGGGTATCTATGTCTGTCTTTGTATGTATGTATGTATGTATGTATGTATGTATGTATGTATGTATATATGTATGTATCTGTCTATACCTATTTATCTATCTATCCATCTGTCTATCTATCCATCTATCTATGGGAAGATTTATTATAGCAATTGTCTTACAGGACAATTTGCCCTGATATTCAGCTGTTTTCTGTTTCTCCCCTCACTGACTTAAGAACTCTGTTTTGTTCCTTTTCTTAAGGCCACACATACATCGTTAATCCATTGCCTCAGCAGAATCCTAACCTAAAAAGAGCAACTTCTTAATCCTCAGGCGCCTGGATGTCGGGACCCATGATTGAAACTCCCTGGCACTTTTAGTTGATGATGCATAGAGCACTGCAGTGGATAATAAAATTTAAGATAACATATTGAAGCCAACCTGAGGCCTCCGAAGACCCCCCAGGAGGCCATTTCTCAACTATCAGCCCTGAGATCCGCATGGCTAATCCCCACTCTCCTTTGTTCTTTCCCATCTACCTTGCCTATAAAACCTCTTAATCATTCTTGACTCTGGAAACGTGTTTTTTTCTAGACATTAGTCTGCCATCTTCCCTAGCTGCCCACATCTAGAATAAAGGATACTTTTCTCCTCACCAACCCTTGTCACTAAAGTTTTTGGGCTCTTCGGCTGCAAGCAGCACCAAACCTGAGTAACATTCCTACTTTATCAATGTAAGAATTTGATGAAGAAATCTACTTTATCGATAGATAAATTGCTTTGGAAAAAAGACATACTAAGGTATAAAAGTAGAAAGAAGGCAATACAAAGTTCAGAAAATAAATATATTTTAAGAAATTCTGTTCATTTGTTGAATTCAGATTCGATATTTGTTTGACTTTTTGTTTGTGTTATGTCAAGAAAATTAAAAAGAGAAAAATGGTTATTTACAAAACTGGTTATGCCCATAATATTTTTAAAATAAGTACCATAATTCTGAAACATTTTTCTCAGTTTTGATTTTATAAGCACATTTCACATGGTTGTTTCTTATAACAAACCGTCCAACAGTTTCAGTAAAATAATAAAATAGTTAACAACTATTGAGCATTTATCATAAGCCATTTCCAGTGGTAAATGATGAACATTTACTGTCTCATTTAGTTTTCATAAGAGGCATCATTATTAAAATCCACTTTACAAACAAAGAAACTGAGACTTAGAGAGATCAAGCAAATATATCAACATCACACAGTTACCAAGAGAAGCTGCCAGAATTTATAGCTAGGACTGGCAAACTAGAAGATGTATTGTATTAACCTAATGTCTTCTCTCAGTATCCTATAGGGAACAAAAAAACTTAGTCTAATAGTAATGATAATGATAATAATAATAACAATATCAATAATCACTATAAGAAAGAGAAGGAAAAGAAGGAGTAGGAGATGGAGGAAAAGAAAAACTTTTTAAAAAAATTCATTTATTTATTTATTTTTAATTAGTTTCAGGTATACAACACAGTGCAATAGTTATACATTTTACACCTCAAAGTGACAACCCCCCACCCCCAATTCGCCACCCCACTTCCCCCCCATATCATATATATCTATTACTCTTCCTCTGACTCTCTTCCACAGTATAATCCACATCCCGTGACTATCTATATATATTCAATTACAGTAGGTATACCACCTCTGCTTTAGTTATACAGTGCAGTGATCAAACCTCTACTCCATCCATGAAATGATCTCCCTAACAAGACCTATGACCATCTGACATTCCACAGAATATTTACAACATTATTAATTATATTCCCCAAACTGTTTTTCATATCCCAGTGGCAATATTGTAGTTGCCTATTTTTGCTAATCCCTTCCCCTTCTCCTTCATCCCTATACCCCTCCCAATTAGCAACCCTGATTTTTCCTCTATATCTATGAAACAATTTCTGTTTACTTTGCTCATTCATACAGTTTTTCAGATTCCACATATGAGTGAAATCATATGGTATTTGTCTTTCTCTGACTGACTTATTTCACTTAACATAATAGTCTCTAGGTCCATCCATATCATTGCAAATGGTATGATTTCATTCTTCTTTATAGCGGAGTAATACTCCAATGTATAAATATACCACAGTTTCTTAATCCAGTCATCTACTGATGGGCATTTTGGTTGTTGCCAAGTCTTAGCTATTGTAAATTGTGCTGCTATGAACATAGGGGTGCATAACTTTTTTTGAATAAGTGTCTTGGTTTTTTCAGGATAAATACCTAGGAGTGGAATTGCTGGGTCAAACGGTAGCTCTATTTCCAGTTCTTTGAGATACCTCCATACTGACTTCCATAGTGGCTGTACCAATCTGCAATCCCACCAACAGTGCAGCAGGGTGCCCTTTTCCCCACAGCCCCGCCAGCACTTGTTGTTTGTTGATTTATTGATGATAGCCATTCTGACTGGAGTGAGGTGGTATCTCATGGTGGTTTTTATTTGCATTTCCCTAATGCCCAGTGAGGTTGAACTTTTTCTCATACGCCTGTTGGCCATCTGTATGTCCTCTTTAGAGAAATGTCTCTTCATATCTTCTGCCCATTTTTTAATTGGGTTGTTTGTTTTTTTGGTGTTGAGTTTCATGAGTGTTTTATAAACTTTGGATATTAATCCCTTATCAGATATATCGTTGGCAAATATATTCTCCCATTCAGTAGGTTTCCTTTTTATTTTATTAATGGTTTCTTTTGTTGTGAAAAAACATTTAAGTCTGATATAATCCCATATGTTCATTTTTTCTTTTACTTCCCTTGCCCGTAGGGATGTATCAGTAAAAATATTGCTCAGGGTAATGTCTGCAAATGTACTCCCTATATTTTCTTTTAGGATTTTTATGGTTTCAGGTCTTACATTTAAGTCTTTAATCCATTTTGAATTTGTTCTTGTATAAGGCGTAAGGAGGTGGTCCAGTTTCATTTTTTTGCATGTGTCAGTCCAATTTTCCCAGCACCATTTATTGAATAGACTATCTTTACTCCAGTGTAAATTCTTGCTTCCCTTGTCATAGATTAACTGTCCATAAATGCCTGGATTTATTTCTGGGCTCTCTGTTCTGTTTCACTGATTGATGTGCCTGTTTTTATGCCAATACCAAACTGTCTTGATTACTGTAGCCTTGTAGTAGGTTTTAATGTCTGGTAGCGTGATCCCCCCGACTTTGTTCTTATTTCTCAGAATTGCCGAGGCTATTCTGGGTCTTTTATGATTCCATATAAATTTTAGGATCATATTTTCTATTTCTGTGAAAAATGCCCTTGGTAGTTTGATAGGAATTGCATTGAATCTATATATTGCTTTAGGCAGTATGGACATTTTAACTATATTAATTCTTCCTATCCATGAGCATGGTAGGTGTTTCCATTTATTTGAATCTTCTATGATTTCTTTCTTCAGTGTCTTATAATTTTCTGAGTAGAGATCTTTCACTTCTTTGGTTAAATTTATTCCTAGGTATTTCTTGACGAATTGGAAATGGGACAGTTTTCTTAATTTCTCTTTCCATTAGTTTATTATTGGTATATGCAAATGCCACTGATTTCTGAACATTGATTTTATACCCTGCTACTTTACTGAATTCGTCTATCTGTTCCAATAGTTTTTTGATGGAGTCTTTGGGGTTCTCTATATACAGTATCATGTCATCTGCATATAATAACAATTTTACTTCTTCCTTGCCAATTTGGATGCCTTTTATTTCTTTTTGTTGTCTGATTGCTGTGGCTAGAACTTCCAGCACTATGTTGAATAATAGAGGAGAAAGTGGACAGCCTTGTCTTGTTCCTGATCTTAAGGGGAATGGTTTTAGCTTTTCCCCATTGAGTATGATGTTAGCTGTAGGTTTATCATATATGGCTTTTATTATGTTGAGATAGGATCCCTGTATTCCCACTTTGCTAAGGGTTTTTAACATAAATGGCTGTTGGATTTTGTCAAATGCTTTTTCTGCATCTATTGAAATGACCAAGTGATCTTTATCCTTCATTTTGTTGATGTGGTGTATCACATTAATTGATTTACGGATGTTGAACCAGCCTTGCGCACTAGGGATGAATCCCACTTGATCATGATGTATGATCTTCTTAATATATTGCTGAATTCTGTTTGCTAATATTTTATTGAGAATTTTTGCATCTATATTCATCAGGGAGATTGGCCTGTAGTTTTCCTTTTTTGTGATGTCTTTATCTGGTTTTGGAATCAGGGTGATAGTGGCTTCATAAAAGAGTTTGGGAGCCTTCCCTCCTTCTGGATTTTTTGGAATAGTTTGAGAAGAATAGGTGATAGTTCTTTTTTGAATATTTGATAAAATTCACTTGTGAAGCTGTCTGGTCCAGGGCTTTTGTTTTTTTGGGAGCTTGTCAATTACTGATTCAATTTCCTTGGTAGTAATCAGGGTATTTAGATTTTCTGTTTCTTCTTGCTTTAGCTTTGGAAGGTTGTATGCTTCTAGAAAATTATCCATTTCTTCCAGATTGTCAAATTTGTTGGCATATAGTTGCTCATAGTAATTTCTTAGAATTTTTTGTATTTCTGTGATGTCTGTAATCATTTCCTCTCTTTCATTCCTGATTTTGCTAATTTGAGTCCTCTTTCTTTTTTTTTTGATGAGCCTGGCTAGAGGTTTGTCAATTTTGTTTATCTTCTCAAGAAACCAGCTCTTGGTTTCATTGATCTTTTGAATTGTTTTTCTGTTCTCTATATTGTTTATTTGTGCTCTGGTCTTTATTATCTCCTTTCTTGTACTCCCCTCGGGCCTCTTTTGCTGTTCTTTTTCCAATTCCCTTAGATGTAAGGATAACCTGTTGATTTGAGATTTTTCTTCCTTCTTTAGGTAGGCCTGCACTGCTATAAACTTCCCTCTTAGGACTGCTTTCGCAGCATCCCAGAGATTTTGGGTCGTGGTGTTTTCATTTTCGTTTGTCTTGAGGTATCTTTTGATTTCCTCCTTGATCTCATTTGTGACCCACTCACTATTTAATAGCATATTGTTTAGCCTCCATTTATTTGTCAGCTTCCCGGATTTCTTCTTATAATTGATTTCTAGTTTCATAGCATTGTGGTCAGACAATACAGTTGAAATGATTTCAATCTTCTTAAATTTATTGAGACTTGTTTTGTGGCCTAACATGTGGTCTATCTTAGAAAATGTTCCATGTGCACTTGAAAAGAACGTATATTCTGTAGCTTTGGGATGAAATGCTCTGAAAATGTCTGTTAAATCCAGCTGGTCTAATGTGTCATTTAAGGTCGCTGTTTCCACATTGATTTTCTGTCTGGAGAATCTGTCCATTAGTGACAGAGAATCTGACATTAGCGGGGTGTTGAAGTCCCCTACTATGATAGTGTTACTGTTGATCTCTGTCTTTATGTCTGACAATATCTGTTTTATATATTTAGGGGCTCCTATGTTAGGTGCATAGATGTTTACTAGAGTTATGTCCTCTTGTTGGATCAATCCCTTCATTACTATGAAGTGTCCTTCTTTGTCCTTTGTTATATTCTTCAATTTAAAGTCCATTTTATCTGATATAAGTATCGCTACTCCAGCTTTTTTCTCAGTACCATTTGCATGAAATATTTTACTCCATCCCTTTACTTTCAGCCTGTATGAGTCTTTGGATCTGAGGTGAGTCTCTTGTATACAGCATATGCTGGGGTCTTCCTTTCTTATCCATTCAGCCACCCTATGTCTTTTTATTGGAGCATTTCATCCATTTACATTTAATGTGATTATTGATAGGTGTGTATTTATTGCCATTTTGTTATTTGTGTTCGTAGTCTTTCTTAGGTTGTTTTTCTCTTCTACTTAAAGAAGCCCTTTTAGCATTTCCTGCAAAGCTGGCTTGGTGGTAATGAAATCCCTTAACTTATTCTTTTCTGCAAAGCTCCTTATCTCGCCTTTGATTTTAAATGATAACCTTGCTGGATACAGCAATCTCGTTTGTAGGCCTTTATTTTTCATCACTATGAAAACCTCCTGCCACTCCCTTCTGGCCTGCAAAGTTTCTATAGAAAAGTCAGCTGATAATCTTATGGGGGTACCCTTGTAAGTAACTTGCTGCCTTTCCCTTACTGCTTTAAGGATTCTGTCTTTGTCCTTAACCCTTGCCATTTTCACTGTAATGTGTCTTGGAGTGGGCCTGTTTGGAATCATTCTGGTTGGAACTCTCTGCACTTCCTGGGCTTGTATTTCAATGTCCTTTGCCAGGTTAGGGAAGTTTTCAGACATTATTACTTCAAATATATTCTCAATCTCTTGCTCCCTCTCTTCTCCTTCTGGTACTCCAATGACCAGTGGGTTATTGCGTTTGATGTTGTCCCCCAGCTCTCTTAAACTATTTTCCATGTTTTTCATCTCTTTTCTTTTTGTTTTTCTGCATGGGTGATCTCTGCTATTTTGTCTTCTAAGTCACTGATTCGATTTTCTGCTTCATCCAATCTGCTAGTGATTCCATCAAGTTTGTTATTTAATTCAGTAATTGTGTTCTGAAGTTCTAGCTGGTTGCTTTTCATGATTTCTCTATCCTTCTTTATATTTTCATTAATTTCCTTGAACATTCTAATAATCAGTGTTCTGAACTCTGTCTCTGATAGGTTGGTTACCTCTATTTCCTCTATTTCCACTGATTCAGGAAGTTTCTTCTGTTCTTTTATTTGTGTTGTGTTTCTTTGTCTCCCCATTCTGGCTTACTCTTTGGGTTTGCTTCAATAAAACAGATAGATCCCCCAGGTTTCTCAGTCTTTTCTGGGTAAACTTATATGGTGTGTGTCCTTTATATTTGAATTACTCAGTCTCCCTATTCTCCTGTGCTTGTATCTGAGGTGTTCCTTGTGTCGTGCATCCTCACTTGTTGAAGTTTTAGTTTTGATTACTTTTGGCTTGTCAGTAGGTGGGATTGACTCCCAGATTGATTAGCTGAGGAACAGCAGCGTCTGCAGTTTATGAGCTGCTGTGAGAGGATTGACCCCTCTGATAAAACTTGGACCCTATGGGCCCTAGTACCTGTAGTAACTTCCTTTTGGGTGTGACTCTTGTATGTCAAACCCAGAAATGCTCTGGTTTTATCTAAAGTTGGCCTCCAGGTATGATGATTCTTGTGTCTGTTTGTTTGGACCCACTGCTGCAGAGTGATTTTAGAGCATAACAGATCAACAAGAACAACCTCCGCAGCCACCAAAGGAAACCAAATGCTCACACAAGTAAAAAAAACCAACCATCAAACTACAGTCAACTTGTACAGAAATATCAATCATACTGATGAAGAAAACAAACAGAAACAAAACAAAAACCGCACACACAATAATAACAGAAGAGGAAACAAAATAAAATACAATATCCTAAAATAAAAAATAGAATAAACATGAGAAACCGATTAGCTATACCTAACAAATAAAAAATAAAAATAAACTAAAATAATAATAATTAAAAAAGTAAGAATAAAAACTTAAAAAATAAAATTTGCAGAAAAAAGGAAAAGAGGAAAAGTATAGCAGTGAGAAGAATGAATAAAATAAGAGAGAAAGTGAGGGTGGGGAAAAAAGAAAAAGAAAAGAAAGAAAAAGAAAAAGAAAAAAATATATATATATTTGTCTACACACCCATATATATGGACATATATTCACCTATATACATCCATATATATGCCTATATTAAAAACTACAAAATGATAAGAATGCAATAGAAATAAAAACCAAAAACAACCAAGATAAGCAGCCAATAAAGGGAAAACAAAACAGAATAAAACCAAACAAACCAAAAATACCCGTGCCGGTCTTGGCTAAAGTCCACCAAGCTCTCTTCAGTTTGTCTACTGTACAAAAATTCCTGTGCGTCTTGTGGGAACAGTAGGCCACCTGATGCCTAGCGTGGTCCTGGCACTGCAGTTTTGCTGTACTTGAGGGTGGTTGTGACGTGTGATTGGTGGTTTTTACAAAGTCACTGCCTTTTTGCTTTTGCCTGTCCCAAGGCAGGCTGCACCCCCAAAGGCTCAATGAGTGTCTCTGGGCACTCTTTCGGTTGACAGCTATGGAGAATTAAAGAATTCCTCACTACCAAAAGCCTGCTGCTAAGAATCTGTTAATTAGTGCCTCAGCAGGTGAACCTGCCCTGCCTCCCAAGCCTTGCCTAGAGGTGGGGGCTGGGTAGGTAGTCTCACTCTGCAGCCTTAACTGGGTGGAAATTCTCAACCCCCTGCAGGTAGGAATATCTTACTAGTCTGCCCCTACTTCTCCATTCATGAGTCAGTTTAAGACTCTGTCTTGGTGGGGGCCAAAGTTTGTGGGAGTGGGTGGGTTATTGGGTTTCTTTGCTTTCTGTTCAAGAGTAGAAAAAGGGAAAAAAAACAAAAACACAAAAATAAACAAAGCCACAGTTCCAACACTGTTTTAAGCTAAGGCCTTTGCCTCTTATGCTCCAGCGGAGTTCCTGCTGCTCTCTCAAAGGGTCTGCTGGGATTTAGGGAATTGCGCACACCCTACCGTGTGGCTAAGATCCCCGCTCCGCGTCTCTCGGGGACCTGCGTCTCCGCCCAGCGCGCTGCGATTCCGTGCGAGTCTTCTTGTTTCCCCTCCTCCCGGTTTTAAGGCGTCTGCCTCGGAGCTGGCGCGCGCCCGCGCGGTGCTCCTGCTGCTCTCCCGAAGAGACTGCCGTGAGTTTAAGGGACTGCGCGCCCTCTGCCGCGAGGTTCAGATCCCTGCTCCGTCTCTCGGGGACCTGCGTCTCTGTCCTGCGCGCTGCCTGTCCGCGCCCGAGTATTCTTTTTTCCCCTGCTCCCGGGTTTCAGGCTTCTGCGCTCCGCGGGACCCGGTGGGCACAGAGACTGATCCCTGAACCGGGAGGGTGCAGGGATTGATCTTGCCCTGCCGCTGCGGGGCTCTGCACCCTGCTTCCTGGGGACCCGGCGAGCCGCGGGTGCAGCTCGTACCTCTGCACAGTCGTCTCCTCTCTCTCCTGCCGCACTTGCCCGGCCTGAGGCTTCTGTCTCAGACTGCAAACCAACGCGCTCTTGCTGAACTCTAGGTGGGCCGCGGGCCGCAGGGAGCGAGCCGGGGGAACAATCACCGTGTCTCAGCAGCCGCGGGTGCAGGCTGCACCCCATGCATCTCGCCGCCTTCTTCCTCTACTTGCCTGGCCTGACCACCTTCCAGCAATCCTTGTGTGGAACTCTTAGTTGCTGTGTGTGATGAGTAGATGTCTCTTTGAAGCGTATTAGAAGTTCAAATTGTGTTAGAAGTTCAAATTGTGGATATTTCTAGGGGAGATTTCATGGAGCCCTCCTCACAGCCGCCATCTTGCCCCTCCCAAGAAAAACTTTTATTGAGCACTTATTAAATGCTGGATAATTTTCTTATCACTTTACAATAACTCATTTAGACATAACAATCTATAGGTACCATTACCATCCCTATTATAAAAAGGACTACAGCACAACACAGAGAGTTTGTCCCTGTCTTGCTCAGTGTCACACAGCTGGTAAGTCGAGCTATGGTTCTAATTCTGGACTGCAGAGTCCTCAGGTAATACATTTTATACTCAAGCTTTGAACACTAGGGCAGAAAGGAAGTTCAGGGTATATTCTTTGGCAAGAATTTAGAAATTAATCATAACATTGAAGTTTGGTTAGAATGAGGAGAACCAGAATAAATTAAAACAGGTAAGAGGCTTTTGCAGTTATCTGGGTATATGTTTATAAGTATTATTTACATAATAATAGAAATTAAAAGAAAAATAATTTATCTAAATTACAAATTAAAGAACAATCACAATTTACAAACTGGACTTGAGAACAGAGCGAAAATGACCACAAGTTTGTAAGTCATAGTGTTGGCAGTGGCATCTGGCAAGAGGAAAGATTTTAAGAAAGTAAATTAATGGGTACTTAATATTTATGTTAATTAGCTGTTATTTTGTTGTTCTATCATCACTTGAGTTGAAAGGAAGCTTGTTGCAATATTGTATTTGTTTATATAAAGAACAGAGGAAGCTCTTAGAGCAGAAAGAATGTTCGGAGCTGATTCTGGCTCCATATTCTGTTTGTCACTAAACATGACATTGGAAAAGCCACTTACCATTCAAGAAGACTGTCTTTTCAGCAACGTAATATACTATCTGCACTTAGAGAAGGGCTATAATGATCAAAACAATTCATATGGGACATTACTTTCTAACATACACAGAAATAAAAGAATATTATTATTTCTATGTCTAGGCCCCTATACATAGAATGTACACACCTGTGTTATACTATTTCTGAATGACATTCTTGGTGATGGTTTGGGTTCATATCTCAGCTCCACCATTTCCCTTTCGTTTTGTGATCTTGAACAAGTTACTCAAACCTTCTATATCTCCTGGGTAAAATGGAATACACAGTAGTCCCTAACTCATAGGATTGTATTGAGCATTCATGATACAATCAATGTATGTAAGGTGCTTATCAGAGTGCCTGAAACATATAAGTAAATAATAATAATTATTAATATTAACATTATTAATAACTCAGTGAATTTTATTGTTCAGCCATCTTAATCATACTCATATGTCTATCATGGACCTGTGGATTTCTCTAACTTAATATAGACAAAAATTAATATGGCAATTTTCACAGTTATTATAATATTTAAAGATATCCTATATGCCTGAAACTAATAAAAAATGAAAAATATAAAGATATTCATAGTGCTCCCCCCAACTGTAACAATTCATAACATAATTAATAAAAATTAATAAATTGGTGCTTTTTTTTTTTTTTAAGATTTTTATTGGGGAATTAGGGGAGGGGAACAGCATTGGGAAAATTGCAGAAGGGGAACAGACAGGTTGCTGTCCTTTTTTTTGTTGTTCTTCAGTCTACTTGTGGAGGACGCTGCTTCACTGGCCCATGTTGGTATTATCATGCACTCTTCCCAGGTGAGGCAGATCTGTTGCTGGCCTCTGGACAGCTGCTTACAGTGGCTCTTGGCAGCTCATGCCGGCTGCCGGCCAGTCACTATAGCCTATGGCAGCCCACTGCAGCAGAGGTTGCAGCCCACGCCGTCGTCCACCATTTTAGCTATAGAAGCAACCAGGTGGAGCTGTTGTTCACCACCTTAGCTATAGAGGGCAGTGTCACGGGGCCCTCATATGCGGGATCCGAACCAGGGCCCCGCTGCTCAGAGCTGGGGTCCCAAGTCAGCTCTTAACCAACGCGCCACTCAGCCGGCCCAAATTGGTGCTTCTAGTTGTGCAAATAGAGAAAGTTGATGCATTGTCTTACATGTGTACCCAAAATATGCTGTACTTATTTTTGTTGAACAATATTTATTGTCTAGTAATGTAAAGAGTTTCTCTTACTATACAGTAAAGGAACCGTAGTTCTGCTATGTCACAGTTTAATTTAAAGGCACAATGACTTTAAATTACAAAAGTATTTTTGTAATTTAAAATACAAAAGTATTTTTTCTTTTGCTTTCAATAAGCGTGTTGAATAATCCAATGGGGAAGGCATTTTCCTTGACAGACATTAATCATAGTAAAAAAAAAAATGCTGAGACCATAAAATATTTTTAAATGATACCATGTGACTATTATTTCAGTGCACATATTTCATTTGTAATGGCATTTGCCATCTGGCATTCTTACAAATAACTCTTCTTTCTTTACACACTGTACATCTTTTCGCTTGTCTTTCCCAGTTTGTGTCTAGTCATAATTAATCTCTAGGTTCCCATATTAGGCCTCTCCTGAATGTTCTCTTAGCTAAGGAAACAAGTACTTGAAAGTGCAACATCATAGGCAAGGAACAAAGGATTCACACTCAGTTTTCTGTGTTAGAGCTCATCAATGGGATTCTCAGGAGCCAAGCTTCTTAGCAACGAAATGAAGGATTTACAGTCCTCCAGCTTTCTCAGCTACCAAGGCTCTTGAAGGCTTTCAAGGGGTGACCTTCTTAGTAAAGGGATGGATTCTTTTAATAATCTACTTTCAAAAGGTAGCATACCTGTTTCTCCAGTGTTGTGTGGATGCTATTAAAAGGGAGTTTCCATGGATACGGACACCAGTGGGAATGATACAGAATTGTCCTCTTTTCAGACTTACTATTGCTCCAAATATTCCTAAAACCTAGATCATGTTACTCCTTTTATTCACATTTCTTATGGCCAGCTTCTTAGTTATGAAACACTGTCAATGGTAAGTAATTAATGCTCTTCTAAATGTTTAGGTTCAAATACCAAGGTATTTATGAGAGATGTTGTAACATGTGCAGAAAGAGGTCAGTTAATAATTAATAGTTTATTGAGTGCAAGCTTTGTTATGGCTGTTTTTTATATGACTTTAGAGAATACATATTAATAAAAGACACCACCTATTTATATTAAATGATCACAGAATTTATCAAATTTAAAACCTTCCTTGAATAAAATGAATGTGAAGGGCTGGGCCGAGTGGCGCCGTGGTTAAGCTCTGGCTTGGGAGGACAGTGGCCCCAGTTTGGGTCCCACTTATGAGGGTCAGTGACACTGCCCTCAAAAAAAAAAAAAAAAAAAAGAACGTGAAGTTATATTCACAACCACACTACAAAGTTCCCCTTCCCCTTTCTTTTTGTATTTTGGGTGAGTTAATTCTAAGTATATAGTATGCCCTTATAATTACACATTTCTGGAATATGTAATATATAATATTCCAGAAATATTGCATATTAAAGTATGTCAAATTATTTTTACCAAGAACTAATTGAGTGTCAAATGTGAGCAAATCAATTCATTTGCTGAACACCTATTATGTTTCAGGCAATATCTTGCCAATGGGACAATGAAGAGAATACTGACTTTCTCTGGTGAACTCATGAAAGAGCCTTACCACCACCTCTTCATGGAGATATAAGAACTTGCTCCTAAATGTTCCCAGCCTAAAGAAAGAGTTATGAACTATCGAAGCCATTTGTCATAAAACTGTGGGGCAAGAACCCTTCCCATGGGAGGAAGGGAAGGAATCCCTGAAATGAGGATAGACTGAAAAATAAGAAATTGGGTAACCTTTCCCAAATTCAGCTCAGCAGCATTAATTATTTAATAACCCATCAATAGATGAGGGAGAAAATCAATCTTGTCTTAAATATATTACTGATCAAGTTGATTGGAAATTTAGCTGAATCCACTGACTTTTAAGAAAATTTAATGTAATTATTCCCCTTACATTGGCTTTTAGTCAAATAAATATAGGATGAAACATATTTTCATGATATCATGAGATTTCAGTTTATTAAGAAACAGAAACATTTAGTTAGGGAAAACTTTAATTTGTGAAATGAGAAAGTTGTACTTGTTTATCTGTTAATAATCTGGTCACTTTTTCAAGTAGGTATGTGTCAAATCACTTTATTTCATTCGGTGTTTAAGGAAAATCAAGGAGTGGTCTCCCTAACAAGACATGAGTCTGTCTGGTCCCCTAAAAAAATATTTACATTATTGATTATAGTCCCTAAACTGTCTCTTCTATCCCTGAGGTAACATTGTAGTTACCAGTTTATGTTGCCTCATCCCTTCCCCTTCTCCCCCATGCTCATCCCCGTCCTGTCTAGCAATCATCAGTTTTTCCTCTGTGTCTCTAAGACTATTTCTGTTTACATTGCTCATTTATTCAGCTCTTTAGATTCCATATATAAGGGAGATCATATGGTATTTGTCTTTCTCTGACTGACTTATTTCACTTAGCATAATGTTCTCTAGGTCCATCCATATCATTGCAAATGGTATGATTTCTTTATAGCTGCGTAATACTCCGTTGTATAAATGTACCACAGTTTCTTAATCCAGTCATCTACCGATGGGCATTTCGATTGTTTCCAAGTCTTGGCTATTGTAAATAGCGCTGCAATAAACATAGGGGTGAATATATTTTTTCAAATTAGTGTCTTGGGTTTTCCAGGATAAATACCTAAGAGTGGAATTGCTGGGTCAAAAGTTTGGTCCATTTCCAGTTTTTTGAGATACCTCATACTGACTTCCATAGTGGCTGCACCAATCTGCAATCCCACCAACAGTGCACCAGGGTTCCCTTTTCCCCACAGCCTTGCCAGCACTTGTTGTTTGTTGATTTATTGATGCCTGACCACTGCACTGTACATCTGAAGCTTCTGCTGAATAATATTAGATGTCAACTATAATTTAACACATATATAGTCATGAGATGTGGAGTATACGGTGGCGATGGAGTCAATGGAATTGTAATAGATATGTATAATATCGGAGGTGGGGGGACAGTGGAGGAGGGTGGGTGAGTCACTTTGTAAGGGATGAAAAGGATAACTATTGCATTGTTTTGTCCGTTTGTAAATAATAATAATAATAATAATAATAATAATAATAATAATAAAAGGAAAAATCAAGGAATTAAAATGTTTAATTTTCCTATAACTAATTTTCCTAGAAATGCATATCTAACTTTCAAGAAGTGACCTAAAACTTTGTGGCATCTTATTATTTTATGAACTGGGATCTATCAGTCTAACAACAACAAAAAAATCAATCATTTCCACAAGAAATTTATGTGGTTTTTTGTTGTTGTTGTTGTTTTTTGGGGAAATGGGTTTGCTTTCTATCTTGGTATTGAAAAGGCTAAAAATGCAAGTTCATGTTAAATAAGACTGATTACTATTCTGATAATCCAAAATTCAATATTAATCCCCAAATCATAACTTCAAAACAATGGGCAGGCTGATAGAAAAAAGTTACTTTTCTTTAAGTAAAGATGAGGAGGTAAATTAAGAGATTTCCAGAGGACCTTTGAACAGTACCAGTCATCCTTCACAAAAAAATACAGCTTCATATAAATATTTTATCTTTAAATTGTTTTTCTTTGAATTATGGAAAACCACCTACAAATATTCATCATTATCAAAAGGTCCAGCTTTTAAAACTTCACTTAATTTTTTCATCAGAAGAAACTATATATAATCAGACCCTGAAATTGGAATAAAGTTATCTTCACATTACAACATTTAAGTATTCAAATTATTGGTAAGAAATCAGACTCCAAATACTTTTAAAAGAAACTTATTTAACATATGCTTTCTTCACTATTGCTATTTTTTATTCTTTGGAAAAAAAAGGTGAGAAAAGACATTAATTATGTCTTTAAATACCTACCTTCATTTCAGCCCAAAACTTTAAAGGGTAGGGAAAGTGGAGAAAACTTTCACAGAAATTCATAAACCCTTCAAGAGCCACAAATAGGTCTTAGATAGCATGAACAATTTATTAGATTTATTACTTGTTCTTGTTCACATAAAGGAAGTTATAAAGTATTCCACAAAAGAAGATAAAAGTGAAGGCTGTTGGTGTAAACTGTTATTATTGTAAACTATCCAAACAAGGGAGGTGACCTAGGAATAAAAAGAAAGTTATTTTATCTATTCTGTCACCTGGATATGCTTCTCCTTTGAGTCATCTTTAAATATTTTCCATTGTTTTATTTTTCATCTTCGTTGAGAAAGCACTCTTATTGTTTAGTAAGCAGAATTAGGGTAGTTGAAGCTTATAGAGTCATTGGCTAACAAGCAATAAGGTCAATGTCTGTTTCATCCCGGAAAAATTGAGGTTACAACAGGTGAAATTATCATTCTCTTTTGTTTTTATGGCTCTAATAGAATGCCAGAGAGTCCCTGACCTCTGCTGCCAGTCATGTCTTACGCTAATAGCAACGTGTGACCTTTGACACTCAATTAAAATAGGAAATAAGCTAAAGAATGGGTCAATATGCATGTTTAGCAGATGCAAGCCCTCAAAATAAATTTCAAGGGGCTTTCAAAAAAGCCAAAACTCTTATTCATTTGGCACACAGGCATTAAAGTTATGGCCAGTAAAGTGAAAGAACATCAAAACATAACAAAACAAAAATAACCTGTATAGGTTATTTTCTTTCTGACCCAAAGACCTGTGTATTAAAGAATCCCACAACGGAACAATTCACACTCCACTTTCTGATTTCTGAAGGGGAGGGTACTACTGCATGGAGAGGATAGATGCTTTGGGCATAGGAGTTGCTGACTTCAATAGTCAGGTCATTTTATTTAATGGGAATTTATTTTATAAGTAGAAGGGAACCAGAGTGTACTTTTTTTCTTATGGAATACAGCAGCATGGTTTTTGAGAAGAGTTACATATGAGAAGGCTAGTGTGGGCATAGTTTTGGGAATCAGCTCGAGAGGCGTCCACCTTAGAGACAGTAGGTAGATGGTAATTCTGATACATTCCACCAAGTGACAATTTGTTGGGGGTGAAAATGCCCCCACATATGTTCAAAGGTACTGTCGCATGTTTTATCCAGGAAATCATGAGAAAATGTGAGAGAAAGGACATTCGTGGCAGAAGCAGCATGGTTTTGTGATTGATTAGGTCTAAATGCAAATCCCAATTTTATTTCTTATTAGAATTATGCCTGGGAATAAACTAAATGCTCCTTTTTTTTTTTTTTTTTTTTTTTTGAGGGCAGTATCACTGGCTCTCATATGTGGGACCCGAACCGGGGCCACTGGCTTCCCAAGCCAGCGCTTAACCACCACGCCACTCGGCCGGCCCCTAAATGCTCTTTTTTATCTCATTTTCTATGAACTAGGAATAATGTTTTACATCTCTTTATACTGTATTTGTATTGTTTTTTTTACTATATGAGATGGTTCTTATTTAATTATTCAGTGAATAGCATACAACAGGCATAAAATAAATATTTCTTAGCTTCTCATTAATGTATTGTATATGTTTATTGAACAAAGTGATTTGATCTAATATGATATTAGTTGTTAGAGCTGCAGAAACATAGCACCAGAGTATAGTATTTCATATAAAGTAGTCATGAATTTTAATTCCATGTAAAATGATTTGATAGGCTCTGGTATATACACAACAGACAGACACACATACACATTAGAAGGGATCTAGAAAGATATGCATAAAATGTCTATAGCAACAATCTGTGGGTGGTAAAAATATGGTATATTTTTGTGTTTTGAACTTTCTATATTGTACATTTACTGCTTTTGCAATAACAACATAAAAGATATATTAATGTTTGCAAATCATCTACTTAGTTTAAAAATTATAAATTAAATTATTGAGAGTCCCTCTTAGCCTCTCACTTAAAAAAAATTAGGGATTTTATCTTAGCACCGTTTCTTGTTTCCAGCACTCAGAGGTTCATTAATTTCTGAATGCATGTATTCACTGATGGCAAATGTGTGTTCTCTACATGCCAGCTGATACTGAACTCATCTTCTCATTTTATTTTTTTGTCCGTTTTTATATTGTGGTGAAATACACATAACCTAAAATTTACTGTTTTAATCAAAGTGTACAATTCAGTGGCATTAAATACATTCACACTGTTGCCCAATGATCATCTTCTCATTTTAAAATAAAACTTCAGTGTGTTGCTGGTTTTTTCCTTTTTAATTGGGGAATCGGGGAAGGGGAACAGACAAGTTGCTGTCTTTTTGTTCTTCAGTCTAGTTGCGGAGGACGTTGCTTCACTGGCCCATGTTGGATCGTCATTGCGCTCTTCTGGGATGAGGCAGATCAGTCGCCGACCTCCGGATGGTCACTTACTGCGGCTATTGGCAGCTAATGCTGGCTGCCGGCCACTCACTGTAGCCTATGGTAGCCCACTGCAGCAGGGGCTGTAGCCTACACCATCTCCGGGGCTTGCACAGCCCAGCACCAGGTGGAGCTGTTATTAGCTGTAGAGGGCAGTTTCACTGGCCTTCATATGTGGGATCCGAACTGGCATCCCAAACGAGCTCTTAACCAATGCGCCACTCAGCCGGCCTCTAGTGTGTTGCTGTTTTAATATGATGAATGTGATACTGGATCTGCTAGTATCTTACTTAGATTTTGCATTAGCTATTGCATTAGATTTTAATATGTGAGAAAATGAGATTACTCTTAGTTTCCTTTTTGCGCAAGATTATGAGGTTTTTTTATAAGTGCTCCACTTGCTTAGAATAAAGAATTTGGATGCTTTCCTTCATTATATTTGCTCAGAACATTTTAGGTAACATTTTGACTATTCACTTTTTAGATTTGTACAATTTCCTTGTGGAATCAGCTGAACTTGATTTTGCAAGGAAAACTTTTAGTAAATTTTTTTATTGTTTCCAGGGAATGAAGCTTTTCACTATTCTAGGGTCAGTGTTGGTAAATTATATTTTCAAGAAAACAATTCATTGAATTTATAGCATTGAATTTTGTAAAATATTTCGTTTTCATTACTAGTTATGTCCTTTTTATGACTAATTATTTTGTGTCTTCTCCATTTTTCTTTTTTTTTTGAATTAGGCTATTTCTAGTCTTTTTTTTAAAATCTTTTCCAATGAACGTGTTCTTTATATTATTAGTTCTATTATTTTCTAGCTTATTAGGTTCTAATTTTAGTTTAAAATAATTTATTGATTCTCATTTGTAGGGTACAAAGTTCATCATACACCTGTAAGATCTATCTTATTACTTATATTGTCTAGGTCTTCTATATTCTTGCTGTTTTTTTTTTTGTTTTTTTTTTAGGGCAGTGTCACTGGCCCTCCTATGTGGGACCGAACCAGGGCCGCTGGCTTCCCAAGCCAGCGCTTAACCACCGGGCCACTCGGCCGGCCCTATTCTTGCTGTTTTGACTGAGCTATCTTTGGCACAGACAGTGTACTGAAGTCTCCTATTATGTTTATATTTGTGTCTATTTGCCTCAGCTCTCTGATATATTCTCCTTTATGACAGCTTCTGTTTGCTGTTTGGTGGATAAATACTCATAACTGTTATGTCAGCATTGTAAGTGGTAGCCTTTAGAATTATAAATTGCCTTCTTTTGCTTGTTTAATACTTCTATGGCTGAGTTCTACTTTGTCTATTACCAATTTTGTATCCAAGCCCTTTTTTACTCCCACATACCTACTATGTCTTTGACCTTCAGACTTTCTGAATTACTTTGTTTACACAGGTCTTTTGTACACAATAGGTA
The DNA here is from genome assembly GCA_033961575.1 of Aselliscus stoliczkanus. NCBI lineage: Eukaryota > Metazoa > Chordata > Mammalia > Chiroptera > Hipposideridae > Aselliscus > Aselliscus stoliczkanus. The sequence goes on from CM066728.1 coordinate 184,500,004, forward strand.
ACTTGTTTTTGCCTTGTGAACAATCTGAAGATCTCTTTTTCTTTAAGAAGCTATGTAATCTTACTTAAGTTTTTTGACATGACAAATTTTTGTCAGTTCTGTATTTATTTTATGTTATGTTTGGTGCTTTAGATGTCTTTTACTATGTAGACAGTATTTTTTACTTATTTTTCTTATAATGTTTTGATATTTATTATAGTCTATTATTTTGTCCTATTGTTAAGCTTTATATTAATACCAAAATATGATGCTCTTATCTCCCTCCTTTTTAGATAGTATCTTTTGGTTCTCCAAACTGATAAACAATAAAATTAGAATATATATTTTCCTCACTTTCCTCCTTTCTACACCTTCTCTGACTCAACTCTCCAATAAAATGGCATTATCTTTTGGGGTAACTTAGAAAATCCAAAATGAATGTATTTGTTGTCTGTTGCTGACAGTAATTTTTTTTCTTTTTCCTTTAGCTCAATAATTTTATAAGGAAATAGCTTGGTACTGATTTTTCTAGATTAATTCTCTTTGATACAGAATACATCTTTCAATATGTAGACTCAGGTCTTCTTTTATTTTAAGGGTATATACTGAATTATAATTTTAAATATATATTCTGTTGCATTGGTTTGTTTTTCTTTTAAGACTCCAATTATATTTTGTTGCATCACCTGTGCCTATCTTCAATATTTATCACTTTGTCTTAATGTCCTTTTACATCTTATTTTTTTTCAGTTTTATTTTCCTACCTTTTTGTATTTGATATACTCTATACTTTATAGTGCTTTGTCAATTACTTCCTTAGCTCTTTGTACTTTAGTCATTATTTCAGAAGAATTTTATGTTTCACATCTATCTACTTCTGTTCCTAATTCACATCCAGTGAATGGGTAAGATAGATTTCCTGTCTTTTCACCTCTTTTGATGTTTTAATGACTAGCACTTACTCTTGTATACGGTACTAACACTTCAATAAACTTGGAGTTTCCATGTATTCTTTCTCTCTGTACCTTGATTGTTATTAAATCCATCTAGAACCTCTCCCCCACAGAATATAAAGCACCTAACTGCAACATTTGCTTCTCTAAGAATAAAAAATGAAAATGTATCTTAACAGTTATAAGGATTATAACAGAAGTTTAAGAAAATCTATTATTATTTATAGGTAATATGATTGCCCATGTATATTATATACATAAAATTTGATTACAACATAATTCATAATATTTTAAAAATAGTATTAGCCTAGAAGATAAAGTCAAGGAAACTAAAAGAGGTAGGGGACAAAAAAAAAGATGAGACATAAAAGCTAAATTCAGAATATTCCATGGCTTTTATTTAAAACTATTGAATAAAAATAATTTTAAATAAAAATTATTATATTTTATAAGAATTGAAGAAACAGTAGAAGAGGATATATATATATATATATATATATATATATATATATATATATATCAAAAAATGTACCACATTTTAAGAAAGGAAAAAAATGTATTAAAATTACAGTACTCAATATATACCAATAACAAAAGATTAATACAAGTCATGTGTATACATTTTTGGGGCACCCCCAGTATATATGTTTCCTTAAGATAAAGGGATACTGAGTTCTTCATGCTGAAAGGATTTCCTAAGGGCCAATCATGATGAATCAATTTTTAAAAATAAAAAAAATGAGACATATTTTTATAAAGCTTCAATATTTCAAGCGGAAAAAAGTCTTTATAAATATTTTGGGTACAGTCAGGTGAAGGATGCTGGGAGAGTTCCTTATATTAGAATAAGATTCAGATTGATATTAGACTGTATCCTGGAAAATAATGGAGCAATAGCTTCACAGTTCTGAAGGATATTTTTTTATTTTGTACTTAAAATTCTATAGCAGGCAAAACTAACAATTAAGAATGAAAGCAAATAAACATATTTTCAAACATAAAAGACTCAGATATTGACCTTCCATGCCCACTTTCTGAAAGTAGGAAATATAGTCATTAGTGTACTTCAAAAAAGGAACAGAAACCCAGTAAGAGGAAGATATAAATCCAAATAAATTATATTTTTAATCCAGAAGAACAATGCCAGTAAATGTCGAGTTGTCAGCTCTTCAACAACCGGAGAATTCCATTGGACTACTTTATAAAGGCAAGTCAAAGACTCCATGAAGATTTTCTTGAAAAGGGTCACAGACTTCATTGCAAATAAATTGCCTAATAAAAAAATCTGTGTGATATTAGCAATAGGATGACAGCAATAGGATGACAACATATTACTTTATTCAACAAAAAATATTTATAAAGACTTCTTTCTGCTTGAAATATTGAAACTTTATAAAAAATGTCTCATGTTTTTTTGGTTTTTTGGTTTTTAAAAATTTATTCATAGAAACTTCAGGGATAAAAGTATATACATATATGAGTCTTGGTTCCAATACAAGCCAAACTAATATAAGCCATGAATTTTGAGAAAATAATATGGTGTAGATTATGATAATTTACTTGACTTGGTGCTTGGAACTTTCTCATTTGAGTAGCATGGACTTAATAAAATAGAATCACATTTTCTTTTCTAAGTGATATGGCTCAACAGACTATAACAAAGACAATTTATGATATGACCCCAGTACAATTATAAAAAAATTCACATTTTTGTAATACTATTATCAATATATAGGATCTATTCAGATTGTGCTAGTTGCCCCATGAATGTTCTTTACACAAAAATAAAATCTTGGACTACGTGTCACCTTCAGCTTTAAAGCCTTTGATCATAACTTTACAAGTTATCTTTTGCTGTGTTTAGCTTTGTGATTACCTTTATTCATTTTGTACTTCCCCCTTTGAGTCAACTTTTGCTAATGCATGAATATCACACATATATTGATAGTTATGTTTCCTATTTATATTTTGTTTATTATTCTTTTAAATATGAGGTCACTAGAAAGCTTACAACTGATTTCTTTAGGTATCTCCCATTTTTTTAGAAGGTTAGTCAGAATTTTTTTTTAATTTTCTAGACTTTTTACTCATTCTCCTTTTCAGACTCCTATGCTATAATCATGCTTCTGATTCATTTAAGTATTTAAAAACTGGGCCGATCAAGTGGCGCAGTGGTTAAGCACTGGTTTTGGGATGCCAGCAGCCCGGGTTTGGATCCCACATATGAGGGCCAGTGACACTGCCCTCGACAGCTAACAACAGCTCCACCTGGAGCTGGACTGCGAGCCCCACCGACGGTGTAGGCTGCAGCCCCTGCTGCAGTGGGCTGCCATAGGCTACAGTGAATGGCCGGCAGCCAGCGTGAGGGGCTGGCAGCCAGCGCAAGCTGCCAATAGCTGCAGTGAACGACTATCCAGAGGTCCGCCACCGATCTGCCTCATCCAGGAAGAGCGCAATGACGATACCAACAGTGAAGCAACATCCTCCGCAACTAGACTGAAGAACAAAAAAAGACAGCAACTTGTCTGTTCCCCTTCCCCGATTCCCCAACGCTGTTTCCCTCCCCCAATTCCTCAATAAAATCTTAAAAAAAAAAAAAATTTTAAAAACTGTCTTCTTAAAAATCTAAAATGTGACTCTGACTATTCTGCAGCTTAAATTTTTCATACTATGTAGACTATAAAATAACACTATTTCGGGACGCCAGCGGTCCTGGTTCGGATCCCACCTATGAGGGCCAGTGACACTGCCCTCTAAAAAACAAACAAACAAAAAATTATATATAAAAAAAAAGTAAAATAACACTATTTCTTTTCCCTAGTTTCCATTATTTTAAGTTAGCCACCAATTCTTCCCTGCCCAAAAGAATTAGTTCCATGCTAGTTGTTTGATCAGATTCCCACCCTGCCCCCCCCATCTCTGGGAGACTGAATTTTAAAAAATCAAGTTAAGAATTTGTATTTTTTAATAGTTTATGAGACTTCCAGTGAATATCTAGATGGCTGGAGCCTCAAGTGGCTATTATAATTTGCATCTTAGACAATGTATGCTCTGCACACATAAAGCAGTTTCTACTTCCTCTCAACAACAGATTAAACTATAAATTAATCTTTCATAGTGGTATCACTTCTTTTCCATACACTGTGTTTACTTGAATTTTCATGGATTTCATGACTTTCAGAGCTTCTCTACCCTCTGATATAACAGATGTTTCTTTTGAATAGGGCATAATTTTCCTTCAGTGTATTCTTATCCTTTACCACCAAGTTTTAGAGAATACCAAAGGAGGTAATTCACCACTTTACCCTATAATCTCAGACCTGCACTGTTTATTACTCATTCTTTACATATTAGCATGCTACAGAGATTCCCAAAGTCAGTGCTATGCAATATCACATTCTTTGAAATATAAGTGTGTATATGATGAAAAAATGGTTCCAGGTTCAAATAATTTGGGAAACACCATTTATTATAATTGTGTTTTAGGAATTCCCAAGCTGAAGAGCATATGAATGGCCCTGAAAAATACCATAATTAAAAACAAACAAAAAAACTTCTTTAATTTTGTATATCTGAAATGTTAAACATGCATCATTCATGATGTAATCAAAGCTCAAATAGAGTACTGTTTGTCCCTTTAAAATGTATGCAACAAAATTAACCTTACCTGGCTCCTAAATGAAAACCTCAGGAAGCACATGACTCTATTAATTACTATTAAATAATGATTACATAGCCCTATAGTTACTTTTAGTCAAAAACAGAGCTTCAATACATGATGAGAAAATCTGTTACAAGAAATGAATCAAAACTATGAGCTTGAGTTAACATATCTTCTTTCCATTCCCAGCCCATGCCTGCTTTACCCTGCAAGAGAGGGTAGTTATAAACTTCAACTTATTTTTCTCCTGGCTCTCCTCTGCCCCAGGTTCTGACCCCCTGGCATTTGGGGGTGAATGGAAGAGCGATAAGAGCATAGGAAAGGACTTACTAAAATAAACGGCTCATGTTCTTTTGGAGAAGTTTACAGTTCTTGGTCTCATGGACATTTTTTTTGTTGGTAGGAATCTCTCCAAAAGTTTATTAGATCCACTAAATTCTACCTCCTTTTCCGGTGTCTAGATATCCCATAATTGTGTCCATCTTCTTACTACTGGGTCCTTCTGCCTAACCTGATGGATCTTCTAGCCAGGACTCCAGATGACTCCACCTGGGCTATCTATACTACCTGGGCACATCTACCTACAGAAGACAGGAAACACTCATGCATCCCTTACCCTGATAAACTCTGAGTCTATCTGTCAATCCCAATGCAACCTCCTCTACCTAATGCCAAAGGCCACTTTCATTTTCTCTGAAGGGCCTTAGGAAGCAATCTTGAGAGTGCCCAGACTTCAGAGAGCACATTGTCAGCTTTCTGAGAGTTTCATAAAAGCCCTCTTCATTAGACTTGCACTTAAGAAGATAGCACTCCCCCCCCAACCCCCCGCCCCGCTCCTCATTGGCCAGTGTAGAGCTGGCAGAGACATTATTGCATAAAAACAGGAAGTGATATGACATGTAATCCATGTGAATGAGTGAGGATTGGGAATGAGAGAGTCATTCACAGAAATTAGGGCACCCATGAAATTGTGCAGCATAAAAGCTTTAATGGATGGAGACTGGACACAACACAGCTATTGCCAAAGCTATGCATTCATAAACCCTCCCTCTTTTTTTTTTTTTTAAAGATTTTATTGGGGAATTGGGGGAGGGGACAGCTTTAGGGAATTGGGGGAGGGGAACAGACAAGTTGCTGTCTTTTTGTTCCTCAGTCTAGTTGCGGCAGAGGACATTGCTTCACATGCCCATGTTGATATCATCATCGCGTTCTTCCGGGATGAGGCAGATAGGTCGCCAGCCTCTGGATGGTCGCTCACAGCGGCTATTGGCAGCTCACGCTGGCTGCCAGAAACCCTCCCTCTTTTTACTAGTTCATATTCTCTAATTGAGTCAGAGAGTCCAAAGATCATTAAACTTGTTCCTGGACATTTCCTAATTCTGCATGTGGAAATCTGACTGCCTCTTCCTTCAGGATCTGATAGATGATAGATAGATAGATAGATAGATAGATAGATAGATAGATATAGATATATGGCATATTTGCACCTATATTATCTTTATCAAACATTTTCAAAAATAACTTGATTACAGATACTATTTTTCCCCATAGAAATTGATTAATATTTCATGGGTCAATCATGATCCATGTAATAGAGTTTGGGTAACATTAATATGTAGTAATCTGAGGCAAAATATAATAGCAAGATAACTACAGTTTTTATTTGCCCATAACAGCTTTCCATTCCCTTCTTTCAGTTCCTTTGGAGAATTTCACCCTCTTTCCATGTCTCAGTGGCCTGTCTTCTATCAGGAAATAAGAATGCAGGGAAAAAAATCAAGCCAGTGTATTTTCCTACAGGATATTTTGGATAGAACCAAATTTTTAAAATGGATTTAAGAGGAAAGGAATATGAATCTGGAGATAAGAGCATGAAGAGAGACTGTCTGCAAAATAAAATCAATGTTGGAGGGAGTCAGAGCCAAGAAAATATATTTTTTGAGTTCCTGGATATAGCTGAGTCTCGCAAGACAAATACATCACAAAACTTACTAGTTATGTGAGAAAATACTTTCTTCTCTCTCTCTTTTTTTCCTCTCTAAGATAGTTTGGGTTAGTGCTCTCTCACTTGGAACTAAAAATATATTTTTGACCTGGACATTCTAAATATACTAGAAGCCCCTTTTCAGTTGTTTTCCTTTGAGAAATAGATACCTTTAAAGTATGTGTGTTGCATTTTTTTTTTACCAATAATGAATCCACATGCATATCATAGGTCAATATTAGCTGGTTTATTATTTTCCCTCAGTCTCTCTCATATTTCGTATGACCCTAATACAAAGCCAGGACCCTGCCAGATAATTCTGCGATGCTAATCCAATGCCAAAACTGACCTTAATATATCATATACTTTACAGGATGTAATAAGGAAATATCAAGGTAATATTAAATCATTTTTCTTAACTCAAAAGCATAATTGATATTGTTTAGTTTACATCGACTTATGACTAATGTTAATGACTTTTGGACATAGACTTCATATTTGGAAATGAGCAAGCACATTCAGTCCTAAAGGAATTATAGATAGTCACTCGTTCCCACGAGGTCTTTTCTTCCTGTGCTTTGATAATTTGCCATTTATCCATTCATATTTCAAGTGGATGATTTACATGCTTACTAAAATTAAAATATATTTCTAAATATAGAAAAACATGAACAGTTCACTTTAGAAACCTACTTGATTTAAAGGTTTCCCTGTGTTGGGACAAAATATGAGCAACCAGGTGACATCATAGTATGAAAATACGCATGAAACGGAATGAATTTAGAAAGCCATGTTTATTAAATCCCACAATTATGAAAGATTATCATAGTTTCCCTTCCTTAAGTGACTTTACTCTTGAGAAACAAAATACATCATCATAGATTGGAGGTGGTGTGTGTGTGTGCTTGTGTGCAAGTGTGCATATGCAAGAGAATATATAACCTCTTCAAAAATTGATTAAAATGCATATTTTCAAATGAAGTGTTATGTCAGAAATGGCAAACATATATGATTATATTTACTTTACAAAATTTAGCCTCACCTCGCCAAGCAATACCTATAATCACACTAAATTGACCCTTAGTCAATTGAGACAAAAGAGAAAACAGAAAGAAGACACAAGAGAGAGAGAGCATATGATAACAAGGCTAAGCTAAAGACAGCAGCCTGTAGAATTCTGCAGAATGCAAACCCTGCTGGGTGGATACTCAGAAGAGCAACAGCTCTCTCCAAAGAAACATATTCACCAATCTTTCTCATTACACTCCTATCATCTCTAACTGAGTCGGCCTGTTCAAAATCTTCTTTTAACTAAATGGATAAAAGCCTGATCAACTACATTTCATACTTTTGAATGTTCACACTATTTGGTGTAGGGAGACTGGGTGGTTATTAAGATCAATACATGAACATGAAGGATGAACTAAATTGGAAAATATATTTTCATTTTCATTTAAGAGTTCTTTCTAAAGACTGAAATTAGTTCATTCTGAAGGGCTTAATATTGATCTCTCCCTTTCTTGGCAGAACAACCTATGATAAAGGCAAAAGAAAGTAGACAGGGTTTTCCTAAGAGAATTTAACTACACAGCTATTAGTGATGGGGAATTCATATCTATCTCAAAGACTCATGTATCCGTAGAACCTTAGAGCTAAGGAAAATATATTATCATCACATACTACTCCCTTAGTTTACAAATGGGAAAATGAAGATCAGAAAGTTGAAATGATTTGCTCAATGTCATACAAGGAGATACTAATAGATCTATACTGGAAATGTAGTTGTTAGGCTCTTTCTATAACATTGTGAACTTGTGTATCTCTCAATTACTTTACAGACATCAAAAATCCTATCCTTCCATCTTCTTGAAGTGCTAAAATCAGAATCTTAAGGTTGACAAAGAGACACATGAGAACATTTAATCCCATCTAATCAGTGTGCACCATGTGAAAGATCCACTCTCACTTTCCCAACAAAATTCTCTAATAAAATAATCAGAATAAAACTATTTCTAAAAATGCATTTGCTTTTCAAAGTTCTGAGATCTTGCATAAATATTGCAAAGACACCCATTAGATGGAATTTTTTTGTAGCATACAATAATTTCATAGTAAGAAAGTGCATTAAATGTCATTTTAAAAGCTGGAAGCAGCCATCAAACTGTTAAAAACCATTACAGAGAATTTGCATCATATCCACACTTAGTTCATGTTTATTCAACGATCCACATTCATGCATAGAGTATGAACAATTTAACTAGTAAATTGAACTATATGAAATCACCATTTTTGTGGTTTAAAAATTATCAAATATCAGCAACTTTAATCATTGAGCCCACATGCTTCTGAGTGGTCATGGAATGGGAGATGGTAACCTTGACCATCTTGGTTCCTGCATGCCCTGAGTACTTTGCTAAGCTGAATACTTGGTACTGCAGGAGTCTTAAGCACAGTCCAGTGCACTCATATTTACATATACTCATGTGCCTTGTACTCTTGGAGAATGAGCAATTTAAAGGCATTATTAAGGTGGATTTTAGTTATGCACCTTTATTACCTTTAAATTTATGACTTTAAATGTAAATCTGTATAAGAACTCATTTATTTATGTGTATTTTACCCATAAATAGTAAAAAGATTTATTTTGATCACTAAACTTTCATAGGGTTTACAATTGTTTTACAATAAGCATGCATTTATTTTATTGTGCAAGATATCACAGACTACTACCTAGATCCATCTCCATAATATGAAGGATTCTAGAGGACAGAAAAAGCAGTTTATTGAAGGTACCCAATTCCTATGATGGTATCATTATCAGAAGCCTTATCTCTTGAGTTTCAGCCTGCTGAACTTGCTACCACTTGTCACCAGAGTATATCTTCACCCCCAATAAATGGATCTTTTATTCTTCTTCGATGTTTGGTTTTATCTTTGATGAAGGCTGTCCTGCAACCTGAGGAATGCCTGTCAATAGCTATGCACAAAAATTCTGACTCTTGCTAACATCAGGTGTGAGAGCAACAGAAGCTGAGCTGTGAGCCTGTCTGGTGTGCACAAAGGATTATGAGAAATCAAGTGGGATTATTTCCCCAGCCATTTGCTACACAGTTTACAGGACTCTGATATCATGATAGGTTCTTTGTTCTATGGCCTGGCATCACTTGAGAGAAGAATAAGGGCGAAGAATCCAACAACAGCAGCTGACCTAAGACTTTATGTCATGGTGGGTATCTACTCAAGTATTTAGCAGAAGTAGCAATTAGCAAGCAGGGCCACCTGATTTTGAAAATCGAGCAGTTTCTCCTTCCATTCTGGATCCTGACTGCTCAAAAATTAAATCACAATAAAGATAAATGCAATGTGTTAAGCTGTCCCTGAGCTCTTGGAATCAGATAAGAGGTGTGCGGCATTGTGGGGAGATCACATGAGATTGTGATAACTCAAATGCTCAATTTGTCAAATGGCTCCCTGTGTTAGAGCCGCAAGCTGAAGCATTTTCATGAGCTTGAGATCAAGATCCCCAGCAAGCGCTAAACATAACTATTTTGCTTTGCAGAGGAACAAAGATAAATGTGCTCTGAATCGTTAGGAGGAAAAACTAAGTGTGATTAAGCTTACATATTTCCGAAGTCGTTTTATTCAAAAATAAAGCTAACATAAACATTTTATTGGTCCGCAGCCCTCATTCCTCCTATACCATTTTCAGTCTCTGTAAAAGGAACAATAGCACTTTGCATTTATATGGTACCATTTGTCCAAAACCTCAGTAATATTATGAATAGAAATAGTTTAATTTATCCTGGCAATGCATCTCTTATGTGAATAAAGGGTTTTTTTTTTTCCTTGTTTTTATTTATTTTTTGTTTTAAGGTTAGAATGAGTCAAGATCAGCTCAGCAAAGTCATACAGACAATGTAGCTGTAATAATTGAAAACTGCTGCCCTATTTCACCATTATATTTCCATCTAGGACAGGGATTTGCAAATGTTTGGGCTGAAAATACCATAATAGAAGTTTAAAATACTCTGTCTTCCTGAAATTCAGCCATTAACTAACATGCAGCTTTTATTACCAAGCCACCGTCTCTCTTGTAACATTCCCTTGGTTTGAAAAAATACCAATCTTCGTAAATAATTAATTATATTGAATTTTCAATTGGCTTAAGGTAAGATTTTGACCCACATGTACCTTGATCTCTAAACTGGAAAAAATGCACAGTTGATTACTAAATCATAAACCAAACATAAAAGCCACTTTGTATGAGCAGTGGTCTTTCAAATAACAGTCTTTTTCTAAATATACTTTATATAGTACGAAATACCTTGAACTAGAGAAAACCTGAGTATATACAGCAGTACAAAATGGCTCAGGACTCTCCCCGGAATAGCTGATGAGACAAAAATGGTTAAAAAATTTAGGAAACGTATCAGGATCATAAGGATCATGATTAAGGACTCAGAATTAATTTGGCTGGGTGACAGTCATAATGTTGGACAACTCACCTAGTCCAGTGAATGTTTTTCAAACAGCGTTTTCTATTGAACTTTCAATGGCTCAGAAGTAACTAGCTTCCTTCCTTTAAAATAGAGCTCTAATACAACCATTAGATATCACCGTGACTTATATTCGAGTGGTGATAGTAAGCAGTGCTTATTGACCCCAAAACCATGATAAAAGTGAATTAAAAGAATGCACTGTGTTGGGCCAGCTGAGTGGCGCGGTGGTTAAGCGCTGGCTTGGGACACCAGCGGCCCCAGTTCGGGTCCCACTTATGAGGGCCAGTGACACTGCCCTCAAAAAAAAAAAAAAAAAAAAAAAAGAATGCACTGTGTATGTATGTACATGTGTGTCTATGAATTATGTTCTGCCCTTAAGTTCAAGGTCCATTTCAAATAACGTCAAGATGTGAACAGACTAAGACAGTTCTGCTAAATCACCATCTATACTGGAAAGAATGGTTCTTAATCTAAAGTTTTAGTTTTTTAAAATGTCATTATACAAAACGTTAAACAGCACAAGCAGTTAGACATTAAGTAAAAGCAAAGACATTAAGTAAAAGCAAAGTGGTCCCCTAATGGTTCACGGATAGTGATGGGAGATAAAAATCCTAAACAAAAGTTCAATATAGTATATAATATAGATTGAAGCAGCTTTCAATTAATGGTATTCATTTATTCAAACATTCATTTATTTACTCAACAGCTAAAAATATGTATTGATTTCTCATTGTATATGAGGTACTTTTCTAGGTACTGGGAATCCATTATAAATAAAATAGTCAGAAATCCCTGCTTTCATAGAGCTTCTGTAATGCAGAAGTTGATAAATGTATACAGTAAGTTAGTAGATAAAAAGTGCTATTGAAAAAATGAAGCAATGGAGGAGGACCAGGAACCCAGATAGGACAGAGGAGAGTAAAAGTTAAACAGGATAGTCAGAGAAGAGCTCTCAAGATAATATTTAAGCAAAGACTTAAAGGAGGTGAGAAAGCTCGGCATGTGCCTAGATTCCCCAATCTAGGGAAATAGCATCACAGATAGCAGGTATATAAAATGCAAAACTGCAGGGTCAGAAATCTGCCTGATATTTAAAGATATGTATACCTGAAGAAAAGTGGGAAGGATGGAATAGTGGGAGAGGAAGTCAGAGAGGTAATAAAAGGTAAGAGAACAAATCACATAGGCCTTTTAGGCTCTTTTAAAGATGTTAGCTTTCATTTCAAATGGAAACCACAAATTATTGGAGGGTCTTTGAACAGAGAAGTGACCTCTAACTTCTATGTTTGAGTTTTTTGTTGAGAATAGACTTTAGGGGACAGAAATAGAAGAGATGGAATGAGAGAGACCAGACAGGAGGCTACTGCAAAAATTCAGGGCAAGGTGAGTATGGCTAGATCCAGGGTGGTTATAATAAGAGACGATGAGAAATGGGAAGATTCTAGATATATTTTTGAAGACAGGGCCAAGAGAATTTCCTGATGTGAGACATGAACTAAAAACAAAACTTTAAAAAAACAATAAACAAAATCACTCTATGGCTCCAGGAATATTTTGACCTGAGTAATTAGAAGTATAAAATGATCACTACCTAAAATGGGGATGACTGTAGCTGGACATGATTTGTGTGGAAGCAGAAAAGAAGGAGCTCTGGCTTGTACTAATCATTATGTTTAGATGCCTTTCCGACATTGTAGCAAATTTGTTTGGAGACAGGGTGAGGTCTGAACTAGAAACACAAAGTCATCAGTATACAGATGGTACTTAATGCACAAAGCCAAATAAGGTCCCCAAGACAGTATAGATAGAAAAAAGAGAAGGTTATAGGACCTGAGAAATTTGAACAGTAAGAGGTCAGGAAGATGAGGATGAATCTCCAGAAGATAAAGTAAGAAAAAAAAAACAAAAAAACAACAGGGAAATGAATGTGATCTTAAAGAAATGAAGTGAAGAGGGAATTTTAAAAAGGAAGTCATAAGCTGTGTCATATATGGATAATAGATCAAGAAATTTGAAAACTGAAGCTGCATCACTGGATTTGCAATATGAGGTTGTTGATAATAATGTCAGTAGTAGTTTCCAGTAGAGGAGTGAGGGTTGCTGAGAGAAGAGAGAGGAAGAAGAATAGGAGTCAGAAAGTATAAATAACTGTTTTGAGAAATTTTCTACGAGGAGAGCAGAAAAATGGGGTGATAATTGAGGATAGTGGAGTAGGAAAGTTATTTTTTGTTTGTTTTTTTCTTTTAATAGTAACTATTTTGAGGAATAGCAGCATGATGACAAAGTAGAAAGGGGAGATTTGATGATGGGAGTCACCGAGGGGAGGAGATGGCTAGAGTGATGTTATTGGGTTGGCAAGACAGGACATTTCTAACTCTAGTATATAAATGAAAGGGTAGGCCTCAGATAGGGGCATGGAGATTCTATTTATAGGAACAAAAGGGGAGAGAGCACATGTACATAGATGCAGATGGAGGATTTGAGGGAGGAGTTTGTAGGATTTCTCTTATAATTCGCAATTTTCTTAGTGAATTGGGAAGTAATATCATTGGCTAAAAATAAGTGAAAATTTGAGATAAAAGATATATTTGAGGGCCAGCACAGTGGCGCATTGGTTAAGAGCTGGTTTGGGACACTAGTGGCCCCGGTTCAGATCCCACATATGAGGGCCAGTGACACTGCCCTCTAGCTAACAACAGCTCCATCTGGAGCTGGGCTGTGCAAGCCCTGGCAATGGTGTAGGCTGCAGCCCCTGCTGCCGTGGGCTGCCATAGGCTACAGTGAGTGGCTGGCTTCCAGCTTGAGCTGCCAATAGCCGCGGGTGAGCAACCATCCAGAGGCCGGCGACTGATCTGCCTCATCCGAGAAGAGTGCAATGACAATGCCAACATGGGCCAGTGAAGCAACGTCCTCCGCAACTAGACTGAAGAACGACAACAAAAAAAAAGACAGCAACTTGTCTGTTCCCCTTCCCCGATTCCCCAACGCTGTTCCCCTCAGCCAATTCCCCAATAAAACCTTTAAAAAAAAAAAAGATATATTTGAAATTGTCTCATAAGATATCGAGATAACGAATGAACTAAGGGACTGTATGATGCTGGCAGTATTTAGTGTTCATTTGAAATTGCTAGTTATTAATTTAAGGTGAGAACAATCAGCACGATTCTAGATCTTTCTCCAGCCATAGTCTTTCATGAATGCAAATGTATGCAGTAGACAGTTGAATTTTCCAGGATAAATAAAGTGAGAGGGAGGCAAAGAAGTTGCATGTGTGTATAAGAAAATGGTTTTAGTGATATCAGTAATTCAAGCTGGGTGAGAAAGCCTGGGAGGACAGGAACAGGAAGAGAGGCAGTATGAAGTCATTCGAATCATTGAATTTTAGGCCCCAGCAAATCAAAGTGTTCAGGAAAATCCTAAAGGAGATGTTAAAGAAAGGAACGTTTACAACTGAGGTTGCAGAAAGTTTCAGTTATTCTTATTGACAGTCTAGGGATTTCACAGAGGTAAATTCAGATCAAGTTTCATTGGAGGTCTGGGCATGGGAGGGACCATCTTCGTGGATTATATCATCAGTAATCGAGGCAGGGGTAATGCTGGAAGCGAAAACGGAAGATAAATATCTTCAGAGTGAGATGAATCACCCTGCAGTAAGGGAATGCTCACAACAAAGAGGGTATCATGAGTGGAATAACCTGACAACATGAGAGTCACATCTGGGGTATTTTAGGGAAGAGAGAGGGAATTTGGTCTGGAAGTTGCCAGGATGAATTAAGATATCCAAACCAATGCTAGGTGCTGTGGTCCCTGTGGTAGGAAGGAGTGTGGGAGGAAAAAACATCCATGACAGAATAAAACTTCAAGGGAGGCCAGTATCCTAAGAAGAGCCAGATTGTTACCAGCAATAAGGAAAAAGGTAAATTTTTTCAGAGATTAAGTTGATATAGAGAGGGTTCTGTTGATGATGAAGTGAGTATTTTGAAAATTCCAGATTTTATATTTTTATTTTCAAACCAGTGCCTTTTTTACTTGTTGCCATTTGCTATTTATAAGTAGTTTCTGCTTTGATATTGAGTTACTTTTGTTTGGGAAAAAAAACTGTTTCTTTAGTAGTTTTCAACAACCATTGCCCAGAAAGATGTTTCTTCATGAGCTGTGAGCTTGAAGTTATCCAACAATTTTTCAAATTCTATTATCTATGATTTTGATAGCAAAAACAATACCCCTAATATACTGTAGAAGTTCTGATGGTAATTTCTGGTGAAATCCTAATGGCACACATTACAGGCACACATTATAGAAAAGAGAACCCCAAAAATGATGCTGGGAATATTTGTTCAGATAAGGTGAGGCAAAAAGCTCAGGATGTGGGGTTCTTTATACTCTTCTCTTGATTCAGTTTTCCTTACCCTCTCAATTTGTTTCCTTGAGTTCTTCTCTATTCCTTTGTCTTTTTTCTTACTTTTCCATTTAATGTCTAATTGCCCTTTGTCTCCTCTACCTCTCAATCTTCTCACCCCATTTTCTTTTGACCTTTTTTCTCCTTTCCCAGAATTCTATCTTTCATATAGAAAATAGATAAGCAATGTGTTATTTTCCACTTTCTTTCTTATTTTTATCCTTCCCATGAGCATTGTAGGACATTTGTCATTTGATATATGATTAATTTGTACTTATGGAAAGATATTATTCACTATCTCTAGCATTTGTCGGCAAAGGTCTCTCATTAATAATTCCAACTTCACTTGGTACCAACAGGTTGGTAAGCAGTGTGCACTGACATTTCAAACATATTTAGAATTTATAGCAATTGCAGAAATGAAAACAGCTCTTCTCTGTCCATTTTTTTTTTTCCTTAGACAAGAACCAAAGAGAAACATAAATGAGTCACTGAAAAATTTGTGTTTTTTTTCTTTTGGTGAGCAGAAATATTAAAAATAATTAAGACAAGTGTATTTTAGAAAAGGGATATTTTAAATATTTTAACGTTCTAATTTTTCAAACATCTTAATTTTTTTAAAAGATGAAAAAAAATCATAAACAATATTAAGTGCAGTGTCCTACAATTGTTTCAAATTATATTTAATAAGTCTGATATATTATGATACATACTGAGATGTATCATATGAGGGCTTGTTAATTAATTGTCATGCCTCATGAGACACACTCTGTATTTATGAATCCTGGACATGTCATTTACTAGCTATATAACTTTGGAAGAGGTATTAACTTATCTTTCTCTTACATAAAAGTTTGGCAGTAATATTGTCCTCAAAGCCTTGTTGGGAAGGTTAAATAACGCACATAAAACACTGAAATCTGTGTCTGGCAAATAAATAGTATTAACTCAAAAAAACTTTTGTCATTATTGCTGAATAATACTTTGATAGTTTTAATATTCATAGATGATCAAGAAAGGGAGAGATTTCAGAGTCTTATCCACAATACTCCCCACTCTCTTTTTAAATGGATAGGCATCAATAAAGGTAATCTGACAAATAGTACAGTTAATTAAATGAAAGCTAAGTCCATTTTTATGGTTTCTCAAGTTGTGATATAAACAATTTTAAAGATATAACATTAGGTAACACCTAAAATAATAAAAGTAAAGGATTAATAAAGTGAATGAAAAAATAGAATGAAATGTCTCTATCTCCAAAAAGAACATTTATTTGTATTTGTTTTAATACTTAGAAATATTTTCTCTTATTCTGTCAAGACATAGAAAATGAGTATTTTATGTTTTTAGTATAACTAGATATGCTTCTAATTTTGTGTTAAGAAATATTTAATACATATTATATTTTTAAGTTTTTAAATTTTATAGATAAACATTTTGAAGCGTAATTTTAAACTATGGATCAATTCAAATGATATTTATTTCATAAATAACTATATATGAATAACATGTTGATCAATACATCAGAGAATGCTTTTTAAATGACTTTGCTTATTCTTTTTTTTGCCATATTTTATATAAGACATTATCTGGTACATCATTTTCATGGTTACATTTTCAAAACAAAAATATGTATCAGATATATTATCTGCTAAATCTAACAAAAAGTTTTACAAATAATTGACATATAAAGTACAGGGGAAGATCAGGAAATATGGTAGTTTGATTCCAACGTTCCATCTAAAGTTACTTGAGAAAATAAAAATCTGAATCCAATTTTGTTGATAAACCCTAGTACATAAACTGCAGCACAAAAGGCAGATATATTCAGCAAAAACTATGTTTCTCAGAATAGACAGAATCTGATTCAGCACTTTTTTTCCTATGTGACTGCCTAGTAATTCATGAACTCAACTAAAAATGAGGTCTTCTATCCAATTGTCATGTTCCTACTTGGCCAATTGTGGGTTGTTTAAGCATGAAGAAGACTTTAAGGTTAATTTACAAATTAAGTTAATTTTAAAATCTGATTTATTAACCTAGATAATATTTTACCCAATCCTTAAAACAAAACAAAGAAAATAATACTAAGAATTTGAGTAAGAAAATTGTGACTAATTTGCCCAAACCACTAAGTGCTGGTGCTGGAGTTTGAACCCCAGAACCTGAGTTATTAACCATTCTGTTCTACTACTCCAGCTTACCTATGAACTACTTGACTTAACAAAATCAGGAGAGATGGGAAAATAAGATCACTAAGGTCTCACACATTTTGTCTTTGAGTATTACCTGATTAGAGTAGAAATGAATTGACAGTATTTTCTCAAAGCAGCAATTAATTTTGTCATTATTATTTTTATTATTATTTCCAGAAGTAATCTTGTATGGCTGTGTCCTGGACCGCTTTTAATTTTAACTCATTCCACCTTATAGCCAGAATATTCACTCAACTAGATACAACTCTAAAAGTATTGCCTATTAAGTAGATTTTAATAAAAGTTTATAAAAAATGTAAGGATTACAAAATGTCAACAAATGGCTAGTCACTGCTATTTCTGATTGTATCCTCCAATCTCTCTCTCTCTTCCCTTCCTGTCATCCTCCTCTTCCACCCCCTTCCCTCTCTCTAGAAGCCCTGTGTCAGGTTCTTTTCTCTTAGTCCCCAATACCCTTCATACCTTCTACTTTTTCTCAAAACTGACATTCCCCACTCTTGAGATGAAATGTTTTCTTGCCCATCCTCGTCAAATTCAATTCTTCCCATTAACTCTTCAGATGTTAAAAATTCTTTGCTCAGAAATTTATCCTTTCCAAAACAGTGGTGAGGAGAAAAGAGAGTTGAAGTTTGGAAATAAGTACACACACACACACACAAACACACACACACAGATGTAAATTTGTCCTGCAACAATACTTTATTCTGTTTTCCTTTTACTCTTAAGAGGACAAAGAAAATCCTCCACTTAAATATCTGTACACTCTCAAGTTCATAATTTGGTTAAATCAGGTCAAGGAAAAGAACAAAGAGGAAAAAAGAATTGTGTATTTTTGTCAAAATAATAATAATATCTTGTAGAGTTTGAAAATTTCTGCCTTTTGCAGCCTTAGGTTTATAACTAAGTGTTAAAAGAAGTGATCTGGCAAATATTAAAGGAAGAAACTGGTGAATTCATAATACAGAATATGTAATATGTATTATGCCATGGAGGTGGCAAGGCAAAAACCAAATGAAGGACTGACTGAGAACAAACTTGCTCATAATAGCCACAATAAAAAAACAAAAAAACAAAAACCCTTCTGATTTTGAGGAGAGATTCATTCTTTCAAATTACTGTCTACTGGGGGTACCAAAAAAATGTATACACATGACTTGTATTCATCTTTTGTTATCGGAATATATTGAGTGTTACAATTGTAATGCATTTTTCTTTTCTTAAAATGTGTATACATTTTTTTGGCACCCTTTGTATATTGTCTTCAATTGTAACTACTTTCGTCACTTAAAGACAGACTTTCCATATTGGAATTTCTCATATTCCTCATTACCTTTCCTCATTTGGGGAATATAAAAAATTCTATATTCCCTATAGTAGTTAATTTGACTGTTCATGAAACAAAGGAAAGGTAAATATTCCAAGCAAGCACATAAGTAAAAATAAAGAAGGTAATGAATGTGATGTAATATTTTGGCACATTTCTCTTAAGAACTGCTACTTATTATTTAAAGTATGTTACACTCTTAATCACACTTCAGTTCTTTTATTTTCTTCCCCTTTTCTCTCCCGTTTTAGTTTATCCCTAAAATAAAATGTAGAAATTTGTATCAGCTTTGGCAAGATTCAGTTAATTAAATATTTCATATAAAATAACAGTTCTAAATCCTTATTAATGAAAATGAGTTCTTGGGTCAAGATCAAAAAAGAAATCAGTACAAA
The DNA here is from genome assembly GCA_033961575.1 of Aselliscus stoliczkanus. Taxonomy (NCBI): domain Eukaryota; kingdom Metazoa; phylum Chordata; class Mammalia; order Chiroptera; family Hipposideridae; genus Aselliscus; species Aselliscus stoliczkanus. The sequence continues at coordinate 184,519,414 of CM066728.1, forward strand.
AATAAGGTGACATAAAAACATAAGATAGCTCTATATAATTTAGTGAAGAAAAACTAAAAGCAACTTCATTTTCTTTTTAGTTCTTTTTAAAATTCCTGTTCTAGTTTGGACTCTGTCCATGAAATAGGAAAAGTGGATATTCTACTTTTACTACTACTTTAGAATATAGAGATAACAACAGGAGGATGTATGATATAATTTAAAAAATGAGGACAGGATAGATGTATGTACATGAAGCAATTTGTAATTTATATTATTAACTGGAAAAAAGATGCAGCGGAGTATGTTATTGGTTGCATATATATATATTCATATATATATATATATATGAATATATATATATACATTCTTACATTAATCCTAAAAGAGTCTGTAGGGTTTTCCCTCTAGAGAAGGGTACTAGCTAGCAGCCGGATATGGACAGTAGTAAGATATAGTCTTTGTTGCATAAACCTTTGTCTTTTTTCATTTTTTATCAAGTGTACACATTTCTTATTGAAAAAAATATAAATTTATAGGGAAGATATCAGTCACTATGCAGAAATGGGCTGGCATTCATTATTATTGAGACCTGGTGCTCATTTTATTACTTATCCAGATTTGGGACAGACCTAAGAGTTTTGCAAACTCCAAAAGCATCTATTATTTGTTGTAAACATATAAATACATAATTTTTTTTATAAAACCTAACATTCCATTGTAATATGTAGCCTGCATGAGAAGTTGCTTTGATGATGTATTAAGCTATACATTATCAGGGCCAGCTGTCACTCTGATGATGTATTAGTACAATAAATCTCAAGGTGTGACACATTGAAAACATATTACTCAAAAGAGAATGATCTCCAAGTTAAAAACCAATCCAACATAAAATTCAAAGGGAAAACTATAGAGGAACAATTTATCTGTTGCCAAGAAGTGATATGCAAGCAAAGATGTCTTCTCAGGGAATTTCTGTTTGGAGCATTAGAACTTTAGCAGACTCAGGGGAAATCAACACAATGTGCTCCTTCTTCCAGCATCCAAAATTGATCCTGGAGATAACTGGTTAAGGACATGCCCAAAATCCTCAGAGGAGAAAGAAGATGCAATGAGTATCAGAGTTTTAAAGGTGGCAGGGGAGGGGAAATATACCAGGGCATGGGAGGCATTTCAGATTATCCATATATAATTTATGTGGGAATTTGTTCTGAAGGGTTGAAAACCTGGAATGGAAATGCAGAACTGAAATCAAGAAAATGGCAGAGAATGGGGTGGTGGTGGGGGTGGGCATGAAATGCATGTCTCAGGTCAAAGTCAGAACCAGTTTAGGAAATTTTCCCTGGGTTATTAACTGATATAGACTAGGGAATTGCATGGATTAATTCAGAATTTTGCTGTTTATTCCCCCACACGGCAAATGTCTTTAATTCTAAATATTTTGCCCATACATGATTTTTTTTTTATTAAAATTTATTGCAGTGGCAATGGTTAATAAAGTTACATAGGTTTCAAGTGTACAATTCTGTAATACATCATCTATATATCACATTGCGTGTTAATCATATGAACTAGGAAATTTTGAAATAAGCTTTTGGCATTCAAATTACAATGAGAAATTGGAAATAGAAATGAAAAATGATCATTTCCATCCATTATAAGGCATTAAGGAAAGTTTCTACACAACTTTGTCTCTGGTGCTTGGTTTCTTTGCTTGGGAGTTTTTAGGTGAACACAGAATGTGATCTCTGGGATGTCATCCCACTTGTGAGCAATGGGAACGCCTCCCAATTAATTTATTACATCGGTAAGCGTGTATTATAGACAACCTGCTGTGTGTCAGGTCCTGGACTAGCCCTGAGGACACCAAAGTGAACAAAACCGACATAGTAACAATGTCTTTGCTCGTCTTTGTCCTTTTTTTGTATCCCTTGTCCAACAACATCCTCCTAATCTTTCAATGTTCCCTCATGTTTCAGGTGCCTCGTGTAATCAATCGCCCACGGCCACATCATCCCAAGGTATGAGCTCCCTCTTCTGAATTTCACTGAACCTCAGAATTGCATGAGACATTCTAATCCAGTCCAACATTTTCAATTTAGAAATGAGAAAATTGTGGCCTACACAGATAAAGTGACTTACATGCTCAGGGAAAAAATATATATATATAGATAGATAGATAGATAGATAGATAGATAGATAGATAGATAGATAGATAGACAGACAGATATGCATGCCACTCATTTGGCATATCACCCACATTGTTTTTTTTTGTTTTTTTTTACTGTTTGTGTATATAATTTATACTTTTCCCAACTAAAGAGAACTTTTTTGAGTCAAAGGATAGGTTTAAGTTTTTAATTTATCTACATATTCTTCCCCATCCCAACCCTGGATCTAACAGTCTTCCTGACATAGGAAACTGACTGCAAATGTTATTCTCTTCAACCTTCCTAAATTTCTACTTTTTCATAAAGGACCCATGCCAAGTGGTATTCTCCATGTAGCCCCAATCATGACACTTAAAAAAAAAATTGTGAATCTCTTCTAACATCACATCATAAAAAGCAATTTCATTTTATATGTGAATGGTGATAAAAAGCACTTGAAGAGAAGGAAGTGAGCTCTAGGGAAAGAAATAGTAGATCAGCTTTTAAAATATCCAGTTCTATTCAAATTGATTTCTTTTGATCTAAAGGGAAAAAAAGATTTTGGATATGATTTAACAAACACATTCAATAAAATGGTCCCTGAAAATCTTAATGCTGAATCTAACTGAAATATTTGATATAAGAAAGTAAGACACTTGTCCAGACAGCTCAGTGGTTAAAGATTTTTTTTTTTTTTTTTTTTTAAGGATTACAGTGAGGAACTTGTATAATCAGAACTGGCTAATGAAATTGAGGATATTGCTACAAATTTCTGCAGAATTATTTTAAAGATATAAACAATACAAATATTAATTATTTTTACACATAAGAAAAATGCCCCACTCCTTCCCCTTTTTGAGGTTTCATTTGAAAATCCAATTATGCAGAAACACAGTTTTAATTATAATATTGATTTTACTTCTTTCCTAGGAGTGGGACTGATTCAATTCGTTCTAATTATGTGCATAGAGTGGTTGGACTAATCTTTCAGGGTATTGGCCCACTAATTTCATACCACTTTTCTTCACATCCAAGTCAGAGAGGGAAATAAGGCTCTGAAAGGCCTGAAATTGTACAGACCTTTAACAAATGAAAACAAGGATGAAGATATAATAGCCTGTTAAAGAATTCGAGAATTTGACAGTGGTATTTCAGATGCAAAATTGTGCAAATCAGATTTTATTTAGCCTTTGCAATTATCAACTCTAGCAGGATTTAGAGAACTTTTATAAGAAGCAAAAGGAAGACAAATGAAACAGAAATAAAGAAGAAATAATGTTCAGTGATAACAACTATTTTTCTATTTAAAATATCAAGGTAAGATCAAATAATAATTTTAATAATTTATATAAAAATGAGCAGGATGTGTTGTAGAAATTAGAGGTAGTATAATTCAAAGGAAATTGTACTAGACTATTAAACAGGCAGAGAAGACTTTATTCAAGGCCATTGTAATAGGGGAGAGAGACCAGAACTCTAATTTCAACTCTATTGAAACAAACGGTAGCATGGAAAGAACTTAGGCCATTTTGCTTGCTACTCAAAGAAAAAAAACAAAAAAACTTTCTGATATCTTCATGACAGAAAATAATTTTACAACTTGAAACAAGATGCCCACTAGAGTTAGACTCTTAACCTCCCACAGAGACTGGAAAATAGGGGCCTAATCTCCCTTGATGATTACTTTTCCAGGGATATCTCCCAGGTCATTGAGAAAAACAGTCCTGGGTATGAAACTCACAAGAGGCTTTTTAAAAGATTTACATCTCAAGGGGCAGAGAAAAAAATGCAATTATGATTGTCTTAAATACTCAAATTAAAGGGAGTCAGGCACCTAAAATCACGTGAAGTCTGTCTAAAGTTTATTTAAGCTGAAGGGAACATTAAAATCACCTTAGTCAGTACTCTTGAAGAAGGTGAGGTATTTGGTTGAACACAAAAATACAGGGTCCTTTTTACTCAAGTAAAAAAAAAAGAGCAAAAGAAAACCTGAAAATGCATATAGTGATGGGCTCATTTACGTGAAACTTAATCTTTGTTCACATTTACATCAGATCTACATCTTTAGAAAAATGTATCCACCTCTGGTACAGTTGCTCTGTTTGGAAGCCTGGATGTCTGAGGATAAGCTGCATCTCTGCCACTTACCACCTATGAGCCCTCAAAAAATTAGTCACCTTTCTCTGATTTTATTATCTCTTCTACAAAATGATTGACTTAGAAAGACTTCACCTTAGTGATAGTGTCAGGTTTCTTCCTAGTCTTCTATTGCACAACTCTATGGGTGTGATCCTACAGAAATATTTATAATATGGTCATTTTATTTAACTGCCATTTTCAACCTAAAATAGGTACCTTTGTGTCTTAGGAGAAACTTTTGGTGATTAGTTCCTTCTCAACAAAATCAAATGGCAAACAAAATAACAACTAGGGAAAGTCCTCTTCGTGTAGCACACACCCCTGTTCCCCAATAAATATATAAACAGAACAAAATAAAACCTTCAGTTCTTTCCCCTTGTCCCTTATTTGCCTTCTGCAAACTTATTGTTGACTAAAATTCATTATATCTGATGCCTGCCTGATTTCTTCCTTGAGGTATTAAAATAAATTCAGGGTACCTGATCAATCAAAAACTTTCTCATATTCTATCAATGGCTATATAAGATTATGATATTGAAGCCACAATGTTTCACTTTGTGTGTATACTGAGAAATGCACACAACTTGGGGAATGTAATCTATTTGGAACTAACACTACATATCACCCAGATACTTAGCAAAGCTTTGGTCCTAAAGTTATATATAATATCAGTATAACCGCTATATATCCTTACATCTGATGCTACTGATGGGCCCAAACTATTAGGGCATTGAAATATGTAAAAGTATTTAGAGAAGGCTTGTGTTAGCTTCCTATATCATCATTTAAAATCAGTCTCTATGTTGGTGACACAGAAACTGGCCATTGTATAAGTGTTAACCCTTCCAGAAAAGAGGGCAGCTCAATCCAGATAAGCAACATTTCTTTAGAAAGTCTGTGAATTCTAGTTTTATAATAAGACCTTATGGGGCCGGCCAAGTGTCTTGGTGGTTAAGCGCTGGCTTGGGAAGCCAGCGGCCCTGGTTCAGTCCCACATATGAGGGCCAGTGACACTGCTCTCAAAAAAAAAAAAAAAAAAAAAAAATAAGGCCTTATGTACCTCTAAAATTTTATCACATTAGTAGCTTCCTATGCCAAGAAAATTAATGTTTATAATTAAAGATGCAAACACAAAGAGCTAAAATATAGCCTCAGTGTTAGACGAGCCAAAATTATTGTAAAAGCAGAGAACAACAAAAAAACACACATAAAATAATTATATCAGTGATGATTATGGGTACTGTTTTAAGCATTTTATCTGTATTAACCTCACTCAATTCTCATTTTTACCATTTTACCTAAGAGCAAACAAGACAAAGAAAGATTAAGTAACTTACCCAAAGTCACACAACTTGTAAATGGGGTCCTAGACGTTGCAAGCCTTTTTCACATTGCCTCACTGGCTTTCAGTAAAGTCTTAACTAATATTACATTCCAAGAGACATGTAGTAAATATCTAACTTTACTCTCAGCAACAGTGGGGTTATTAAATAATATATTTTTGTCAATTTAATTAACAAAAAGCAGTATTTGTACTTGAATATGTATTTAATACTGAGCTCGAACACTAAAAAGCAATTCTCCATTTAATTGCTTTTATTTATAAGCAGTCTGTGTCCTAGACCCTTTTTACCTACTGAAGTAATGTATATGTTATCATATGTAATATATGAATGTATTTATGCATATATGTATATAAATTTTTATTTTGTTTTAGTGTTTGTGTGTTTTTTTTCCTTTAGAATATGTATCCTGTATTGTAGAAAGCATTAAAATAGAATTTTATGGTTATTCACTAAATACTAAATACTTTATTCTTAAACAGGCTTCATTATTCTAAAATCTGATAACTGTTTTTTTGTATTTTCTTAGATGTTTGTTTATGCTTCATTATTTTTACATTTAAAGCTTCAATACATGTGGAATTCACTAAGGGTCAGGTAATGTAAATCTCTTTCTTAATTAACTTGTCCCATAGCTATTTATGTAAGTTTTTATGCTTTTCACTACTGACTTAAAATAATGTTTATATATATATTAGCGTCTTTGTAGTTTCTTATTTTCTTAGTCTATTTATCTTTTCTCATACTGTTTCCTTCCACACAGCTAAATCATTGAAAATATATGCGTTTAGATGTAGTTTAAGACTATCTATGAGTATTTTTTTTTCCTAAATCTATTGACTATGTGTACATTAGGCTAAACATTAGAATTATGTTCAGGTTTAAAAAAAGAAAGAAAGAAAGAAAAGAAAAATCCTATTGATTAGAATTGAATTCAACTTATAAATTAATTTATGGAGAATTGATATGATGACACAATTTAATCTTAGATCCAACCATGGCATTTAATTGTCTTCATATTGGTGCTTCATATTTCTTATAAATTTAATTCATAGGCTATGATGAACGTATATAATAGTTGTTTATATTTAATTTCTGCTTCACTGCCAGTAACCTTAATAAATTCTATATATTTTTAAGAAATAATACTTCAATTGATTCTATTGGATTGTTCTAAGTATAAAGTCATTTTCTCATTTAGTAATAGTTTTGGTCCTTGCTTTTCAGTAAGTATACATTATTTTTCTTTTTTCTTTTTTTTAAAGATTTTATGGGGAGGTTGGGAGAGGGGAACAGTGTTGGGGAATCAGGGAAAGGGAACAGACAAGTTGCTGTCCTTTTGTTCTTCAGTCTAGTTGTGGAGGATGTCGCTTCACGGGCCCATGTTGGTATTGTGATCATTGTGCTCTTCCCTGCTGAGGCAATCAGTTGCTGGCTATTGGATGGCCACTCATGGTGGCTCACGGCAGCTCAAGTCAGCCCACTGCAGCAGGGGCTGCAGCCTACACCATCGCCAGCCACTTACAGCAGCCCAGCTCCAGGTCGAGCTGTTGTTCACAATCTTAGCTGTAGAGGGCTCAGTGTCACTGGCCCATGTGGGAACTGAACCGGTGGCCTTTCTGCTCAGAGCTCGCACTCCCAAGCTTCTTAACCAACTGAGCCACTCAGCCATCCCCTACATTATTTTTCTTTATTACACTGGATCTTGCTTCCAGTTCAATGTTCAATAATTGTCTTATTCCTGATTTTATGAAAATTTGTTTAGAGTATTACCTTTACACATTATGTTAGAGCTTGGTTTCAGACTTATAAGTTTACTATAAAAGTTTTCTTATTTATTATTTTACGGTTTCAGCTTGCTAGCCTAAAGAGGGAATCTGAGATATTCTTGACACCTTATCTTGCTCTGAGGAAGAGACTTTTTTCAGGACAGTCCCCAGCAGTTTCAGTTTCTTCCTTTACCAGAGTTAGTGACTGTGAAACACCAATCCCTGAGATGCTGCTCTGAGAAAATTGGCCTTATCCTTCCCTACTGCCAATGTAGCAACTATATAAACCTCTCTGTCTTTTGTAGTATTGAGTTACCTATAAAGACACTCAAAGAGTAGCTGTAAGAAAAGTTGTTTACATGAGTCAGGGAAGAGAGTAAGGCACAGGGCAAACTGCTCTTCTTCCTTTGGTTAAGGGAATTGGCTTTTGAGGTAAGAATACAAAGTGATGGTGGCCAAATGACAGATTTCCTACCTTCTTTTTTTGGATAATCATACTTGTTTCTTCAGTAGCTCATTCTCATTTTGAAGAGTAAAAATTACTACTCAGGTATGGAAAATTATTGACCACTGAAATATTCTTCCTTTATTGTGTTCTCTGAATAATTCAGCAATTCAATGAGAAATATGGGGTTGCAAAGTGATTACTGCTAGTTTTCTCTGTTGACACCAAAATAGTCAACATCATATATATAACTTTAGTCCAATTACAAGTCTGTATTTAAGATTTGAGTGTTCTCTCTTGAAGATGAATTAATATCTTTTCAGTTTTTTCCATTTTTCTCTTTGTCCTCTGCTGTACAATGCCATATTTTTCAATTTTACACAAAATATGTACAATTCTTCCTTAGCAGAGCTTATTCGAGATTATTATCAATGCTATTGTGGTCTAAGTCTAGTGAGATTTGACATTCTTACTGTCATTTTTCAATGTACTGCTGACTGTGCTGTCTGAGGAATGGTAACTCACAAATTACTTCTGTGTCTGAAGATAGAAAAAAATCTGAAGTCAATTTCTTGAATTAATTAAGAGATAACATTGATATAGGAAAGGACTAGTGCCACAAATAATTATCACTTGAAATTACACAGTCAAAAAGGCCAATTAAGGAACCAAATATAGCTAATGAGAAAATTTAATTGATAATTTTTCAAGCTGCTGGCCTGGTCCTGCATTTTTTTCTATAATTAAGCAACAACAATAACAACAAAACAAAAAAAAAGCAACAGAGATTCAGATAATTTTATATGTGCAAAATGGATCTCAGTTGAAGTATATTTTGGTTTCAGCTACATAAACCCGCTTCTTTTCCAGTACATCTATATATATTTAGCATATTATTATTATTTCCTAATTAAGCATAGTTTCCTTGACTTTTTAAAAATTCTAAAATTCAAAGTAGAAGAGAAACTTCAATATTTCAAACCAACCGATTAAAAAATAAATTCAAATTCACCATGAAAGTCTTGTCCTTCGCATTATCTTTTGGTAGCATTGCAGACTTTGATTGACCATCCTGAAGAAAATATCTAAGAATTCTGGTTAAAATATAAAAAATGATGTTTTGAAAATTAATTGCTAAGCAGGCAATATAGTAAGGAATCTTGATAGTCAAAACCAAATGAGACTGGAGACCAAGAGACATTAGAGAATTCCTCAAGCTGGCTTTTATCTTGAGGGCATTTTCTAATTACCTATAACTTTGAGTTTATTTTCAAAGCTTCATGGAGCTTGATGAAAGCTTCATGAATAGGAGAAAACCTAGACTTTATCCAATATAAGGTGAATAATGGAAGACACAGGTATAAAATCTCACGGAGGAAGCTGGCAGTAATCCTGCTTTTTCCACACGTGGAGATAGAAGAAGCAGAACAAGGAAGAGGAGGAAAAGAAAGAGGAAAAAGAGAAGGAGGAAAGAAAAATTGCACACCTTAAAACATCTGTTTTTATAATTCATACTTAAAATCTAGGCTTTATAACGGTGTGTTGCCTGAATTTACATTTGTTGCTTGAAGTAAAATAACCTAAAATGAAAGCTTATCTTAAAGAAGCACTAGACTGATAGTGCCCTTAATCATCTTGCAGAAGAAAATACAAATCCTCCTTAAAGGACTCCACAGCACTCACCTCATACCTCAAAACCATCCTTTCGCAGGATCAACATCATAAATGCAGAAGAAAATGAGGCACCATGAGTGACAAAGCAGAAACAACTGAAAACCAGATCAGATTAACAAAAATTTCAGGTGTCGGAATGAGACAATTCAGAATTTTTAAAACAAATATGCATTGATTTAGAGAAATAAAAATGGAAACTAAAAGTAGGATAATGGGTAAAGAGACCATAAAAATGTTCTTCCAGATTTGAAAAATGTCTGTATTTGAGGATATGAAAAAATATAAAGAAAATTATGAACACAGTATGATATTGAGCAACATAAAGAATCTACAAGAGAAATAATAACCTGGGGAAGAAATGAAACCTCTGCTTTTCTTTCTCTGTGTCTGGATAATTAAAATGACACTGAAAATCTAAATTTACAAAGCCCTCATTCTTGATGACTGCATGGAGCAACCTCTCCCAGACCTCTCTTCCTACCTTGGACTATGATGTGAGTGAAAAATAAATTTGTATTATATTAAGCCACTGAAATTTGTGATTATTTTTTGAGCATTTGGCCTACTTTCATTTATATTCTTCACAAATTATAATCCAGTGGGATTGCCATTTAGTGTGATAGCGTCTTACCATATTTTGCCTTTCTTTTAGTTTCAGAATATCATTAGCCCACCATAGAGTGCTGTATTAGAACTTGTAAACAGAAGTCAAACTCACATGCCAGAAATTAAATGTTATTTTATAAAATGAGGCCAAATTTTACATGGAAAAGGAACCCACAGAAATATAGGATCATAGAAAAGGTTACCAAAGACTACCAATTGTTTTAACTTGTTAAAACAGTCCTTTTCAGGCTATTTCTCTTTTTATGAAATGGCAATAAGAATCTGTTTTATGTCTAAACCTGCTTTATGCTGCAGCTAGTCACCTCTTTCTTTGTCTTTTCCAATTCATTCAGCTTTTTAAAAGCTGAAAATATACCGGACTAGGGACTAATTGGTACTTCCACTAATTGCAGCAGGTACACTATCAGGATAATGGCAGTCATCTTGTTTTGGGTCATAAGGCTACTGGTACTCCAGGCTCTGTAACAGATCTTCTCATTAATACATAATATCCTTTAAGTGGGTTTTTAAATTTTATTTTCAGGTATTAATTGGTACCCCCTCCCCGAGTCTAAGAATTGGAAATGTCAAGAGGGACAGCAGTGATTTTGTTGATTGTTCCCCTCACACTTCCTCTCACTTTCACTGCCCGAATATTCTTATTATCTGATTATTTTACCTGTTATTAATTTTGACATAATACAAAGCTCTTGTCTGTTAACTGGTTTTGCAAGTTGGCCCTAGTAAAGGAAATGTGTACTAGAGAACTGCTATTCTTAAAGTTTAATGAGAAAATGAAATTCCCAAGGTATTGAAAGTCAATTATAAATTTTCAGTGAGTCCTGGATAATTATCAAATTGAAGCCACTGCCATACTAATAAGCTTTGGCATTTCACCTTTTGGTAATATTTAAGGTGTATCTTGTTTTCTCAAATATTTTAAGATAATTTTGTCCTATATTATAAACTTTTTGATGTTTTTCAGTCCAAGACAACCAAGAGTTATTTTCTTTTTCTGTACATTTATGTGGTATCATTTTTGTTTTTCCCACTCCTCCCCCAGGGGACAATTTTTGACATGGATTTAAATATCTGGTAATGTTCCATTCAGCAAAAATTCTGATATAAAATCAAGTTTTATATGTTTTGGTGACACCAAAAATGTATGTTTGATTCTGTTCCTAAATATACAGATTTTAAAAGCAAAGTATTATTTTTCTTTAAATTTGTCTTAGTGTGTGTAATGTCACTTTATACTTGAAACCTGTTAGTTTCTATTATAAAAGCTTTCAGAAAAAATGTCTCAAAGACAAATTATTTTATACTAAAAGTAAGAATTGTCTCAGAATAGAAAACTCGTAGAATTAGAAAACTGAGGGCTTATACTTAGGTCGATTCTTAAACTGGGTACTGTTAGGCAAGCTATTCGACATTCCTATTTTTATTCCCTCACCTACAAAATGGTTCTTTTAACCACTCTGTATAATATCATATTAAGAAATATTACCTTAAAACTGGCTGTTCCAGTTCCTCAGGTTTTCACAAATAATCGCTATTACCATCAGAAATTACATTATATCTTGAAAACAATCTCTCTGAAACAAAGGGATTGAAAAGATATTTCATGAAAATGGAAATAAAAAAAAACTGGGGTAGCAAAATTTACATCAGGCAAAACACACTTTAAGAGACAAAGAAGGACCCAGTAATCCAACTTCAGGGTATTTATCCAAAGAAACCCAAAACACTACTTCAAAGGGACATATGCATCCATATGTTCATTGCAGCATTGTTTACAATGGCCAAGACATGGAGGCAGCCTGGGTGTCCATCAGTGGATGAATGGATAAAAAGGAGATGGCACATATATATAATGGAGTATTTCTGAGCCATATATAAGAATGAAATCTTGCCATCAGCAACAACATGGATGGACCTAGAGGGTATTGTGCTGAGTGGAGTAAGTCAGACAGAGAAAGACAAATGCTATATGGCTCCACTTAAATGTGGAACCTAAAGAACAAAATAAACAGACAAAACAAAATCATAGATAAAGACAACATTCCAGATGAAAGGGGAATTGGGGGGATGGGTGAAAAAAGAAAAGGAATTAAGAAGTACAAATTGGTAGTTACAAAATAGTCATGGGGATGTAAAGTATAGTATAAGTAATATAGTCAATAATATTGTAATAACTATGTATGGTGTCAGATGGATACTAGATTTATCAGGGTGGTCACCTTGTAAGTTATATAAATGTCTTATCATTATGTTTTACACCTGAAGCTAAGATGATATCGTATGTCAACTGTAATTAAAAATTACAAAAAATTAAAATTATCAAATTCTTTTTATTGAGGTGTAATTGACATATAACATTATATTAGTTTCAGGTGTACAACAGAATGATTCAATATTTGCATATAATGTGAAATGATTACCACAATATGTCTAGTTAACATCTGTCACCATAAATAGTTATAATATTTTTTTCTTGTAATAGGAACTGTACTGGTGTCTTCTGAAATTTATGACTCTGTATGAAAAATGTAAACTTTTGAGCTTGAAAAACCATTACTTTTGGAAATTTTTTAAACTACCAGATTTCCAATTTTTAAAAAGTCCTTTACATTCTTTGTAGCTTATTTTAATATTTTATTCTTTTAGCCTTTCAAAATAATTTTCAAATTGCTTTATTGTGTAATAATGTTAATCTACCAAGTTTTTATTAACTTAGTTTTTAAATCAATTTATATATTACTTTATTTTTATCATTATAATAATTTAGATATTTGGTTCTACTGTTTCTTATATTTTAATCATTTTTACTGAATTTTTCTTAGGTTTTATTTTTATTTCATCTTTAGTCTAATTTATTTGTTGCAGTTTAATTATAATTTGACCTGATCTATATTTTTATTATTTTATTCTATTATTCATTTCATTTTAACCTTTAAAAGCATGTTAATTTTGCTGATGTTTTGCCTTACATTTTTAAATGTATTATTTTTTTATTTATACACAGTACTACACCTAGGTTAAAACTGTTTTTGTTTTCTTAAGTGTGTGTGTTTGAGTGTATGTATTTGTGTATTTGTGTATTTGTGTGTGTGTGTGTGTGTGTTTGACAAGTGAAACAAATATTTATTTTTATTTGCTTGTCTTTATCAATTTATCAATTTTTTAGCAAAAGGTCATTTTTGGAAACCTATTATTATTATTACTATTGCTATTATTATTTTAAATCTAGGAAGTCTTACTATTTTTGGAAATTCATCAGGAGAGGCTATTTTATGACAAAGGCAAGTCTCTTTGCCTGTTCCTGCAAATGGACTGGGAGGGCACTCTGTGGACACCAATGCTACAACCACTTATTGAAGACTTCATTTAATGATGTAAAAAGAAGGCAACTTAGGAACTGGCCCTTAAACATGGAAGACAGTTTTCTAAAAAAACATGCTTTAACTGAAGTATTAGCTCTGGCTCAAACATACTGCACCTAGAGATTTTTAAGGTAGGAGACTAAATAAATATGTGGGACTGCACTGCGAACTGTTGTGATTGCCTTGGTTGGACCAACAAGAAAATCCTGATTTGTACTTTTAAGATTGGGGAGATAATTTATTTCATTTTTAGTGGATTTCAGAGTCAGAATTCCTGAATTCATCTAGGAGTTTTACTGTTTCAGGTCTTATGTCAAGTCCATAATATATTTCAAGTTTATTTTTGTCAGTTGTATAAAAAAGGAGTACAGTTTTACTCTTTTGTATGTGGACATCCAGTTTTTCAACACCATTTATTGCAGTGGCTATCCTTTCCTCATTGAATATTCTTGGATCCCTTATCAAATATCAGTTGAGCATACATACATAAATGGGTTTATTTCTGGGCACTGAATTCTGTTCCATTGGTCTATGTGTCTGTTTTTATGCCAGTACCATACTGCTTGGATTTCTATACCTGTGTAATCTACTTTGAAATCAGGAAACGTGATGCCTCCTGCTTCATTCTTTCTCAAGATTGCTTTGGCTATTAAGAATCTTTTGTGGTTCCAAAAAATTTTAAGATTTTATTCTATTTCTGTGAAAAGTGGCACTGGAATTTTGATAGAGAATGTATTAACCTGTAGCTGGCATTGGGTATTACGGACATTTTAACGATATTCACCCTTCAAATCCTTGAACATGGAATATCTTTTCATTTATTTGTGTCTTCTTCAATTTCTTTCATTATTTACTACAGTTGTTTGTGGATCTTTCACTTCCTTGGTTAAATTTATTCTTAAATATTTTATTATTTTTTAATAGTATTGTCTTCTTTATGTCTTTTTCAGATAGTTAACTGTTATTGTATAGAAATGCAGCTGAGTTTTTTGTATGTTGATTTTTGTATCCTGAAATGTTACTGAGTTTATTTATTAGACCCAATAGTTTTTTTGGTAGAATCTTTAGGATTTTCTATATGCAATATCATGTCACCAGCAACAGAGACAATTTTACTTCTCCCTTTCTGATTTCAATGACTTATATTTCTTTTTCTTGCCCAATTTCTCTGGCTTAAGAATTGTAATATGCTGAATAGGAGAAGTGAGATTTGATACACTTGTCTTGATCCTAATCTTAGAGAGAAAACTTTCAATTCTTTACCATTAAGTGTAGTGTTCAATATGGGCTTATCATATATGGCCTTTATTATGTTGAGGTATGTCCCCTTGACATTGGTCTTGGTGATGGTTTTTTGGATATGACACTATAAATGCAAGCAACAAAAGCAAAAATCAACAAGTGGGACTACATCAAACTAAAAAGCTTCAACACAGCAAGAGAAACAATTTACCAAAAAAAAAAAAAAAAAAGGCATCATATAGAATGGGAGAAAACATTTGCAAACCACGGTTTCCAAATATTTGCAAACCATGGTGATAAGGGGTGAATATCCAAAATACATGAGGAACTCATAAAATTCAATAGCAAAAAAGCAAACCTGAACAGTCCGATTAAAAAAATCTGTTGGGGACCTAAATAGACATTTCTCTGAAGAAGACATAAAACCTGCCAACAAGGACATGAAAAGATACTCAACATCACTAATCATCAGGGAAATGCATTTCAAAACCACAATGAGATATCACTTCACACCTGATAGAAATGTGGTGCATGCATACAATGAAATATTCATCTTTAAACAAAGAAAACCCTGCTATTTACAGCAACATGGATGAACCTGAAAACATTATACTAAGTGCAATAAGCCTAACACAGAAGGAGAAATACAACATGATAACTTTTAAAAGAAGAGTTAAAAATAAACTCATAAAAGCAAAGAGTAGTGTAGTGTGTTAGTTTCCAGGGGCTTAGGGGTGGGGGAAATGGGGAGATATTGGCCAAAGAGTAGAAACAACAGCAAATGGTAATTATGTGAGATGAAGGATTTTTTTTTTAAAGATTTTATTGAGGAATTGGGGGGGGGGGGAAACAGCATTGGGGGATCAGGGAATGGGAACAGACAAGTTGCTGTCCTTTTATTCTTCAGTCTAGTTGTGTAGGACGTCGCTTCACTGGCCCATGTTGGTATTATCATTGTACTCTTCTCCACTGAGGCAGTCAGTTGCTGGCCATTGGACAGCCGCTCACAGAGGCTAATGGCAGCTCTTGCAGTTGCTGGTTGCCCATGCTGGCACCAGCCACCTACGGTAGCTCATGGCAGCCCACTGCAGGTCCATTGCAGCCCACGCCGTCGCTGGCAACTCAACCACAGCTCAGTTCCAGGTCGAGCTGTTGTTCATCATCTTAGCTGCAAAGGGTGCAGGGTCACTGGTCCCCATGTGGGATCTGAACTGGCAGCCCTGCTGCTCAGAGCTTGGGCTCCCAAGCCAACTCTTAACCAACTGAGCCACTCAGCCAACCCAGATGAAGGATTTTTAAACTAGCCTTATTGTAGTAAGCATCTCACAATACATAGGTATATTAAATCATCACATTGTACATGTTACACTTAGACAATATTATATATCCATTATATCTCAATTAAGTTGGAAACAAAGTTTAAAACTAAAAAAAGAAAAGAATCCCTGAGTTCAAATTCTGACTGCCTCTGCTTTTACAGGGGGTCAGTTCTGAGCAAATGTCATAGCTGCAGCTAGAACCTTCTTCAACACCATGAAGAGCTACTCTGGTCATCGGCAAAGACAGAGCAGGCAGAGAGTGGGCACTTAGCAAGGGCTTTAGCACAAGTTGGGATAGGTAGTAGGAGCAGAGGAGAGCTGAACCTTTGGTGAGAATGCCCTAACTTTACATGTCAGAATGGATGCAGTAGTGAATGGGACCACCCACTTAGGACAGAGAAAAAAACTTCATATCCATAGGACAGTTTCTAACCCGATACATAATATAAATTATTTATTGAATTAACTGTTTATAAGTCTCTCCAAACTAGAATGAAAGCTCCAGGAATGTAAAAAAAAATTGTTGTCATGGTTACCTACTCGGTACACATTACACTGCTTGGGGCAGTGTTGGCCAAGTTCAATAAAAATTCAGATGAATGAATATTGAAATGTAAATGATAAACTTAAATAACAAAGATTTTTAAATACAAATCTGATAAAACTAGATATAACGGTTAAATATGTTTTAATGAAAAATGAATTGCTAGGTTTGGGCAAAAGAATACATGGTAGTCTTTGGGGATTTCAAAGATACAGGCACAGTCTCAACACCCATTAGGGCCTCAATATGCTTTCTGTGGCTCTGAGTTCTCTGCCCTGGTGTTCCCCCTCGCCCTCTCTCTCTGTCCCCTCCTCATTCTCCCCTTCTGCATCTCCCTGTCCCTTTCCTTCCTCTCTCTCTCTCTCTCTCTCTCTCTCTCTCTCTCTCTCTCTCTCTCTCTCTCCCCCCATGGCTGGGTCTTTGCCATTTTCAGAGGGACTTTGAAATTGCTAGCCCCTTTCTATATTACAATCAGTATGTGAAAGCATATTGTTCATTGATTTGTTTACTTGTTTAGTATGTGTCTCCCCATCTAGATACAACCTCTAATGTAGCAGAAACTACCCCTTCTGTCTTTTAAACTGAATCCTAGAATCTAAAGTAACTTTTTCAAAAAACATGTGAAGTCTTTGAATCTTATTTAATATAGGTAATTCTCATGTAAGAATTGATTTGCCTTAAAAAATAAATCTAATCTTGCTTTAATATTATCTTTGGAAATATAAAATATGGAAATAGAATATCCCCTAAAATACGTTTCTTGATCCTGTATTTAGCTTGTGTTTGTTTTGCTTTAAGTACTATAAAACTAACATCTCCCACTGGGGAAGAATCTACCACATGCCAAACCCATATTAAATGCTATAAAATCATTATCTTTAAAATTCTCTGCAAGTCTATAACAAAAGTACTGCTATCCATATTCTAGAATTCAGGAAACTGAGGCTTAAATCCCATTCAACATATGTTAATAAAAACATACTTCCAATCTCAGTGTTTTTCCTGTACTTAAAATTTTATGTCTACTAGGCATGGTCCCTAAAATTTAAAAACAAACAAACAAAAAACTAAACAGCATTTCAGTAATTACATTAGGCCAAATAATGCAAAAATGTATGACTTAAAAACTCTGTTCAACTCAGCTGAATTCTTAAAAAATAAAAAGAAGAAAAGAAAATTCAAAGTGAAAAGGAGATTTACAAAATTCCTCCATGTTATTAAGAAGTAAATATACTTATGTGGATTGTATTGAATTGCCAGCAAAATTTTGTTTATATTTGCCCTTAATTCCAAGTTAAAAATTAAAGTGAAAGTTAGGAAGGGCATCACAGAGTGAAGGGTTTCTTCCAACTATCATTCGAACATTCGTGTAATAAACATTTACTGAGCACTGGAAAATGCAAGCAAATAAGAAAGAGAGTACTGTGATATATACAATGTATATAATATAATTCAATAGGATTATTGATTATAACTATAAAATAAAGGAATTGAGATGCCAGCAAAAGAGAAGAGAAATAAAATAAGTGGAAACATAGAAGCAGTGTGTGATTCAACCATGAGAATGTTTAAGAGACAGGCTCTATACAATTGTGCCTGGAGGCTGCACCTCTAATAATTTTAGAATTGGTCAACTCAGGTAAAAAGCTTCTGCTATCTTTAACATTTGATAGGCAGAGCCAATGTTATAAAACCCTGCTTTTGGGGATAGTGTTTAGAAAGATTCCTGGTATTTATGGAGGATGTTATCTACACAATGCCAAAATATGTATGTTCTTAGGTTGCTGAGTGTTGAATTTAGGGTTTTGTTTCTGTGTGAAAAGTATCCCTGTTAATCTCTGTGTCTTATGCCTTAAACTATATTCTGAGGAGTGTGAGTTAAAATTAATGAGTACTCCATCTTGATGGTCCCTTCAGGGTGATTTAGGAGCACAGAATAAAAAAAAAAAAGGCCAACGTCTTTATTTACATGAACCAAGCAAATTATGTAATTTCTCTGAGACTCAGTTTCCTTTAAAGTGACTCTTCTAACTGACCTCACAAGGTGGTTAAGGGAAAATAATCACATACAAAATATATGTCAGACACAGAGTAAGTGTACCATTTACATGTATCTTCATTGCTATATATTTTAATAAGAATTAGGAAAAGGTACCTAATACACATGATACTCTACTGCTCAAAATCCTCACCAACGGTTATCCACTAAGAACATAATATGTCATCCTACCATTCAACCCTGTCTACAATTAGACTCAAACCTACTTTCTCACCTTTAATTTCCCCCATAAAACACTCTCATGCACAGTATGGTATTCTCCACCAAGATTCCTCTATTCACACACACACACACACACACACACACACACACACACACACACACACGAAGTCTGACAATTACTTTCACTAACTTGTTGCAATTGTGTTGCTAACCTTTTTTGATATCAGGGATTATTCATTATGAATTTGTACCAACTGGACAAACAGTTAACCAAGTTTCCTATTTGGAAGTGCTGAAAAGGCTGCATGAAAAAGACTAAACGACCTGAACTTTTCCCCAACAATTCATGGCTCTTGCGTCACAACAATGCACCAGCTCACACGGCACTGTCTGTGAGGGAGTTTTTAGCCAGTAAACAAAGAACTGTATTGGAAGACCCTCCCTACTCACCTGATCTGGCCTGCAATGACTTTTTTCTTTACCCAAAGATAAAGGAAATATTGAAAGGAAGACATTTTGATGACATTCAGGACATCAAGGGTAATATGATGACAGCTCTGATGGCCATTCCAGAAAAAGAGTTCTGAAATTGCTTTGAAGGGTGGGCTAGGGACTGGCATCAGTGCATAGCTTCCCAAAGGGAGTACTTCAAAGGTGACCATAGTGATATTCAACATTGAGTTATATAGCACTTTTTCTAGGATCAGTTCGCAAACTTAATTGAACTTAATTTTACTCTTTTTTCTGCAAAGACAAATTTGTTTTCATATCCAGAATCCATTCACTTTGTTTAGGTAAATGAGCCCCACACTTCTCTCTATGTATGGGTCCACCTTGTTCCCCCATCCTCAGGACTCGTGTTTGAGGTTAGATTATCTCCATGCCTAGCTCAGATGTGATGCCTGTGAGCTAGGACTCCCCATCATTTTGTTATACACCTTTGACTGAAATAATTAGTTTAGCGATATAAGAGAGATCACAGTAAGGGTTAGTGAGAAACAATGAGAGTTCTTTCCTGTTTTATTTATGAGAATAATACTGTAGCTCTTCCTTCATAGTATGAAAAGGAAAGTCTGTAGCCCTGGGATGACTAGGTAAGAAACAGATCAGACTTCACCAGTGAAGAAGAGTTAAAAATGGAGAGAGAAAAATTGCATTTTGATAAAACATTTTTAAGCCCTAAATACAGTGTTACCTGTATTAATAGAAAAACTGAGGCAAGTGAAAAATTTTATGAGTTTATTTGAGCAAAGATTGATTCAAATCAGTGACAAACCAGAGTGGTTAGGAGCTCTCTCCCATAGGAACCAGAGGAAAGGCTTTTATAGAGAAAGTGCAGAAGCAAAGAAAAAAAATTGTTGACTGGCCATAGCTAAGAGCCTAGATGGCTGTTTGTGATTGGTTGATTTAGCATTTTGATTTTGTAACTTTGAGGCATTTATAAGCTTAGATTTTGTTTTGCTTATGAAGGACTCTATACCATTAGAGTGATGGGAGTGGGGGGGGAAGGAAAAATAATTTTCCTTCCACTGTTCTAGGTTCTTGTTTGAGACACCATTTGTCAGGTGTTTCCTTTTCTCTGTTTAGGCAAACTTGGATCCGTTTTTTTAGTCATTTGAAGATTCCTAACTCATACTTCTCTTTGTGGGTACAAACACTGAAAATTTTACACATTTATTTCCTTCTCATAGGAACTTTATATCTACCTTGGAATATGAGCCACACAGAAAACAAAAGTGTATATAATTTATAGGCCATAAAAACACCATACAATTTACAGGCCAAAATAAGGAGTGGCAGCAACAGTGCCAAAAGTGTTTAGGACAAGGATTTGAGTTGGGCTAAAAAGGATAGTAAGATTTTAGTTAAAATCACTAAATGTTAAAATATGAGCCAATGGAACTTTAAACCTACCTTCAAACATTTCAATTTTTGTTAACTGTGATTTAAATAACCTGACGTAATTTGTTTATGTATTGCAGAATTTAGCAGTAAACAATTATATTCACTCTGGCACTGTGAAACATATTTGTTCTCTATTGACTGTTAAATATACTTTTATATTTGACACTTGATTCCAGGAGTAACTATCATACCTTTTGGAGAAATATTTATGTTTACCATAGTGTTTTCAATGGAATGATGCCTTTAAAATAATCCTTACAGTTAGCCAATCAAGAAGAAAAATGGTCTGCAGCTGTTTTTTTGTTGGTGGTGGTCATGGGTTTTTTTGTTTTGTTTTGTTTTTAACTCCTATTAACACTCTAGCCTTACCCAACTCCTTCATTTATCCTTCCATTTTCAAAGGAGCTCTTAATTACCTCCACCTTTATTTCAGCTGTAAATACTTCTTTATTGCAATTCTTTTATTAGAATAAATCCTCCAACCTATTCAAGGATTTGACACTTCACTACTGATTTACAAGTAATTCCATTTTATTCATCAGATTTTGCCCTGGCTTTGGAATATCTGTACTGCCATTGCTGGTAACTATTGATAAAAGGCCCTCTTTATTCATCCCCATTTCTTGGAAAATATACAGGTATATTTTCAGCATTTCAGGAAGGCTGAAAGTGTAAAGAACAAGGAAAAATAGAAAATCTTGTAATTGTCTTGGAAAGAGTCATTTTACACTGTTGGCTAAGCCGGCTATAGTGTCAGTGGGAGTAATGTGACCTATAAAAGATTCATCTGAAATTTTCCATTAGAAATTCTGTCTTCATAGATTTCAAGCTACTTCTGAATTCACTGTCATAGAACCAAACCATAACACACTGTACAATATTCTAAAAGCAAAATTAAACAACCCCAAAGAAATCATATTAAACAACTATGATGGTTGGTTTTATTATTCCCTTCTTATTCAGAAAACTCCTCTTTAAAATATATTTAAGATTTTATATATATATATATATATATATATATATATATATATATATATATATATATATATTCATGAAATATAAGTCTTTTATCTCAGTCTTCTTTCATAAAATGACTATTTGGAACTTTCCAATTAATAGTTATTATTGACCATGGACTAAAATCCTTGGGATCTTTGACTGAAAATGATCTGGGTTATAATACAATGTAATGCTTTGTGGATGCATTGGTAAAAGTAGTTTTTAAAATAATAGCTTATTAACTAATAATTCTTGTTCAATATCTACATGTGAAATTCTAGTGTTTCACTTAAATGCTTTGCATTAAGTATGGATTATTATCTTCTTATTTGACATTGTATATTTTCCTTGAATATTTTGTATTTATAGTCCAGATACCATACTGCACAGAATCCACATTCATTTTTAATATTTTCATTTTTTTATTTCACATACTGCTTTAAATAACATTTCAATCTCAGTTTTGCTTTTTAATAAATGTCTTTTCTTTTATATATATATATATATATATATATATATATTTTTTTTTTTTTTTTTCTATTTCCTCCTTTATTTTTTTTCAATACTGTATTTGTTTCCTTTTGCTGCTATAGTAAATTACCACAAACCAGTTTAAAACAATAAGATTTATATTTTCTTACAGTTCTGGGAGTCAGAAGTCCAAAAAGGGATGGTCAAACTGCCTTCCTCTTGAGGCTATAGTGGAGAATCTGTTTCCTTGACTTTTCCAGTTTCTAGACTCCATGTGCATTCCACATGGGGCTTATGACCTCTTCCTTAATCTTAAAAGCCAGCTGTATAACATCATCAAACCTCCCTCTCTCTCTGAAATCTAGTTCTGTACATCTTATTCTCCATCTCTGACCCTCCTGCTTTCCTCATATAAGGACACTCGTGATTTCATTGGGCCAACCTAGATAATTCAAGGTAATCTCCCTATATCAAGTTCCTTAACTTAATCACATCTGCAAAATCCTTTTACCATGGAAGGTAACATATTCACAGGTTTCAGGGATGAAGATCTGGAAATCCTTGGGAGACTATTACTCTCTTTACACAATTACATGTCTCTGTGTTCTTTGTATTCATAATCTTTTTCTTCGATTTTTTGCAAACCTGAGGAAATCTCATCTTTTTTCAAATCTTCCATAAATAAAGTTTTTCAGTGGTTCTACTATAACCTGTTGAGTTGCAGAACATGAGAATTTAGTTCCACTTATGCAATTGATCTCAACTTTAAAGTTACTGATGCTAGCAGTTGGAGTGTTTTGCTTTTTTCTATTTTTAGTATATAATTTTCCATTGTCAGAATTTTTTTGAATTCCTATTCACCACTTAATATGTACTAGTCACTTAGTACGTCACTTAGTATGAACTATTAATAATAGTTCATTGTAGTGAGGGGGAGCAGATTTTGTCATCCCAAAATATGCCTCTTTGCAATATTGATTATTTTAAGCTGGTTATTTTTAAGAAAGGAGAGACTCAGGAAAAACCTTTGACCTTTCCCCTAATTGCCTGAAATAATTCAGATAGAGGACCTGCTCCAGGAAGATAGGTCTCATCATAGATAACTATAGTTTAACATGAACGAGTGTGTGAACATGAACTCAGTATGGCCCTTTGATCAAAGTTCTCTGTGTGTCCCATTGTTAAAGATGGACCAGCAAACATTTTTAACCGAACTTCTGCTTTTGTATCTTCATGTGAATTACCTTCCTGTCCTTTGAAATCCCAAACACTAACTCCCTTTCTCCTTTCTCCTCAGCTCAAGCTAAACCTCAACTACCCTATTTGTTCTCAGTTCTATATTTAATGGAACACCTGTATGTACATACATAATAAATTTGGTTATTTTCCCCTGTTAATCTGTCTCATGTCAATTTGATTATTAGACCAGCCAGAAGAATTTGAAGGGCAGAAGGAAAATTATTTTTTTCTCCTACAGCAGTTTGCATCATGTATATAAATAGAGCAAATGTATTTTCCAAAAATATATCTGTAAAGTTTAATTCAGGTTTAATTCTAGTTTTCCTGTACATACCTGGTTCATCTTAGGTACAATAGGCATCAAATATGTATGAATGTTGGTTTAGAAAATTTTGTATCATTTTTTGTTGGTAGAAATGTATCAGTTTCAACATCTTTGCCATTTCTATACATCTAAATAGTTCTTTTATGGACTCATTTTAAAACTTCTTACCTTTACCTATCTGGTTATAGTTTTACTTATGAAAATTATGCAACCTAAATTGTTGATCTTGGCAAGTTGTGATATCCTTCACCAGATAGAAACATCTCTTATAATTTGATGCTAAAATAGTACAGTAGCCAAAACTGGAGCTTATAGTCATAGTTTGCATGCAAAAAAGCCCTCTAAAACATCTAGTTAGTTCAGCCAGCTCTACCTCCAAAATATAGCATAATCTGTCCATTTCCTTTTATCTTCACTATAATTTCTCTCACTCAAGTGCTATATCTTTCACCTCTATCACTGTAATTGTCAGTCTATTCCTATCTTGCATCTCTGATTTGTTGTCTTGGGGCAATAAAGACAAGCAGAAAGAGTCACTTGAATGCCCAAGTCAGGTAAAATGCAAATTATTAGCATGACCTTCAGGGCCCTGAATAAACTACTCTCTACTAAGCTCTCCCATTTTATCTCTTATCATTTACCCATCTTTTATTATGTTTCAGTCACACTGGCTCTCTTATCAGTTCTGTAACTAAGGAGCTCTTCTCCACAAAAAAACTTCACCATTGTTTTTCTATCTGCCTTAAATTCTCTTCCCCAAAGTCTTTCCATAACTGACTCTTTCTTATCCCTCAGGTCTCAACTTAAATGGCACCTTCTTATAGAAGATTTCTCTTACTGTCTTCCCTCAATTAGACCCTCCCTATCATTATCTGTGGATTAATTGTATATTTCCAGATTCTTCCCTAAAACATTAATTCCACAGGTCAAAAACTCTTTCTTATTTCCATTGTATCTCTAGCACTTTGCATACTACCTTACATACAACAGGCAATCAACCATTATACAGCAAAAATATGAATTAATAACTGAATACATTATGAGAGGAGGGGAGTTTACCTTATTCCTCTCATCACTGTTTTTTGACTCTCCTTCCAAATTTACAAATCTTACAGATGCAAAGCAATGTTGCAGAAAGAGACAGGGAAGATAAAAAATCAAAGAGAATGTCCCCACAAAGCAGGAAAAAGTCATTTCCAAGTACTTCACCCGCTAGTTACCTAGTTACGACCCTGCAACTTGAGAAAACTCCTATGCAAATTCAGTCATGCAAGACCCATTTAGCTCAGGAAAATGTGTAGAAGTTGATTGAGTGAGCAGCTGGTGATATTGTAGTCAGGCTCTCTGGAAGTTAATTGTGAAGCGTTGTGAAAAATCCTGACATTGTACATGTAGCGATACTGACTGCCATTGTGCCCCAGACACTCATCTCACACAGTTGCTCTCCACTATTACAAAATAACTGGATGCCTCTGAGTCTCTGATGACTCTCATCAATAGCCTGCTAAGAAAACAGAGGAGGAGGGACTGATGAGCTGGAGCCTGAACTTTTATAATTGGAAAGAAAAAGCCCCTAATCTTGTGAGCTTTTACTTTCTTCAAGAAATAGTTTTATTCTCCTGTAGACAAGACAAAATAGTTCTTCCATGGTCTCATGGAAAATCTAGCATTGGAATGAAGTTACTTTCATTTCTTGGTGTTTTATTTATGTATCAGTATCAGTTAGATATCGTCATTAAAATGAAGACCCCACATCTAGCACTTAAGACATCAAATGGCAATGCATTATTTCCCACAAGTCTGCAGTTCACCTCGACAGAGCCAATGCCCTGGAGTGGGCTTACTCATGCATTCTTGATGAGCTGGTAGGTTGGCTGGTGGTGTAGGTCTCCTCTGGGGTAACACTATTCTCCACCTATTTCTCACATCTTTAGTGTCTATTATATTCTAGGTAATGTGCTCTGTCCTAGGAGTACAAAGGTTCACAAATCTCTGAAGACTACGGTCTCAAATAGGAATAATTATATGTAAACAAATAGTGCATTTAAATACCATGGAAACTATGTGAGAAATTTATGGTATAGAGAAAGGACCTCAGAGAGAAAATGCTCAATCCTGAGTTAAATGAGAAGGAGAAAATCAGAATGAACTTTGTGATATATGTTTCTTAAATCAAGTCTTCAAATATGAGAAACATTTTGCCAGGTCTCCAAGCTAGGAAACAGCGTTCCAGGCAGAAAGGGCAGCTGATATATGAGATGAGCAATATTTCCTGGGCTGAGAGAACATGAGGTCTGAATGCAGTAATACAAGATAATACTGAAGGAGGAGACAGGGGTTATGATGGCTTTGTGTGCCAGGCTGAGTTTGAATTTTACCTTAGACACCAAAATAGTGATAATAATAAATTATCACCAACATTTATGATGTTTTTGCTATGGACTAGGACACTCCTCAATGTTTTGCATGCCTTTTTTCCTTTAAATCTCCATGTACCTCTATGTTACAACTATTATCCTCATTTTAAGGTATAATTATTAAGGAGAGAGACTCTAAATAAATTTATATACTAATAACATAAGTATTATGTTATAACTAAGTAATAACATAGGATTTAGTCCCATATCTGTTGGTCTGAATTCTTAACCAATAGGCCATATTGCCTATCAATGAGAAGATGAGGGATGGGTTTGAGGAGGGAAAGAATATGATTACCTTTTCATTTTATAAAAAAAAAAAATGTTTGTAGCACTGTGGAGGAGATAAGAGATTATAGAGTATTCATTTAGTAAAATATGGAAATAACCCTGGAAGCAATAATGGGGACTTAAAGTTACATATTAGCAGTAGGAATAGTACAAGGGAGATGGATCCAAGATCTGCTAAGAGGATTTGGTAACATACTGTATATATAAGTAGAAGTAGAAGGTTAAAATGACTCCAAGGTTTCTGACATAATTGACTGAACAGATGATGACAGCAAAGTTGCTATATAGCATAGAGGTGAAAAAAACAGATTTTGAGGAGGCTTACCTGAGTTTAGACCCCAGCTCTGCCTCTTGCCTAATTGGCTAAGTGCTTCAATATCTTCATATGTAAAGTGGGCTAAGTCCTGCCTCAGCAGGAATGTATGAAATGATTAAATGGATATACTAAAATGCTTAGCAAAGCATCTGATACCCAATTGATATTTAATATTATTCACTTAGAAAAGAGGGGCAGGGGTTTGAGGAAAGGTGATGAATAAATTTTGAGACAGGTTTAGGATGAGTTTCTTTTGAATGGATGGGTCTTCAGAGTTCAGAGAATGGTCTACGCTAAAAAGATATATTTTGAAATTATTAGCTGATAGGACAATTGAACTTCCATGTGGTCATGATAACTGAAGAAAATGAATGGCCACAAGAGAAAAGCAACATTTAAGTGATGAGGATACTAAAATACTGAGAAACAATAATTAGAGAAAAAGGAGGAGCAGTCAAGAAAGAAAAAGCTTTTGAAGTGACTAAAGGCTAGACACGATGCTACAGAGGTTAAGTATGATGTGAATGTCTAACAGACATCTCTAACTTAACATGCCCAAAAGAGAATTTTGCAATTTTTCCAGCCATTTATTAGACTCCATAGGTGGCACTACTATTCATACAGCGGTAAGGCCAAAATCATGGGCACTGTTCCTGTTTATTCTCTTTGTTTCATTGTTCCCCCCTTCAATCCTGCAGTGATCAAATCCTTCAAATAAAATAAAAAAAAGTCTTGTCCTTTTTTATCACCTATGTCATTAAGCGCTCGTCAATAAAAGATTATACAAAAATCATTCTATTGCTGAGTAGATAATATTTAATAAAATTGAGTTTCATACATGATAACCCCCAACTTAAGCTGCTTCCCATACTTCATAGCATAGCATAATTCAGGGTGCTGAATTAATAATAAGCATAAAAAACTTTGCTGAACTTAATAAATAAGTCAATTCATCATGATGAGGAGATGTGAAGTCTTCTTAGGTTAGTTAATTTTGGCAATATAGTATTTTGTATTTTCACCATAATGATAGATGATTTCAGGGGAGAACAGACTTTGACAAACTCAATATGCTTCTGATTCATCTCAGATAATTGTTGCATTTGTGTTAATCTTTTATTGAGAACATTTTTTTTTCACTCAATGCATCCTACTTACAATCTAGTTTAAAATTATTTATATATTTGTTTCCCCTGAAAGAGCAATTATGGGTTCTACTTTCTAATAAGTTGAAATGAGCATTTTATGAATGTTTCCCTTTTCATTCTGGCTTCCTGAATGCTTAGAGAGAAATAAGAAATACATTTCCTATGTTGACTTCCTTTGAAATCTTTTATGTGGTTCTGATGGTATATATTTGACTAATGTATTAAATATGCCTTGCATTACAAGCTAGCTTAGATTCTCTGCAGAAGAGGTAAGTTATAAGCAAATATATTTGATTTTTAATAGTTCAAGGAAATGGCTTGCATAAATCAAAGTTGAGACACATGACCGAGTAAAGAGAGTGACAGCTCTATAGCTGTTCTCTATGTGCTCTAAACAGACAGTGATTGTATTATTGGTGTAGAATACTCAAGCACGCCTAACAAAAAAACAAAAAAACCCAGAGCTGGCCAAGTGGCTTAGTTGGTTAAGAGCTCACTCAAGAGTGCAAGCTCTGAACAACAGGGTCGCCCGTTAGATTCCCGGACAGAGCTGAGCTGCTGCTGAGCTGCCAACAGGTGGCAGGATGGCTCAGCTAAAAAAGAAAACAACAAACAAACAAACAAACAAACAAAACACAGAAAACCCCAAAACAAACAAAATAAAAGATTTTGTTTAACGCCTAAGAGTTCCATAGGAAAATTAAAAAAAACCAAAAACCTGTTAATACTGTAAACAGAATGAGTTGTATATGTATTTGATATGTTGTGTCTCCCAAAAGAAGCCAAATTATAGAAAACAGCACAGCCTCCAAAGGTGACTCTGGTTAAATTGGAAAGTAAACTTGCATGGTGGACTAGTCTCAGCAGCCCAGCCTTTAAGGATCTTTCCTCTACTGTAAAGATCTCTAATAAATGCAGTAAAGCATGATTTGAACTCAAAACCTAAGACAAGCTCCCTGTTTCTTGGTAAGACAAGTTCCTCTGTCCATGGTAAGACAAAGCTTAACATGAGTCAGATCCAAAGATCCAAGCAATGAGCATCCTCTCAATTTAGCAGTGAAAGCTGTCAAAACTGAGGATGCGCTATATCCTGCATAGGTTGACAGGTGGTGCTTGATTTGTCCCAGCACCCTTCGTGTGGGAGGGTCTCCACAGTTACTCTGGGGATATAAGACAACTCCCAAGTTAACTGTCTCACATGTGAGCACACAGTGGTTTTCTTTGGCCTATACCAAGTTTTCCAGCATCATCTATACTTACTAAGTATGTTTTATACAAGATAAAAAAATACCAAAATCATGCACCACAGTCTAACATGAAAGCAAATAAGGAAATCTAAGCAGATCATTCACAAAAGTGATATCAATTTTCTAAGGCTCTACACAATCAATAAGGCACCACTTATTTGGGGAATGATTTATTTTTTTTTTTGCTTCAAAATATATGTACTTTTTTGGATTTTCTAACTTACAACATTTGTCATAAAAAATAGAAAATAAAGATCAGTACTGATATATAGTTACCCAAAAATCATTTACCCAGAGATAATTTCTATTAACATCCTGGAAAACATATTTTTTAATCTCTTTAAATATATAATTTCCATAAATAAAAATGAAATTACACTGGAAACACTTGTTTCCTAACATACCCTTTTCATATAAAACGTCCTGAGTATTTCCTAAGGTATTTATTATTTTTCTACATTACTTTTACAACTGTAATTTATTCTGTTTATGACGTACAATTTACATCACAAATAACCTATTATTGACTTTCACATTGTTTATACATTATTACTGTTTTAAAAAATGAGATGATATACAGGGTGTGTTTTTTTTTTAAAAAGATTTTATTGGGGAATCGGGGAAGGGGAACAGACAAGTTGCTGTCCTTTTGTTCTTCAGTCTAGTTGTGGTAGATGTCGCTTCACTGGGCCATGTTGGTATTATCACTGTGCTCTTTCTGGCTGAGGCAGTCGCTCGCTGGCCATTGGATAGCCACTCACCATGGCTCACAGCAGCTCACAAAATTTGCATGCCAGCTGCCAGCCAGCCCTACTGCAGCCTAAGCTGTCGCTGGCGACTCACAGCAGCCCAGCTCCAGGTCGAGCTGTTTTGATGTAGACTATCAAGATATGTTCACAAAAGTTGACAAAAACGTAAAATTCCCTAAGAAGAATATGAAAATATTCATTTCCTATGCTCCCTTGAACACTTAAACATTGCAATATATTATTGTTTTCTTGCAGTTTGATTGCTTATCTGCATTATTATATTTTTAATAGAGTTGAAATTCAAGTTAGTGATTGATTATTAGCATGTTTAGGACAAAACACATTACTACTTCAGTGAAAATGAAAGATGTCAGAGGGTAGAACTATACCTACTGCTGTATATGACTTCAAAGGAAGAGAAGATAGAAGTTCCTGACATAGAAATGTTTCTGCACTTCAGTAAGTCATTCGTACTTTAACAGGGCTGTATTAACAGCACGTAACTAAACCCAACCAATGTTAGCTTAGATGACAGGGAAAAAATATTTATTAATTTCCTTTAAACAGCCTTAATGAGGCACAGAAACACTAAAACTAGAGACTCAAGTGCTATCTCTCATATATCATATCTCATCACTTCTTCTCTCTGCCCATTAGTTTTACTCTGTAGGACTTAAGCCTGGAATTAAGAGAAACATTATTTTCTGATTCCAATGTAGAAATTATTCTGTTTCTAACTTTTTAAAAAAATATAGGAAAAGACTGAATGCTTTACTGGGGTCATATTTTTATGAAGGCAATCAGGTGCTATAATAAGTGGCTTTCACTACATTATTGTAGCAGGAAGATGATACTTTCCCAAAGAAAAAAAACATTTCCAGTGAAAAGAGAAAAGCTGGTTAGACAACCAACAATATGATTACTACATATTAATCTTACCCATTTGTAGAGCCATCTGCTCTCAAGATCTTGACAAAGAGTACTCTAATGAATCTGTTGCATATTTTATGTCTGGAGATGAGAGAAAGACAATCACTTGTTTGGGCATGATTTTCTATCATGGTTTGTTTAAGCCTTTGTTTAATTAGAATAAATCAGCCACCTCATCCTACTAAGTGTTGAAGATACAATGGCAGAATTTTGCAGGAATTTGCAGAAAAATGCATTTCCTTTTGCTTATAAACCCAAAGGTAGGAATGAGAGATTCACCAACCAAGTTCTATCTGAGTCAGAATAATTTGTTCAGTTTCCATGGAAGTATGGACCTCACCCAAACAAAATTCATGTGTGTGCCTGTCAGTACTATTCTAAAACCACCACCAGTTGTCAGTGAGAATTGGCATCATTACAGTACAGATCTGCAGGGCTACTTGTCCATGTAATATTTTGGTTTCACTTATAAAGGTATAATTAATCTAAGGCTATATTATCCGTTTTATATTTTCAAACCTTTGAGCCAATAGTATCCCAAATTTATTGCTAAGTAAACCATAGCTAATACTTTTCCATGTGAATCATGGATATTTACCTGATTGATTTAAGTTACTAAGAATCAAAGATAAAATTGGAATTTTATATAAAAAAGAAAAAGAGTTAGTTCCATGGGCTATATACCATAATTACTCAGTAAAAGATCCATTGACTACTCTGTATAATTTGTCACATTTTCTTGCAGGCATCATCAATCTTAAAGTAATTGAATTGCATATAATTTTTGTCCTAAAGATCTTAACGACCCCACAACTATGTTCATAATAATTCCCCATGTCTGCTCACAGATGACCCAAGAGGTAAACACTCTGCTAAAATACAGGAGTCATGAATATAGATGTTCAATATACAACTCTTGGTATAAAGGTTACAAGTTCAATTCCAATATAGATTAGTAATGATACCTTATCATTATACTTTAAAGGTCACTGGAAATAAGTCAACAATTTGATGCCAGCTTCCAGGAAAAAATGTTACAGATGTCTTTCCATTATCTGTAAAAAATTACTTAATTCACATTGGAAAAAGCCTTTATGGAAATAGAGACTAAAACCTTAGTGAGATGAACTTAGACAAGAGTAGGTAAAAAACAAAAACAACAATAAGCAACAACAAAAAAACAATGCTCAAATTCCCATTGTCTACGTACACGAAGAAAAATAATTATACTTGATCTGTTATCAATCTGGAATCTTAGATGAAAGATACATAACTTATACTACATGTTATTTATTAAGTAATAACCATATAATATTTCAAAAATAAATTATATCTTAATTTCAAATAAAAATTACAATATACTTTAAGGTGTTATTCTTTGGAAACAATCAAATTGCAAACTTCCTTATTCAGTCATCTATGGATATATGAATGATGCTAGCAGATTCAGTTACTATAGAATTTATCAGAGATGAATTTATAAGAGATCAGGTTCATAACTAGATAAATAGTTGAAAAAATTGATTTTTAAATTTGGAACTATGGAAACAACTTAATTGAGAACAAATAATTATGGAGGAGTTTTATAATGGTCTACCAAACTGTATTTTACCTGCCTTTATAACTAATTGCAATACATTTAGTGTGAATTAATTCCTATTCATTTGCCAACCTTTCTTTATTAAGGATTAGTAAAATACTGGCAAATGTGGTATAATACTATTTCTATGTGTTCCCCACTTAGCCTCATATGAATCTGTCTCTTTTCTATTTGTAGTAATAATCCTGGAAGCATATTGAATCTAGAAGATTTTCAAATTCTGTTGGAATTTACTTAGAATCATTTCCAATATGGGAATGATTTTGCCTTTAAAAACTTGATATTGTCTGCTCTTGTTACTCTTTAATTTTACTCTGTTTGTCTACAAGGCTTTAATAATTAATTTATTCATTTAATATATTCAATATATTTGAGCACCTATTATGTGTCAGTCAGGGTGTTATGGGTCAAGGACACAAAAATAAATAGATATGGACCCTTTCTTTGAGACGCTTAATCTATGGTGAGAGAGAGAGAGAAAGAGAAAATGTGTGTGTGTGTGTGTGTGTGTGTGTGTGTGTGTGTGTGTGTGTGTGTGTGCAGTGCTATGGGAGGCAAAGAAAGGAATGACTATACTTGAGAATTGGGGGAGGAGGAAGGAAAGTGAAGCAAAATGACATTTCCTCACAGATTTGAAGGGTGAAAATGACTTTCTATAGTGGACAAGGGGGATAAAAAAAAAAAATATCCCAGATATGGGGAATGGCATTTCCTGTCAGAGCTTCTGCTATACACACCCCACAACTAGTGTCAGTTTTCTCATGAAATAATAACGGTGGGGAACATGCTTTCTTTTTTTTTTTGAGCTAATTATATTTCTGGTCTCAGTATTCTGTCCTCTTGGAGTGGCACTTTAATCACATTCAATGGCTTTTTGGAAAGGTAAGCATGTAGAAAACTGATGAGTAGGAAGGCATTTTCATTGCAAAGAATTTTATCTTTATGTTCTTTTATTGTGTCCTTTGTATAATATCCTTTTTTTTTTTTAACATTTGAAGGACATTTAGAACAAAGTAATCAAAAATTTTTGAATTATAATACTCAAAATTCTGCTGCTATTCTAGCAGCAAAACTATTCAAAATCTTTAATTTGTTCATGTTCCACTGTGTGGTCCTTATATAGTATTGACTTGAATGGAAAAATGAAGAAAAATCAGTGTTTATGTTTAATATCTTCAAAAGGTTGAAAAATCACTACATAAAATTGGAAATTATATATATGTATACATATACACACATATACATATATATGTAACATATATATTTATATATCACAGACTGAATCTGATAACATATCATTTTTATAATTTTTGTACATAATACTGACCGTATTAGAAACCGATATGCAGCTGGAGACCATTTTATTTTTAAGGAAGAAAAAGGGTTACTAAGAGAGAAAGGACAATGGCTTTTGTTTAAAGTTTATATTCTATACAATAATATTTTGAGAGATAAATTTGGGCAATTATAATTTCTGATTTATTTTGATATTTAAACGATATATTTTATTTAATTCATTCCTTATTTGTACTTTTTAAAGAAAATTCTCACAGATAAATTCTCCATCACTGGTTCCTCTTATAATGGTTTTGGTATTTCTATAGTAATATCATCTTTAATTTCACAGTTATTATTCTTACTTCTATAAACTGATTTACCTAAGCTCATCTTTAAGTATTTCTGGAAAATATTGTTAATCATGGATGAATGTTGTTTAGAGTCAAGCTTGTTCATATCAGTTAGCTATTTTTGGTAACTAGTAAATACTCATTAATATCTGAAACCACCATATAAAATTATTAAAACAAAATTAATTTACACATAACTCCCATACTCTTCCCACACAAAATTTAATATTTAATGGGACCAGGGTATATGTGATTGAACTGTATTAAAATCCTTTCTACATTAGCACAAGTAGCCCTATAGAAACTAAGAATTCAATTCCCATGGCTCCTTGCTATGTTACTTTTTAACACTTGCTATTAATTGTAATGAAAATAATTGAAAGTAATATTCACTAAATGTTTTGGAAATTTCCAATTTATGTTAATATTTAATTGAAATATGCCTAAGGCACTTAACATATATTAGCCTTACACTGATGGTTGTTTGGTTTTGCGTAGGACTAACAGAAATTGTAAATAACAGCAATGCCTTTGGGGAAAGAGACTGGAAATTATAAACCTAAGTTTAATGAAAATGACCTTTCTGTACAAATGTTACTGACAGAGGTAAAAAGAATGAATGATTTGTTAGTTATGAAAAATAAACAAAAAGAGTGCTCTCATATCCCACTACTATTTTGCAATGCCTTAAACTTGCACTTCATTTTTTTCTGTGGATACACATCTTTTCTATCAAATTTTGTTCTATCTTGTAGTATTCCACTTTTGTCTAATTTCTTTAGTTTTAAGTTCAAAATATTTATCTTGTTGATAACATGGTAAAAAAAAGTTTCCTTTTAGGTATTTATGTTATTTAACACTTTCTGTGGCTTATAAATAGTCAAAAAAATGAGCTGGGATTAATGAATCCTGAATTATACTTAAGTGAAAGAGAATTAAGAAAAACAAAGGGCTATCTACACGTAGAAGACTTTTTTAGGACTCATTTGATATACATTCAATTTAGTATTGTGTTTCCTATACAAAATCTTGTGCTGCTATGTGGCTAATTCAAAAAAAAAGAAAAACAAATAAAAATGGGTACATCCCATAATAATCTTATAATTAAATATGACATTGGCACAGAAGCAATAAAAAATCAGTAGGAGGAAGGGCCGGCCGAATGGCTCAGTTGGTTAAGAGCTCGCTCAAGAGTGCAAGCTGAGCTCTGGGCAACAGCGGTTCTAGGCCAGCCCGAGCTGAGTTGCCGTTGAGCTGCCAACAGGTGGCAGGATGGCTCAGCTAAAAAAAAAAAAAAAAATCCTTAAGGGCCGGCCGAGTGGTGCAGTGGTTAAGTGCTGGCTTGGGAAGCCAGCGGCCCCAGTTCGGGTCCCGCATGTGAGGTCCAGTGACACTGCCCTCAATAAACAAACCAACAAACAAAAAAATCAGTAGGAGGAGATCCAGGATGGTGGAGTAGATAAACACTGAGCCAGTTTCCTTCCATGAACAAATTAAAATTACAACTAAATTATAGAACAATCAGCCTGGAGAATCATCTGAAGTCTGGCTGAACAGAAGTTTTATCACTGAGGTTATAAAAAAGAAGCCATGTTGAGACACGGAACTGGTTAACCCCAAATCTTCGTGTGATGGTTGAGAACCAGGAGGGATATCTCAGCCATGAAGGCTCCCCCCAGGGAGTGAGAGACCCCAGACCTACACCAGCCTTCCCAGCCCAGAGTACTGTTTCTGGGAAGAGAGGCCCCACAAATCTGGCTGTGAAAAATGGGGATTCCGACCATCCCGGTGGGACAGAAGGCTGCGGGAAACTTCTTAAATGGCCCGCTCACAGACTCACCTACTTGCAGGCACTCACCTTGGGCTCCAGTGAAGGGACAATAACTTGGGAGATGTCAAAGACATACAGGGGCTGACTGAGGTGTGTGGCTTTAGAAGGAGGGCTGGAAGACAGTCAGTGTTTTCCCTGTGAGGGGTTCTTCTCCCACAGGGAGCTGTCAGGCAGACTCCATCTTTCCTGTGGTGAGCCTGCCCCCCACAGGCCAAATATGAATCTGATTGGCCCAGTGACCTCTGTAGCTCTATCCGGCTGACTCACTGGGACCCCACCCCATCTAATGCCCCCAAAGCTGAAGGCACTTTCTCCAAATGCAGCCAGCCCTGCCCACATTGTACTTTTTCTTGGAAAACTGTCAGTCTGACAGACACCAGGTGGGCAGCAACTGACCTCAATGTGCTCTGAGATTTTTGCTGAGTCACACCAGGCTCAGGCACTGACAACAAACCAGAATTTACATTAACCTGGTGACTACAACTCTTCCCATTCTAGTGACTCCCTGAGATCCTGCCTCACCCAACTCGTGTACCACATGAGGCTTTATCAAGAGCTGAAACTTTAGGGAGACGGCAGGTGGAAGCAGGCCTCGGGGTGTCCTGGTATTTTGCACAGCTACCCCAGGCACAGTGCTGGTGCTAGGTGTGATTGGTTCACAGGGTGGTGTCTCCCACATATCTCAAGGGTTAGCACAGGCAGCAAACAACCATGGATTACTTTGTAGCTCTTACCAGGCAGTGGGTAACCTGAACCTGCACTGGAGCCCCTCTCAAGAGGTCCCAGAACCAATATACTTGGAGATTTGTTCAGACCACAGCGGAACACCTCCCAATTAGCCCCACAAACACCACACACAAAAGTCTCAACAGACACCAGAACGCATTGGGGAGAATCTTACTCCATGGTGTAAGCCCCCTGCACAGTAGCCTAAAAGATGTGGAAGTGGCAAAATCCCACAACCAATCAGCTTGAGGGTAAACCCCACCCACTGATGTGCCAATAGCAATCAACGCTCAACATTAACAGGAGGGCACACACAATCTACACAAGGAACACTCCTGGAGCACCCAGTGCAGGTGACCAGGGAGACTATCCTGTGGGCCCCACAGGGCATCTACTACATAAGACCACCCGGCCAAGACTGGGGGACATAGCAGAACTACCTAATACATAGAAACTTAGAGATGCAGCCAAAATGAGGAAACAAAGAAATACATTTTAAATGAAAGAAGAGGAGAAAACTCCAGAAAAAGAACTAAACAAAATGAAGGCAAGCAACCTACTAGAGACAGAGTTCAAAACAATGGTTATAAGGATTCTCAAGGAGCTTAGTGAGAACTTCAACAAAGAGGTCGCAAGCATAAAAAAGGACATAGAAACCATTTAAAAAGAACCAGTCAGAAGTGAAGAATACAATAACTGAGATGAAGAATGCACTAGAAGGAAACATCAGCAGGCTAGATGAAGCAGATAATTGAATAAATGATTTGGAAGATAAGGTAACAGAAAACATGCAATTAGAACAGCAAAAAGAAAAAAAAATTTTAAAAAATGAGGATAGTTTAAGAGACTTCTGGGACAACATCAAGCATAACATTCCCATCATAAAGGCAGCAGAAGTAGAAGAAAGAAACTAAGGGATTTAGAACCTCTTTGAAGAAATAATGACTGAAAACTTTCCTAAACTGGTGAAGGAAATAGACGTACAAGTACAAGTACAGGAAACACAGAGAGTCCCAAATAAGACGAACCAAAAGAGGCCTACACAAAAACTCATTACAATTAGAATGGCAAAGATTAAAGACAAAGAGAGAGTCCTAAAAGTAGCTAGAGAAAGGCAACTAGTAACTTATAAGTGAGCTCTGATAAGACTATCAGCTGATTTCTCAGCAGGAACTTTGCAGGCCAGAAAGCGTTGGCACAAAATATTCAAAATGATGAAAATAAGGACCTACAACCAAGAGTAATCAACCCAGCAAAACTATCATTTAGAATCAAAGGATAGATAAAGAGCTTCCCAGACAAGCAAAAGCTAAAGCAGTTTATCATCACCAAACCAATATTAAAGGAATGTTACAAGGATTTCTTTAAAATGAAAAAAAAGTCAAGATTATGAATAATAAAATGGCAATAGCTACATATCTATCAACAATTATCAATACTTTCAATGTAAATGGATTAAATGCTCCAATCAAAAGATAAGATTGTGGAATGTATAAGAAAACATGATCCACACATAAGCTGCCTAAAAGAAACTCACTTCAGATGAAAAAACAGATAGACGGTGTGTAAAGGAATGGGAAAGGATATCTTATGAAAATAAAAATGAAAAAGCAACAAAAAAATCTGAAGTAGCAATACTTACATTAGAGAAGACATGTGCATTCATATGTTCATTGCAGCATTGTTTACAATGGCCAAGATGTGCAGGCAGCCTGGGTGCCCATCGACAGAAGAATTGATAAAGAGGAAGTGGTACATATATAAAATGGAATATTGCTCAGCCAGGGAAAGAAATAGGTTCTTGCCATCTGCAGCAGCATGAATGGACCTGGAGGGAATTTTGATGAGTGTAGTGTCATACAGAGAAAGACAGATGCAATGGTATTTTGTTTATATATGGAATCTAAAGTACAAAATAAATAAAACAGAAACAAACTCATAGATATAGAGAACATTTTGGCTGGCCCAGTGGCACGGTGGTTAAGAGCTGGCTTGGGATACCAGCGGCCTGGGTTCGGATCCCACATATGAGGGCCAGTGACACTGCCCTCTTAAAAAAAAAAAAAGTACTAAGCAGAGAATATTTTGATGATTGCCAGAAGGGAGTGATGAAAAAGGAGAAGGGATTAAGAAGTACATATTGGTTGTTACATAGTAGTCATGGGGATGTAAAGTAAAGCATAAGAAACATAGAGAATAATATTGTAATAACCATGTATGGTGTCAGATGGGTACTAGATTTGTTGAGGGGATAAATGGGAGAGGGTTGGAGGCAGGGTGTAAAAAATGAATGGATTAAAAAGTACAAATTGATAGTTACAAAATAGTTATGGAGATGTCAAGTAAACGATACATTATAAAAGTCAATAATATAGTAATAACTATGTACGAGGTCTGACACTTGTGAACTCATCCTAGAAAAAGTTCTACATACCTCATTGTTTAATATCACTACAGTCACCTTTGAAGTGCTCCCATTGGGAAGATCGGCACTGACGCCAGCACCTAGTCCACCCTTCAAAGCGATTTTGGAACTCTTTTTCTGGAGTGGCCATCAGGGCTGTCATCATATTACCCTTGATGTCCTGAATGTCATCAAAATGTCTTCCTTTCAATATTTCCTTTATCTTTGGGTAAAGAAAGAAGTCATTGGGGGCCAGATCGGGTGAGTAGGAAGGATGTCCCAATACAGTTGTTTACTGGCTAAAAACTCCCTCACAGACAGTGCCATGTGAGTTGGTGCGTTGTTGTGATGCAAGAGGCATGAATTGTTGGTGAAAAGTTCAGGGCGTCTGACTTTTTCATGCAGCCTTTTCAGCACTTCCAAATAGTAAACTTGGTTAACTGTTTGTCCAGTTGGGACAAATTCATAGTGAATAATCTCTCTGATATCCAAAAAGGTTAGCAATGTCATTACAAGTTTGTGAACTTAATTGCCTGACTCGTATAGTGCCCGGTAAGTACTAGGCTAGTCAGGGGAGATCATTTCTTAAATCAATCAAATGTCCGACCACTATGCCATACACCTGAAATTAATATAAAATAATGTTTAATGTCAACTGTAATTGAAAAATTAAAAAAGGGGGAAAAGTTGAAGGGGAATAAGAAGTAAAATCTCGAGGTATAAAACAAGTAAGTCATGGGGATGTAAAATATAGCATGTGGAATACAGTCAATAATATTGTGATAGCATGGTACCGTATCAGATGATTGCTGGACTTCTCATGGTGATCACTTCTTAGGTACATAAATGTTGAATAACTATGGTGTACACCTGAAACTAACATTATATTGTACATTAGCTGTATTTTAATAAAAATCTTTATACAAAAGAAAGAAAATCAGCTGAATTATTTTAGAGCTTAAGTTAGAGGCAAACTATCTTCCTCACTTTGTGTTCATAGTTATGGAAAAATATTGTCTTAATCCCTCTCTTTAAGTTTAACAAATCATCAAAAATAGTATTAAAGAAATTAAAAGAGCCGGCCTAGTGGCGCGGTGGTTAAGCGCTGGCTTGGGAAGCAAGCGGCCCCGGTTCGGTACCACATATGAGGGCCAGTGAGACTGCCCTCAAAAAAATTAATAAATTAACAAATAAATAAATAAATAAATTAATTAATTAAAGCACAAGAATTTTCTGCAGGACTTTCTTAGTTAATTATCAAAAGGACTTTTCTACTCAAAGAGTAAAAGTCACCAAACTCTATTTTTATTATTGTAGACATGTACTGCTTACTAATTTTAATGGAAGCATTAGGAATTTTTCTCTGAAAAATATTAAACACACATTTAATTAGAAATGTTTGAGTTCACTTAAGTAATCAGAGCTCTTGTTAGCAAATCTTTTGTGCAAAGAAAGTCTGGTTACAAGAGAATATAAAGTCATGTACAAGGCACTTGAGAAAGTATTATAAAGATACATGAAATTAAAAAGAAGCTCATATGTTCTGAATTTCTCTTTCTGAAATAACCACAAATAACATGGACAAACATAATCAAATAAAGAAAAGATATTTATAAACAATAACTTTGCCAGTCAACAAAGGCCAATATTTGTACACAGCAACATCTAGTTCCAGTTTAGCCACATTCATTCATTCAAAAAACATTATTTGAGGATTGCCATACATTTTTGTCTCCTCTAGACTATCACTTGTGTGTTCTGTCTTCTCTTCATGATTTATCCATGACTGAGGAGAAGGTCAACAGCCCTTTAGGGAAGATGGGAGGTGAGGAGAAGCCAATAGATGCCAGTGAGAAGTGAAAGGAAGAAGGCAAGAAGAACAAAGAAGGATCTGGGGATGGAGGTAGAGCAGAGTTGTATCATTGGCCTGAATATATTAACACACATCTTGTGATGTATAATAAACTAAAAGCAGAACAGTATTCCATTTTGACAGAAAAGGCAGAAAAAGAGAAGCCAATTAAAGTCACTCTGCCTGATGGTAAACAGGTTAACACAGAATCCTGGAAAACTACACCACGTCAAATTCCTGGTGGAATTAGTCAAACCCGGCTGACAACCGTTACTGCTAATTGTTTGAGACCTAGATCATCCTCTGGAGGAAGATTGTACCTTGGAGCTTCTCAAAGTTTGAGGAAGAGGAAACTCAAAAAGTATATTGGCTCTCCAGTGCTCACATAATGTGTGAAGCCAGGGAAAGAGTCTATGGTGGTCATTTATGTTACGGCCCACAAGTAGAAAATGGATCCTATTATTACATGTACCTCAAAGAAGGGGTGTGTTCACCAATGATTTCTCTTCTTTGGAGACTTTATGTAAGAAAATAATTAAAGAAAAACAAGCTTTTGAAAGATTGGAAATTAAGAATGAAATTTTGTTGGAAATGTTTAAATACAACAAGTTCAAATGCCGGATATTTAATGAAAATTGAATAACTACCACAGTCTGTAGGCATGGCCCTTTGATAGATTTCTGCTGGGGTTCTCATGTCAGACACACTGGCAAAATTAAGACTGAAAATACACAAAAATTCCTCCACATACTGGGAAGGCAAAGCAGATATGG
The DNA here is from genome assembly GCA_033961575.1 of Aselliscus stoliczkanus. Classification (NCBI taxonomy): domain Eukaryota; kingdom Metazoa; phylum Chordata; class Mammalia; order Chiroptera; family Hipposideridae; genus Aselliscus; species Aselliscus stoliczkanus. The sequence continues at coordinate 184,561,079 of CM066728.1, forward strand.
AGACTCTCCAGAGAATTTATGGCATTTCAGTCCCAGATCCTAAAATGTTGAAAGAGTAGAAGAAGTTCTAAGAGGAAGTTAAAAACCGAGATCACAGGAAAGTTCAGAGGGACCAAGAACTGTATTTCTTCCTTTAACTCAGCTGTGGAACTTTTCCTGTTGAAGGGAGCGTACATTTACAATACGCTTATTGAATTCATCCAGGAGTGAATATAGGAAAGAAGGATTCCAGGAGATTGTCACCACAAACATCTACAGCAGCCATCTCCGGATGACCTCAGGCCACTGGCAGCACTACAGTGAGAACACATTTGCCTTTGAGGTGGAGAAGGAGCTGTTTACTCTGAAACCCATGAACAGCCCAAGGCACTGCCTTATGTTTGATCATCAGCTAAGGTCCTGGAGAGAGTTGTCTGGGTGGGTAGCCGATTTTGGGGTATTTCATAGGAATAAGCTATTGGGAGCACTCATAGGACTCACAGAGGTATGGAGATTCCAACAGGATGATACTCACATATTCTGTGCCATAGAGCAGATTGAGGATAAAGTAAAACCTTGTTTGGATTTTCTGCATACAGTATATAGCATATCTGGATTTCCTTTTAAACTGAACCTGTCTATTCTCCCGAAAAATTCCTTGGAGATATGGAAGTCTGGAGTCAAGATGAGAAACGACTTGAAAATAATCTGAATTAACTTGGTGAAAAGTGGGAGTAAACCCTGGAGATGGAGCTTTCTATGGTCCAAAGATTGACATACAAAGATGCCATTGGTTGGAACCACAAGTGTGCAACGATCCAGCTGGATTTCAGTTGCCCATCAGATTTAGTCTTACTTTTGTCAGTCATGATGGTGATGATAAGAAAAGGCCAGTGATTGTACACAGAGCCATTTTGGGGTCAGTGGAAAGAATGATTGCTATACTCACTGAAAACTACAGAGCAAATGACCCTTCTGGCTATCTCCACACAAGGTAATGGTAGTTCCAGTGGGACCAACTTGTGATGAATATGCCCAAAAGGTCAGGCAACAATTCCATGATATTAAATTCATGGTGGACATTGATGTGGATCCGGGTTGTACTTTAAATAAGAAGATCAGAAATGCAGTTAGCACAATATAACTTCATCCTAGTTGTTGGTGAAAAAAGGAAACCAGTGGTACTCTTAATATCTGCGTTAGAGATAATAAGGTACATAGAGAACATACTGTTTCTGAAACCATTGAGTGGCTGCAGCAGCTCATGCAGTCCCCCACCAAACAGGCAGAAGAAGAATTTTAATGAAGAGCTTTGCCCAAATGGCTCGGTAGAAAAGTATGAGCAGTGTTTCCATAATGTTAACTTTGGAGTTAAGAAAACATTAATTTACACTGAACTTGAAATAGTTTGGCTGAGTCAGCATAGGTGACTGCAGACAATCAACTTTTTTTGACCTAGACAGGTTTTAAACAATGTGTATTTAGGGAGGTAACTAAAAGAGACACACTAAAATGATTTTATTCATATAACATCTAAGAACAGGAAATAAGCCACAAGGAATGCTCTAGTGTAATGAGGGAGGACATTTTTGTAAATTTAATGCAGTTGAAAAATAGAATTTTTTCAAATTTGATTCAGATAAAAGACTAAAATTGGGTCATGGTATAAAAATAAAAACTTTAATTAAAAAGAAAAAATATTACTTGATCCCTCTACAACATTACACATTTAACATTGGCCACCCTTAAATCCCTTCACTTCTAATAATTTTAATTCTGGGAGCACTCCTCTAGTTTGTCTTCCAATACTCTGATTCTTCTTTCTGTTTCCACTACTCACTTGCCTCCCTGCTCCTTTCAGTGCTTCAATGTAAGACTCTGGAGTGCTTGTCTTATTCCTTGTCCTTCTATCAGTAATCCATTGTGTCCTATCATAAAGCTTCAATTATCATCTCTCCTTAGGTAGTTAAGAATCCTGTATTTCCAACTCTGAGCCCTTTGCCAAACTTTAAGTCTGAATTTTTACTTCCCTTCTACCCTGGGTCCCTTGATATCTCTACTTGGACTTAACATACCTTAGGCAAATGTCTCCCCTACAAGAGTTTCATATTCCTCTACGGACTCTTCTCATGCCTATTTGTCACTTGATTTTCTTGTTCCATCCCATCACCCTTCTCTAGAGGCTCAGATTTGATGCCTCTTTTTAAAATGTCTAATTCTACCTTCCAAGTAGAAAGAACTCCCTCAAACTCTCACAAAACAAGATTGTATCATGTCTATTTGCTTTCTACTAAAATTGCCTTTTGATTTTAAAACTTCTATTTATGGAAACCATACCCTAATCTTTCAAGGTAAGAACTTTGAATCAACTTGATTTCTTTTTTTCCTTATTCTGATATTTTGTTATTGATTAAAAATTGTACTCTTCCTCTGCAAACACCTCTGGTTTGATACCTTATTTGAGAATTTCTGATTCCCCTTCTCAAGCAGAACTTCCTCTTTTCTCTGAACCCCACAAAACAACATGCTTTATTGCTATTTATGTTTAATATTTTATCCTTGACTATTATTATGCTGGAAATAACAATGACAAATTCTTTATCTGATTATCGACCAAAGCACCAAACACTAGTTACCAATAAATTCCTTTATTTACTAATAAATTATTCCTTCACCACCACCATCATCTTGATCATCACTGTCATATTCAGTATTATAGTGCTTTACATTTATTTGTTCATAGACCTTTCATTTTCAAAGAATTTTCACATTCTTATTTGTTAAAAATCATAACACTTAAAAGTCATATTAATAATTTCCTAGAGGACAAAGAATAACCTGAAGCACTTGGAAATGTATAACAATAAAAATGTTCCCTGAACTTAAGAAGTTTAAACTTCATAACCAATAAGTAATAAATAATGTATGCTTGTGAGCTTTCAACTAAGGTTTAAGGACCTATGTCTTAAATTTAAATAATTCTTCGTTTATACTGCTGAGGTGCATAGGATTTCTTCTTCTAAAATTTTCTTCTTTAACAAGTGACTGAAGTTATGTTAATTCAGGTGTAAAAATGTGAGGAAAATATATATCTCCTTATAACTTTTGTTACTGTTGTTCTCAAATATCATCACTTGAGCCTGCATTACTAAAAGATCTCTCACCTAACAATATTCTATTTAAGGAACAAGAGTGCTTTCTGAGATGCACAAAAATTAATGGGAAGAAAATTCTAATTCTCAAGAGAAACGTTCGTGACTACATGGAAATATTAACCACTAAGTAGGCTAATGCTACTAAAAAAGCCAACATGATTAAGAAATGATTTTATTTCTCTTGGTTTAATGGATGTATTCTAGAGTTGCCACTCTGAAGATTTATCTCATTGGCCTACAAGAATTGGGGATCTCTTATTTTCCTTACTCCTAACAGATCCTCTGTATTCAAAGCCTCAAAACATTTTTATCCCTTATTTCATCACATTAAATATCCACAACCAGGGCCGGAGAGTGATGTGTTGGTTAAGAGTTGGCTTGGGAGAACCAGCTCTGAGAAGCAGGGGTCCAGTTCCGATCCCACATGAGGGCCAGTGATGCTGTGCCCTCTACAGCTAAGATAGTGAACAGCAGCTAGACCTGGAGCTGGGCTGCTGGGAGTCGCAGGCAATGGTGTAGGCTGCAGCCCCTACTGCAGTGAGCTGCCATGAGCTACCATGAGTGGCTGACAGCCAGCGTGAGCAGCTGGCAGCCATTGTGAGCTGCCATGAGTGGCCGTCCAATGGCTGGCGAGCAACTGCCTCACCCAGGAAGAGAGCAATGATAATACCAACATGGCCCAGTGAAGCGATATCCCACAACTAAACTCAAGAACAAAAGGACAGCAACTTGTCTGTTCCCCTTCCCTGAGTCCCCAGTGCTGTTCTCCTCCCCCCAATTCCCCAATAAAATCTTTTAAAAAAACCCAAAAATCCACAACCACCTTTTCAGCCTATACAACCATAAGGTATAAGCAGAAAGCAACACAGTGAAACCTGAAAAAGTAACCTAGATTTACCACCCTAATAACTAAAAAGTAGAAGAGAGAAGGAAAATACAAAACAAAACAATGAAAAAAAGGTTCTTGAATATCTATGTTAGTTAAACATGTTATCTCTTTTAATCTTTATGATTTAGAACGTCAGGTTTTATTTTCTATTTATATCCAAGAAAATGAGAATAGAAATCTTAAAAAGGTAGAGCTGATATTCAAATCCAAGTTTAATTTTTAATCCTCTTTCTCTAAGATCTCAAAAATTTTAAAACCCATTAATGTAATTCATGCACAATATAAAGAGATACTGAATTTTATTTTTTTTAACTCTTTGCAAAGTTTGTGTTGGTTTGACATGTAAAATGGGAGGCTTAATTTGATGAACAAACATATCCCTTCCATAACAGAGATAGGAAGTTATTTCTCAGTCAAAAGATATGTATTGAGTATGCAAAATCTATAGAGCAACAGATGCTTCCGGTATGGTAGCTAGCCATGCAATTGGACTCAAAAGAGGGTGCTTAAAATTTCATGATATAGGCTAAGCTGAGAAATGCAAATATCGGTTTAATATCAAATCAGAGGGCCGGCCGAGTGGCGCGGTGGTTAAGCGCTGGCCTGGGAAGCCAGCGGCCCCGGTTCGGTCCCACATATGAGGGCCAGTGACATTGCCCTCAAAAAAAAAAAAAAAAGTTAATATCAAATCAGAAATGGCACAAATTACAGCCTTGGGGAGGGTACAAGTTCCTGGTAATCCAAAGCATCCTCATGCACTTGAGAATTAAAAGAACTCATTACTATAATTATTCGTGCTCCAAATTTATGCCCAATAAATAAAATCAAGACTCCTTGACCAATCATAATTCACTGGCCTATGTCTTTAAGCATTCAGGACTTCATCAAATATATTCTCCAAACCAATGAGCTAGTAAAAACATACCCTGACATCTTGCAGATAAACAACACGAAGGGACTCCTAGATCTTGGAGGAACTCATGGTGCCATCTAACTTGGCTCAGCATCAGTGAAAATTATCACAATGTGAATATATGTTAATTATTCCATGATATTCAATCTAAATTATATTTCTACCTTGCAAGTAAATTTTAAATATAGTTTGAAAGACAGAAAAATGACTTTTCTTTACACATGAAACAATCACCATCAAGTCTGCTGACCTAATCAAATCACTTCAAGCTGTAAGGTGAGGAGGTCCTGACAGAGTTGCAATCAGAAACACTTCAGTTAAAAATTCATACACTCAGATCAAATACCTAATACTTTTTTTTTTGACCCTGAAAAGTTAAATAAATAAGGTCAGAAAGAATTAAAGAAAACATAGTAGTGTGAAGTCATGCTGTCATTTTTAATATGTCTTACACGGAAGCTGAGTCACTAAGTTCTGAAATTTTATTCACTTTATTTTAGAACCTTCTTAATTAAAATTCATAAGTATCCTTTACTGTCCTTTTTTCTTAAATTAATACAAGTGTAAAACTGGAACTCCCTTGTTTGCTTAAGAGCTTAAATCCATATTATTTTAATGTATACAAAATTAACTGGGGAACTAAGAATAATTATCAAAATAAATCAACCAAAAACAAACTTTTGCAGCACTTGTATATAATGAATAATGAAGAAAAAAATGTCTTAGACTCAAATTTTACAGGTGATACTTTCAGTTCTTTATTTTAGAGGCCTAAAACTAGCCATGGTCTTAGAACTTGTAGAGTATCGGTAGGCAGAATAAGGCTCCCACCAAAAATGTGCACATTTTAAGCTTTGGAACCTGTGAATACGTTATGTCACATGGCAAGGGGGAATTAAGTTGCATTTAGAATTAAGGTTACTAATAAGATGATCTTAAAATAAGGAGATGATCCTGGATAACCGATAAGGAGATTGTCTTAGCCCAATGTAATCACAAGTGTCCTTATAACTGAAAGAGGAAAGCAGGAGACTCAGTATCACAGATGAAGCATGAGAAAGACTCCACAGGTCATTGAACCCTTGCTGGCTCTGAAGGTGGAAGGGCACCCTGATCAAGGAATCAGTGTGCCTCTAAATGTTGGAAAAGTCAAGGAAATAGATTCTCTCCAGAAGCCTCCTAAAGAAATACATCCCTGCCAACACCTTGATTTTAGCCCGTTGAGATGTTTCATACTTCTAACATCCAGAGCTCTATGATGACAAATTTGTGTTATTTTAAGTCACCAAGTCTGTGGTAATTTTATAGCAGCAATGAGAAACTAATAAAAATACATTTCAAAAATATATTACTAGTAGCTCTGGCATGGTTTAGGCAGTAATACTCCTAATACCTAACACAGTGCCTGACACACTGCTGAAGTAATTATATTTGAATGATTACCAGATTCAACTTCCATATAGGTAAAATAATCAGGCAGATATAGTTTACTGAGTTCACACTTTATACACATATGTATAACTTGATTTTTGAAGAAGTTTGAAAAATAAAGACAAGATTTTTATACTCAATTTATAATTTTTTTGATAGAGACAGCAAAATTTCACATAGAAATAAAACAAAGAAAAATACAATGGCATAAGCATGTATATAGTAATGCAGAAGCAATCCTGCTGAAATGTCACCAAAGTATTGAAAGTCAGAGTAATTTTATGGGTATATAAACCAGGACATTATTTCAGAAATCTCTCTTAGAATTATAAATACAGAAATGGAGTTCAAAATCTCCGTTTTTTTAGTAGAGGCCAAACTAAAACTGATGATAGTTAATAATGCCTACTAAATTTAATCTTAATATCTGTATCATTGTCTATAGCTATATAATACTTAAAACAATATTTTATGACCATTAAGTATTTATATAATACTTAAAACAATATTTTATGACCATTTTTTGAGAAGGAAGGCAAATTCTTCCTTCTCAAAAAGATATATGGCCTCCTACTTCATCATCAATAAATACTACTACAAAATACATGATTGATAAACAATAAGAAAATTTATATTTATTAGTTTGTGATTATATATAGATATTTTGCTATCTATATATAGATAATTCTTAACGAAAGAAAATAATGCAGAGGAGGAAAAAGTAAAAAATAATTCATTAAATACACATAGGCTACTCTTCTCTACTAGTAATAGCTGAGGTACATATAGGGGAATACTTTCAGTTTGTTTGTTTTTTTTACAATAAAGCATAATTGAAAATAATGTATTAAATGTGGGGGAAAGGAAAGAGGGGACAAATTTAATAGTTGTAATGGGATAAAGATATGATTAGATACACAGAATGCGTCTTTACTGTTCTATTTGTCTCAGGCGCCAGAAAGAAAATAGAACAACACAAAATATAAACAGATAAACCTTCTACCCTATTATAAATTATGGAAAAAGTGTTACTTGCTTGTTTGTTTTTTAAGACTGATGTAAAACCGGGTCAAAAAATGTCTATTTTGAGCCCACATAATGAGTCAAATTTTCTCTGGAGTCCTTCAATGCCATATGAGTCATAAATCGTATTTACTAGAATTCCCCAGATATATATATATATATATATATATATATATATATATATATATATATATAGAACTTTGCCTTTGTCTATTCTAGATTTCTTCATCACCCACAAAATGCCACTTTTTGTGGGGAAAATCTAAATCCGTTATAATGGGTTAAATTGGTGAAATTGAAGGAGTACTTAATGTACACTGAAGTACTGGCAAATATTAACTGATTAAAATTAGGGGAGCATCTTTAGTAAAGTAGTAAGGGAATGTGAAAAATAGAAAGCAAATTTTAATGAAAAATTCAGTTTAATTAATAGAAGACTACATTCTATCTCACTCATGAGAATAGATTCAAAAGTCATAAACAATATTTTAAAGTGCTACATTCAGCATTGCATAGAAAAGAGTATACCATGATGAATTCAAGTTCATCCAGTAATTCAAGAATGTTTTAACATTTATATGTCTTTAGCTTCCTAACAAATCAAAAGAGGATTCTGTATGATTATCTCAGTCTTCATGGGAAAATGATAGAATTCAATATCAAGTCATTATTTGAGTCTTTACAAAATATAAAATAGAAGGAAAAAAAGAACAAGAAAAAGTGTATTTTTTTAAAGGAGACCTTTTAAAAGCAAGAAAAAGAATCTATTCAAAACGTTATACAAAGTAAGAGACTTTAACAATGTGCCTGATTATATGGCCAGCATACTATAATAAAATTTAAAAATGTACACTGAGGGTAACAATTAAAGAATGCAACCATCACCATCATCATCATCATTTTCATCATAATAATTATTTATAATAGCTATCAAATATAAAAGTATTTAGGAAATTTTTAACAAAAGATATGTAAAAGTTTTATAGAAAAAAGTTAAAAATTTATTGTAGTATATTAAGGAAGACCCAAATAATTAGAGAGATACACCATTCTCATGGACAATAAGACCTCCAAATTTACGGAGAGATTCAATCTACTATCAATCAAAATTCTAATAGTTTTTTCAGAACTCTACAAGTTAAATCTGTAATTTGTATTTTTTTAAAAAAAAACAGTGATCAAAAGAGCTCCATACAAATTACTCCATTTGTATATAAATAAAAATATAGTTAAAAAAAATAAATCAGAACAGTTACTACTTCCTAGAGAAATGCAGGTCATGGGGAGGAGCCCTGAAAAAACTCCTGGCATGGTACTCATGTTCTGTAAATTGACAGCCGTTTGTGTTAGACATCAGGTGTATACCTATGTCTAAATTCATGCAACAGTACACACAAGTTTTCTGCACTTCACTGTACATATTTCATCTAAAAAACTTGCCTAAACAAATATTGAACTCTAGTTAATCATTTGTATGCTGAATGATTTTGTGTTGAAGAGTACTGATATTCTCGACTTACTTTGAATGCATCATAAATAAGATGAATTACTGGACAGATGTAAGAATAGATACAATGGAAAAAACGGTGATAGAGCAAGTATAAAAAAATAAGGGTAAGTTTATGGATCACCAGCTAATCTTATGTAACACTTATTCAAGTGGGACCTCTTTGAAATAATATATAATAGAACCTTGTAAAATTGAAACAAAGATCCTACAGTTCTACTTTTTTTCTAGAGGTACGCCTGCCTCAGATATTGTGTACAAGATACAGCATAGTTCCTAATAGCAAGAGAATTCAAAACAACATAAACATACCTCAAAAGAAGAATAAACAGAATTTTGTTATATTCACAAAATAGAATATTTTATGACCATAAAAATAAACACAAAACATGCAATGCAAGGATAAATTTTAGAAATATAGTGATCAAAAGTATTGTTTTAATATTTTTCTATTTCCATCTCACCCCCTGCACTCAGCTCCATCTTCTTCCTTTATGTTTTTCAGCATGCCAAACTCATACAATCAGGACTCTTATACGAGGTTTTGCCTATACCGGAATGCTCTCCACTGATCTCTGCATGGCTGACTCTTCCTTATGTTTTGAACTTAAAAATTACTTCCTCAAAGTGAGCTTTCTTGACCATCAAAATGATATAGCTATCCAGTCATTTGGTTTTATCACTGCATTTGTAATTTCTGTACAAGTCTTATCTTTATTATTTTTTCTTGCTTCATTATTTATGTGTCAGTTGTCCATCTTCCTTCCCATTAAAATGAAGTTCCATGAGAACCATATATATTCAACAGAACCTACATAAGTAAAAAAGCAAAATAAACAATATATTGTAGGAATACTTTTGCATATGATAAAAGTATATTTTTGAAAGGGAGAATGATAAATCCAAATTTAAAATAACAGTTACTGCTGACCATGTAAGAAAAATGGAATAGCGACGAAGCACCTAGTTGATGATGCATTGTTTAGCTTACTGCAGTTCTTATATTGGGCGATGAGTTCATAGGTATCAGTTTTACGATTATGGTTTATATCTTGCACATGTATTAAATATATGTGTTTATGTATCAAATATTAGGAAATAAAATGTAAATTATATGTACCTATAATAAATTTGCATTTTAATAATAAAAGTGAAATGTCCAACAAGAGAGATGAAGAAATTAATTTCTGGGAATCACCCTATCTATAAAAGAAATTTCCACATATGGTACTTTCCACATATGTAACTGCCATTGCACAGGCATGTTTAATACTTTGCAAAAGTGTTAAATATTCACCTTCTCAATTTAGCCTTACAACTGTGAAGGTGCTATTATTTTTCCCATTTTACACACGAGAAAATTTAGTATTTTTTGCGGTGTATAACATGAACATTTTGCCTAAATTTGTGAGGGAAAAATAAGGATGCGCATTATACACGGGTAGTACTAATTCCATTTCCTTGAAAGTTTGGGCCACAAACGTGGGTGTGCACTATACACGGGAGCACATTATACATGGCAAAATATGGTAGTTTATGAGAGGTTAAGTGACCTACTCAAGGGCATACAGCAACTAAATAGAGATTGCAGAGCTGGAATTCAGGATTGCCTGACTCTAGAGCCCAAGATTTGTAACATTATACTTAGAAGTCCCCACTGATTTTTAGGAATCCATTGTCTCATGTCTCCAAATTGGATATACTACAAGTTTATTATAGACACATATTTTAAGAAAGCCCTCAACAGTAAAAGAGAGTAAAGTTACAAAGGGATTGTTCAAAACAGATTGATATTGCACATTTAAAAATTTCATCTAATTTATAAATGATAAAGAATGTTTAACCAAGTCAAACAATATGAGTTATTGCCTAAAGATAATAAAATTAAGGTATTTTGTGTTTTTAAAGCTGTATTTATAGATTCCCTTCATATCTACTGATTTTTAAAGATTTGTCAGTGTTCCCAAGATGAGGTCTCCAATACCACCTTAATTTCCAACAGGTAGATAACCACCACTTAATACACAGGCTATAATTCACCTGAAACTTTACATCAAAATAGGACTACCTTAAAAATAAATTACAATAATATATGATAATCACGATTCAAATACTATCCTCATGTTTGTCTTTCAATATCAGATCTTCTGTAGCTCTGAGGAAATAAAATAGATGCATTTATCTGGCATTCTCTAGCTGTGACATGTTTCTATATCTTTTATGTCTATGAACAAGAGTAGAATCTATGTTTAATTTCTACATAAACATTGTTTCAGGGAAACAGAAATGTTAACTTTTTTATTTAAATGTAAGCCTGCCTTTGTGTGAATAATCTCCTGGTTATCCTCCAGATTTGCTCTAAATACTGATGATTCAAAAAATAAGAAAAATACAGAGGGTGCCAAAAAATGTAGATACATTTTAAGAAATGAAAACTGTATTGAACTTGTAATGCTCAATATATACCAATAATAAAAGATAAACACAAGTCACGCTTCACTTCTGCAATTACAAGAGGTGCTCAAAGTGGCTACTATCAGCATCCAGACACTTCTGATTACAGCAAACTACTGCTTGAGCAACGCTGACCAAATCATCCACTTGTATATATGTTTTTGGCACCCCCAGTATGTGTGAAGTAACAGTTTAGTATACATTCTGGCCTCCACAACCCACTCATAAACCTCACACTATAAGAAGTGACATGAATCTATCAAACATGGGTTGTAGATAATTCTCCAATCATTTAGAATTATGTAGATAGCAGTGTGTTTACTTGGAAAGAAAATGTAGTATACAAGCTTGAAAAAGGTCCAGACAGCTTCTCTTTATTAGAGTCAACTTCTTTATTACTTTTGTAATAAGACAAACCCCTCCTTTCCATCTCAGGCCATGACCTGGCTTCCCACTTTGTTGACAAAATAGAAAAAGAAGAGAGGAGCGACTTCAGAGTCCTTCTAATAACTCTGCCACCCCGCTGTGTCTTGTCATGTACTGTCTGCTTTCTTTCATATGACCAAGAATGAAGTGTCCCCTATCTCTTCTAGGGTCAGCCTTTTCATAGATGCTCAGGCTTTCATCCTCTTGTCCCATCTCCTCTTTTGAAGGACTTTGGTTCCCTATTAACTGCTCTTCCTCTAGGATCATTAATCTTTACCTCTGTATGATATCATTCTCATCATTTAAAAAAAATCAAACAAGCACACAAAACTAGTTCCTCTTAATCCTGAACCTGCTCAGTTATTATTTCATGTTGTTGCTGTTGTAGCTACTCTAAATCGAAAATTCTTGGGAAAGTTCTTAATTGCGCATCCAGGATCTACCTTGTCACCTTCCAAATCTTACTTTTAACCTGCACGACTGAAACCACCCTGTCTGTGTCAACAATGGCCTCAGTAGTGACACAGCTCATGACTGGGTCTGTCTTCTCTTCTTACTCAGACTATCCACAGCATTAGGTACACTTGATAATGAATCCCCAGTCATAGGTTCTTGGCATCCATGATGCATCATCACACCACTGTTTTTGTTCTATCCCCGAAGCTGCTCCTTCTAAGCTCTTCAACTAGATGGCTTCAGCATCTCTAGTGGAAAGACAAATGTTTAGGAATGCAGGGCCCCATATCTTTTCTATCTGTATTTACTTTAAGGAGATATCTTCTACTCTCTATTTGTTGATGCCCCAAGTTACATATCTAGCCCTGATCTATACTCCCTGACCTTCAAACACCTATACCCAAGTATTTATAGTACATCTTCATGTCTATATTCCAGAAGGCATTATCTTGATTTCTTTCTCGGCTGCCAGAGCAGTCGGACTGATGTTTAGAATGTAAAATGATATTCTCTATTTCCAGCACTCAAAATAAATGGATAGGCATCATATTTAGGGCAAAATCCAAACTTCCTTTCAGAGTTTACAAGGAAGTTCTAGCTCTCAGCTGCCTCTCCTATGTCATTCCTACTAAGTTTTTCTTACTTCTCTCTGCTCACTTCAATTTTACCTCTTTCAAATTTGACTGAAACCAGTATATAAAATTTTAAATTTCTCATATGTGATTCATTTCAATAGATTCTTACGATTTTCTTTCAAATGGCTAAAATATTTTTTCTCTATTTGCACTGTACAACTTTTTAATTGTTGAAAATGTTCACTGCTGATTTTTCAAATACTTTATGAAATTTGATGAAGAGGGCTCATATTGCTGCTCTTTATGTCACCATTCCTCACAGAACAAAGATCAAAATGTGCAACTAAGACTATTAAGTAGGGTTGTCAATGGAATAAGTAGATATAGCAGCAGTAGATTCTTTTTTTTTTTTTTTTTTGAAGGCAGTGTCACTGGCCCTCACATGTGGGACCGACCGAGCAGTAGATTCTTAAGGGTTTTGATTTTCCTCATCTCACAGGGATTTCTATGACTGTAATTTATTTTAATTTTATTCTTTTGCCACACAGAAAGATTTAGAGGCTACCTTATAAGAAACCCTGTTTCTAACCATGGCAGATTCCAAAATTTTATCTTACTCCACCACGTGGCCAAGAAGACATTGGTTATGTGTTCCTATTCCTCTTGTAAGAAAGTTTGAACCAAATGATCAGTCGATTACAGTGAACAGTTAACTCAGGATGATATCTGTTCTTTCTCTGTCTTGTTTTACTTCTATTTGACTTTATTTGCAACTGCTTTATATAAATATATTTTATGGTAAGCTTTCACAAAATCTTTTTGCAAGTAACTGGGATATATAAAATAAACGATAGCACAGTATCGACCTGCCCACAAGCAGCTCTCTTAAAACGGAGCTCATGGTTTTGATAGATGAGAAATTGACTACAAACCTAAACCATGATCTGATTCATAAAAATCATTGTAATCTAAGGCTCTAGTAATAGAAAATGGAGTTCTAAAGGGAAGAAAAATAAACCAGTGTATTCTGTACTTATTAGACAGCACTGTTCAATAAAAATATAAGCCAAGCCACATGTGTGCTTTTAAATTTTCTTGTAGCCACATTAAAAAAGATACAGATAAAATTATTATTAGTATATTTTATTTGAAATATACAGTATATGAAAATTTTATAATTTCAAATTTTAATTGATATAAAAATTATTGTGACATTTTATTTTTTCTAAATACTTTAAATCTAGCAGGCATTATACACTTACAGCAATCTCAATTTAAATGACTCAGATGCTCAAAAGTCATATCTGACTAGTGGCTATCATACTGCTCAGTCTATTCGACTATATCTGTAAGTGAATACCAATTTAAGTCACAAATACATTTAAGAGGGTACTAGAGAAACCAAAATTCAAATCACCATGGGATGGAACACATGAGAAGTTTAAATAATATAAACACAGGACAGACACATTTATTTCCCTTGAAGTCTACTTTAGTGACTCATAATATAGCCTTTTAAATATTTCTATTCAAATCAACATGACTCTGTACAGTACTTTACCTCCTGCTGCAGCAAATTTAAAATGCTGCAAGTAAAAAGCTACTAAAAATTACAAATTGTCACCTAAGCTTCCCTGCCTACATGATGATAATTAGTGCTATTTCTGAAGGACCACAAATTATTGCCAAACAATTAAATACATCTCTAGGAAAACTCATCTTTTCCCTTTCAAAATAGATTTTTGGAAGAAGAGAAAGTACAATAATCAGTTTCAATTCAGTTTGGGAATCTTCACTTTTTTTTCCTACAAGTCAAAAGTAATTATTACCTATAATATTCCAGGCGTTCATTGCTGACACAAGGTAAATATACTATTCTTGCCTTAGAGAAACTTATAATCATATGAAAAACCTGATGTACCTTTCAAGAATATATTCAGTTCCTTCAGTGAAAGCTTCTTAGAGCTAGGATGTTTTTAAAAACTACTTTAATGACACGTGATGGACATACAAAAAACTGTACATATTTAAACAACTTGGTGAGTTAGGAGATGTGTATATATCTGTGAAACTATCTCTACAAGATATGCGAAAATCATATCCATCACCTCCAAAAGTTTCCTACAGACCTCTTTATTTTTTTGTGGTAAGGACATGTAACATAAGATGTACCTTCGTAGCAAAATATTAAGTATGCAATACAGCACTGTTAACTGTATAGGTGCTATGCGATCTCTAGGACTTACTCATCTTCTGTAACTGAAACTTTGTCCCCTTTAACTAATTTGTCCCTTTCCACCATCCACCTCATCCCAGACTTCAGAACCAGCATTCTACTCTCTGTTGTTATGAGTCTGACTCTTGGATTCCTCATATAGTGGTACCATGTAGTATTTATTCTTCTGTGTCTGGCTTGTTTTACTTAGTATAATGTTTTCCAGGTTCATCCATGTTGCCAGAAATGGCAGAATTTCCCTCTTTTTAAAGGCTGAATGATATTCTATCATCTATTTCTATGTATCTATATCAATCTATATCTATATCATCACTTTTTTTTTGTATCCATTCAACTGTCAATGGACATTTAGGTTGCTTCCATGTCTTAGCTATTGGGAATAATGTGATGAATGCAAGACTTCAGATATCTCTTTGATCTCATGATTTCAATACTTTTGGATATATACCTAAAGTGGGACTGCTGAATCATATGGTAGTTCTATTTTTAATTTTTTGAGGAAGCTCCTTACTATTTTCCATAATGGCTGTGTCAAATTTACATTCCACCATTAGTATACAAGTGTTAAATGTTTGGTACATCCTCACCGACACTTATTATTATTTATTTATTTTTTTTGAGGGCAGTGTCACTGGCCCTCATATGTGGGACCTGAATCGGGCCGCTGGCCTCTCAAACCAGCACTTAACCACTGCACCACTCGTCTGGCCCTATTATTATTTTTTTTAATAATAGTCATTGGAGCATGTGTGAGGTGATATTTCACTGTGGTTTTGATTTCCATTTCCCTGATGATTAGTGATGCTGAGAATCATTTCATATACCTGTTGGTCCTTTGTGTATCTTCTTTGGAGAAATGTCTATTCAAGTCCTTTGCCCATTTTTAAATCAGGTTGTTTCATTTATTTTTACTATTGAGGTGTAGGAATTTCTTATATATTTTGTATATTACCACTTTATAAGATATATGGTTTGTAAATATTTTATCCCATTCTGTAGTTTGCCTTTTCATTTAGTTGATGGTTTCCTTTGCTATGCAGAAGCTTTTTAGTTTGATGTAATCTTGACTATTTTTGCTTTCATTGCCTGTGTTTTGGTGTTATAGCCAAGAAATCATTGCCAAGGGCAATGTCAAGAAGCTTTTCCCCTATATTTTCTTGTAAGAGTTTTATGGTTTTGCATCTTATATTTAAGTCTTTAAGCCATGTTGAGTGATTTTTGTATATGGTATAAGATAAGCATCCAGAGTCAGCCGAGTGGCTCTGTTGGTTAAGAGCTCACTCAAAAGTGCGAGCTCTGAGCAACAAAGTCGCCAGTTCAATTCTCAGCCCGAACTGAGCTGCTGCTGAGCTGCCACCACATGACAGGATGGCTCAGCTAAAAAAATAATAATAATAATAAATAATAATAATAATAATAATAATAAGCATCCAATTTCATTCTTTCACATGTCCACTTTTAAATTGCCTCTGAAACTGAAGGAGTTGGTGAAAAGTTATGCAGATGATGAGAATTCAGTGGGGGAAGAGAATTTTGTGCACATAAATTAGAACAGTAACAGTGACCACCTGCCTGTACTACTAATGCAGCATCACTGTAAACTTTTTTCATCTTTTCCTTCCAGAATTAATCTAAACCAGAACATGAAAAAAAAAATTTTGTTAAACTAAAAAAGCAATCAATTTTGTTGCATTTCCTTTAAAAAAATATTATTATTATTTTTTATCTCCCTTTAATTCTTTGTAAGTTTTCCAAGCTAATGACGAGATGGTATTTTGGATATTAGCTGGCAATCAGCAGTGTCTGGCACAGAGCCAGTAATCAACACACATCACAAGTGAATGATTACTAGTTTGTTAATAGAATAATGGATTATTTTTAAATTTCCCACCTCTTATCATATATATTCATGGTGACCTTATATCCATAATGTTACGATACAAACTATTATGGTTAATTATGCTGTTTTTTTCCCTGCTTAAGACAGGAGGGACAACATATCAATGCTCAGAAATTATGTGTCAACTAGCTTTATACTTTATCAGTATCCATTTAGACCAACAGAGCAAATAATCCTCATGAAGGGCTTACTTTTTAAAAAGTGATAAGAAAAATAATTCATATAAACATTGTATGACAGAAGCAGTAAGCTACGTAGGACTGTTGGAGTTAGAAGTAATTGAAATTAGGATTCTTTGGTGAATGCTGAATATCTACAATGAAAGAGTATATTGATAAATTTTATAACATGTAACATTCAGGGTATTATTTTAATCTCCTATGACAAACGTTTTAGATTAATTTCTTTGATCATTTTGAGACAGAACCAATTATTTTAAAGCAATATAAGGCTTATTCCTTTTATCATTTAAAAATCAATTTTAATAAAAATATTAAATATTGTTGTCATTAGCTTTAGCAAATCCTTTTCATTTGTATGGAGTTTTAGATTTTCAATGCACTTTTGTGTGCACTCCTCTCATTGGATTTTTCAACAATTCTATGAATTGATGTTACTATATTATAAGTAAAGATATGGAGTCCAATTGATTTTTCTGACTGCTGGTTAAAAAAAGGAAATCCTGAGAGACTGCCATAAAAATCCAATCTTCTCTTGTATGAATGAATGTACTTTCACTTCATCCTTTGCTTGTATCAATATCCCTCTCTCATCAACATGCTGGAAATAAAGATTTAATTGCCAACACTACACAAAGGACCCAGGAACTCTTTTTTGTCAACTTCACAATCCTGATGTTATGCCTGACAAACAAAGAAAAGGCATTGTTTTCTTTACATATATTTAGTTAGTTATTTTATTAGTTAGTTTCAGATGCACAAACAACATAGTGATTAGACAATTATATACCTCACAAAGTGATCACCCCAATAAGTCTGTTACCTATCTGACACCGAACATAGTTATTACAATATTATTCCTCATGCTGGACTTTATATCCCCATGACTATTTTTTAAAAATTATAGTTGATATTCAATATTTGATATTAGTTTTAGGTGTACAGCATAGTGGTTAGATATTTATATAATTCATGAAATGATTCTCCCCAATAAGTCTATGATATTACTAATTATATTCCCTGTGCTGCTCTTTACATCCCCTTTTGTAACTGCCAATTTGTACTTCTTAATCCCTTCTTTCTCACCCAGCCCTCCAAACCCTCTCCCATTAAGTAACCAGCAGTTTGTTCTCTGTATCTATGAGTCTGTTTCTGGTTTGTTTGAATTTCTTATTCATAGCTTGTATTTCTCCACCAACACTAATCCTGATTGCAGAGTCTCTCCACTTTGTCTCACTCTTCCACCCTACACAAATACCCCAAAATTGTGACATTTCCAACTCTGCACATGCATGATCTATATTAATTTTACTCATTCCAACTAGATTAATTCAAGACATACAACAAATAGAGATCATCAGAATTGACTTAACAATAAAACTACTTAATGAAATCTAACTTTAGAAATAAAAGGTTTTCTTGTGCGTCTTTATCTTTGAGTTGTCTCTTCCATCCTATTCCTCCTAATGTTCAATATGATTTATACACTTATAGTGTTGTTTCTTGATATCCAGACTCACTTTGGCTCTCAGGACCACTCAAGCATCCTTTTCTTTATTCTCCAATTTACTACATTTTAAGTATCTTTTATTAATGTTGAACACAGTTTTGATTGTTTTCAAGCTCTATTACCTCTTAACTGAACCATTGTTCTAATTCCTGTCCTAGTATTTCAACCTCCAGCTTCAACTTTCCTCTATCTGCTGCTTGTGTAATCATTCTTAAAACCACATCTAATCATGACATGCAATTCTAAATCAACAACCTTCTCAAAGAACTTTGATTTTTCTCCATTAAAAAAATGAACTTCTCAGTGTGGAATGTAAGGCCTTCCACTATTTCACCCCCATCTACTTTATTCAAATTTACATGCAATCCTATATACCTTTCACTTCAGTCATACATACTACAGTCTCTATTCCTAGCACATTCCCTGTACATCCCTATCTATTTATATCCCTTTACTTATGTTCCCTTATCTTGAATAATTATCCCATAAGACCCATTTACTTGATCCTCTACCTGTCTTCTAAGAATCTGCTCAAATAACACTTCATGTGAATCCTATTCTTCCTAGTGTGGGGAGTTAATATTTTCTCCTTGATTTCCTATTTTACATTGTATGTCTACATCTCTGTATTGGATGTCAGACGCTTCAAGGGAAGGAATGATCTCATAGGTTGTGTTACTAATAGTCAATATTCTGTGCATAAGCACTATTAAAATAATAACTATCTGCTGAATGGTACTAAATTACTTAAGATACAATTTAAAAAATACCCCAAAGAAGTAATATATATTTTGTATCTCCCTAATTGTCAAAACCTAATTTGCATGTATATATATTTTGAGTTAGTTAAATCCAGAAAACATCAAACTAGAGTAATTGAAGGTCAAATTTTGAGATGTATCCTTTTGCTCAATGGAATCTTTAAAATGCATTAAATTATTTACAATGAAAATTAAATCATACCAGTCAATACCAACGTCAGTATCACTGTTTATATATGAATCAATCTGGGTTCCTACAGAAAATAGATGGTACACTGAATCTGGGTCATTTTGAATCAGTTTAATGAAGGCCTATTTACAAAAAAATTGGGTGTGGTTTAGGGAAACCAGATGAGATAGAGCAGTACCCTGAAGCTACTAATACCATGGGAAACTTCACCACCCCTTAGTCAGAAGTGGTGAAGGCCTAGAACCTTTACCATAACCTGGAGCCAGAGGGCTCGGCAGAGAAGGCAGACTTACAGGAGCTGTGACCTTAGGTAGAAGGATGTAACTAACCTGTAGCAAACCCAGACCTAAACACTATTTACTCTTTCTGATCTCTTACTACTATTTCCTAGTGGCCAAATCCAACCAGAAACCAACATTGCCCTTAGCCCAAGGACCAAGGGAGGCCAGTAATGTGGTAAATAGGAAGTAGGATGGAGAAGGATGGAGAGTGAATATGGCAATGTTTGACAACTGGGAGTTATATTTGACATTTTGTTTTTATTTGATAATCTTAACGCTGCTGAATCTCAGTTTCAGTAGAATTTATATAAATTTATTTCATCAATAAATACATTGGTTTAGTGAAAATGTGAAAATTTCTTTTTGGTTAAAGGGACTCTTTAGATCCAACTATTTTGCATTTTTTTGGTGAAGAAACTCAACATCTACATGAATAATATGGGGGAAAAAACATTGTGGAAAGAAAGTGGACTCAGAAACCTTTTGATTATAGCTTTCTGCTTGAGTACATAATCAACTTCACAGTCAGATATTGTCACATCTTAGAATTATTAGTAGGACTGATGTGTCTTATTAAAAGCACAAAAGTGTTTTTGTTCTTCTCAGAAAATGTTGTGAAGCACACAGATTCAGTGATATAACCTTTATGAATTGCAAGTTAATTTGGTAGCCTTCTTCTACTTGACAGATACAAACCTGCCTTGAGTTCTCACTGGAAATATATAAAAGGCCAAGCGAAGAGATATAGACCAAAAAATTCTGAAAAATTAATCCTTAACCTTAAGAAGTGGTTGAGGAGATAAAACAAATTTTTAAATATCTAAAATAATTTTAATGATTACTTCCTTTTGTCCCAAAAGCCAAGGAACATGAAAAAAATATTTTTCAGAAATAATAATTTTCTTACTTTGTTATTGTATTTTAAAACATAAAATCCAGGGCTGGCTGAGTGGCTCAGTTGGTTAAGAGCTTGCTCAAGGGTGCGAGCTCTGAGCAACAGGGTCGCTGGTTCAATTCCCAGCCCAAGCTGAGCAGCTGCTGAGCCACCAACAGGTGGCAGGATGGCTCAGCTAAAAATAAAAAATAAAAATAAAGTTATAGGGCCGGCCGAGTGGCTCAGTTGGTTAAGAGCTCACTCAAGAGTGTGAGCTGAGCTCTGAGCAACAGCAGTTTGATGCCCAGCCCGAGCTGAGCTGCCGCTGAGCTGCCAACAGGTGGCAGGATGGCTCAGCTAAAAAAACCCAAAAAACATAAAATCCAAGTTCAAATATGCAATTGAAGTCTCACAACAAATCTAGCTTTGATACACATTTGCATACATCTATGCCCAATTTTTTGTAGTATTCTATTTTTTTTTTTTTTGAGGGTAGTGTCACTGGCCCTCACATGTGGGACTGAACCGGGGCCGCTGGCTTCCCAAGCCAGCGCTTAACCGCCGTGCCACTCGACCGGCACTATGCCCAATTTTTTAGTTAGAAAAATTGTGTATTAAAGAGATTGTGATAGTCTTAAATTCCAAAACTAATAAATGACAAATGTTGCAACTGAGTCATCTGACTCCCAGTGTAGTATTCTTTACGTTCTACTAAGATCCATAAAATATTTCTGAGTATTTAAAATTTGTATAACATTTACTATACTTAGAACATTCTAGAACATACTTGTACACAAATAGAATACATTTTAAAAGGATGAGAGAAAAATACATATAAAAAGAAGATCTGAGATTTTTTTTTTATCTTCTCCCAGCATACCCTGATATAAAGATTATTGGTCAATAGTACATACACCAATTTATCCTCTGAACTAAAATAAATTTGCATTCCTCAATGTTCACCTTATAGAAAATGAAACCCAAAAGTTCTTAGATACCTGAGGCCCAAAATTATGAATGAGGAAAATCCCTATGAAAAGCATTTTTGAGGTAAAACTTATAGATTGTGATAAACATTTATACATAAAGACAATTGGAAAAGATGTTCAGAATTTCTAATTTTGTCTTAGGTCATTAAGCAAATGTTAATTATTTGAGTTATGGAATTTAAGAGCTAGAACACCTAAGTTTAGTTTTATATTACTATTAATTTAAAAAATCTTCCATATGCTTATTGGCTATTCAGTTTTTTTCTAATATAAAGGATCTGTAAGGTCTTTTGCCTTTTTCTGAACTGGGTTGATTCCCTTTTTCTTGTTTGATTTATTGGAGTTCTCAGTATACAAAGATCTGACAATTAGGTTCACAAACTTGTTGCAACGATGTTGCTAAGCTTTTTTGAATATCAGAGGGATTGTTCATCATGAATTTGTACCAACTGGACAAACAGATAACCAAGTTTACTGTTTGGAAGTGCTGAAAAGGCTGCATGAAAAAGTTAGATCACCTGGACTTTTCACCAACAATTCATGGCTCTTGAACCATGACAATGCACCAGCCCTCACAACACTGTCTGTGAAGGAGTTTTTAGCTAATAAACAAATAACTGTAGTGGAACACTCTCCCTGCTCACCTGATCTGTCCCCCAATGACTTCTTTCTTCACCTGAAGATAAAGGAAATATTGAAAGGAAGACATTTTGATGACATTCAGGACATCAAGGGTAACATGACAACAGCTCTGATGGCCATTCCAGAAAGAGTTCCAGAATTGCTTTGAAGGGTGGACTAGGTGCTTGAGTAGGTGCATAGCTTCCCAAGGGGAGTACTTCAAAGGTGACCATAGTGATATTCAGCAATGAGATATGGAGCCCTTTTTCTAGGATAAATTCGTGAACTTAATTGTTCAATCTCATATATAGATATTAGTTTTTTGTCCATTTTATGTTCTTAGTATCTGGTATCTTTTACATAATCTCATGTTTATGAGACACACATATTTTGATGTGTCATTATAGTGTTCATCATATTCCATTTTGACTAATATTAAGAAAATTCCCTAACTCTAACTAGCTTAAACAATAAGGAAATGTATTTTCTCACATAAATGGAAGTCAAAATGTAGGACAGTCTCCAGGCAGAACAAATAGAGCTCAAGGATGCTACCAAAAAGTAAATTTTCTTTCATTTTCTACCATTCTTAGAATCCCACGATAGCTGCTCCAGGTAATGGGGCTATATGCTTCCTTTCCGTGTTCAGCAAGATAGAACTTTCTCCTAACCAAGGAATGTAAACCTTCCCCTTCTGTCACCTTGGGCCAGGTATGTAAAGAGCTATATCTCCATCAAATAAGTAGGCAAAATAAAATGTTCAAATATCTACTCTGTCCCCTCAAAATAATCCATCCATCTATCCCTGAGTCTCACCTGTGAAATTCACCAAAATTTAAAGGAATAACTAACTCTATTACTATTTAAACTCTTCTACAACACAAAGTGAAAACTGTCTCTTTTTATGGAATAAGTATAACAATAGCCATGACAAATGCTTCAAAATTAGCAATCCACTGAGTACTCATATGCTTACTAGAGAAAGCTAGAAGAATTCCTATTAAAATCAGAAATAAATTATTTGAATAAGCTCTGAGGATAGTGTACAGCATGGCGACTATAGTTTACAACACTGTATTGTATATTTGAAAGTTGCTAAGGGAACAGATTCTAAAAGTTCTCATCACAAGAAAAAAAATCATAACTATCCACGGTGATGAATGTTAATTTATTATGGTTATCAGTTCATAATATATACATATATCAAATTATTATCTGTCCTAAAATTGACACAATGTTGTCAATTATATCTCTATTTCAAAAATATTTTCAATAATTTTTTTTTCTTTTTAAACTTCAAAAAGGTATTCAATTGTTTTGTTCATCAGTTTTCTCATTCATAAAGAGGAGAGAATACTACTACCTAGGACTGTGATGAGCATATTCTAAGTTATGGAGTGCAGTGTATATGTTGTTCCCTGTGGAAGCTGTGAAGTTGTTGGCCAAGTCTGAAAGGATGCTGGGTTAAAACCCTCCAAGGTCTCTTTCAGCTCTAAATGTTGTAGAACGCTAGTAAATAAGAAACAAGATGAACAGAAAACATTTACCCCTCAAGTTATAAATCTAGATTTACATATGAATAGAACATGTACCAAGAATAGGCTCTTAAAACCACATTTTTATGACATATACACTATTCACAGGTGGTTCATACTTTACAGAGATTGCCTATATAAAGTTTAATAGCTATGTTTCTTTGCTGATTTCAAGCAATATCTTGTTTGTACTCATAAGGATAGTACACAGGGGAATGAAAAGGTCAGATTTTTTTTAATCTATAAAGCAATCACATTATTTATTTTAAATTAAATTATGTAGTTTCAAAAATACTATAACATGATATATAAATTCTTTCAAAAAATTAAGTGGATGCCATCCTCCATTAATTCTCCCATTTGTCCATCATAATGAAATTATACTTTGGCAAAACACTCTACAGCTTGATTACACTTCTTAGCTTCTGTTGAAGTTAAATGGGTCACGTGATGAACTTTTGCGAGGGGAATGTGACTAGGGAAATCGTCATTTTCATATCTGGCCAGGCCTCTCTTTTCCTTTCCCAAATACTGAAATCTATATCTGGATGTAACCTATTTCTACCATGCAGATGAAACAATGACCTAAGGCAAGGCAGAGGAACATGATAAAAAGAATCTGAGGCCCTGAATGACCATGTGGAACAGAACTTGCTGACACCCTGAAGCACATGAATCAGGAATTTTATCAAATTAAAAAAAAAAAAATCTCCATTGTTTTTAATAGTTATTAAGTGTTGGGTTTCTTGGTTATTAGCAACTGAACCTTCACCATAATTTAAAGGCAGGTTCATTAAATTAAAAATACAACAGATGTTATATGCTTAAAATAATAAAGTCAAAAATAAAAGTGAGGAGAACTGGAAAAATGAAAGGTCAAGGAAAACTTATGTCAGTCCTAAGTAGGATTTATGCAATAGATTGTTGTGCAAGTTCCTCCCTCAAAGAACACAGTTTTTTAGAGTAGAATGCTTATCATTCAGACAAGAATCAAGCTCCAAATGAACTCAAGGTTGTCTTTTTTCAATTTTGTCTAAACAGATGTTTGAATTTGGGGGTTTAAACAAGGACTTTCTTACCAATAAATTATCATGAAATATGTAAAAAGATGATCCTGACAAGTAGATTCTGAATATGAATTTTATAATCCTCAAAATCTACTATGGATTAAATACAATGTAGTTTAATTCTGACCATTGAGAGATGTTAAACTTTAAAATTTGAGCATGACTAATCCTATAAAATTAGATGTATTATCTACGTTTCCTTGGTCTATATTTCTATAGTCTATACAGATAGGTAAGAATATATATCAAAAAAGAAAGTTTATAGTAAAAAAATTAAAATTTATAATTGATCAATTAATCACTGAACAGAAATACTAATAAATTTGTCTTTCATTCATGAAAAGTTTGTGACAAAAAAAAAAAAATCTGTTCCAGTAGCAAAATAGAAAATGGTATTTTGGCATTAGAATCAAAATCATGCTGCTAGTAATTATTTAGTGTTTAATGATAATTCAATTTATTAATAATTTGGTATTAGTTTCATCATGGCAATACTCGTGAATTATCAAACCTAAGACTATTTAAGCAAGAATAAATGTCTTCAAATACTTATAATGTTCAAGAAGTTTATCAAGGAGAGTGTGTTCTATAATCTACTTAAGTACTCATATTTATGTTGCTTTGATTTATATCCTAATTTTTATAGAGAAAAAGATGAAGAGTAGCAGTAAGGTTGATATGTCCTTCTCTATGTTCTTTTGTGAGCAGCAGCCATAAAAAAATGCTAATTAAAAATTGCCAATCCTCCTCACTGACATGTATTTTTGTTGCTCATTTCTACAAATTTCATTGCACAAAAAATTTAAAATTATGAAAATGTCATCAACTATACCCATTTCTTAAACAGGAACGTATTTCAATATAACAAAACATTTTTTATATTACTAAATGACACTTTATGACTTATCAGAAAGTAACTTCAACAAAGTTGAAATATAATTAGCCTTAATCATTTTATGGAACATTTTGGTTTCAGAATTTTTAATAATTGTCAGCAATTATGCTAAAAAGTAGTCATTTGTGTGTGTGTGTGTGTGTGTGTGTGTGTGTGTGTGTGTGTCTCATTGCTTTACAAAAAATGATTTCACTATGCTTATATTGTACCTGGTTTTAAAAGATGTGTAAAACCTATGTAAACTAAATATTTTGCTTAGTTGTTGAGTATTCCCAATTTTACCAGAATCAGCAATATTTTTGAAATGTTTTTGCATTATGTCCTTATTACATAGAACTTTATCTTCCCTATTTGCTTATATGGAGTGAAAAATGTCAATTCATTCAAAATATACATATCTCTATTAATACTCATAAAGTCATAAAGAAGTAAAATACAGAAGGCAAGGGAAAGTGTCAGTAAAATATATATCTGCAACTTTCACATTTTGGATTGTAATTCTCATTGATAGAAAACTTACTATGAGGCAGGCATTTTGCATATAGCATCTCAGTAAAATTTTTATATTAGTTTTAGGTAAATGTGATGTTCACCTTGATGAGAAATCTAAGGCTTAGAGGTAACCAATTTAAACCTAATGTTAAGTAGCAGTAGAGTTGATATGTTTTTTCCCTATTCTTCAATTCTTACCGCCTCCTAAAAATGTTTTCTTTCACTATTAGGAAATGAAATAAAGGGGACAGAAATACTTTCATACATCTACCTATTCTCACAAAGTTTCTTCTCATATTTCTTGGTCATAGGGTAAGATTTTAAAATTCACAACTAAATATCAACTACCTTTAAGTAAAATATCTTTAAAACCCAGGACTAGAAAATTACAAAACTATTTTCTTTGGCACCGCGATTTGTGTGTATTTGTGTGTGTGTGTGTGTGTGTGTGTGTGTGTGTGTGTGTGTATAAACTTGTGGAATATGCTACAACTAAAACAAAAATTTTAGCTCATTTTTTTTCTGGCTCTAACAAAAACTCTTCTCATTTCTTCTGGAACTGAAGTATTTTCCATCACTTAAACACTCTCTTACACACAATTATTATCAAGTACATGGTATCCTCTTCACTACTTAGTAGGTAAAAGTATTATTCATTAATAAAATGCATTAAAGTGATTTTAGAACATGTTAAAATGAATGTTTTTTTGTTTTGTTTTGTTTTTTTGCCACTGAAGTCAATACTGAGACTTAAATCATTTTAGGACTTTTGATATACAAGTAATTCATAATCTCTTTAAAATTCAGTCAAAATACCTGTGCACTGACTATAATGTCAAGTCTAAAATGTAATAAAAGTTAAATGTTTAGATTGTCTTATCTTTAGATTATTAAAAACAATCACTGTTACATAAAGCGAAAAGAAAATGTTAGTTTACAAAGGAAAACCAAAGTCAGATATTAAAATATGTAATGTATGTATATACACACGTTATTTCTTAGAGAAACATATGCAAAAATTTAAGACACTTCAAATAATACTCATTGAATGTTTTTAGGTTACTTTTAATATACCAGATTTATTTACCAATTTGAAGGATCACTAGGCAGATAGTTTAAAAATTCTCGGGGGGTAAACAAATCAATATATATTAGATGTGTAAGGACTAGAGAGCCAGGGGCAAACATGAGTTGCTAAGTTATAAATATTACCTTTTTAATAAAAAGGGTGGTACTTTTTAAGATATCCAAGTTAATACCTATTTATAAACACAACACTTAGAATGTCGGCCACATGAGAGATAATGAGGCTTCAGAGGACTGAAGAATGAACAAGATTCAACTAACTCAAAAGGCATTATTTATCTCTCAAAGAACCAAAATGAAAAAAAACAAAAAACAACAGGTCCTCACAACACCCTGAAAAGTTCAGGAATTAGGAAGTGTTGACTGGCACGCATTCCTTGCTGTTTTAAAACTTGCCCTCTGTTGCTAGGCCTCTGTTGCTCCATGGAAACCAGCAGGGGAAAGAGGCAGGTGCTCTATGCTCGGGGCTTCCACAGGCACCGGCACCCGTCAGCCTCCACGGGCCGAATGCGCGGCGCCTCCCGGAAGTGCCCTGCTGCCGGCCACAGCCGGCCAGCTTCAGCATGCGGAGCGCAACCCCGAGCGTACGCCGCGGCGGCGTGGGGGTGGGGTGGGGATGGGGGAGGGGGGCAGTAGAGAGCGAAGGAGGGGCCCGCGCGAGGCTCCGCCTCTTCCCCGCTGCGACCTCCAGTTACTGGCAGGATTCTGGGGGCTCCGGGGCCGGGGGTCGGCCTGGCTCGGGTTCGCGCAGGGACGGCTGCTCCTTGTCCTCACGTGGGCGCGGCCCCTGCTGCTCGAGATGCAGCTGCAGCAGGGCCCGGCGGTACATGGCCTCCAGCTTCTCAAGGCGGGCTCTCAGGGCCCTGGGGCTGCCCGGATCGTCCTCCGGGCCACCGCCGCGCGCCCTCTTGTTCGTGCCTGCCTCTTCGGGTTCCGGGGTCGCCCTCGTCGCCTCCGCAGGCGCCCCGTCCCCGCTCTCGCCGGGGAGCCGCAAAGCCTGACGGAAGAGGCTGCGGTTCTCGCGCTTCAGCCGCCGGTTCTCCAGCCGCAGGCGGGCGTTCTCCTCGCGCAACCGCACGTTCTGCCGGTCCCGCTCGTCTCGCGCGCGGATGGCCTCCAGGTGGCTCGCCGCCAGGTCGGCGAAGCGTTCCTCCAGCTGCTGTCGGGCGCCATCTGCACGGCCTCGCCAGCCCACGCTGCTGCCACCGTCACCCCCACGAACCCGGCCTGGCCGGCCCTGCCCGCGGCGGTCCCCGCCGCTGACCCCGCCGCCGCAGCTCCCGCGCCTGGTAGCGCCACCACGCATGCGCCACATCGGTCTCGTCCCGACCGCGCTGCCAGCGCTGAGGGCCGAGGGGCCACGCGTCGAGGCGCGGGCGAGTCGGGGGCCCAGCGGGGCGGCCGGGGCAACCGCGGAGGAAGAAAGGAGGTGGCGGCGGCGGCTGGCTTAGAGCCAGAGGAGGCCGGGAACTTGCCCGGTTTGAGGCGTGTCTTGTCTCCTGTGGTGGAGCGGCCCCCTGGGCCTGCGATCTCCCGGCCCGGCACACACACAGGGCCCCCGGGGATCGCCTCGCTGCTCAGCCCGCCTGCAACGCGGGCAGAAACGTGTCTCCTCTGCGGGGCTCTGCCGGGCGCTTCCGTGCAGGCCTGGGCACCGCGGAAATCCGCCCGCCTCGCAGCCAGCACTGGGTACCTTGCTCTTTACATGGCAATCTCAAAGCAAGTAAATAATCTTAGCGTGATAAATTCTGGGACAGAGATATGGGGCAATTTGAAAAGCTGCAACTTCATGAAGAGGGGAGCAGTTTCATCCACCTCTAAGCTTTATAAAACATGCAACAGAATTGAGCTGAGAGCACCTGTCCTGAGGCCCTCAAGTGGGAATAGGTAGCCATAAAAAGAACTAGAGCAAGTCCCAATTTGACTCCATTTTGCAAATGGTTTGCAACTCGTGAAATAAAGTTATAATGAGTTGATTTGCTCAGGCCTGTCCACAAAACCTAGGAAACTCAAAATGTGCTCATTCATTCAAGAAATGTTGAATACTCAGTAAGTTCCAAAATGTCTGCGGGACAGGTGAATACAACTGAATGAATCTGGAACAAGTAAGTGAAAAGAGCATATGAGAGCCCTGGATCAGAGTTGGGGTTTTCACTGAACAGTACACATAAAAATTAGTAAATAGGGGAAAACACAGTTATTTAGTGTTTTATAATTTATTTTGCCAAATAAAATCCTAAAACACAAAATCTCTCAAATGCCACTATCATTTCATGAAATAAAAAAGTAGAAAAGATAATCAGAATCCCCAAAACTATAAATTTAGTTTTATGAAAGACCATATAATTTTATTTATTTATATATTTTTTTAATTAGCTTCAGGTGTACAACAAAGTGCAATAGTTCTACTTTTTACCCCTCAAAGTAACAACCCCTCTCCCCCAATTCTCCCCTCCCACTC
The DNA here is from genome assembly GCA_033961575.1 of Aselliscus stoliczkanus. Lineage (NCBI taxonomy): Eukaryota > Metazoa > Chordata > Mammalia > Chiroptera > Hipposideridae > Aselliscus > Aselliscus stoliczkanus. The sequence continues at coordinate 184,590,964 of CM066728.1, forward strand.
CTCCCCCCATATCATACTATCTATTACAATTCCTTTGACTCCCACCATATAATCCACATCCCATGACTGTCTATATATTCAATTACAGTTGGCAAACAATATTATACAACATCAATTTCAGGTATACAGTGCAGTCATTAAGCCTCTACTCCATCCATGAAGTGATCTTCCTAACAAAATGTGACCATCTGACCCCCCCACAAAATTTTAACAACATTATATTCCCCAAACTGTCTTTCATATCCCTGTGACAATACTGTAGTTACCTATTTATGCTGTCTAATCCTTTCCCCTTCTCCCTCATGCCCACGCCCTTCCCAACTAGCAACCCTGTTTATCCTCTATATCTATGAGACTGTTTCTGTTTCTTTTGCTCATTCATTCAGTTTTTCAAATTCCACATATAAGTGAGATCATATGGTATTTGACTTTCTCCGACTGACTTATTTCACTTAACATAATAGTCTCTAGGTCCATCCACATCATTGCAAATGGTACGATTTCATTCTTCTTTATAGCGGAGTAATACTCCATTGTATAAATGTACCACAGTTCCTTAATCCAGTCATCTACCGATGGGCATTTCGGTTGTTTCCAAGTCTTGGCTATTGTAAATAGCGCTGCAATAAATTAGGGGTGCATATATTTTTTCAAATTAGCGTCTTGGATTCCTCTGGGTAGATTCCCAAGAGTGGAATTACCGGGTCATACGGCAGTTCCATTTCCAGTTTTTTGAGATACCTCCATACTGACTTCCATAGTGGCTGCACCAATTTGCAGTCCCACCAACAGTGCACCAGGGTTCCCTTCTCTCCACACCCTCGCCAGCCCTTGTTGTTTGTTGATTTGTTGATGATAGACATTCTGACTGGAGTGAGGTGGTATCTCATTGTGGTTTTTATTTGCATTTCTCTGATGATTAGTAAGGTTGAACATTTTTTCATATGCCTGGTTGGCCATCTGTATGTCCTCTCTAGAGAAATGCCTCCTCATATCCTCTGCCCATTGTTTTTTTGTTTTTGTTTTGTTTTTAATTTTGAGGGCAGTGTCACTGGCCCTCATATGTGGAACCTGAACCGGGGCTGCTGGCTTCCTAAGCCAGTGGTTAACCACCGTGCCACTCGGCCAGCCCTCCTTTGCCCATTTTTTAATTGGACATTTGTTTTTTTGGTGTAGATGGTGAAAACTCTGTTGCAGATATACACAAACTACTCTATAGATTATTGAACAAAAAATGTGTTTTCCCATAGCATATATAGAGAATGCAGGAGAAAATGCTGGTATATAAGGACAGGTGATTAGTTCTACATTTTAGCCTTGTTGAATTTTAGGGATTTGTGAGAGAAAAGATATGCTATGGAAGCTAGAGGCATACAAGAGATTCAGTCACCTCCTGGGTTTTATGAGTGTTTTGTTATGTGTGTATTTAGTGTTTTATTTTCTGCTGTCTCCGCTGTCCTCACACCCATATTTGTAGATCTACTAGTGTTCTCTTTCACAGCTTCTCAGATTAAACCAACTCTGTTTCACTTGTAGAATATCTCCTAAATTTTTGTAACTATGACTGTAATGAACCATGCTGGATTTCCTAAAGGACACTGATGCTGGTTATATGGGAAAATCTCCATGGCCTCTGTACACCCAACGCAACCCCAAAGTACTATCTTTTTGTAAGTGTTTATTTTTTACCCCTCCACACCCTCAATTCCCATTGTGTAATTATTGAACAACTTAAACTTTTTCTTATGTAACAGAAAAAAGATGAACTGGTGAGTTTACAATCATTGTGTTTCTTAATATAATGCCTTAAACCATCATTTTAATAAATACAGTAGTTGAGAAGAGCTGTGTCGGCAAATTGGAATGGTACTGTTTTCTGCCTTACAATTCATGCATCCATTTTAGTATTGCTCAAAATCAACTTTGAATGACAGCTGTTGAGTTTATTGACCCCTTTCTCCCATCCTCCAAACAAGTTATTTTCATACATGGTAGCTGTTATATATTCCTAGGTGCTCACTTGAGAAAGATGCCCCATTATTCATATATATATATATATATATATATATATATATATATATATATATATATATATATATATATATATATATAATCTATCTATCTTATCTATCTATCTATCTATCTATCTATCTATCTATCTATCTATCTATCTATATCTATCATCTGGTTTGTTTCTTGTATCCCCAGTTGATTTCTAAGATTCTATTTCCATACTCAGTTGACTCTCATTTCTCCATTTTGAATCATATTTCTTTTAAAGTAAACCATAATGTTATGGAAATTTATGGCACATTCACACTGGGAGACGTCATCCTATATTGAATATCTTTCTTGATTCTCTCCTTCAAACATCCTATAATATCTCACCCAATGAATTTTGGTTAACAGCTGTGATCGATTTTATTATGTAACAATGTTGAACTCCTTAGTCTGGCACTTAACAGCTGTCCATAAGCTAGACGCCCTGGGTTTTTCCATGCTTGCCTTCTATTATTCTTCTGCTGGTTTATTCACTCTTCTACTAAGAGTTATTGAGCTCTTTTGCCCTGGATTTTGGCTGTAATGTCCTTTCCCTGAACTGAATTGTGCACCCTGTCCCTAATCCATATGTTGAAGTCCTAACTGTCAATGTGATGGTATTTGGAGATGAGGCCTTTGGGAGGTAATTAGGTTTAGAGGAGGTCATGAGGGTAAAGACCTTATGATGGGGTTATTGCCCATATGAGAAATGACCACAGAAAGCTTGCTTCCTCTCTCTGTCTGCCATGTGAGGACACAGCCAGAAGGTAACTATCTGCAAGCCAGGAATAAAGCCCTCACTGAGGAACTGAATCTTCCAGCACCTTGATTTTGGACTTCCCAGCCTCCGGAATTGTGAGAAGTAAATTCCTGTTGTTTGTACTGCCCCTTTTATTTTTTCCTCACTTATCTGGATTGTAAAAATCTCATCAAGGCAAAGTTTATACCCTACTATTTCATACATCTCTCTAAGATCTCCTGAACTCAAGGTGCTTTTCCCCTCTTTTAAACATTGATAAAATATTGCCTATTCATGTATCTTGATTCTGTGGTCCTTCCCAGTGTAAACATTTCTTGTGCAAATGTATCTGCAAATATGAGTTTTTGAAGCAGTTTATATTGTATGTATATTTGTGTGTGTGTGAGAGAGAGATATAAATATTTCTTAAATGGATACCGAAAGCATTTATTCCTCATTTTCTTAGATAATCTTAAAGGACAATTTACTAGGTAAAAATGCTAACCATTTAAAAGGTAAAGTTAACCTATATATTTAGCACACTGAGCTAATTGAAACTCACCAAAAAAGATTCATAGAATGCTGGAATTATTTAGATTGAAATAGGAAGGAGTTAGCGCTGCTTTGTTAATGGCAAGTATTGTTAATGACTTGTCTTAATATGTAGTGGGCCTTTATATGTAGATTTTTAAATATGTAATTAATAAGAGATATGGCGTTTGGAGTAAGACATACCTGGATTTTATAAATACCACATCCTTCCCACCCCAGATTTATGGCCTTGAACAGCCTCCTGAAAGCTATAGTGTCCTCATCTGTACAATGGGAGTAAATAAAATAGTATCATGGGGTTCTTGTGAGGATCTTTAAATATCTTAAATAGAGGCCTTCAGCAAGGAGGACTCAATAACTTATTATTATTATTATGTAATTGTTTTTCTTTTATGACATAGACATTTGTAGAATGAGTTCTTGTGAATAGCCAATCTATCTTAAAACCCCATTTGAGTTATTTGCTGAAACAGCTACCACAAAATAATATGCAGTCCCTCTGACGATATGATTCTTACTTCTTGATAGTTCTCATTAAGTGTTTGGGTTTTAAAAATCCATATTCTGTAAGCCCTGTGTGTTGAAGGATCTGGTTAATCACATTCTGAGCTTGGTGTCTGCTAATATTCTCTCTAAAGCTGTAGCAGAACATGGCTTATTTTCTGGGAGCAGATTTATTAAGGCTATCAAGAGTGTGTATTGACGCTTGGTAGCATGAATATCTCTTTATTAGAATAATTACTAGAGAGTTAGGAATTGGGAATATTGACTGCATTATTTAGTCTTTTGATATGGACAAAAATATTAAAAGCTATCAAACACTAGCTTGCCCTCTGACAGTATCATTTAATTCTAGCTACAGGGAAAATTGTGACATAAACAAAAGCAGCATGACTTATCTATCTTAATTAGGATACTTTCCACTGTGGGGGAAATACCCTCCTTCCTTCAAATATTATAAAAGCACTATCAGATTAATAAAAGAGGGTAAGAACACTACAGATTAGCAGAAAGTAATGTAACTGAAAGCAAAATGCAGTCACACAGGACACTTGGCTAAACAAGGGTCCAAAATAGACTGTTCAAGGGAGGAAATGTCTGTTAGTTCTAAAATAGTGTTTTATGCTATTTGCTTATAGATTAGCATTATTTCTTAAATAGTTTGGGCCTGTACTTCCACTAGCCACAGATGTCTATTTAAGTTTTAGTGAGTTAAAATAAAATTTAAAAATCAGTCCCTCATTTGCAGTAGTCACATTTCAAGTGCTCAGTAGTCGCACATGGCTTACTGACTAGCGTGATGGATGGTGAGATACAGAGTACTTCCATTACCACAGAAAGGCCTATTGGACAGCACTGGGACAATTAGTGCTATATTTCAGTTCTTTCTCTAATTATTGGACTCAACCTTCGGAAAGCCATGTTGAAACTGGTGGAAAATAAAACGAAAGTGATCTCTGCATATTTCTAGCATTTCCTGTATGTTTGATTTCATGCCAATGAGACAGTTCTGTCATCAGCCTCATACAGGGAGGGCCATGTTATTCTTAAACATACGTAATCTCAGATAATGATTCTGTTTCAATCTGAGTTCTCCAGTTATGTACACATCATTGAAGGTAGTAATAGAAGTTTGGGAATAATTTCCAATTAGAGCTAAGTTATTCACAAGCTATTTTCATAAAGGTACAAAAAACAAGTAATTTAATTTTTCTCCTACCATTGCCCCTCAAAGCCATTCTGTCAGCTCTTTTTCTATTCCCTTGGATAATAACTTGAGAAGAACCATTAATTTGCAATTACTTCTCAGCATTAATGAACAATCCTCATTTTCAGATATTAAAGGTCCATTGCAATGTATTTGAAACTTCAAGTGCTCTTCCAATTCATGGCTTCTCATTTTCTCACAACAGTATCACTGCCCACCCCCCAGATGGGGGATTAACCAGCCTGCAGTGGGTAGGAGGATGCAATTGAAGTGTACTCTCTTCTATGCTTTACCTCATCTTCCTCCTGCTGCTATTTTTAGCTTCTTCAGGGGTAGGAACAGGGACAAGGTGAAAGTGGAATTAAACAAAAAGGAAGAAAGACCATAGGTAGCTGGTGATGCCATTTTCTGGCATTTGGTCCTCTGATGGCATATGTCTGCTCATTAGCCTTTCCTCAGACAGGACACCTTTGTGCATTTTTGAGCATCCCACACTGATCCTCAGTCACAGACCTTTCCTTCATTTCTAATAACTCCGTCCTCAACCCTTGCTCCAGTGGTAAACTCCACACAGTTTTCTTCCATGCGGTCGCCTTCCCTCCTGCAGCTAATCATTTTGGAGTTCTTTGTGGGGAATGTCCTTTGGAGAAGGATAAAGCCAGTAACATTTCTTACTTCCCACCGTTGTCCAAACTTTGGAAGTGTAGGTCACTCCCACTATAGCCTTGTCATTTTCCCTGTCATCAAAGTCAGCCTCAGCTAACCTTTAACTTTTAGATTTCTCCCATAAATAGTGTCCTGCAAACACCAAGAGCCTCAAGGCAACTTCCATCGCACTCACCTTTTGAAAGTCTATGCTAACAGTATAAGTTTCTGCAGGTCACAGTGTATTCTGCTTCAGGCTAAGATGTCAGTTTCTGTTCTGCACAATACCCCCACTATTTATCTGTGGTTCTTTTGAGGTACTTTTACTTGAGGTGGGGAATGGGAACCTCAGGAAAACACTCTCTGTTAACACACTCTTTTAAGACATTCATATTCTTCAATCTGCTCTCTGATTATGCTGTACCTTCACACACACAGGGCACTGAACCAGTTTCCCAGCCTGAATCCCATGACAAAAGTTCTGGATATGGTTTAGCCCCTCTTAGACAACAGATACCCATAATCCATGCCTGACACTTCAGCTGAGATGAGGACAACTTCTACCACATTTCAAACAGATAAAATATTTGTCTTAATGAAGGATACACATTCATTCAATCAAGTACTACTTTTTGAAATTTGACTATGAACCAATATTTAATATATTTAAAGTATGCAAACTTCCTAGCACATTGTAGGAATTTGAACATGTATTGATTACATTACTCCTATAAACGCTAAAATTGCAACACTCGGATTATCCTTTCTTCTCTGTTTTTACTAAATGTTTAATTCAATCAATGAACTTAAATATGTTTTTCTATGGTGGTGATTTCCAAACTTATATCTTGATCCAAATATTGTATGCTGAGTGCCAGCTTCATATGTCATTTCTCACTTCTTGATTACCTCATAGGTATTTCAAGCAAAATTTTCAAAATAAAACTCCCAATGCACTGCCCTGCTCTACAAACCTTTTTCTTCTCCCAGATTTCCTCATTTCAGCAATTAGTATTACCATACATCTGGTTATTTAGGCCAGCTGTCTTCTTTGATTCTCCCTTCTTCCTGATCATTTCTTCCTCTGATACTATGATAGATCCATCTCAAGTCTTTAATTTCTTCTTCTAAAAAATCTCTTGATTTTTCTCAGCATCTCCTCTGATATCATATTAGTCCAAAGTACTAATCTGGCCTATGCAGCAATTGCTTTGCTCGTCTAGATATTTATGTTCTCAAATCCATGTTACACAGAGCTGCCAGTGTGACTTTTTTGCAAACTTAAATATGAACATGATGCTGCTCTACTTAGAACCCTCCAGTGGCTTCCCATTCTACTTCCAATAAAATCTAAAATCCTTATCATGGCCTCATCATGGCCTAAGCATTATTGAATAATCCCTGGCTCCTGCTTACTTCTTAAGACTCGTTTGTTGCCTACTTGTCTACTATATTCTAGCCATGCTGGCTTCTTTTAATTCTTAGAGCTTGTCAGACTGTTTCCTGCTTTGGAGATTTTAAACATTCATTTCTAACCAATTGGAACATATTCTTCCTCTACTCTGTGTGGCTTGTCTTTTTATTTAAAAAAAAAAATCCTTTAGATCTCAAACATTCTTTCCACCAAGATCTTCCTAGGTTACAGTCATCTTTGCTATCTATACCTTCATCCTATTCATTTACTTCAGAACTTTGAAAATTAGTTGTGACTATATTTGGCTTACTAAGTTTTCCACTATCCTGCAAGTTGCATTTTAACACTTTATTTTGTTTATATCGGATTCATTTATCCCTGTATACTATCTAGGAGAGCTTAGATGCTCCATTAATATTTGTTGAATAAATGAATGAATCCAGGGGTGATCAATAGCCTTTTTCCCAGATATTAATGTATAAAACTCTTATTTATTAAAAATGAAGTTATTACTGAATCCATTTTTGCTAAGCCTAATTTTTCTAAATATTAGGGAAATAAAAGGACTTTGGAGTTCAGATGTTGATAAACAGTGGCTTAGTTTAATCATATCTATGGGAAAATATCCAGATTTAGAGAGAGATTCACCAAGAAGAGACAACAGTCCACCCATTTGTAGATTTTAGATTTTAGGAAAACAAGACTGGGGAGAAAATACAATAGAGTTGACTAAGCACGTTAAAAATGGTTTGAATTTAGGGAACTGATTCTACAGTTTCTTTTCTAGTCCCAAAACAACTGCAGTCTTAAGCAAAAAAAGTCCATTTTCAGTCATATCTTGTATTATTGGATTATGTCCATGATGAAACCAGAGACAACAGTTAAAGAGGAACTTTGGACAAGAAGTAGGTGATAAGGAAGCAGCTAGAATGTATACGTATATGAGGAAGCTGCTAGAATATATATACACAAATATACATATATGGCTATATATATATATATATATATTTTTTAAGCAAGGAAAAAAATCTGTATTAAAATTGTAATACTCAATATATACCCATAACAGAAGATGAATACAAATCATGTTTGACTTCTGCATTTACAAGAGGTGCTCAAAGTGGTTACCATCAGTGTAATTTTAATAGTTTTCTCCTTTCTTAAAATGTGTATACATTTTTAGCACCTTCTGTATGCGTGTGTGTGTGTGTATATATATATATATATATATATATATACACACACATATATATACATATATACACACACACAAAACAAAAAACAAAAAAAATCTGGGGACTTAGAAATAGGCAAAAAGGTAGAAATGTGGCAAATATATGTAGGAGGAGGAGTTAATTGCCTAAGTGTGCAATAACCTAGTCACCACTTTACAGTTAAATGAAAACTATATCAAATAGTTCACCAGCGATTATTTACAAACTGAGAGGAAGATATTTGCATGAAATTGTGTAGAAGTAAAGAGTAAGAGTGTTCCTGAAAAGAGAATAATGGAGTGGAAAGAGGGTATCTAAAAAATATGCATCTGAAATGGAGGTCACCCAGGGAAGAAAGGAAATTAGAGGATGGTGTTATGTAATATTAGGTTTTACATTTTCCTGAATACATTTAGGCTAGAACATAGATTTTGATTTTCTAGGATATAGCCCAGAAGTTCGTATAGTTGAAATTCAATAAGCCATTTCAAAGCAGATGGATGGCTGGCTGAATGATAATGTGGATAAGCACTGGGTGAGCCAGGGATGGCAAGTACATGGCAGGAGGGCTGGCCCTCCCCTCTGCACCCCTGTACCTATGCAAATATCACTAACTATTCCATCCTACTAAGGCTAGATTTGGACTCACTTTAAAACTCTCTCAATACAGTGCTCCAAGCTCCCCCTAAGAATGTTTTGGGGATCCAATTTCAACTTGTGGTTCTCACCTTTCAAGGGCAGCACTGTTTGCATACTCCTAAATTATGTGCTTGAGTGCTGTTACTCAGTACTTTAGTTTGGCTTGGTGAAACTTTACTTGCGCTGTGAATTCCAAGTAACTTTGGATAAATCGTTGAATACTTTTTCCTAGATGCATAATCTCATGGCCCACATTAGACGTTTGATTAAGATTTAGATCCATTATTTTTCAGTGAATGGAATATCTTATATAGATATTATATATCTTTATATAAGATATAAAGGCATCAATATATGCATTTTTTCTTCATGCAATTGAAAATAATTATTCCCATATACCCTTACCTTTTTATGCCATGTGGTAATAATAAAAAAACACATGTGTTTGTTCAAGGTAATTTGAGTTACTTATAACAAGTACAGGATAAATTATTGGCCATTTACTTCCCTTTTATTTACTTGCTACTGAGAGACATGCTGAGAGGCAGGCTCCTCAGCATAACATTAGTGATGATCCAATGAGTGGGGTGAGATGGAAGCATCCCAACCACCAGTCCTACTTGCAAAGCAACCTCTGAAACCCTTTGTTTGAAAGGCTAGAAATAATACTCTCCCCTTCTTCCAGATATTAACGAATAACAAACAAAAGCCAGATCTTTTCTAAAATCCTCTTGAATGTCTCAGATCAAGACAGTCAGCTAAGCCTCTTGTTGCTTAGACATTCCGAAGGTTCAGGGGAAAGTCCAAGAGAAAGAAAACTGTCTGCGTTAACAGGTTTGACTTGAAAAATTTTTTTCTTGGCCAGCTCACAAGCAAGAGGCATCTGCCTAGAGATGAGACAAAAGGGTGTCAGAACAGAGCTATCCATAAAAATCTGACTTCAGGGAAAAGGCTATTCATATTTAGAAAAATTAGGTAATTGAAGTGCGTGGAATGAAGACTAGGACAGACATCCTAAATGCTAATGGGGAGAACGGGGCTCAATGGGGACTATCTACAGGGGCAAACCCTCTTTGCCTTCCTGGTCCTAAGGAATGTACTGTTTGTTTGCCTACTTTTAAATGTTATTTATGTTGTGAAAGCTCAGTGGTTACCATTGCAGGCTGTCCTTTTCTATTTTAGTGTATACATGGAGTGCTACTGCGCCAGAAAATGAAAGCATGTCCATGGCCCCTAGCCGGGCTCAGGCCCTGTGGCAGCCGTTCTGAGGCCCCCTTGCCAGGGATTGGGCAGGGTTGGGAGCTGTCTGCAGGCAGCATTTCCTCTGCGGGATCAGAAGGCAAGGGTCCCTGCGCAGGCAGAGTCTTACACTGCCAGTCAGCATAACTCCAGCTTCTCGTTCTATCATTGCATTGTATTTAGGGAAATGGACAGTAGGTTTGCTGCTAAAAACGCTGGAAACTTCTGCCCGAGATCCTTTTAGTGGCTAGCCAATGAAAACTTCAGCTCTACTCAGAGATGATGAACTGGAATTGACCATTTCCTTTACAACCCTATCTTGGGGAGGTTTAAAGGAGAGGTAGTTGAGTTAAGTGAGATGATATGAGTTCTGGTAGATGAAGACATGATTAGACAAATTACAGCCAAATTAAAATTCCCTATTCTTATGTCCCATTTATGTGCTTCGTCTCATGTCTCACAGGAGTTGTCCTCATTTTTCCATCTTTTTAAAAATATAATGAAATATTTAATAGAATATTTAGAATCATAATCCTTATTACAGTTTCAGAATATTCTGTATATATAACCTAATGGCCAATGATAAAAGCCAAATATATATTTAAATTTCCAATCAATTCCTGTGTTCTGGGTTCACCTAGGTATGAACTTTTCAGAAGTTAATACATATTCAAAATGAGTAAAAAAATCAGTTCTCTTTCTCTTTCCTTTCTCTTTCTCTTCCTCTTTCCTTTGTCCCTTCCTCATTGTTGTTTTATCATTTATTTCATTGCCTAGTTTCAATCCAAATCTATCTCTATCAAACTGAAACTTCTAATTTAAGATTTTTGTTACTTGTAGTTAAAACTTACAAAAAAAATTGATACATAAGCTTAAGTACATAAAAAGAAAAGCATTTTAGAGCAATTGGAGAGGCACTAAACATATAAACATAGGTATGTTTCTGTTTAGTATACAAAAAACAAATCTATTTGAGTTTTATCACTGTGTATTCAGAGAAAATTATTACATGCATTGGAGTCTTCAGGTTTGCTCCCAGCATAATCAGTATGACCTCTGTTGGAACTTCTGCTGGTTTCAAATAAGACAATTGTGAAAATTCCAGCAGCTTCTGATAGCATTAATTTATGAAAATGTCATTCTCTGACCTTGGCAAGTTGCAGTTCATTTTTTCAATAACTAGTTCTTAGAACTTTAAATTCCATGTTGTCACTGGATGCCCATCAACTTGCTTTTTTGTCCTGTGTTCTGGATCTGACATATGGCTGCATGTGTCAGGTTCAGGGAAAAGACAAGACAAAGAAGCCTTGTCTTTTTTCATCTAAATATATTCCTCAAATTCATAAGCACTCATATATGCCAAATTCTAGTCAATTCCTCTGTTTAAAAAAAATCACTGCTTATTGAAACAATTCTCTGGTGTTCCCTATACCAATTAAAATAAACTGATTTTGTCTTGAACAGAACTCATGGTGTCTGACCTCGAGATGTTTACAGCAAATAGTGGACACTGATATGTCAAGTCCACCCAGAATGTAGGTAGTAAACATAGCTCTGAGTATGATTTTGAACAGAATTCACTTTCCCTTGTAACATTGTTGTGTGTGCTTCATTTATATCCTGGTTCTGGACACCAGTGCTAGTCGATTTTCCTATCTGGGTATCTGGTGGCAGAACACAAAGTGGGTGCAGTAGGTACATATAAACCAGAGTGTACAGAGCTTGTTGAGTTAGTGCTCATATTTCATAGGAGCCTGAGCTCTGTTCCTTTTCTTATATTTTCATAGATAGTTGTCACAGATCCTATTTAATACATCCAACTAAATAATGTTATTTATAATATAGCAGTAAGTAATGCACATTATATAATACAGTATGACCACAGTGACAAATTCTTTTTATATAAAATCTCAGAATACATGCAACAATATTTATATAGATATAAATATATAACTTAAATAAAAGTTTCACAAAATAACACTTAACCTACTATATGTGATGTGTTTTGATTTGTGTGTGTGTGTGTGTGTTTTATTTAATCAGGAAAAACATTTTTGGTTATGATTCACTAATATATTGTAACCCACAGCTTCAAAAACACTAATAGGAGTCTAAGGAGCTATACTATTTTATATTACTAGTTACAAACATGCCGTTTACATCTAAAACATGTTTGTCATTGTGGTTTTGATTTGCATTTCCCTAACAGCTTGTGAAGTTAAGCTTTTTTCATATATCTGTTGGCCGTTTGTATATCTTCTTGGGAGAAGTGTTTTAGGTCCTCTTCTCATTTTTTAATTGGATTTTTTTGGTTTTTGTTGTTGTTGAGTTGTATGAATAATTTATATATTTTGGATATTAGGCCCTTATCGGAGGTGTTGTTTGCAAATATCTTCTCCCATTCAGTTGGTTGCCTCATTGTTTTGTAGACAGCTTCTTTTCCTGTGCAGAAGCTTTTTAGTTTAATATAGTCTTATTCACTTATTTTTCCTTTTACCTCCCTTGCCTTTGAGTCAAATTCATAAAATCCTCTTTGAACCCAAGGTCCATAAGTTTAGTACCTATGCTTTCTTCTATGTGGTTTATTATTTCCAGTCTTATGTTTAGATCTTTGATCCATTTTGAGTTACTTTTGGCAGATGGTGACAGATAGCAGCCTAGTTTCATTCTTTGCACTCGTAGCTTTCTAATTTTCCCAGTACCATTTATTGAAGAGGCTTTCTTTTTTCCATTGTATGTTTTTGGTTCCTTTGTCAAAAATTTCTGCCCATATGTGGATTTATTTCTGGGTTCTCAATTTTATTCCATTGGTCTGTGTGTCTGTTTTTCTACAAATACCATGTTGTTTTGATTATTGTTGCTTTGTAGTATAAATTGAAGTCAGGGAGTGTGATACCTCTGGCTTTATTCTTTTTTTTCCAGGATTACTTTGGCTATTCAGAATCTTTTGTGATTCCATACAAATGATGATTTTTTTGTTCTCTTTCTTTAAAAAAATGCTACTGGGTTTTTGATGGGGATTGCATTAGATCTGTATGTTGTAATATGGCCATTTTAACTATGTTGACTCTTCCATTCTATGAACATGAAATATCTTTCTATTAATTTGTGTCTTCTTCAATTCCTTTTAAGAATGTCATAGTTTTCAGTGTATGTAGCCCCTTCACATCCTCTTGTTAAGTTTATTCCTAGCTATTTCATTCTTTTTGTTGCAATTGCAAAAGGAAGTGTACTTTTTTATTTCTTTTTCTGAAAGTTCATTGTTAGTATATAGGAATGCAATGGATTTTTGTTCATTGATTTCATAGCCAGAAACTTTACTGTATTCGTTTACTGTGTCTAGTAGCTTTTTGGTGGAGTCTTTAGGGTTCTGTATATAAAGAATCATGCCATCTGCAAAATGTGACAATTTGACTTCTTCATTCCTAATTTGGATGCCTTTTATTTCTTTCTTTTCCCTGTTGCTCTGGCTAGAATTTCCAGTACTTTGTTGAATAACAGTTGTGACAGAGAACAACCTTGTCATGCTCCTGATGACATTAGCTAAGGGTTTGTCCTATATGGCCTTTATAATGTTTAGGTCCTTTCCTTTAATAGCACCTCACAACTGTTAGAATGGCTATTATCAACAGGACAAGTAATAACAAGAGAGGCTGTGGAGAAAAAGGAACCCTCAGACACTGCTGGTGGGAATGTAAATTGGTACAGCCACTGTGGAAAACAGTATGCAGTTTCCTCAAAAAATTAAGAATATAATTACCATATGACCCAGCAATCCCCCTTGGTATCTACCGAAAAAATATGAAAACATTTATCTGTAAAGATATATGTACTTTTATGTTCATAACAGCATTATTCATGGTGGCATGGAAACAATTGAAGTGTACTTCAGTTGATGATTGGATAAAGAAAATGTAGTCCATACACAAAATGGAATACCACTCTGTCATAAGAAAGATGAAATACTGCCATTTGCAACAAGATGGATGGATCTTGAGATTATCATACTAAGTGAATGAAATAAGTCAAACAGAAAAAGTAAAAAACCATATGACTTCGCTCATGTGTGGGATTAAAACTGAAAGTAACAAACAAGACAAAGAAACAAACAAAAGCTCATAGACACAAGCAACAGTTCAGTGGTTACCAGAGGGTAAGGGAGGAGGGGGCTATTAAAGAGGATAAAGAGTGTCAAATATATGGTGATGGAAGGAGAACTGACTCTGTGTGGTGAACATACAATGCAATACATAGATGATATGTTATAGAATTGTACACTTCAAGTCTTTATAATTTTACTAGCCAATATCACCCCAATAAATTTAATTAAAAAATTAGAAGACACACAATGAACAAAATGAAAAAAATCTAAAACATGTCTTAATAGAAAATGTTATCCTTAAAAATTATATTTCTTTTGCAGCCTATAGTGGTTTCCTTTGACTGTAAGAATAGTTAATTTAATAAATACATTGTGGGTGTAAGAATGTTAATTTTAACTGAATCAATTTTTCATTTGATCAGCTATTTTAATGGCAACTTTAAGGATGAAAATCTCTTAGGTTATTCCCACAACGGTATCATAAAGTGGCCAGCATTTGAAAATACCAGAGAAATGAGGGGAAAAAAGAAAAAGTAATCTTATCAATTTCAAGGAACCTTTAGCAAATTGTAATTTGCTGAGCTTTTTTTTTAATGTTGACTAAAGTTATATGATTTTAACTATGAATTTAATGTATATGAAAAAAATCCTATACAGACCATATATAGAAATGCCAATGGTAGGAAATTTTTATATGGAGGTGCCTCAAAATGATAATTTTGTATAAAAGGATACTGAGACCCAAGGAATATTAAGTAACTAGATCTAAAGTCGGTTAGCAGAGAAATAGGCCTGGAATTCATACAGTGTGTTGTGTTTCCACTATAGCAGTGTTTCCAAGTCTTGCCTGATCTTCAGAATTATTTAGGATGCTTATAAAAATTGAAAAGTTCCAAATACTGTTCCAGAAGATTGCGAGTCAGTTAATCTGGGATGAAACCCAGGAGTTTGCATTTTTTAAAGAAGCATCCTAGGTGATTCTTACACTTAGGAAGCTTGGGAATCACTGCCTCTGAGTATTTTAATGAGTGTTTGTTTCTGCTACAGTACAGACTATTTGTTGCTGAATGTAAAAATGACAGTTTGAGTTTAAAAAGCAACAACATATTTCCCACTATTCCATCCATATGTATGTGAAAAAAAAGTAAAAATCTTCCATGTTTTGAATAGCTGTTTGTTTAGCCCATTTAGAAACCAGAAAACGTATATACTAATGGAGATTTGAATTTAGCACAGTAATAACATGCACACTTCTCATATGTTAAAAAGACTTTGGCTTACAGAGCCCTTGGCTCAGTCTTGCCTTCTCTGATACCTAACCTGGTCTGAGATGATGACAATCCCTTTAACAACCCTGTGTTAACATATCCTGACCTCTTCTCCTTTGATAGCTTTCACAATGTTGCCACTTCAGCCATTATGTCCTCTAGTTCACACTTCAAACTTTGCATCTAGAGCTGCTACACATTTGAAAACTTAGACTGTGCTCTTCCAGTGACTACAGATCCCCCTCCTTCCAGATGCCATCTACTTTTGTCATGTATGTTATTCACTGAGAACTCCAATTTCCCAATTCCCATTGTTTTGTTCTCTGCACTATACTTTAGTGACATTGGCCTCCCCCTTTCAGATCCTTGAAGGTGACAAGCTCTTTCCTCTACCTGATGCATTCTTCTTCCAGTTTTCCTAGGTTTCCTCTTCAAACTTCAGGTCCTCGTTTCATTTTTCATACCTGAGGCATTTTTCATCACTATCTACCTGCAAGAGTTGACAGCTTCTCCCAACTAATTACCTTCTTGGTGTCCCACTGTTGCCCCTCACAGCTCTTTTAACAACCTGTATTCATTTTATATACATATTTGTTTACTTGGGCTATGATAGGCTATGAGGTCTATGAAAGCAAGGACCATGATTATTTACTGTTATATTTTGGGCACCTAACATAATATCTAGGTTTTCTTGTTAGTTAATATGTTCACCCTGACATACATGGTTCACACTAAATTGTTACTTTTTCTATGTTCGTTGTATCAACAAAAGGAACATTTAGAAAGAAGATAGGTATCTCAGTAACTACTTGGTAGAATAAGCTAACATCTGATCTGTTTCCAATGACAATCTCAAACAATGAGAAGTGCAGAGAAAAAAGACAGATGATCATGAATAACCTCATCATGAGGCAAAGCTAACCTTGAACTGTCTCAGGATGTTTAACCTCAGTAATGTATTTTAAAACACTGTATTTATTTTAGTCGCTATTCCATTAGATGTTCAAATTATTTTCACCTATCCCAAACATATTGTGCAGTGTGACTCATCAGACATCTGTGACAAGTAAATATACGCAGTGTATTTTTAGAGTAGCAAATATGTGTGTGTATGCATTTATAGGACAAGCAAAATTAAACCTGGTCTGAGAAAAAGTGAATTCTTCAGTCCTGACCACTACTGTGCCATTTTCATCTTGAAAACTTACATTTTCATCATACAATTTTCAGATCACCTCCCACCTTTACATGCCAGATTTAATGGGAAGTTGTTATTTTTCCTGTATTCCACTTTGCTAGAGAAGCCTTTCTACAATGACTGTTGAATGCTGTTAAGCCCTATTTATTGTTTTGATAGCTTTGCATTAATGAAAAAGTCAAATACCTTTTATGTACCTACCTCTGGGGGTTCATCTAGATGTTCTATTGACGTGAAAGAGAGTCAAATTGATTTCTGCCAAAGATGAGAAATTAGTAAAAGGGCTCAAACTGAATGTGGATAAAGAAATGGCTTGTTTTATCACAAATATTCATGGTACATGTTTTCTACTTATTTCTTCACATGGCTGTCCCCTGCTTTTCATATAGCTCAAATTCTCATGTCTCAAATGTTAGGTATGTCAACAGAAAGAAGGACTGAAGAGGTTCTCATGACATTTTAGTATGAACAGAATTAAACATAAGGATATCATTCCTGCCTTTTGATTGGTGTGTTCAGGGTTATTTGGATAATAGGAAAGTTTGCCTTTCAGATGAGTTAGACTTCCTGGAACAATTAATCAGGATCTTAATCACTGCATCTGTAAAAATGAAGTAAGATGTGGGGGGCTAAGAATTTTCTAGCACAGAACTGTGTTTTTTTTTTCCTTATTCCTTTTAAAGTATCAGGAATTTCCTAGCTATCAAGATTTGCTGAATCCAGCCATGCATAGTTTTCAAAAACAGTTTATGTTTCATTTATTTTCAAAACACTTTCCGTTTCAGTAGGTTTCCATGAAGTGAAAACATTTACCATAATGGATGAATTTAAACAGGGAGTTGCTTTAACAGTATCCTAAGTGAATAGAGTAAAAGTATTGCTAAGATATAGTAAAAAAAAGAAGTCTCTTTAAAAAAATGTGCTAAATTTTAAAGCCCAGCCTTATTCTGCAAATTGGACAGTATCCAGGTATTTTGTTAAGAGTGAGAGAAGTCAGAGACAAATGATAGGATCTGGAGTGGGGTCAGCTGGATTAGACCCAGCAGGACTACGTCTCATTGTAAAGCAAGATCCTCATAATCAGGAAGGTTACAGTGAAACCGACACACAGGCTGGGAGTTTTAGTGCTGCCAAGGTGGAACAACTATTGATCAAAGATGCCTGGGGCAAGACAGAATGGGAGAACCAGAAACTACTGATTCAATTCAACACGACTTCATAAAATGAAGCAAAAGCTAACTCAAGCAAGAAGTAACAGGAAGGAAGGGAGTGATGAACACTTGCCAAAGTGTGCGCATTGGACTGTGAGAGACGAATGTTTTCCTGATTCATAAAGCCAGGGAGGAGCTAAAATTTCAGAAAGCAAGTCATGTGACATTTTATTTTGATTTGAATGTAAGCAGTCATTACAATCAATAAGTGAAATTAGTCGTGCTTATCAGTTTGTATGTATAGACTCTCAATATTGCGCACTCTATATATAGCTGTTAAAAACAAATCTATTAACTGATATGGAATAATTTTCAGGATGTATTTTTCAGTGTAAAAAGCAAAGTGCAAAAGAAGATCATATGCAGCCTACATAGAGAAAGAAAAGTAAATGAGAAATTCAATATATCTGCTCATTTTTGCAAAAAGTAAATAATAAAATTCAGAAAAAAATGATGTGGGTTACCTACAGGGGTGGTGGGAACAGAGTGGAAAGAATGGGGGAGTGGGAGTGGGTTAGAAGACTAGAAGGGGAGAAAGAGAAAGTTTTCTGACGATACCTTTATGTATTCTGCATCTTAGCATCATAGCAATATTTCATAAACAAAAGCAATAAATAATTCAACTCAAACTGGATATGGGGAAGGACCAAAAAGAATACAGAAATAACAAATGAACCTAACCCCATTATTATATAAATGAATAACATGGGCCCCACTGAAGGGGTCAGAGAAAAATAGACTAAGAAACTTCATAAAAAATATTTTGACACGATACTGTAAAATTAAAAAAATGAACTGTACACAAATGGTATATTCCAGTTAGTACATTTGATTTTCACTGGATATGGATTAGCAATTCTAAAACTATCTCCTGTAAAGGTATCTCACAGAAATAGGTGGTGGGTAATGAGACCCAGGTCTCTCACTATCAGAAAAAGGAGTTACAAATAATGCAATGGAAAGGCAAGAATGAACTCTCTGATGTTGGATTGGAATTGGAAATATCAGTTGGAACTCATGGATTTTATTATAAGAAACAGATGTAGATGTGAATATATGTGGGTTATTATACATACACACATTTTCTAGCTGTATTCACTGAGAAGACATAATAGCAGAGAAAACAATTTGCCTAAATAGTGGGTTCTTTAAACAATTTCCCAAAAGAAATAAAAACACTTGAAAAAAATGGTAGATTCTAGTGCTGGAAAATTACTGGGGAAGTACAGATAAGTCTGGAAAATCTTAGAGAACTGGAGAGAAAGGAAGTGTTAAAACAAAAAAAGGATGTGGGGTCACAGATGCCAACTTAAAGAGGCTCCTAACAGCCAAAGCTGGGATAATTTGAGGGAAAACTGTATGATGCTAAGCAATGGATAATAACCAATAAATACCCATGAGTCCAAATTGATGTCAATAATTGAATGCATAAGCAAATAAATGGGGTAAAAGGGACATCTCTTCCTTACAGTAGAATTCCAATTAGTAAATATAGGAGAAATTATCAAAATTTGCCACCTGGTAAACATTTTAGTAATAGGTATATAGGCAAGAGGCATAAATTCATGCTAAAATAAGTGGGTGAAAGTATGACAAAATAATTTCCATAGTCTCGAAGTATCTCCCTAGAAAATAGTGACAAATTTCAAAAGGAGGGCCGGCTGAGTGGCGCGGTGGTTAAGCGCTGGCTTGGGAAGCCAGCGGCCCTGGTTCGGGTCCCACTTATGAGGGCCAGTGACACTGCCCTCAAAAAACAAAACAAAACAAAACAAAAAACAAATTTCAAAAGGAAAGTGGAAATTTTACAATGGAAATACCTGGCAAAAATCACTAACTGATATCATCAGGAGTAAGACATATCATCAATTAGTGAATGTTTTCCTAAACTCTGTAGCCATTTATCTGAAACATTTAGCACAGAAACACCACTTCTATTAATTTCCTCCTTTCCTCCTTCCAAGCATAGTATTACACGGAATGTATCCAGTGGGACTAAATAATGTGGTGGACTTGCTTGTAGTTTCAGTCTGATGGCAAGGAGACTATCTAGTTTAGTGTCTTCTGAGTTTATTGGAAGGCTAGCATAGGAGATGTTATTTAGACAGTTTTGACCAAATGACAGTCACTCTCTACTTAGGAAAAAGATTGTGACAGAGATAATCTGATCAACTGAATGGACCCTGACTATCATTAGGGTGATAGATGTCACACCTCTTTCTCCTGTGTCACTCATATTATAACTCCAAAAGCTAAGTAAGAAAACTTAAACTTAACCGATTATCTGACAGTTGTTGGACATCTTCCAAGATGTTCCAAGTACCACAACCATGAGCTAAACAGATGCTGTCTCCTAGATGTAGCATCTACTTTGATTATACCATTGGCAATAGCCATGAGCTATAATGCAAAAATGTTATTTCCCCCAAATTTTTCTGTAGAATGTTGGTTTTAAGGGATTTTAACGTGTTCGATAAAGAAAGAGAGGAAAAGCTTTTATCTGAAAATATACCTATATGAAAAGTTAAAATATCCATCTAAAGGTATTCCACTGTCATTATAAAAACAAAACAAAATTTAAATTGTTACCTTTAATATTGAATTCTTAATTCAGATACTTAAATTCAGATGTAATTCCTAAAGATTACACCTGATAGCATTAAAGAAGGAGCAGGTTAAGTTTAGGAAATACCTGTTTAAAAATTTATGCGTTTTTCTGTTTGGTTTTTTTTTAAAGATTTGATTGGGGAACTGGGGGAGGGGAACAGCATTGGGCAATCAGGGAAGGGGAACAGACATGTTGCTGTCCCCATGCTCCTCAGTCTAGCTGCGGAGGACGTCGCCCCACTGGCCCACGTTGGCATCGTCATTGCGCTCTTCCTGGATGAGGCAGATCGGTCCCCGGCCTCTGGATGGTCGCTCACCACGGCTATTGGCAGCTCACGCTGGCTGCCGGCCATTCACTGTAGCCTATGGAAGCCCACTGCAGCAGGAGCTGCAGCCTACACCGTCGCAGGGGCTTGCAGCCCAGCTCCACGTGGAGCTGTTAGCTGTAGAGGGCAGTGTCACTGGCCCTCATATGTGGGATCCCAACCGGGGCCGCTGGCATCCCAAAACCAGCTCACAACCAATGCGCCACTCAGCCAGCCCTAAAAATTTATCTTTAACACATGAATTTTTGAAGTCTTAATTGTCTTCCAATTGTATTGTGTGTTTTTAAGAGGAAGAAAATAGTGGGCAGCATTTCACAAACTTGCTCAACCACACAGACCACCAACACCTGCCCTTTTCCCCCCTAATATCTTAAGGATGAGCGTTCTCCGAACACATTTTAGGAACTAGTATCTTAATTAATAATACATTAATCACCAAGTAAGCCTCAACTATAACAAACAACAACAGAAAAATGTTGCTTACAACTGTGCTGAAAATTTAAAGCTTACACTTAGATGTCAATAAAAAACCAAATAGTGCAAAACACTAAAATGCCAAATAGTTCAGATGATTATTTCAATAGGGAATATCAACATGGGTAAGAATCAGTAGAGGAGGCAACGGAGTAGAAACTGGAGCTGAGCTTTGATATGTGAGTAGGTTTAGGGTAGGTTGGAGAGCAGAATTGAACAGAATGTTCCATACACAGTAGATGTTTATTAAGTGCTTGTTAATTAACCAACTAGCCTAAACCATATAGCCCTCAGAGGAAGCATGGCCTGGCTCAAACTGGAGAGGAGCCACTAGTAAACTTTCCATCTGGCGGTGATGCAGTGGAGGTGACTTTGCAGGAAAATCATTAGAGCCTCTGTGAAGAGACTGTACAAACACTTTCTCCAGCAACCTGCAGTGATACAATTCAGGCTGTTAGGCTTGTCCTGGAATTCTTTCTTTAGAAATGAAAATGTGGCTGCAATGAGAGAGGGCCTGACAGGGCAGTACATCATCCCCCTCTGTCTCAGGGAGCATATATTACTATCCCTCTCCTGAGGTAGAACTAGCCCATTAAATTATGACTGTGTCATCACTCCCCATGCTCACTTTCCACTCAGTCAAAAACACTGGCTAAGCAAGATCATATGAGCAAGGCACTATGCAAGGTGTTCTAATATGGCAGGTAGGAATACTAAAATCAGTTTATCTGGAATGAAGGGGGCCTATATAGACTTTGTTAAAGCCTTCTTAAGTGTATGATTCAATTTTAGCCATCTCTGTATTCCATTCGCCACACATTGAACGTAGAGGGTACTCAGTAAACAACTTTACCTTTACTCAGGTAGAACAGGGTTTAAGTAATATGTCCAGAAAACAACAGAAACAATATTACCAGATCATAATTGGTTAAGTTGTTTGAAATAAACTTTGGGAATTCTGGCAACATGACAGACTAAATAAACACTGATGGGGCCTCCACCTCTGCAAACATTTAAAGATAAAACTGAAATAATAGAAAACATTAACATGAAAGATAGTCGTACACTGAGTTTTAAAGTGATTCTTATTGTTCAGGAGGAATTTAGAGATATAAAGTAGCTTTGAACTTTGATAACTAATGTATGTATGGTAAAAAAATATAAAGCAGAATTTATACATTCTATTTTTATAAATACCGATGCTATAAAGGAAAAAAATCAAGTATACTCAATCTCTTAAAAAAGATCAAATGAAGGAAGTAAAATCAAATATAATGTGTATTAAATAGGAATCATTTACAAAGAAAGTAGGAGATAACAGTCAGCATATATCAATAATCACAATATATAAAAATGAGCTACTTTGCCTGTTAATGACAAAGGTTCTGAAATAGGTTAGAAAAGAAAATTGATCTCAGACTGTTACAACAATAGAGTTATAAAATAATACATCTAAATGTTGATACAGAGAAATTGAAAGCAAATGGAGTATATCTACAATACATGCACATGAGCATAAATGTACGCTTGTATGTACATACGTACATACATACATACATACAAACATACATATTTCAGTGAAATACTTAACCAAAGAATCCTAAGGTATTCTTGAAGGAACAAAATATACTTGAAGGAACAAAATCATTATTGAACTAAGTGTGTTCTTAATGATAAAATAAAAAAACTCACTAAGAAGTTATAACAAACATGAATCTATATGCGTCTGTAAATATGGATTTACAAAATACATAGAAAAATTGACAAAAAATTGATAAATTCCTACAGTTACTAGGGAATTTTAACATTTCAGTTTCAAAACTGATAGGTCAAGCAGTCAATTCCTTTTTTAAAGATTTTATTGGGGAATTGGGGGAGGGGAACAGTGTTGGGGAATTGGGGAAGGGGACCAGCCAAGTTCTTCTTCTTCAGTCTTCATTGTGGAGGGCGCCACTTGCCATCTGGCTTCCCATCGGCAGCTCGTGACCTCTAAGCTCAAGGTGCCGTGTTCAATCCTAGTTGTGGGCGGGCGTAGCCACCATCCCATGCGGGAGTTGAACCAGCAGGCTTGTTGTTAAGAGTACATGCTCTATCCTCTGAGCCATCCGGGCAGTAGCTCAGCTTAAGGTGCTGAGTTCAGTCTTCGTTGTGGGTGTAGCCCATCATTGAACAGGCAATCTTGTTGTTACATCAGCTGAGCCATCCTGCCACCTGTTGGCAGCTCAGTGGCAGCTCAGCTAGGGTGCAGCGTTCACTGGCCCATGTAGGAATCAAACCAGCGGCCCTGTTGCTCAGAGCAGGCACTCTAAGCCTACTTTTAACCAACTGAGTCACTTGGCCGGCCCCCAAGCATTCAATTCTTTTTAAAGAACTCACTCTGTTCATATTACTGTGATCAGAAATAAACTTGAGCTGGATCCTGAAGGCTATGGATATACAGTAGAGAAAGGCATGCTATATAGCAGACTTTCAAAAAGTTTAAAGATCTCAATGTCTAAGGCCTAATCACAATATCATGTTATGGGTTGATATTTAGAGTAGCTTTCTTTTTTTTTTAAAGAATCCCACCTTACTGATAAAATAGAAAAGTACCCTGCATTGAAATTCAATATTGCACAAGTTGCCATCATACTTATGAAAAGACCTAACTTGATTCACAAGTGACTTGGAATTTCTTTGAAGATAACTTCATATATGGATTGTAATGCCAGATTTTATAACAATATTTTATTTTAAAATATAATGATGTGAAAAGATGAAATCTCCAGGTATTAGGTGGTCTTTATAAAAATGCAAATTAAAAAAAAAGTCACACTGTTTCCTTTAATCTTGAATTCTTAACTCAGGTACTTATATAGAGATGTAAATTCCTAAATATTATATCTGGTTGTATTAAACCAAGGATGAATAATCTACACATGATTTCCTTTGATCTTTTCTAAAACCACATGCATTTATTGAACTCTGTAATTTTTGATGTACCTAGTATTGTCAATTATAAAATATTATTGAATATTTGTGAATAAATTATTTTGGATATGCCCTTTTACAAAGCTTAGGTCCTCAGTTATCAACGATCAAACCTATCGAAATAAGAAGGACTTTTCATTAAAAGTTAGAACCCAGTGGTATAAATTACTTACTTGTTCATTGTCCAGATCCTTTTATGAAAACAGGGACCTTTTTCATCTTGTTCAGCTCTGTATCCCATCACCTAGGATGAAGTAAAATAAATATTCCTTCGATATATAAACAAATGAAAAAAACTAAGAAATAAGTAAGCCAGTTGTACCAGGAAAACCTTTATATTAAAAAAAATGGACACTTTATTTAAATGGAAAGGTACCTGAGATTTCAAGAGTCCTTTGATTAGGTCTTGCCATCTCTGGCAGATATTAACTCTAAACAAGAATCAGGAGAGGTTTTTGGAATTTCCCCAGTATTCCCCTATGTGCAAAAAGGGTGCCATTTCTAGATCTTTAAAATCTAGGAGAAGCTGTTCACACTCGGTGTGTCCCAGAGCTCCCTGCAGGTTTTAATTCTATTAATCTCTAAAGCATTTGTCAAATATAACAATAAATTCTTTCCAGATGCGACTAGCCTAGGGACATGGTAACTCTGTCTACAATGCTCATTATTTACTCCAATCTTCGAAGTCTTCTTGTAAACTGTGTCTTAAATCTCTACACAAGCTTCAAGCCTCCCTCTTGTTTTTCCTTTTTGTTCGGAGTTGAGCCATCACCACCAAATCCAGTTCTTGCATTCTTTGTGTTTAATGCACTCAACTTAGCATTCACTGAGATCCTTCAGTCTACACTCCGTACTGTTGCCCACATGAGCCAAATTCACTCTGACTTAAGGAAGGAAGGAAGGAAGGAAGGAAGGAAGGAAGGAAGGAAGGAAGAAAGGAAAGGAAAGGAAAGGAAAGGAAAGGAAAGGAAAGGAAAGGAAAGGAAAGGAAAGGAAAGGAAAGGAAAGGAAAGGAAAGGAAAGGAAAGGAAGAAGGAAAGAAGGAAGGAAAAAAGGGGGGAGGAAGGGAGGGAGGGAGGAAAGGAGAGAGACAAGAGGAGGGGAGGGAGGCAATCTAGACATCAAAATTGTATTTCTTTGGGTTAAACAGCTTATTCTCCCAGAAATTTTTATTTAAGTCCAAATAGCAGTGGTTACCAGAGGATAAGGGGAGAGGAGGAGTGATAGAAGAGGGTAATTGGAGTCAAACAAACAAACAAATACAAATAGCACAAGGAATCTTGAAGATGAAAAATATATATATCCCTTTATTTGAAAGAATTAATCAATCATATAGCTTTCCTTCAAGGGAAAAGGAACTAACATGGGAAGAGATTACTGAGCATACAAAAAGGATGGGACCCTAGAAAGGAAATGAAAAGGGCACAGAAACAAAGATAAAGGGACTCTAAAACTTAACATTGGTTATCTCCTACAGTTCCCTGAGTTTGTACATGTGCAGAGTTTGAATGCATTTGAAACCTTCAGAAGATTCTAGCATATCTTTTAAGCCCTAATTCTACTTCAAGCAAAGATTACAGACTTAAAAGTATAATACTTAATCTTATTTGGAGCAGAGGAAGACAGATCTTTAATAGTCCTATTGGTGATAATAATCTGGAAAAGAGAAACAATATTTTGCCATATTTGTATGATTTTTATCAAGTCTTACTAAAAGCTATGAGTTAAATAACATAAAAGCCTTGTTTTCATATATTTTTCCGCCCTCTGAATATATAAAACTCCACTTTACGACAACTAATTCATCTTTGCTGCATAAAATGTGACTTTTCATAACTGCAAAAAAATAGTACACACATCATTTAAAACTAAAATGAGAAAATCTTTATATGAGCAATAAATACAATAAGCATGTTTAAATGTAAATGTAAAACACAACGCTCAGACAATAAGCCTCTATGAATACAGTGATATTTAGATATTTGTCAGGCAGCCTTTTTCTGTTTTGACAGCCAAATGAATGTTATATATAGTTGGACTTTCTTTGGAAGATAGAATTCCTTGCATGGTTTCCTTTACTCTGAATACAACTGTAAGACATTTCAATGTGTGGGAAGCATCTATGGTACAGAGAGTTGGAAAACATTCAGGCATGAAGTACGAAAACAATCAAATACATGCAAATCCAATATGCTCGTCCATAATGATTCATTCTCTGTTTAAAATACATTTTCAAAGCCTAGGACAATCCAACCTGCACAATTAACAAAAGCCTTTTGCTTTTGATCTTATTACAGATGAGATTAAAAAGAAGTAATAAAGAATCTAAATGTTAATAATTTTCAATTCCAGGGGGTGTTTTGTTTTTTTTCCAGTGCTCACACATGAGACAAAAAATAACTACAATTATCATATCCTTATATCTTCTGTAGTTTTTGTTCTTATTTTTTTTTAAATATTCCTGCTTTGTATAAAACTGTAGGAGGAGAAACCAGCAATGCAACTTTCTGCATAAAAGAAAACAATGATCCCCAGAATCTTGGATTTACTTTGATTAATATTGTCAGCATGTGCTCCATTATATCCAGCTGGAAATTACCTTTGAGGTCTCTGGATATGACAAATGTGTGTGAATTTTAAACTTGTAAAAACAAAATAATATTGTTGATGATTCACCATTTACACCATTTTTTTTTTTTTTTTGCTTTCATAATTTTTAGGAGACCTGGGCTGTAAACAAATATATTTTCTTCTCCCACACTCTGCTCATACTCTGCTTCCGAGGAGCTTACTTGAATTGTTTTACCCTGAGAGAAGTATATTGAATATATCTCCTTTCACTTTTGATTATGTTTAGCAACTTAATTGATGGAGCAAATATTTTTGAGCAGTGAAGAGTATTTAGAAGAAATAAGAAGCATAAGAAAATGGAAAACTAGAGAAATAGTAGCACTCTGGCAATATTCATTTTGTTAATACTATACCGGAAAACATTCTAATACTCTAGACAACTATTAGAGTTCCTATAGACAGCACAAAGAAAAAATCATAATGAAATCTGGAACATGTTTTAGTTTTAGAATTTTATTGAATTTGTAAAGATAATAGATGCTGCAGGTATCACATTGAAAATTTCTTTCAGATCTGGCCAAATAAAGTAAACCCATTAAGAAGTGTGGGTAGAGTGAAAAGACCATCATTTGAAAAAAAAAGCAAAAAACACATTTTCAGATTTTCCTGTCTTAAAAAGAAAAACAAAACAAAACAGTATGTTGATAAGAAGCTCCTTTCAAAGCATTTGAGGACTTAGAAAATGAAAACCTACAACCTTAATATCCTAACTGGAGTGAGATCCTTATATGGTATTATATATAATCTTCTATGACCTATACATTTTTAATGATTATGAACAAGAATGAGAAAAATTAGTTCTTAAAAAATGGGAATGCAAATGCTCTTCTAGGTTATGGTATTAAACAGTCATTTGCTTTCTACCTAAGTCATAACTTTTGCTTTTACAGATGCAATCAAAACTTCTTTACTTTTTATTTCATTTAGATGCTTCTTTAAAAAAAAAATACAACCAATGTAGGAACATTCATAAAATATAAAGCACTGCAATAAATATATAAGAAAAGGACAAGTAGAAAAATAGCCAAAAACTTAAGTAGATAATTTACAAAAAAGGGTAGTCAATAATTACATGGAAAGGTAGTATACTTAATTGTTCATCATGGAAATGCCTATTTTAACATTTTGACATTACTATAAACCCTCCATAATGTCTGAAATGAAAAAGACAAGTTTTAGCCAAGATATGTGTAAATTCATGCATTTTGGGAGTGTTTGGTAGTAACTTTGAAAGCTGAACAATACTCCATGGTCCAGCAATGATCACTCTAGATGTATAATTATCTGAATTTCATTCTACACCCAAATACTTGCAAAATAGTATGCAGGACTATTAGCAATAGACTGTTCTGGAAACAACCAAATGCCTATTAATCATAGAACGAGTATATAAATTACAGCATATTCATACAATGAAAGGTTATACAGCAAAATGAAGGAACTACAATATGCAACAATGTAAGTGAATCACACACATATGATATTGAGCTAAAGAATCAGACATAGGAGTGCATACTGTATGAATCTATTCATATGAAGTTCAAATGCAGGTGAACCTAACCTATGATTTTAGAAGTCAGAATAGTGGTTAACCCTCTTGGGGATAGTGATGAAGAAGGCACAAGAGGTCTTCCGGGAAATGATTATGTTCTATGTTTTACCTGAGCACTAGTAATATCAGTGTGCACATGAAAATTTATCAAGACATACACTTAATGATCTGAGGAAAAGGAAAGTTACCTTCAATAAAAATTTAATATTAAAAAGTATTATTATAAGTGCCCAGAGAAGGTTTCATGCCTGGGAGGCATCTAGTAATGTATTGAAACTGAATTACGTATTTGAAAAGTTTATAAAAGTAACATCTTTTAGCTTACTTCCATTCTCTTTCCACTTTGATTTCTCTCTAGTCCCTTCATGTCACTGGGGTCGTTGATGGAATTTTGAAGATCCAGCCAAAGAAAGTTGAGTTGGATATACACTCAGTTTGTATCAAATGGGATAGATTTATGTAGTGTGCAGTCCCTTCCATGTATAATTACATTATTGCTGTCCTTGCATAGGAATGACTTCCGGGAATTCTCTGAGGTACATCTGGTATTGTGAGATAGTACATCAGAACCAGAGATCCTATGGAGAAAAAAAAAAAGTGTCTACAACCCTCAGCACTGGAAATGTGATGTTAGTGGAGGAGAAACACAGTTTGAATGCACAGATCAAAAACTATGAAAAAGTCTTTCAATGAATACATATCTAAAATTTTAAATATTTATTTATTCTGATGTCTCATCAAAATGAAAGTTCTCTCCTGTCAGGAATATACTTTCCAAGGAAGAATATATAATTATAAAAGCAGCAAAATTTTTATGGGAATCAGACAAAGTAGAATGTATTAGTAGTCCTGCGTTTGTAGAGAACAAACTTATAGCAATACTAAAAACAGTGAACACGTGTGCAGTGCCCCAGGTTTTGGGTACCTGAGCTATCAATAATAAAAACAGATTTTGGACAATCATGTTAGGAAAAGACTGAATTATCTCTATTTTCCCTATAGAAAATCATATTATAAAATTGTTTTTATTTATTTATTTATTTATTTTTGAGGGCAGTGTCACTGGCCCTCATATGTGGGATCTGAACAGGGGCTGTTGGCGTCCCAAGCTAGCTCCTAACCACTGCACCATTCGGCCGGCCCATGTAATTGTGTTTAGAAGACAAGTAGAATGCAGCCAGAAATGTAGGGAAAAAAGTATTGTAGTTAGTCAGTAAAAGCATGATTGGTGTTTTCTGGATTTGTGTGCATTTTGATATTTGCCTAAAGCTTTTAAATTTGTAATTTTGTATTTATTGTCTCATTATAATTACCGATTTTTGCACGTATTTTTTGTATTTTCAGTTTTGAACGTTTTTTCTTGAACAGGATACCCCTACATTGTATAATATTCCAACACCACAAACCCACATCCGCTTTAATAGATTTCACTGTCCTTACTTTGTCACATCAAAATCTTTCTTCTTTTTTTCACCTACTGTAGCTTCTCAGGCAGTGTCTGCATCTACAGCCAAGCCAACCATACTTATTGAACTAAAAAGGTTGATAAACCAGTTACTATAGGCAGATAACAGGAGAGTGGGAGAAATGATAAAAACAAACTTCAAATTATCAGTGTTTATAGTAGGTGTATACTCATGCTGGGAAGGGCATGACCTTGATAGAATTTCAGACAGCTGGACCTCCACTTGGCAGCAAAGCTTCCTTTTCTCAGCCCACCTCTTCTTGGGGAGCAGTTTAGAGCTTTGAAGTCCAACCCTTGGTCAAAATCCAGTTCAACGATTACAAGTTGTACAGTTGTTAGCATGGGTAAATCCCCAAGCTTTAGTTTACTCATGTAAAAAGAGAATGACAATGAAATTAGATGAGAGTTTTGGGGAAGAAATAATTGACCTCAGTTTTGTGTGTTCCAGAGAGGAGAATCATTCCAAATGCTTTCTGTTTTATTGGCTCTCTACATGTATGGATAGTTGCAAAACGTTTAGCTCAATGTCTAGAATATATATATATATATATATATATATATATATATATATATCACTCAAAAGTATGACATATTATTAGGTGGAATTATTTAAAATAATGTACTTAAAATACAGCATGGGAAAAGTGATTTGGAAAGATTTTAATTATTATTCATGATATTTTAATAAAATAAGTATGTGATTGGATGACCTATGATTTGATAGTATATAATGCAGAAAAAAATAATCATTAATACTGATAATGATGATGGTGATGTTGATGACTATGCAATGGAAGCTTTTCTCATTAGAGTGATTCCTAAAGTATCTAACCACAGAAAACTTCTAAGATTTGCCTATATCACTTGCTTTTATTTTACATCCACTGTCAAGTAATGCAGTATTGAAGCATGTTTTTCAGTTGTTCCTAACATTCTCTAATGACATGGGCCAATAAAGGGAAAATCCCTAAAATAGTCATAAATGTTTGTTGACTAAACGCAAGATGTATTTAAGATTCCAATTAAAATGAAACAAGGCAACTAAATTTGAAGTCCTTGCCTGGTAATTTGCATGGTCCAAGACATGATTTGGATACTACAAATCCAATCCCTAGAGGTCATGGTTGCACCTTTGTATTGTCATTGGTTACTATTTGCAACACTTGTCCCCATAGTATCACTTTCATTTCCCCTTATGCGAGGAAAGGTGTAAAAAGCTTCCCATTACTTTCCATGGCTGGTGTTCTGGATTCTGATAAAACAGCCACCTCTTAGGTTTCTCTCCAGAAAAATGCAAAAGGCTTCTTATTAAAAAAAGTTGTTTTTCCTTTTTTTTTTTTCAGCTTGAGGTGGTTTTTACACCATCACCAGCAATAGTCAGCTCTTCTTGCAAGAACATAAGCAAAATAGAACCATATTACAAATGCTGTTTTGTTTTGTTTACTTTTAAAAGTTTCATTAATAAAACCTTCATCTATATCTATGTCCAGGAACACAGCTGACTGCCTCCCTTCCTCCTTTTCTCTCATTCCACGTAGATGACCAAAAGCAAAGTGGAATGGATTTTGAGCACTGTTACCCTATGTAATTTATTTTATCCTTACAATAATTCTTGAAAGTATGTATTATAGATCAGGACCTGAAGGACAGGAGTGTACAATGTCATCATTTATTTTACAGTTCTGAATTTAGAACAAAAAGCAATAGTTATTTATTTTTTCTTTAATTGAGGGAGAGGGAAGACAGACTTGCCAGCTCTGAAGAAAATAAAAGCTTCCTGCCTTCCTTCCACTGCCTCACTCGCCCTAGCTGGAGAGAAAAGGAGGTCCCTGGCTCAGAGGAAGATAACGCATTATATAGGTTTCCCCAGCCTGTGCGCTGTGCTCAGCTGGGTGGATCAGTGGGGAGACAGTGCTGCCTTATGGTCTGTGGTCACTGAGGGGCTAGATCTCTGTCTCTTCCTGTGAAGCCAGTCATAGTCCTTCTCTTGAGGTTCTGGCAGGTATAACACAAATAGCAGGGATTGGAGCGCACACACTCTCCCCTAAGGCTTTTTTGGAGAGAATGTACAATGGCATCTCATTTGATGTTCTAAATGGGAGTCCCATTGGCTCTCTTCAAATTTCCCAGGCAGGTGTGAGCTAGGCTGCACACACACAAATAAACCAGAAATCCTTCAAAACTATATCTCTAAATTCCAACCACAAGTTTACTTGCCAACCTTTGGACTCCATCATAATAAAATTATTTTATCCTGCTTAATGTTACATTTTACAACTTTACTTATTACAAAAGTAATTTGGGGACTGAAATAAGTCACAAATGGACATTTACTTGTAGAAAACAAATATCCTGGCCCCACAAAAATGTATTTTCTTGGGGGACCCCTGCCAATGTGGAATCATTTAACTTACTCTTGGTTACAGCTAAAAAAGTGACAAAACCGGTTTTTGAACACAGATTTAACAATGTCCACTGTAGTTTTATCAGCTTTATGCTTCTATCTAGTAAGCCCAGAAGACGTAGATAGAAAATAATCTGAAAGGTTATCTCTTACTCAAAAATAGTGAAACCCAAATAAACTCTCTCCCAGAGGCGAATAACTGCTAGTATTCCAAAAACCCTCAGAAGCCTAATTACATTTCATTTACTTAATGACCACTGCACATGACACTAGGTATTTTATATACATTAGCATATTTACTCTGGAAAACAATGCTTGGAGGTAATATTAAACCTGAGAAAAGCTACTTATTTATTTCATACTTACTATGTTTCGGGCACTATTCTAAAGGATCTACATATACTGACATTAAATCTTCACCAACAAAGCTAAGGTGGTAGCTATAATTTTTATCTTTTACACTTTGCAGTGGAGAAAAATCAGGCTCAAAGATTATATAATTTAAGATCACATTGATAGAAATGGCAGAGGTAGGAAAAGGAATCTAGCTGCCTTTTCCTAAAATCTTTACAGTCAACCATTATGTGATACTTGACTAATGAGGAAATTCAGGACATGGAACTTCAGAAATATTCCCTATCATAGAGATGATTAATAGAGAAATAGGGTTTTCTGATTCCAAATTTGGAGTGTTTTCCCTATGGCTCATAATTTCAATTTTGCTACTAAGTATATATAAAACCTCAAGCCACTCACTTACCTTTCTTGAATCTTGATTTTTCACCATACATCACAGAGCATATCTGCTCTGTTTTCCATACATGGTATTGATTATGAACTTAAACTATACAATATTACAGAAAAATCAATGCCTCTTGCTCTTGTTAAAATAACCTCCTATTCCATGTTACCAAGCATGATATAGAGTACTGGAAGAGAACCTATGACAGAGTTGTAGCTCTGTGTCTAGTTGGCATTTACATGTTCTGAAATTTCCCTGAAGGGATCCAGAGCAAAGTGTAGATTTTCCCTCTTCTAACACTTTTTGTTTTTTTGTAGAGCTCCAGACTTCTCTCTAAACAGACCCAATTTAGACTATTCCACATTGAAATGAAAAACAAACTTACCAATTTATATAAAATATGATACTTTCTGTGGTAGCCAGCCTTCAAGATGGTTCCAATGGTCCCCATCTCTTGGTACTCACAGTGAAAGTAATAGTGTCTTACTTGCAAGATTAGGTTATAAAAGACACTGTGCTTCCATACTAGGCACTGCTCCTCTCCCTCTTATATCATTCATTCTGGGGAAATGAAGATGCCATCTTGTGAGAAATCAAATGGAAAGGCCCAGGTGGTAAGAAAATGAAGCCTCCTGCTGACAGCCACGTGGAGGAATATTGAAATGAATCCCACTGCCCAGTCAGATCCTCATATGATTGCAGCCCTAGCTGTTAGCTTGGTTGTAATTTTTTTTGAGGCAATGCAACATCTACAACTGTCCTTCATTTTTTCCCTAGTCATTAAAGAATTTTCTTTTCCTTATTGTGGAGGCTAAAATTTCTGAAATTTGCTCCCACTGAACTGATTAGAAAGCTATTTTTTAACTGATTTATTGAAGTACTATTGACATAAATAAAGCTGAAGAAAATATAATCAACTTGATGTGTTTGGAGATAACTATACACTCATGAAACCATCATTACAATTAATGCCATAAATGTATCCATTATCTCCAAAAGTTTCCTCACGTCCCTTTGGTTTTCTGTTTGTTTCATTTTTTGTTTTATTTTGTTCACTTTTTTCCTTCTGTGGTAAGAGTACTTAATATAAGATCTACCCTATTAGCAAATTTCAAGTATATGATACAATATTGTTAGCTATACACACTGTTATATAGTAGATCTCCGGAGCTTCTTTATCTTGCATAACTGAAACTTTATACCCTTTCACCATCACCTCCCCATTCCCTTCTCCTCTCCCCAGCCCTCAGAAAACACTTTTGTACTTTCAGCTTCTAGAAGGTTGACTATTTTATATTCCATATATAAGTGAGATCTCGCAGTATTTGTGTTTCTGAGTCTGGCTTATTTCACTTAGTATATTGTCCTCTAGTTTTATCCATGTTGTTGCAAATGACAGGATTTCTTTCTTTTGTAAGTCTCAATAATATTCCATTTTTACCTATATATAATGTTTATATATTTTGTGTAAATTTTATGTATTATATATATATACATGTATACATATATATAATATGTATGTATATAAATATGTATGTCACATTTTTTTTATCCATTCTGTCAATAGACATTTATTAATAAGTTGCCTCTATCTTTTGGTTATTGTGAATAATGCTGCAGTGAAGATGGGAGTGCAGATATCTCTTCAAGATTATGATTTCAATTCCTCTGAATATACCCAGAAGTGGGATTGCTGGATCAAATGGTACTTGCATTTTTAATTTTTTCAGAAACCTCCATATTGACTTACATAGTGCCTGTACCAATTAATGTAAATTAATTATAATTAATTAATTGTCATTAGTGTAAATTAACAGTGTAATGGGGTTCCCTTTTCTTCACATCCTTGCCAATAAAGAGGTGGTCTATGGAAAGGGGGGAAATATTTGCACACCATATATCTGATAAGGAGTGCATAGCTTAATATCCAAAATATGTAAGGAGCTCAACAGCTAAAAATCACAAGTAACCTGAATAAAAAATGGACAAAGACCTGAATCGACATTTCTCCAAATAGGATATAACAGATGGCCAACAGGTATATGAAAAGATGCTCAAAATCACTCTCATCATCAGGGCCACAATGAGATATCACCTCACATTTACTAGGATGGCTATTACAGATAACTATGTTTTACATGTATGTGTGAATGTGAGTGAGTATGACAGACTTTGTGGTAGACTGGTGTGAAATGTATAGGAATCAATAATAAGTATCAGCATTCAGGGAGGAAAGACATGGCACTCTTGGGGGATAGCAAGGTCCTAAAGAAGTCAGAGGAAGGCAGACATATAGCCTGCATGTGGTGGGTGTGGGAGGTGGGATGACAGTTATGGGGAGTATGTAAGTTTGGGCAGATGTCAAGAGCCAGAGGTAGGAAGAGAATGACAAACAGCATGCAAATTCAATTTCTTCTTCCAAACTATAAAATTATTAGAAAGTTGAATTCTTATGGAGCAGTGTTCCAAGAGATGACTGGGGTAGAGAGGCAGGACTGGGAAGGCAGAGGGGGCATCTATTTAACTTAAATAGAACTTAGTCACGGTTTGTATGCACATTTCCTGTGGTTAGGTCTATTGTGCCATAGGAAATAGGCTTGTGGTTCTAAATGCCCTATCCCTGACAGTAGATTCTCTCCATGTAGTCTGGGGTGGTAACAGTTCCTACTGTTCTTTCATGAACCTCAAATTCATGAGCATTTTAGGCTCAGGACTCCTGCTTCCCCAGGTATCTCATTTTCCTGAACTATCATGTCTTACGGGTGAGGTAGTTCCATCTGTCTTCTCTGTGCCGGCCTTCAGCCATTTTACCTTGCTTTTCAAGCAAACATAACACTCCAAACCATTCATATAAGGCCTATTCATGTAGTTGACTTTACTAAAGGTAGTGTGACTGAGTATTTTTGCAGCAGCAGCAACAACACAAATTATTTAAAGTAGACTATGAGATTGCCTTAATTTTGCAGTGATATGCTCCGACTCATTCTAATTCCACCATCTCTGTCTCCATCTTTCTGTTACATTCTTAACCCAGTTCCTCATTCCTGCCTTATTCCCAGCCCAGCAACTCCAGAATAATTCATTCCACAATTCATCTTTCTATAGCTCCAGACTGGAACTTAGATACAGATCTATTTTTACTTTTCTAAAACCCAGACACTGATTAACAAGCTCTGTTAAACAACATGTCCTCTACTTTGGACCTCACACATCTTCTCCCCATGGGTATAGCTTGTGCTGTGCCTTCTCTCACTCTTCAAAAGTGGAGGCAGTAACGTTCAGTCTTTCCTGTGTGTGTGTTTCCTCTGATTCACACAGATGAGTGAGGGGGTTATTATTTCCTGACTTAAATCTTTTTAACTCTTAGACATGCTGTTGGATTATATGTCATTTTGGGGAAGCTCTTGGAGATGCCTGATCCCACATTGCATAACTGACTCCAACCCAGTCACTTCCATTTACAGACAGTACTGAGGGGTACACAGTGTTTTCCCAGACATGATTTCATCTTATCCTCACAATAACCCTGTGATGTTGATAGGACAGGTAGTGCATCAGTCAGGATCATGTCAGGAGACAGAAAACAAGAGAGAATTTAATGTGAAGATTTAACTACGTGTAACATTGTCAACTACTGAAAGGTGTAAAAGGAGAGCTCTAAGGTTTCCCAAAGGTAACCACTTTATAAAGCTCCAAGGGCTGAGGGAACAACAAGAATAGATGCAATTATTACAATTCAGAAGCTTAGAGGAGGTGTCCTGTGGAGTTGAAATTCAGATCTCTCCAAGGTGCTGCCACAATGATGCTGACAGCTCTGAGCTGGGAAGAGGGACCCTGTGGGGCGGGAACAAGCACTTCACAGGTAGGAGCTCCGCCTGGGGCTGGTGTTTAGAGCAGAGGAAGGAATCATATAGGTGCTCCTGCAAGTGTTGGGGAACTGCATGCAGGATGGAGTGGCTGCTGCTGGAAGGACCTGCTGCTGTCAGGATGAAGAAGCCCTGCAGGCACGACGCGCCAGAACTGCCTGGAAGGAATTTTCCCTCCTCCTTCCTCCAGGCCCGTGGGCGCCCTCTAGTGTTCGCTGTTGTCAGAGCCTAACAGGCCCTAGCCCACAAAGCAGGCATGTGACTTACAGGCCTAGCCCAGCACTTACAGGGGAGGGTTTGGAGGTTAAGGCCAAGAACTGAATAATTGGAACAGGTAATTTTCCTGACCTAATTTTTCAAAACAAACATACCAATGAAGAAAAAAGGAAAATAAATCTTAGAGAATATAACAAAACCAGGATATCTTGCTAAGATAAAGCTGGTAAGTGATAGTCCTGAGACTCACATTCAGATACCATGATTGTAAATGTCACACTTCTTTCATTATGCCACATTTCCTGAGGCCCAAATGGTTGAAATAACTCACCTGGAATCACGTACTATTTCACGGGCAAAGACAACAATCTCTACCTCGAAAAATCTAATTTATCACTTTTTCTGTATATCACACTGACTCAAAAGTGCCTCATGTGTATGAGGTGAGATCAAGCTTAGAAGGAAAGAGAAGTATAGGTTGGGAAGAGAGGAGGATTTCAAAGCTACTTAAATATTTTTAACTCTTAGACGTGCTGTTGCAGCTTTGGGGAAGCTCTCAGAGGTACCTGGACCCCACATTGCACGACTGACTCCAACTCAGTCACTTCCATTTACAGACAGTACTGAATGGTACACAGTATTTAACTGTCTCTTTTGGCAAGAGACTCTTAAGCTGACAGGGGGACAGCTAATCGGAGAGAACAAAATGCCCCATTCATTTATGAGTTCATTCATTCAACAAAAAATTATTGCATGTCTACCTCACTCCAGATGATGGTAGCTCTAATTTGAATAAAAATCCCAGCTGTCACAAAGTTCACAATCTAGTGAGGGATCTAGATAATAAATAACATGAATATCATATAGCGTGTTTGAGAGTATCGAAAAATAAAGCAAGGAAGAAAGATAACAAATATCAAGAAAGTGGTTGCATTTTTCTACAGAACTGCCAGAAAAGTCCTCAGGGAGAAGATGGGATTGGAGTAAAGGCTGGAAGGAAGCAAGCAAGTGAGTCATGTAGATATTTGGGGGAACGTGTTCCAGGCCAGAGAAGCAACCTGACAGAGGTCCTGTGGCAAAAGAGGGAATGAAAGAGCTAGTGCTGCAGGAACAGCAGAAACAAGTAGTAGGAAATAGTGTTAGAGAAATAACAGAGGACCTGCTCATGCATGGCCTTGTTTGAAGATCTCTACTGCAATAGATTAGATTATTGTTCTTTAGTGTCTGCTGCCCCTCCTGGAGGACAATTTTACTTTCTTCTTCCTTGATATCATGTGAAGCAATGTGATTTGCTCTGGTCAGTGAAATGGAAGCATACATAACATGTGTCCCTTCACACAGAAGCTTTAATGGCTAATACACACTGCTGCGAGAATGTAAATTGGTATAGCCACTATGGAAACCAGTATGGAGGTTCATCAAACAATTAAGAATAGAATTACCATACGACCCAACAATCCCCATTCTGGGTATCTATCCCCAAAATCTGAAGACATTTATTTGTGAAGATCTGTGTACCCCTATGCTCATTGCAGCATTATTCACAGGTCAAGACATGGAAACAACCAAAGTGTCCATCCATAGATGATTGGATAAATATGTGGTACATATATACTATGGAATATTACTTGGCCATAAGAAAAGATAAAATACTGCCATTTGTGACAACATCAATGGATCTTGAGATTATCATGCTAAGTGAAGTAAGTCAGATGGAAAAAGTCGAGAACCATGTGACTTCACTTATATGTGGGATACAAAACTGAAAGCAACAAAGGAACAAGAAAAACAAAGAAATAAAAATTCATAGACACAGAAAACAGTTTATTGGTTACCAGAGAGTAAAGTGGGGGTGGGTGGGAGGTAATAGGGTAAAAGGGATCAAATATATGATGATGGAAGGTTTGACTTTGGGTGGTAAACACACAGTGCAATCTATAGATGATATATTATATAAATGTACACTTGAAACCTATATAATATTATTAAGCAATGTTATTCCAATAAACTTAATTTTAAAAATTTTAATTTAAAGAAGAGTTAGCACATGGTTCACCCTATTCTCTATTTCCTTTTCCAGGATGACCAGCTCTATCAGCCTGATTCTCAAGGAGAGGGGATGTGGAACGGAACTTCAGTGAACCACAAATGTACATGTAAAGTAACAAATCAACCTTTGTTGCTGTAAGCCACATGATTTTCAGTTTCTTACTGCAACACAATTTGGGCTATTTTGAAAGACGAATACTCCTGTTCTAGTTATGTATGTATGCATAGTATATAGGTCTGTGCCCCATCCCCTCGCCCTGTTAAATATAGCTCTGTAGGGGTAAAAGGAGTATGTTACCTTGGATTTGGCAGTGCTCTAGTGGTGCCATCCTTTTGAGAGAATGCTTCTCACATGGACAGCGATGCTTTCGGTCAAAAAGGGTAAAAGTTCAAGTTACATCTTTGGTTATTTTATTTTTTCCAAGGTATTAGTTAAAGAAAAAAGTCAGAATTTTGTTTTGAAGTTCTTTTCTTGAAGGATGTTGCCTAATTACTCTTAATAGAAGTTAATGTGATCAGTACCCTGTTCTAACAATTGGGAAAATCAAAGAGTACCAGAGGGAAGAGAGGAAAGTACATTATCTCTGCTTATTATGCTGCATCCATCCCCACCCAGCTTTTCTCCTCAAAGGCAGCCATCAGTCTTTGCAATCTGAGCCTCCCAACCTCACCTATACGTTTTTACATGTGTCAGCCACTCAGTTTTCTTTCACTGCATTCTGGCTACAAACATGTTAATTCTCCTCATGAATAAATGGAGAAAAAGAGGAAAGTTAGAATATGAAAATTTCCTAAGGATGATTTTATGAGATACCAAATATAATGAAGTACCAACTAAAAATTAATGATATAATCAAATAAGAGAAATACACTGAAAAAATATGATTGGTCCTATATGCCTCTATCAATATCATGAAGAAATTATTTAAGGTAATTTATAGCATTTCCCTTAATTATATAGCACATTCCTTAAAATTAAGAACCTGGCTCATTCCACTTGGTATCCTTAATACCTTACAAAGCCTGTAGGAGCAACAAGAACAAAAACTTTATTGAATTGAAATTAGAAACAAAAACAAAACCAATTGGTTTCCAAGAGAAACTAATCGATTTAAAAATTTATTAAACTGTGATTTTGTTTTCATACCTCTTTTCCTCTATTTTTTTCATGAATTAGCACTGAGATGTCATAAATATCTAGATGTCATAAACATCTAGATATTTATGACATATATAGTTATATATATGACATATATAGTTATGACATATATATATATAGTTATATATTATGTATGGCTATAAACATATAGAATGTATATATAACTTTAAGTATCTTCATGTTTTATTTCCTTTTACATTTGATCAAGGCAGCAGGTAACTAAAAACACACAACACTTTTTTCCCCTTGCAATACAAGGAAAGCCTGTTGTAAGGGTGAATTGATTGCTCGAGTAGACATCTCAATTTTTGTATCCTTTGATTTTCCTGTCATTTAATAATGAAAGCCAATATTGTCCTAAATCCTGTGAACTTCATTTGTATTTACTGTGTTTCTGGAAGATGCAACTGGGTATGAGGTGTAGAGGGAAAACTAATGTGTCTAGAATGTTATTATTAATATACACAGTAGCTGTCAAGTTAAAAATGACTAGAATGTTGTTAATATGACTTTATCAGAATACATATCGCCTCTAAATGGTCACATAAATTACATGCGGTGTTCATATTGCTGCTTGATGTTATTACCTAAGACAATATAAATTTCAGACTCAAAGTAAGTTGGCTACAGTCCTCAATAAAGATCCAGCTCTCTCACGCTGCACCTCCTACAGCAAAACTAATGAGGACATTACACTACTGACATCTAGAATCCTCCGGATGTTATGTGATTTCCTGGGATTCAGTACTACTTTGCCCATTAGCTTTTTCTTACTCAAAAAGAAAATCCCAGATTTGTTATTCTTTGTCACTTTTATAGATGAAATATGAACAACATTACATGTATGAATGCACATCTTTCTCATAGTTCTGGCTTCAGAGATCCTTACTGAATAATGAATTCAAAGATAGCAAAAACCATAGTAAGAGACTGGGAAACTCTGATCTATTAATTATATTACTTATTCCTTGAAATAGATTTTGTAGGTAAAGCATTTGAAAAGTCACTGGACTCAAAGATATGAGGGCTGCATACTGGTATTTTTCACAGTGTCCTTGTATTGTCACAATAAATTATTGTAGCTTACTTTCAGTTTTCTTCACTGATAGTTGATTTGGAACATACTAAAAAAAATTAAAAAGTATTTACAATACTACTGAATCCTTGGCTTCATCCTTATTGAGTCGAATGTTTCATTTGTCTTTATTTTTTATTGTTGTTATAATTTTCCTTTTTCTCCTCCCCTATCTCCTAATAAGGACATGCAATGGTATTGTTTTTCCTTAAGTAAGACATAACTTATGACTCCATTAGCCAGAGTAATATTTAGTGATGGAATTAGGTAGTGGAGACACATTGTTTCAAGAAACAAATGGCTTTTTAAAAAATTTTTTAAAATTATTATTAATAGTTATAGATGTACAAAACTATGCAATAGTTATCCTTTTCACCCCTTACAAAGTGACTCCCCCCTCCCCCCTCCCCGTCTCCTCACCCCCGATATCATACATATCTATTACAATTCAGGTGACTCCATCACACACTATATTCCACATCCCATGACTATATATGTGTTAAATTATAGTTGACATATAATATTGTTCAGCGAAAGCTTCAGATGTACAGTGCAGTAGTCAGGTCACTATATCCTCAATGAAATGGTCTCCCTGTCAAGACATGAGTCCACTTTGTCCCCTAAAAAAATATTTACAACATTATTGATTACATTCCCTAAACTGTGTCTTCTGTCCTGCGGTAGTATTGTATTACCAGTTTATATTGCCTCTTCCCTTCCCCTTCTCCCTCATGCCCATCCCTGTCCCATTTAGCCCTCATCAGTTTTTCCTTTGTGTCTCTAAGAGGATTTCTGTTTATTTTGCTCGTTTATTCAGTTCTTTGGATTCCACATATAAGTGAGATCATATGGTATTTGTCTTTATCTGACTGACTTATTTCACTTAGCATAATGTTCTCTAGGTCCATCCATATCGTTGCAAATGGTACGATTTCTTTCTTCTTTATAGCTGTGTAATACTCCATTGTGTAAATGTACAACAGTTTCTTAATCCAGTTGTCTACCGATGGGCATTTCGATTGTTTCCAAGTCTTGGCTATTGTAAATAGCGCTGCAATGAACATAAGGGTGCATATATTTTTTCAAATCAGTGTCTTGGGTTTTTCAGGATAAATACCTAAGAGTGGAATTGCTGGGTCAAAAGGTAGTTCCATTTCCAGTTTTTTGAGATACCTCTGTACTGAATTCCATAAACACCAATCTGCAATTCCACCAACAGTGCAGCAGTGTTCCCTTTTCCCCACAGCTCTACCAGCACTTGTTGTTTGTTGATTTATTGATGATAGCCATTCTGACCGGAGTGAGGTGGTATTTCATTGTGGTTTTTATTTGTATTTCCCTAATGACCAGTGAGGTTGAACATTTTCTCATATGCTTGTTGGCCATCCATATGTCCTCTTTAGAGAAATGTATCTTCATATCTTCTGCCCATTTGTTAATTGAGTTGTTTGTTTTTTTGGTGTTGAGTTTCATGAGTGTTTTATAAATTTTGGATATTAACCCCTTATCAGATATATCGCTGACAAATATATTCTCCCATTCAGTATGCTTCCTTTTTGTTTTATTGATGGTTTCTTTATTGTGAAAAAACTCTTAAGTTTGATATAATCCCATATGTTCATTTTTTTCTTTTACTTCCCTTGCCTGCAGGGATGTATCAGTAAAAATATTGCTCAGGGTAATGTCTGCAAATTTACTCCCTATATTTTCTTTTAGGAGTTTTATGGTTTCAGGTCTTACATTTAAGTCTTTAATCCATTTTGAATTTGTTCTTGTATATGGTGTAAGAAGGTGGTCCAGTTTCATTTTTTTGCATGTGTCAGTCCAATTTTCCCAGCACCATTTATTGAATAGACTATCTTTACTCCAATGTAAATTCTTGCTTCCCTTGTCATAGATTAACTGTCCGTAAACGCCTGGATTTATTTCTGGGATCTCTGTTCTGTTCCACTGATCTATGTGCCTGTTTTTATGCCAATACCATACTGTTTTGATTACTGTAGCCTTGTAGTAAGTTTTGATGTCTGGTAGCGTGATCCCCCGACTTTGTTTTTATTTCTCAGGATTGCCGAGGCTATTCGGGGTCTTTTCTGGTTCCATATAAATTTTAGGATTATATTTTCTATTTCTGTGAAAAATGCCCTTGGTAGTTTGATAGGAATTGCACTGAATCTATATATTGCTTTAGGCAGTATGGACATTTAACTATATTAATTCTTTCTATCCCCGAGCATGGTAGGTGTTTCCATTTCCTTGTATCTTCTTTTATTTCTTTCTTCAGTGTCTTATAATTTTCTGAGTACAGATTTTTACTTCTTTGGTTAAATTTATTCCTAGGTATTTTATAGTTCTTCAAGCAATTGTAAATGGGACAGTTTTCTTAATTTCTCCTTCCATTAGTTTATCATTGGTATATGCAAATGCCACTGATTTCTGAACACTGACTTTGTATCCTGCTACCTTACTGAATTAGTTTGTCAGCTCCAATAGTTTTTTTTTTTTGTTTTTTTTTTTTGAAGGCAGTGTCACTGGCCCTCATATGTGGGACCCAAACTGGGGCCTCAGGCTTCCCAAGCCAGCACTTAACTACCACGCCACTCGGCAGGCCCTCCAATAGTTTTTTGATGGAGTCTTTGGGGTTCTCTATATACAGTATCATGTCATCTGCATATAATGACAATTTTATTTCTTCCTTGCAAATTTGGATGCCGTTTATTTCTTTTTCTTGTCTGATTGCTGTGGCTAGAACTTCCAGAACTATGTTGAATAAAAGAGGAGAAAGTGGACAGCCTTGTCTTGTTCCTGATCTTAAGGGGAATGGTTTTAGCTTTTTCCCATTGAGTATGATGTTAGCTGTAGGTTTATCATATATGGCCTTTATTATGTTGAGATATGATCCCTGTATTCCCACTTTGCTAAAGGTTTTTAACATAAATG
Source organism: Aselliscus stoliczkanus (assembly GCA_033961575.1). Lineage (NCBI taxonomy): Eukaryota > Metazoa > Chordata > Mammalia > Chiroptera > Hipposideridae > Aselliscus > Aselliscus stoliczkanus. The sequence continues at coordinate 184,635,403 of CM066728.1, forward strand.
GCTGTTGGATTTTGTCAAATGCTTTTTCTGCAACTATTGATATGACCATGTGATTTTTATTCTTCATGTTTTTTGATGTGGTGTATCACATTAATTGATTTACAGATGTTGAACCAGACTTGCATACTAGGGTTTGAAACCCACTTGATCATGATGTATGGTCTTCTTAATATATTGCTGAATTCTGTTTGTTAATATTTTATTGAGAATTTTTGCAACTTTATTTGTCAGGGATATTGGTCTGTAGTTTTCCTTTTTTATGCTGTCTTTATCTGGTTTTGAAATCAGGGTGATAGTAGCTTCATAAAAAGAATTTGGGAGCCTTCCCTCCTTCTGGATTTTTTTGGAATAGTTTGAGAAGAATACATGATATTCTTTTTTGAATGTTTGATAAAATTCACTTGTGAAGCTGTCTGGTCCAGGGCTTTTGTTTCTTGGGAGCTTGTTGATTACTGATTCAATTTCCTTGGTAGTAATCAGGCTATTTAGATTTTCTGTTTCTTCTTTAGTTACCTTTGGAAGGTTGTATGCTTCTAGAAAATTTTCCATGTCTTCCAGATTGTCAAATTTGTTGGCATATAGTTGCTCATAGTAATTTCTTAGAATTTTTTGTATTTCTGTGATGTCTGTAGTCATTTCCTTTCTTTCAGTCCTGATTTTACTAATTTGAGTTCTCTCTCTCTCTTTTTTTTTTTTTTTTTTTGATGAGCCTGGCTAAAGGTTTGTCAATTTTGTTTATCTTCTCAAAGGAACACCTCTTGGTTTCATTGATCTTTTGTATTGTTTTTCTGTTCTCTATATCATTTATTTCTGCTCTGGTCTTTATTATCTCCTTTCTTGTACTACCCTTGGGCTTCTTTTGCTGTTCTTTTTCCAGTTCCCTGAGGTGTAAGGATAAACTGTTGATTTGAAATTTTTCTTCCTTCTTTAGGTAGGCCTGCATTGCTATGAACTTTCCTCTTAGGACTGCTTTTGCTGCATCCCATAGATTTTGGGTTGTGGTGTTTTCATTTTCATTTGTCTCAGGGTATCTTTTGATTTCCTCCTTGATCACATTTGTGACCCACTCACTATTTAGTAGCATGTCATTTAGCCTCCATTTATTTGACAGCTTTCTGGGTTTCTTCTTATAATTGATTTCTAGTTTCATAGCACTGTGGTCAGAGAAGACACTTGAAATGATTTCACTCTTCTTAAATTTATTGAGACTTGTTTTGTGGCCTAACATGTGGTCTATCTTAAAAAATGTTCCATGTGCACTTGAGAAGAATGTATATTCTGTAGTTTTGGGGTGAAATGCTCTGAAAAGGTCTGTTAAATCCAGCTGGTCTAATGTATCATTTAAGGTCACTGTTTCCGCATTGATTTTGTCTGGAGGATCTGTCCATTGGTGACAGCGGGGTGTTGAAGTTCCCTACTATGATAGCGCTACTGTTGATCTCTGTCTTTATGTCTGACAATATCTGTTTTATATATTTAGAAGCTTCTATGTTAGGTGCGTAGATGTTTACTAGTGTTATGTCCTCTTGTTGGATCAATCCCTTTATTATTATGAAGTGTCCTTCTTTGTCCTTTATTTATTTATTTATTTTTTATTTATTTTTTTAAATTTTATTGGGGAATTGGGGGAGGGGAACAGCGTTGGGGAATCGGGGAAGGGGAACAGACAAGTTGCTTTTTATTTGTACTTCAGTCTAGTTGTGGAGGACATTGCTTCACTGGCCCATGTTGGTATCGTCATTGCGCTCTTCCTGGATGAGGCAGATCAGTCGCCGGCCTCTGGATGGTCTCTCACCATGGCTATTGGCAGCTCATGCTGGCTGCCGGCTACTCACGCTGGCTGCCGGCCACTCACTGTAGCCTATGACAGCTCACTGCAGCAGGGGCTACAGCCTACACCATCACCAGGACTCACACAGCCTGGCTCCAGGTGGAGCTGTTGTTAGCTGTAGAGGGCAGTGTCACTGGCCCTCATATATAGGATCTGAACCGGGGCCGCTGACATCCCAAAACCAGCTCTTAACCAATGCGCCACTCGGCCGCCCCCCCCCCTTTGTCCTTTATTATATTCTTCAATTTAAAGTCCATTTTATCTAATATAAGTATCGCTGCTCCAGCTTTTTTTTGAGTTCCATTTGTATGAAATACTTTATCCCTTTCAGCCTGTATGTGTCTTTTGATCTGAGGTGTGTCTGTTGTATACAGAATATGCCGGGGTCTTGCTTTCTTATCCATTCAGCCACCCTAAGTCTTTTGATTGGAGCATTTAATCCATTTACATTTAATGTGATTATTGATAGGTGGGTAGTTATTGCCATTTTGTTATTTGTGTTCCTAGTCTTCCTTAGTTAGGTTTTTTTCTCTTCTGCTTAAAGAAGCCCTTTTAACATTTCCTGCAAAGCCGGCTTGGTGGTAATGAATTCCCTTAACTTGTTCTTTTCTGGGAAGCTCTTTATCTCTCCTTCAATTTTAAATGATAACTTTGATGGATACAGCAATCTGGGTTGTAGGCCTTTATTTTTCATCATTTTGAAAACCTCCTGCCACTCCCTTCTGGCCTGCAAAGATTCTGTAGAAAAGTCGGCTGATAATCTTATGGGGATGCACTTGTAAGTAACTTGTTGCCTTTCCCTTGCTGCTTTAATGATTCTGTCTTTGTCCTTAACCCTTGCCATTTTCACTATAATATGTCTTGGTGTGGGGCCTGTTTGGGATCATCCTGGTTGGAACTCTCTGCACTTCCTGGGCTTGTATTTCAATGCCCTTTGCCAGGTTAGGGAAGTTTTCAGACATTATTACTTGAAATATGTTCTCAATCCCATGCTCCCTCTCTTCTCCTTCTGGTATTCCAATGATCCAAGTTGTTGCATTTGATATTGTCTCCCAGCTCTCTTAAACAATTTTCAATGTTTTTCATTCTTTTTTCTTTTTGTTGTTCTGCTTGGGTGATCTCTGCTATCTTGTCTTCTGAGTCACTGATTCGATTTTCTGCTTTGTCCAATCTGCTAGTAATTCCATTGAATTTGTTATTTAATTCAGTAATTGCATTCTTAAGTTCTAGTTGGTTGCTTTTCATGATTTCTCTATCCTTCTTTATATTTCCATTAATTTCCTTGAACATTCTAACAATCATCCTAATGAACTCTGTCTCCAATAGGTTGTTTACCTCTATTTCCTCTAGTTCCACTGATTTAGAAGGTTTCTTCTGTTCTTTTATTTGGGTTGTATTTCTTTGTCTCCGCATTCTGGTTTACTCCTTGTGCTTGCTTCGATATAACAGATAGATCCCCTAGGTTTCTCAGTCTTTTCTGGGTAAACCTATACAGTGTGTATCCTTTATATTTGAATTACTCAGTCTCCCTATTCTCTTGTGTATGTATATCTGAGGTGTTCCTTGTATTGTGTGTCTTCACCTGTTGAAGTTTAGCTTTGATTACTTTCGGCTTGTCAGTAGGTGGGATTGACTCCCAGACTGATTAGCTGTGAGGATCAGCAGTGTCAGCAGTTTATGAGTGCTGTGTGATGGTTGACCCCTCTGATGATGCTTGGACCCTTTGGGCCCTTGCACCTGTAGCGACTTCCTTTTGGGTGTGACTCTTGTATATCAAACCCAGAAATGCTCTGGTTTTATCTAAAGTTGGCCTGTGGGTATGATGATTCTTGTGTCACCAGTGCTGGTCTTGGCTGAAGTCCACCAAGCTGTCTTCAGGTTGTCCTCTGCTGTACAAAAATTCCTCTGTGTCTTGTGGGAACAAAGACAGCTACCTGACACCTAGCATGATCCTGGCACTGCAGGTTTGCTGTACATCAGTGTGGTTGTGACATGTGATTCGTAGTTTTTACAAAGTCACTGACGTTTCTGCTTTTGCCTGTCCCAAGGCAGGCTGTGCATCCTGCAGGTTCCATGAGTGTCTTTGGGCACCTTTTCCGTTGACAGCCATGGAGAATGAGAAAGTTTCTCGTTGCCAAAAGCCAGCTGCCAAGAATCTATTAGTTAGTGCCTCAGCAGCTGAACCTGCCCTGCCTCCCAAGCCTTGCCAGAAAGGTTGGGGCAGGGTAGGCAGCCTCTTCTGGGGAGGAAATCCTCAACCCCCTATGGGTAGGAATACCTTTGTAGTCTGCCCCTATTGCTCCATTCAGGGGTCAGTTTAAGACTGTGGCTTGGCAGGGGCCAAGGTTTCTGAGGGAGAGTGGGGGTGGGTTTTTATTTCTGTAATTGTTTTTTTTTTGTTTTTTTTGCTTTCTGTCCAAGAGAGGAGGAAAAATAAACTAAACAAAAAACCAAGCAAAACAAAACCACAACAAAAAAACACAGTCCCAACACTGTTTTGAGCTAAGGCCTTTGCCTCATATGCTCCAAAGGAGTTCCTGCTGCTCTCCCAAAGGGACTGGCAGGGTTTAGGGGACTGTGTGCACCCTGCAGCGGCTCAAATCCCTGGTCTGTCTCCTGGGGACCTGCAACTCTGCCCAGCATGCACTGTGTCTCCTCCCGCGAGTATTCTTTCTTCCCCTGCTCGCCCGGTTTCTGGCTTCTTCCTTGGAGCCTGTGCACGACGCGGTGTTCCTGTTGCTCTCCGGGGGGACTGCCGGGGTTTAGGAGACTGTGGGCACCCTGCAGTGGCTCAGATCCCCGCTCCGTCTCTCTCTGGGAGACCTGCGTCTCCACCCAGCACGCACTGCATCTCCCCCTGAAAGTATTCTTTTTTCCCCTGCTTGCCCAGTTCCAGGCTTCTGCCTCACAGCCTGCTCACCGAGGTGCTCTTGCTGCACTCTGCAGGACCTGGTGGGCACAGAGACTAATCCCTGAACCAGGCAGGTTCAATGGTTCAGGGATTGATCTTGCCCTGTCGCTGCTGCGCTCTGTACCCTGCTTCCTGGGGAGCCACGGGTGTAGCTTGTACCTCTGCAAATTCGTCTCCCCTCTTTCCTCTCCCACTCGCCCGGTCTGAGGCTTCTTCCTCAGACTGCGGACCGTCACATTCTTTCTATATTCTAGGTGGGCCACGGGGCGCAGGGAGCCAGCAGTGGGAACACTCACCCATCTGCTCTCTGGAGCTCGGTGTGTCTGCAGCCGCAGGTGTGGGCTGCACCGCATGTGCCTTGCCGCCTTCTTCCCCCACTCGCCCGGCCTGCCCACCTTCCAGCAATTGTTGTGTGAGACTCTTAGTTGCTCTGTGTGATGAGTAGATGTCCCTTTGAAGAGCTACAGAAGTTCAAATTGTGGATATTTCCAGGGAAGAACTCAGGGAGCTCTCCTGCCAGCCACAATCTTGCCTCCTCCCAGACAAATGGCTTTTAAGGATGGAAAAAAAGACAAAATTTAAAGTCATGATTTATAAAACTATACTAGGTAAAGAGGATATACAAATGACAAATGCATTACTCAAATGTTGTGGCATACATTCAGTTTCAAAATATTTGGAAGAAAAAGGTGGCAAGGCACTGTCATATACAATTTTGAATCATTTGAAATAAAAGCTACAAATCTTTGTCCAAATTCTGAAAATAAATTTTACCTAGCTCCTCCTACTTACTAAATATGTCAGTTACCAAAAATTACATTTTTTATATTGGTAAACTTCTTCAAATATATATATAATTTCATCTCCATTTCTTTCAAGCTGCTATAATCTTAGATTATAGTTACCACTTCTCAGATTTCACTATTTATGTATACAGTAGACAACATGAATTAGTGGAAAGAATGTGTGTTTGGAATCCTGAATTTTAGCTGGGCTATAAATTCTTACTTAGTCACTGGGGTATCTTGGATGAGATATATATTTTCTCTGACTCATTAGTGAAGTAGAAACAATAGGAATAATACTCCTGGTATGAGTTAAAATTTTAAAAATGTTTAATATTTTCAGGTACTTCAATGTTATTTCTCTTTCTTTGCTCTTTAATTTATGTAAAACAACAACAACAAAACAACAACAACAAAACAACAACAAAAAAAACCCAACCTTACAGATTTTCTCCAGGTCCCTTATGGAATCATTTTCTTTTATGTCTATATATAAGTCTCCAAATTGCCCTCTTATGCTTTAATTTCAAAAGCTTCATACTGCATGTTGCCACAATTGTATGATTGTTCCCTTTATTATAACATACCCTGCATTCTTTGACCTGTTTGAGAATTTTTTAAAGAAAAAAAAATGAAGCAAAAACTAAACCTCAATAAAATACTTTTTGTTATGACAGATCTTTGAGTATACCATGGTTGAAACATACCCCCTAAAACATAAAAGTTATATGCAATGAAAACCTGACAAAACATCTGTAATTTATAATTTAGCATTAATTGTTTAATTGAAATGTACAGGTAATTCTAGCTACTTTTAACCTATTCAATTTTCATTTAAACAAGGGAGGAAGGATGATAGAAAGATTATTAAAAGAATGAAAGAAAGAAAACAAGAAAGGAAATTATAAAAGGCCAGCACAGTTAAAAAATAATAATAATTGCATTGATTAATACAGTTTGGAGTATTTCGTTTTCCACTTTTTGGTAAATTACTGCATTTCTTGTGAAAAGTTCAAAATTCAAAAACAGTATGAGATTTCAATATGCTTATGATTTATTTTTGAAGGTTTACTAAGAGCTACATTTGTTTAGTTAAAACTGAATTCATGTACCCAAAACTTTCTTCCTGTTAAAGGTTTTACCATTTTCTTTAGAAATTGGCCTGAATTAATCCTTATATTCTAGCCCTGCTGTAATCCCATTGATGCATTTCATATTAATTACATACATCTTTCTTTTAGAATCCCCTGAAAATCAGTTTCCAAGCCCAGTAGCCCACATAGATGAAATATAATGGTGCATTGCATCATACAATGTTACTTTCCTGGTCCATTTTGAAATTGCCTTTTTAGATAAAGATATGAGTCTCTGCATAAAAAAACTCCCTCTTCCAAGCAATAGTGATTTCCTCCAGTGAAAATATTGACCTAGTATTGGATCACTGAGTTGTCTATTCTTACTGACATTAATATCACTCACTCTTCTTAAAAGTGTGAATTTATCACTATTACACAGTATGGAAAGCAATGTATGGAAGCAATGATAAATTGATTGAATTCAACATTTTGAATTATGGATACAAAGAACGGTCCAGTTATTAACATTTATCTTGTGCTGCATACTAAGCACTATACTGATATTTAAATCCTCCTTTTAGATAAGCAGTTAGGAAATATTTCATACATTTCCTTATTTATAGAAATACTTCAAAAATGCAAACACCAAACAAAATGGTGGGTCATCATGTTTAGAGTGTTTAATCAGTAAGTGTAGGAAGATCTTGCTTTGCACAGGAGTACAATACTGTGAAAATGAGAGTGCAAGCTGAAAAGATGCAAAGAAATCTTAATAATCAATGAGAAAATTTATGTTTTTTTTTTTCTTGGCTTTAAAAAATTTTGTCAATAGTTAAAAACTATTATTTAAAGATGTGTAGGGACACTTCTGGTGAAGATGACAGAGTAGGTAAACACTGTGCTTGCCTCCTCTCATGGCCACATCTAAATTACAACTATACTACAAAACAATCATCATTGAGAATCTCCTGAAGTCTAGCTAAACAAAAGTCCTACAACTAAAGATATACCAAAGAAGCTACATTGAGACTTGTAAAAGGAGCAGAGACACTGAATGGGTTGGTTCCACTCCCATGTGTGGCAGTTAAAAGTTCAGAGGGCTATCTTGGCTGTGGAGGTCCCCCCTGAGTAATGAGTCTCCCCAGCCCAGGGCTCCAAGGCTGGAAAGAGAAGTTCCCACAACTTCTGGCTGTGAAAACCAGCAGAGATTGTAACTGAGTGAGACAGAGGGTGGCTGGAGTCCCAGGTGCCTCTCTTAAAGGGTCCACACAGGACTCACTTGCTCTGAGCTCTAGCACTGGGGCAGCAGCTTGACAGGCACCAGGGACAAAAAAGGAGGAACTGAACAGTCTTGCTTCAGGGCAAGGGTGGGAGGGGCTTCTTTCTCCCACATAGAAGTCCTGGAAGAGGCCATTGTTGCTTTGTTGAACCATCTCCCTACCCATCATGGGGACACAGGCACCACCATATCTGAGTTCACATCAACCTGGCTAACACTGATTGCCCTGTTCTGGTGATTCCCTGAGAACACACCCCACCCAAATTGTGATCCTACTCAAGACACTTCCAGTGTGTTTTCCATATAAATAGCCTGTCTTAGTTCATGCTGCAAACTTTCCTAATATCTCTCAAAGGTTCACAAACCCCAAACAAGCAGCATCTGGCCTTGGTGTACCCCATACCTCTTGCGAAGCAGCGCCAACTCTGGCACTAGCAACAGGTGGCTTCAGCTCACAGCTTATCTTTTCCCAGGCACTTCCAGACCCAGCTCAGCTGGCAGTCATCTGCGGAACACTTTATAGCCTGTCTCAAGTGGCCCTGGGCAGGGCAGAGCAGCATCTGACTGTGGCCTGCAGCAAGTCCCCTCCTAAGAGGCCCCAGAACTGATATACTCAGTGGCCAGCTTCAGACCACACCAGAGCAACACCTAACAGCCTCCATAAATGACAAAGACAAAAGGAAGACTGGGAAAGCACCAGAGCCCTAAAAAGTGAATCCTCCTCCATAGAGTCAGTCCCTGCACAACAGCTCCTCCACTGTGGTCACAGTCAGTACTCTCAGTCAATCAGGCTGATGTGCTAACAGTGACCAAGGTTCAACTAAAACATGCAGGCAAACATAACCCACACAAGGGACACACCTGGAGAACCTGACTATGGTGACCAGGGAGATTGAGCCACTTGACCCCACAACACACCTACTACATAAGACCAGTCTACTAAGACTGGGAGATATAGCAGCCCTACCTAATACAAGGAAACAGACACAAGGAGGAAGCCAAAATGGGAAGACAAAGAACTGTGTCCCAAATGAACAGAACAAAATTCTAGAAAAAGAGCTAAACAAAATGAGACAAGAAATCGACCAGATGCAGTATGCAAAACACTGGTTACAATAATACTCAATGATCTCAGGGAGAACTTCAATGAAAAGATGGGAAACATAAAATTAGAGAGAGAAAACATGAAGAACTAGACAGAAATTAAGAATACAATAACTGAAATAAAGAAGACACTAGAGGGAATCAACAGTAGATTAGATAAAGCCAAGGATCAAATGAGCAATTTACAAGGGTAGGTAGCAGAAAACACCCTTTCAGAGCAGCAAAAAGAAAAGACTCTAAAAAATGAGGACAGAGTAAGGGGCCTTAGGACAACATCAAGCATACGAATATTCACATCATAGGGGTCACAGAAAGAAAGAGAGGGACCAAGGAATTGAAAATCTATTTAAAGAAGTAATGATAGAAAACTTTCCTAACCTGGAGAAGGAAATAGAAGTACAAACCCAGGAAGTGCAGACAGTCCCACACAAGATGAACACAAACAGGTCTACACCAAGACACATCATAATTAAAATGCCAAAGGTTAAAGACAAAAACAGAATCCTAAAAGCAGCAAGAAAAAAGCTATTACTACCTACAAGGAAGCTCCCATAAGACTGTCAGCTTATTTCTCAACAGAAACTTTACAGGCCAGAAGGGATTGGCAGGAAATATTCAAAGTGATGAAAAGTAAGGACCTATAATCAAGATCACTCTACCCAGAAAAGCTATCATGTAGAATTAGAGGACAGATAAAGAGCTTCCCAGACAAGAAAAAGTATAGGAGTCATCTCCACTGAACCAGAACTACAAGGAATGTAAAAAGGGATGTCTTTTTTTGTTTTTTATAAGATATTTTTTTTAAATTGGGGAATCAGAGAAGAGGAACAGACAAGTTGCTGTCCTTTTGTTCTTCAATCTAGTTGCAGAGAATGTTGCTTCACTGGCCCATGTTCATATTATCATTGAGCTCTTTCTGGGTGGGGCAGATAGGTCATCAGCCTCTGGACGGCCACTCTCGGCTGCTCTTGGCCACTCACACTGGCTGCCGGCCACTCACTGTAGCCTATGGCAGCCCACTGCAGCAAGGGCTGCAGCCTATGCCGACCCTGGTGACTCATGGCAGCCCAGCTCCAGGCGGAGCTGTTGTTCACCATCTTAGCTGTAGAGGGCAGTGTCACTGGCCCTCATGTGTGGGATCCAAACTGGGGCCCTGCTGCTCAGAGCTGGCATCCCAAGCCAGCTCTTAATCAACGTGCCACTCGGCTGGCCCTAGAGGGATTTCTTGGAGAAGAAAGAAGAAGAAGAAGAAGAAGAAGAAGAAGAAGAAGAAGAAGAAGAAGAAGAAGAAGAAGAAGAAGAAGAAGAAGAAGGAGGAGGAGGAGGAGGAGGAGGAGGAGGAGGAGGAGGAGGAGGAGGAGGAGGAGGAGGAGGAGGAGAAGAAGAAGAAGAAGAAGAAGAAGAAGAAGGAAGAGGAGGAGGAGGAGGAGGAGGAGGAGAAGAAGAAGAAAGGAAAAGGAGGAGGAAGGATCAAAAGTATGAATAATAAAATGGCAATAACTCTGTATCTATTAATAATTACTTTAAATGTAAATGAATTAATGCTGCACTTATAAGACATGGGGTGGCTGATGGCAAAGAAAACAAGACCCTTACATATGCTGCCTACAAGAGACTCACTTCAGATTGAAAGACATACACAGAAAGCTAAAGGTATGGAAAAAGATATTTTATGAAAATCAAAACAGACAAAAAAGCTTGAGTAGCAATATTTATACCAGACAAAATAGACTTTAAAACAAAGGCTATAACAAGAGACAAAGGACTCAGTAATTCCACTTATGGGTATTTATCCAAAGAAACTCAAAATGCAACATTAAGGGGACATGTGTATCTATATGATCATTACAGCATTATTTACAATGGCCAAAATGTGGAGGCAGCCTGGATGTCCATCGATGGATGAATGGAAAAAGGAGAGATAGTACATATATACAATGGAACATTACTCAGTCATAAAATAAATAAAATCTTACCATCTGCAACAACATGGATAGACCTAGAGAATATTGTGCTTAGTGAAGTAAATCAGACAAAGAAAGGCAAATACCATATGATTTCACTTATTGGTGAAACCTGAAGAACAAAATTAATGAACAAACAAACTCATAGATACCAAGAATATTTGATGGTTGCCAGATGGGAGGGGTTGAGGATGGGTGAAAAGGGGAAGGGATTAAGAAGTACAAATTGGTAGTTACAAAATAATCATGGGGATGTAAAGTATAACAGAAGGAATGCAGTCAGTAATACTATAATAACTATGTATGGTATCAGGTGGGTACTAGATTTATTGGGGGGGTCACTTCATAAGTTATATAAATTATATAAATGTCTAATCACTAATCATGTTGTACACCTGAAACTAATATAATATTGTATTTAAACTGTAACTTAAAATTTAAAAAATTTAATGTAAAAAATATAGAGAGAAATAAAAAATAGTATAAGTATCATTACTTAATACACTGTTATTTAAAACACTAGAAACTGATAAAGCATTTTATTGTGTTGTAAAAACTTAAAAAGAGTAGTTTGAACAGTGCTTGTCTCCTCATCATATAATTTACAATATGGAATGAGCATCCTTTCTATGCCTTGAGCAATTGTCATAATCCTTTCTAAATTTGAATCAGTTTCTAACATTTTATTCTTTTCACTTTCAATATCATGATATATCTCCAAGGTTCTGTTTAATGTGAGTTTCAGCTGGCGTCACTTTTTTTGGACATGTTCATTGTTTTCATCACAACCAATGTTCTCATTTATGTCAATAAAGTTTACCCTAACTAAAACCTCTAGTTGCATATGTACAGTTTCATGAATGGTGAGACTACATGCAATCTCACATCATTAACATTCTAATGATTAGTTATTTCTTCTATAACTCCATTTAGATTCAATTCATATTTCATGTTTTTGTTTATCACCTTTGATTTCTTTGCTGCTTTACATCTCTTTTTTTTTTTTTGTGCCAATTTCCCACTTTGACTATCCTTTTCTGTAAAATATCATATGGATTTATCCCTGGGAAACAAGGAGGCAACACAATAACAAACGTTTCGGTCTGTGTATGAACTGAGTAACAGAGGTGTTGTGACCACTCGCAGACAGACTTTAAAGAAGTGATGTGATTTGTCTCCAATCATGAGGCACATCTGTTAGACAGTGATTTGTGGATGGAGTAGCTAGCATAACTAGCATAAGGTACTTTATGTAACTACTCACTGTCAACAGACCCTGCTAACTGAAATTTGGATTTGTTATTTGGAGAATTGTGTTACTTAACTAAACCGTGGTAACTGAAATGTGTGCATATAGGACTGCCTGTATTTGATTAACTGTTTAAAATATAATACATATGATTTTTAAAAGTATGTACCGATTTACTCTTCATCATCACCATAGCTAGAGTCTATATTTGCACCATAAAGATATATTTTAAGACTTAGATATTGAAAAAATGCTGCATATAGCTGTGTGAATCAGTTATAGAAATACGCATAGCATCCATAACATATAGAACCATATTTCTAAACCCCAGCAAAGGGACCGCTTTGCCTAGCAGGCCTATGACTTACTCAGCAGCCTCTGGATCTCTGCAGTCACTTTAGGGGGCAGCAATTAACCACTAGAAAATTCTGTGGGACTTAGTCTCTTTCTGATGTAATTCCCTTTAGACTCATGGATCTGCATCCTTTTTCTGAGACTGTCATCATTAAGAAACATTTATTGAACAACCCCTCTTTTTTTATGTAGTATATCGGTGTTGGATACTATATGTTCATTATTTTGAATCTTAACAATAATGCTGAAATGCAGGCATTAAGTCGTACCTGTAATGAACAGATATGGAATTAAAGGTGCAGAGTCATCAGGTAACTTGGGCAAAGTTACCCATACAGACCTCTTGCCTCCACATCTAGGCTCACCCCTCTAACAGGGGTACCACTCTTCCCAGGTAGGGTAAGTCTTTCAAGGACTGCATGGGGATAAACCAACGGATGGATCCTACCTGGAAGAAGGATGGGATTAAAACCTGTTCTAATTTGTGAAAAAGAAATTTGGTTAGTATCTACCCTACAGCAAACACATGGAAATCTAAAAAGCAATTTTCTTCCTTCAGATCCGCTCTGTTGATCAGTGACATAAATCTGCTCTAATGTGACTACTCTCTCTTACTCTTCCTCCCTCAATTCTGCAGAATATAACAAAGAAATTAAAATCTTTTCAGAGCTTTTATACCCCAGATACTCTGCAAAAATGAGCTCACTGGGTTTTATATAAATACAAAGGTTTTCCATTTACAGTACCTTATTTGTTTTCTATGTGTTTGCTTTAAGGATCACTGCTCATTTTTCTGTAATTGATTAACCTATTTATTAAGAAAAATCTAAGTTAAAATTGTAATATATCTTGAAACGTAATATATTCTGACAAAGGAAGATCAAAAAAATGTAATTCATAATTTTACCATATGACATTGCCTTCCAATTTTCTGTGCAATATAAAATTTGCTTTTACTTTTAAAATATAATAGATTGTATCTTTTTAATTACCCAATGATGTGGAGGTAAGGAGCTGCATTTGAACTTTTTTACTAAATGTCTCCAAAACAAATTTTTAAAAGGAAGGCTTTTATGTGCATAAGTCTTGAAGAGTGTGGATATGATGATACGTGAGAATTTTCTCACTGTATTTTGAATACGTGGAAGCTATAAAGTTGAGAAACTATCCTTTACCATTTGATGGAGGCTATTTTAAGGCAAAACGAAACACAAATACTCATTATTATTTTCTCCTATAACTCTCTTATAGTGTTGTTCTCTGATAATACACACTTCTTCATCTTTATACACTGCACACGTGAGCTTATCTGAAACTATCCTCATTCTTGCAACTATTTTCCATTCCTCTTTGTTAGGATGTCATTTCTCTTGTTTAAAGTTAATCCTTCCACCTGTGCCCTGAATTTATCCTCTTATTTCCTCTTGGTCTCTGTTTCATCAATTTTCCCTCCACTCTTCTGTATCTTAAAACCTTTGCATGGTTATTCTTGGTCCTCATTATATACACTAGCTCAAGACTTGGTATCATATAAATATGACTATATATGGCAAGCCTAACTTATTTTCTCTCCTTTTCTCTTCAGCCAAGATTACCGAAAGAATTATCTACACAACAGTGATCTTTTTATTTTATCAAATCACATTCATTCTTAAATTGGATTCTGCTCCTATTTTCCCATTGAAGTTGCTCTAGAAAAATCATCAGTAACTTCCAAAATGCTAAATAGTATGAGTATATTTCAAATCCTATGTTTCTGGGCTTTTCTCCAGCATTGACCCCTGGGGATGACCCTTCCCTTGAAAGTCTTTCTTGTGTTTCTGTGACGCATATTTCTAGTTTTCTCCTTCCTAAAATTTCTACTTCTTTCAGCCTCCTTCATATTTTTTTTTCCACCTTGACTACTATATGTTGGTGCCACTATCTTCTGTTATCACTGTACACAAAGTTCTAAATGATCTTATCTTCACTTATTCTTTTGTCTCTCATGGGCATGATAGAAACCCCATGTATACCTCTATCCAGATCTGTCTCATAAGCTCCAAACCATAATCTTAAAATGTCTCTCGTACATCACTAGACATTTCGGTCTTTTTATAAATTTATTTTAAATTATAATTGACATACAATGTTACATTAGTTTCAGGTGTACATTATAGTGAGTCAACATTTATATACCTTAGAAAGCAGACACTTCAGTCTTAATTCCCCTATTCCCTCCAACACAGCTCTTTCTTGTTCTCCTTATCTTAGCCAATGGTACCACTATCTACCCAGTACTCCAAGTTAGAAATGTCCAAGAGTTCTCCTTACCTCACCCCTCTTCCTCACCTCTCACATGTCCTGAGTTATTGATGTCTATTGATTCTACTATGTAACGGTACCTCAAATCTGCACCTTCCTCTCTATTCCCATTTCATTGACTAAGGAAGACCCTAATTATTAGGGGAGTTGACAGCTGTCATGAAATCAGGTTTTATCCACTTTGTCCTCTAAATCTACTTCACACTGCCATTGGAATGGTTTTTAAAAACACAAAGATTTTCTGTTTAAAGTTCACCAGCTGCCCTGAGTTATATTCAGGATTAGTTCTTGTCTCCTCATCTGGTTGGACCAGGTTCTTTTTGTACCCTGCCTGCCTTCAGGGTTCTTTTCTTCTGTGGAAATAATGCTGCAAGGTAGGTAGTAAGTGTTATTTTACTCTTAAGATGAGGAAATAAAGGCCCAGAGTCACTAGGTAACTTTTCCAGAGTCACACAGTTGGGAGCCCCTCCTCCTAACCTCCTGTGAGGACACGTGCATTCTCTGTACCAGCCATGCTGACTCCCTGGCAAGTCTTCACAGGTGCTGTGCTTTCACACATTTCTGTGATTAGGTCAAGGATTTTCCCCTGCTAGAATATTCTTCCTCACACATTCATTTCACTGCATTCAAGAGACAGCTCTAGTGTCACCCCTTCTCCGAATCATTCCCTAATGTCCCAATGATGAACTAACATACCTTCCTTGTTCTTCTTCCTATTTTGATAGCATTGAAACAACTCCTGGTTTTCTCTTTACCATAATCCCCAGTTCATTGTCTCACATACTAAACTGGAACTCCTTACGCACTGTGGGTGTGCCTCACTTCTGTGTCTCCTGCACTGTGTGCTGTGACTGGAATTTAATAGCACCTCAGTGCTCATTTTTTAAATATTGAATGGTAGAGAAAATCAGTGATTTTTTCTTACTTGTAAAATGAGAACTTGGGCCTCCATGGTCACTCAGGTCCATTCTGTGACACTGTGATTACCACTTTTGTGCAAAGTTCGGTACACATTCTTAGAACGTGCAATTATTCTAGGTTCTGAAATATGGTGCACTTGTGTCAAATGTCATTTCTTTAGGACATGCAGGTGTTGATTAATGTTACTGTTGTGATGTATATGAATGGGTAGGCATAAACTGAGTTTATACATGTTCATGGAAAGACAATGTAGACAGAGGTAAAATATACACAAAAGAGAATGTCAACCGATCAGCATGGACATGAGGCTGTCATTCTGACACTCAAACAACTGGTGGGTTCAGTCAATAAATGAAACTATAGGCCAGTTTGGTTAAAAGAAAAAAAAACGACAAAATGAACAATTCAAGTTGATAATTTCATTAAATGAAATTTCACTAAATTATTTGACCAAATTAATAAAATTATCTATGTTCTCAAAACTCATGGGATATATATATATATATATATATATATATATATATATATATATATATTAGTTGAGAACATTAAAAGACACAAAGATTATTTTTGAAGCAAGAAATCTAGAGATAAATAATCATGCAGATTTCCTTCTAGGCTGTCACATTTAGATCTTAAAAGGGGGTTAGAAAAGAAATTCAGTTTAGAAATAAAAAACTATTTAAGTATTTGACTTGAGATTCCTTTGTAATTGTCAGGTGTAGCACATTAAAACATAAATAAATTTCTCAAAATCAAATTTGATGGGTACTTCGTTTATAGGTTTTGCCCAGTCTAGGTAGCAGATTTTTTTATTCTTATGGAAAAGTGATGCCCACTATTTCCAGGTATAAATGTATAGCAATAGGACATTAACTGAAAAGCATATAAAGTTAAACCCATAATAGTTAATTGGAAAAATATAATATTTACCTGTTGACTTATATAGGCATTTTACTATACATAAACAGAATTTATGGAGAATTACATAGCTGCATATATGCTGCATAGAAAAATGCATTTATAATAAATAAGGAATATGGGACAAAGAATAAATAAGTGTAGAAAACCATATAGAGGGAGAAATATGTTGAAAACACAAAATCTAGGTAATGAGGCCCTGCATATTTGCTCAAGGAAAAACAACAAAATTATCATTTCTTTAAGAGCAGAAGAAAATAAAATCAGTAACACAAGTCACAGCATCTGTAGTGGAGAAACAAGTCAATTGTTTTGGTAAAGAAAATTATTCCTATAAACACTGAATTACATTTATCCTAGAGGTCTTCCTTGAAAGGATATTATATGATTAAAAAAAAACAACCCATAATCCTGACAAAAACTTCAAAGGAAGAGCACAGAAGCAGCCAAATCCTCAGGCCTATTTGAATAACTCTAAATGGACTTTATATAATTATCCCCTGCAATGAAGTACGAGCGTGTTCTGCTTGATGTATATTCGTGTTCTGTGTAGATTAAATCCTTGCCCTTTTGTAGAGCTATAGCTCTGAAGAGGCTAAAAACATACTCAATTTCATGAATCCTACTTGGAAAATCTCAATCTATCATTCCATTAATAGAGATGCTAATTTTTACAAGAAATGTAATTAAAGAGCTCTGCAAGGTATTATAGTTTGCTCAAAAACTCTGCTGTGCATACAATCTGATCTTTAGGCAAAGAAGAAAGGACAAACTAAATTCTCAAATGAGCCAAAACTTTGAGAAAGACATAAACTTGTTTATCCCAAGTTTCTTTTAACATTTATAATAATAGCAAAAATATCTTTTGGAAGTTCAATTCTGCCTTTATAAGTGAATAATAGGTAGACTCTTGCATCTAGGAATATCATCTCTAATCCTAGCCTCTGCCTTTTGGCAAGCAAATACGGCCAAATAATGTAGCGGATCCATGGAACAGAGACAGTATTATCACCAAAAGTTACAGGAAGCCTTTCCCCAATCTCCTCCCAAACAATTTTTATATGACCTGAAACCTGGAGACTCGGTCTACTTGAAGAGATGTCAGAGAAAAACTTCTCTGGGAAAACAAAAAACAAAAAACCTTATCTGGTACTGTTAACAAATAACTGTTAGCAAACAAGTAAAAAATCCAAGGGATTGATGGATGCATACAACTGCAGAATGTCATGTGACTTATGTTTTGGGTTGTCGGAAAAGTCATGATGTATTTTTTCTATGTTTTTCGTTGCAAAAATGCATCATGTCTTTTTCAACAACCCAATAACTTCATTCTTTACTAACATTTGGCCTCGCTTGCCTTGACTCTTCCCTTAAGGAATCAATCAACGCAAAGTCTTATACTGCTACTGATAACCTATCCCTAATACTTCTGAACCCAGCCTACAAATGATATAGTAATGTAAAGCAAAGTAAGAAATGTGTACTCAGCTCTTCTTATAGAATACCATTTCAGAATTACCTGTGTAGTGTTCTGCTATGTGGCAGTAAGACAACAGAATTGCTTTCTCATATCGTTAGTGGTTTCTTTATCTGAAAAGGGCATTTTTCTCAGTGATAAACAGTAACACCCATATCTATATCTGGAGCATTTATTAAATAACTTTGGAAGGTACACTTGTGGAAAAAAAATTATCAAAGCTATACAGTGGGTATTTTAATTGTTTTGTACATGTTGGTAACAATCGTTCATAAATCTTGTTAGGACTAGATAAAGGAAGAAGGGGAGAAAAGAAGGAACAAAGGAAAGAAGGAGGGGAGGGAAAAAGAGAAAAAAGAAAGAAAAATACAATTTTCTATCTTCTCGCTAGGAAATCTGGATGAAAATGAATACAGCAGGATATGTGAGAACCAAGAAGCATGGCAGATGTAGTTCTTAGCACCTCCACACTTTGATGTACATAAAGTTCATCTGAAGATGTTAGCCCTGTTCCCCAAATTCTATGTCAATAAGCTTGGGGTGGGAAGCAAGATTTTAAAGTAACTCCCAATTTTGTTGCAAGCTGTCTGAGGACCTGACTTTGAGAAAAACTTCCTATCAATTTGTTAGGGGAACAAGTTCAGATCAAGTCAGATTTTTTGTTTGTCCCATTCTGTTCCCTTCTTCTATTGGTGCAGAGATGTTTGCTGTTTTTACAGTGTTCATATTTTTAATCGTAGGTAATTTTAGGGTTTATATCTACTGTTTTCTCAATATGCACTCTTTAAATGTTACTATGTTTGAGTTGACAAAGGTAAGAATAATTGCATTATTTATTAAGAAAAATGACTGCAGGATGATACATGCCAGTGTATATCTCTTTACAGATATCTGAGCCTTCTGTGTTGATATTTTCTCCAGTTGATATCTGCTCTCTGTGGGATTAACATTCTTTTGTTCATTATAGTGAGGGAAGGACTGTGTAAAAAATTCTTCAGTAGAGTAAGTCACTTCCAGCCTGGAAACACCATGCGATTTCCCATATAATTTATTAAATATCCCTGAAAACATCAGGCAATGGCCATTACCCACTTTTGGCTCAATATTGTACAAGTTATATTTATTCTTAGCAACCTGCATGTTGCATGAGGGTAAGGAACCATAGCACTTGTTTTTGCCTACTTGGAAGTAATGTTTCATTTGTTTTTATTAGTCTCAGAGGAAGTGCAGAGCCAGATGCAGGGCTAAGGAATGGATGACTATATATTGACTCTCCTTTAGAAGAAGAGGCAACTTAGATAATGCTCTTTGTACTGCTCTGCCACCTGTTTATATTTTTCTAGTTCTCTCTAACTTAAGGAAATAAGTAACAATAGTTACTTTCCATCTACACCATTATAAAAAATGACTTTCAATATTTCATTCTCCTCCACCCATCTACCACTTTCAACTATTACATGATACTATTTAGCAAATAGATAAAATACAAGGGAATGGCCCACTAGGCTATTAATTTATTCTAGCAACTACAGCATAGAAATAATGCTCCCTCTATGAAGATACACAGGGGTACCTCTTTTTATTGTGTTTCACATTATTGTGCTTCACAGATGTTGAATTTTTTTTAAAAAGATTTTATTGGAGAATGGGGGAGGGGAACAGTGTTGGGGAACCAGGGAAGGGAAACAGACAAGTTGCTATCCTTTTGTTCAGTCTAGTTTTGTAGGACGTTGCTTCACAGGCCCATGTTGGTATTATCATTGCGCACTTCCTGAGTGAGGCAGTTGCTTGCTGGCCATTGGATGGCCCCTCATAGCTGCTCATGGCAGCTCCCAAAAGCACACACCAGCTGCCGGCCAGCCCCACTGCAGCCTACGCCATTGCCAGCCAGCAATTCACGGCAGCCCAGCCCCAGGTGGCGCTGTAGAGGGCACTGTCACTGGCCCTCATGTGGGATCTGAACCGGGGCCCTGTTGCTCAGAGCTGGCGTCCCAAGACACTTCTTATCCAACACACCATTCAGCAGGCCCAGATGTTGAATTTTTTTACAAACTGAAGGCAAGACCGTTCGGCAGCAAAAGTTACTACTCACTTCCTTGTGGTCTGGAACCAAACCTGCAGTACCTCTGAGGTGTGCCTGTAATTTGAAAGGTGAAATGATGACATGTGCCTAGCGCGTATTTCAGCCCCATAGATCAATTCTAAAGAGCTCTGATTCCCCTAGAGGCATTCGTTCAGAGAGCTCCAAGTATTTTTTGTGTGACTCTGTTTAGAAAAAGTTATAAATCTTTTTTTTTTTTTTTTGGGGGGGGAGGATTGCCTGAATGTACTTCTATCAAAAAAGACTATCAGTAGGTAGGGTTAAATGTAGCTAACATGATGAGAAGAACGCTTGCCAGGGCTTTATCCATACACCATAACCCACACACAGTTTGAGCAAGGAGCCTACTGAAGTTAAGATTCTTCCCTCCCACCAGAGTCTAGGAAATAGGAGCTCTATCTTCCTTAATGATTACATTTCAAAGAGAAGTTTCCCAGGTCCTTGAGAAAGGCATTCTGTGTTTCAAAACTGGCAAGAGGCTTTTTAAAGATTTATGTCTCACAGGTGCAGAGAAAGAATTCAGTACCAAGTTTTATAAAGTAAATCTTCTAAGAAAAAAGGGATCAGCATCTTGAGTCAGAAAAAAACCCTATTTAGTCAAAATGAGGGAAACAGTAAGGTTATCTTGGTCAGCTGGTTACAATTCTCTGAGTTTCTAGCATAGGAAATGACAGACATTTTAAATATGGAGGCAATGAGTGGTCAAATCCAAAAGCAAATTCATGATCTCTTTAAGCAGTCTCTTCAAGAGAAGTAATCTCAGGAATTTGATTATTCACAACAGCCAGATCTGTCCCTCCCACCCCCCCACCCCCAAGAAAAAAAATCCCAGTAATAGGGATCTGGAGTTACTCAATTTATTTGTTTTTTAGGAGCAAGGGAAATGTTAGCAGTTGACAAACTAATATTGAGTCACTCTTTGCTAAAAGAAACTTCCAGGTTATGTCCTGAGGCCAATTGTTTAAAAAACAAAATTTTCATGTGAAGCACTATAAGACCTGTAGTCATCAGGAAAAAAATGTAGTTACTTTCTAGATATTCTATTTACTATTGCAGAAAATCATATGACTCACATTTCTTTCTAAGAACTGAGGCATAAAATTAAAGGAATTTTTTTTTTAAAAAATGTAATCCAAACATTTTTCTTAATTACAGTTTCTCCATTTTTTTTTAAAAGAAAAATCATGGTGCATATCTGTGAAATGTAGGAGATGATGTTTGAATAACTTTCTGGTTCTATTTTATATTACCTGTACCTCTTGGCAGATATATTCACTTCCTGTAGGAGATCTATTTTATAGTGGCTGGAATTCAGGTAGTCCTCTCAGCAAATCAAACCCTCATTAGAGATTCTGCTGATAATGACACAAATTAAGAAGGTCAGGAAGGCCCTTGGTTGCACTAGAACAGAAGAAAGGGAACTATATTCTTACATATGAGCAGAGTATTTGCAATCTTTTGCTATAGTAAATGGTATTTTGGAAGGTCTGAATTCTCCATTCCTGAATTACGCTTTGGGCATTTTTGAATCTCTGTTAGTGAAATTGCAATTCTTCTTATCCAGAATTAAGCAATTGGGTCTATGGGAAAATTTACGATCTTAAAACACAACTCTTTAAGTTTCTTTAGTAACTTCTTACAGTCATCTTGTCTGTTACCCCAAATTCATAGAGGACTGTCCTTATCTTCTTGACCAACTTTTTTTGCAAGGTCTTCAGAAATCTTAGCTTTGGCTGAGTAAGAAGATTTGGGATCAAACACAGAATTTCCATTCATTTGTTATATGTGTTTCGGCAAGTCACTTAACCTCTACAAACTTCAATTTTCTTAAGTTTAAAAAGGATAATAATAGTAAATATTCACAAAGTTGTGAATATAAATAAGATAATGTGTGTGAAGTGCTCCATAAGTTGTAGAACACAATTCAGGTATAAAAGAAAATATGAGTGTAATTTATTTGCTTATTATAAAGTTTCCATCAAGGTTACAGATTTTGCCAGTAAGCCTTAATGCAGGATGAGATTTTTCTATTTCAACTCAACTCTTTCAGAGCTTTGTAGTGTACTTTTCTGAAGGTTATTCCAATGTCAACCTCTCTATTGGGAAATGGAAACAACCAGAAGTGGGGCATAAATATTCTAGACTCTGGAATATACTTCCCTCCTATTTACTTGATTTATGTTATATGTCTGAAAGTATTTCTGCCATTTCCTGAATTTTACCCCTCTTGGGAACTGTATCTCAGACATTGCAAGTACTTTCTTACTTATCTTTTTGCACGCCTTGATTGCGTGAGTGTGTGTGTGTGTGTGTGTGTGTGTGTGTTTTGTATGTATGTGTACGTGAGTGTGGGATATGTGGTTGTGGTGGTGGTGATAGTGGTGAACAATTGTTATGAAGATAGGGTTTTGAAAGTGTGATATATGAGGGGAAAAGGGAGAATTAAAGGATAACTTTACAGTCACTAAGTTGATTATAACACAATTCAGCAGACTAGCAATAAATTGGCAAGATCTTATAAATAAAATATGATTATTTTAAAAATAATACACAATATTTTTAAAGGCTAATCAAAAACCTATACTCTCTCCTATCTAAAGATAAACAGATGGCACAGAGTACAAAAGGAAGGCTTATATTCCTGCTTAACTTCTGGTTACTTAATTCATTGCTTCATTTACCCTTTTTTGATGTTTAGGTTCTGCCCTTCATGACATTATATTATTAAGAGAAGTTTACCTAAAATCATAGCCTTTTAGCATATACCAGGGGTGCCAAAAAATCTATACAAGTGTACACTTTGGTCAATGTTGCTTAAGCAGTAGTTCACCATAATCAGAAGTGTCTGGATGCTGATGGTAACCACTTTGAGCACCTCTTGTCATTGCAGAAGTCAAACATGATTTTGTATTCATCTTTTGTTATTGGTATATATTCAGTATTATAATTTTAATAGTTTTTTACTTTTTTAAAGTATCTATACACTTTTGGGCACCATATCTATATATATCTGTCTCTATCTCTATAACTCTATCTCTATCTCTAGCTGTATCAAAGATCATTTAATGCCACATTTAATTTCATAGATAAGCAAGGTGACCACAAACCCTGGCTTAGACATGTCATCTAGTGTAATTATTGTTAGCATCCTGTTTACTCTCAAATGTATCCCGGTTTGGATGGTAAATAATGGTCATCCTGTAGGCACAGGAAATAAAACATAGAAATGAAGGGACCTGTTGAAATCTGAAAAATTATGTAGCTCTGCCAGAGCCAGAACTCAGACCTGCTGACTTTTCCTGGGGTTTTAATCACCATACTCCAGGTTTTTGCTACTTCATCTTTTAGTCATTGCAATTCTTTTTTTTTCTTTTTTTTAAATTTATTTTTATTAGTTTCAGGTGTACAACACAATGCAATAGTTATATTCTTTACCCCCCAAAGTGAAAACCCCCATCCCCCAGTTCACCACCCCACTCCCCCCCATATCATACATATCCATCACAACTCCCCTGACTCCCCTCCACAGTATACTCCACATCCCGTGATCACCCACATATTCAGTTACAGTTGGCATACAATACTATACAACATCAGCTTCAGGTGTACAGTGCAGTGATCAAGCCTCTACTCCATCCATGAAGTGGTCTCCCTAACAAGACATGTGACTCTGACACGCCACAAAATTTTTACAACATTATTATATTCCCCGAACTGTGTTTCATATCCCTGTGGCAATATTGTAGTTGTCTATTTATGCTGTCTAATCCCTTCCCCTTCCCCCACATCTTGTCTCTCAACTAGCCACCCTCAGTTTTTCTTCTACATCTACGAGTCTGTTTACTTTGATCATTCACTCAGCTCTTCAGACTCCACACACAAGTGAGATCACATGGTACCTGTCGTTCTCCAACTGACTTATTTCACACAACATAATAGTCTCTTCACAACATTATCAATTACATTCCCAGAACTGCCCCCATCTCCCTGCAGCAACATTGTAGTCCCATCTACACTGTCCAAAACCTTCCCCCTCTCCCTCTTCCCCACTCCCTCCCAGCCAGCAACCATCAGTTTTTCCTTTATATCAATTCTTTCTGTGCTGATTTTCTGTCTAAAGGGTCTGTCCATTGGTGACAATGGTGTTGAAGTCCCCTACTATGATAGTGTTACTGTTGATCTCTGTCTTTATGTTTGTTAAAATCTGTTATATGTAATTAGGAGTTCCTATGTTGGGTGCATAGATGTTTATTAGGGTTATAGTGCCCTTCTTTGTCTTTTATTGTACTCATTTTAAAGTCTATTTTGTCCAAAATAAGTATTGGTACTCCAGCTTTTTCTTTTTTTTCTCATTTCCATCTGCATGAAATATCTCATTCCATCTGTAAACAGCATATACATGTGTCCTATTTTCTTATCCACTCAGCCACACTCTGTCTTTTGATTGCAGCATTTAGCCCATTCACATTTAAAATGATTATTGATAGGTGTATATGTATTGCCATTTTGTTATTTGTATTTCTGGTCTCCCTGGGTTAGCTTGCTTACCCCTTTCTTTTGTTTAAAAAAGCCCTTTTAACATTTCTTGCAATGCTGGCTTTGTGGTAATGAATTCCTTAAGCTTATTCTTTTCTGAGAAGCTCTTTATTTCTCCTTCAATTTTAAGTGATAGCCGTGCTGGGTAGAGCAATCTTGGTTGTAGGCCTTTATTTTGAGTCACTTTGAGTATCTCCTGCCACTCCCTTCTGGCCTGCAGAGTTTCTGTAGACAAGTCAGCTGTTAGTCTAACAGGAGTTCCTTTGTATGTAATGTGCTGTCTTTCTCTTGCAGCCTCTAGGATTCTGTCTCTGTCTTTAACCTTTGCCATTTTAACTATGATGTGTCTTGGTGTGGACCTGTTTGGGTTCAGCTTGTTTGGAAACCCTCTGCACTTCCTGGGCATGTATGTTGATTTCCTTCACCAGGGTGGGGAAGTTTTCAGTCATTATCTTTTCAAATACATTCTCGAACCCTTGCTTCTTCTCTTCTCCTTCTGGTATTCCTATGAGTCGAAAGGTGGTTGCGTTTCACCTTGTCGCATAGGGCTCTTAAATTATTTTCATTGTTTTTTATTCTTTGGTCTTTTTGCTGTGCCAACTGGGTGATTTCTGCTAATTTATCTTCCAAATTGCTAATCCGCTCCTCTGCTTCATCTACTCTACTGGTGATTCCTTCGAGTGTGTTCTTCATTTCAGTTATTGTATTCTTTAGTTCTAACAGGTTGTTTTTTATGGTTTCCCTATCCTTCTTTATGTCCTCGCTAAGTTCCTTAAACATTCTTATCATCAGTGTTCTAAACTGTGTCTCTGAAAGGTTGGCTCCCTCTGTTTCATTTAGTTCCATTTCTAGAGGTTTCTTCCGATCTTTTACTTGTGACATGTTTCTTTGTTTCCCCATTCTGGTTGTCGCTCTGGGATTGCTTTGATGTATTAGATAGATCACCAGGAGAGCCCTGGCTGGATCATGCAGGCACACAGCTCACGGCCTAACACTCCCAGGAAAACTCCCAGTCTCAGCCTGTCCCAATCAGCTGCTCGCAGATCAGGCTGAGCAGCCCAACAACCAATCACCAGCCTGGCAACTCTGCAAGCGCAGTGCAGAGAGGGGGGACCCCAGGCGGCTAGCGCACTCCTGGGTCTCAGTGAGCAGCCTGTTGGAGCCGGAGGGCACCTGCCCAGCGTTTCCCTGGCAACACAGTATAAGCCGGGCAGAGGGTGGGGATCCAAGGCCGCAGGTGCGCGTGCACGCACACACGTACTTCTGCGCCAATTCCACCAGACGAATGAGGTCTGTGACCCGATCCTCTGTGGGAGGGCCCAAGCCCGACAAAATGGCGTCCTCCCTACACCACTCGGGTGCAGGCTTCACACCAGGGGAATGATAGTCCGAAAACCTCCAGCCTTTGCACCAAAGGTGCTCAGTTCAGTCCGTCCCCGCAGGCTCCCGGGTCCGGCTCACACAGCCACTCCCTCCACCAGGAACCAGGTAAGTGCTCACCGGTGAGCAAGCCCGAGCACCGGCCCCACTGATTCTCCAGCTGCTCTTAGCCTCACCGAGCTGAGCAAAGACAGTCCTCACTAATTTACTGCCAGCTATCTTAGAACTTCTCTTCCCAGCAAAGCAGCTCTGGGCTGCTGAGCTTGGTGTGCGGCCGGAGGGTCTCTCCCCCAACCAGACAAGCTTCCCACAGCTGGGGCTTCCCTCACGGGGTTTGCCCTCTCTCGTCTCCGCCCGTCCTACCAGACCCGACGTGGCCTCCTCTTTAAGCTCTTCGTTTAGTGGTTCTGTTCCTCCAGTGTTCCGGGGACCTCCAGGATTGAATGCTGTATAATTTGTTTGTAATTTTGGTGTGATCCTGGGAGGCAGTTAACACAGGGTCTGTCTATTGAGCCATTTTACCAGAAGTTCAGGCGTCATTGCAATTCTTGAACAAATTTTAAACACAGATGGAAAGGCCAAATCCCAACTAAAAAGTAGACAGGGCGGGCCGAGTGGTGCATTGGTTAAGAGCTGGTTTGGGGATGCCAGCTGCTCGGGTTCGGATCCCACATATGAGGGCCAGTGACACTGCCCTCTACAGCTAACAACAGCTCCACCTGGAGCTGGGTTGCGCGAGCCCTGGTGATGGTGTGGGCTGCAACCCCTGCTGCAGTGGGCTGCCATAGGCTACAGTGAGTGACCGGCAGCCAGCGTGAGCTGCCAATAGCTGTGGTGAGCGACCATCCAGAGGCCGGCAAGCAACTGCCTCACCTGGGAAGAACGCAATGACGATACCAACATGGGCCAGAGAAGCAACATCCTCCGCAACTAGACTGAAGAACAAAAAACCGAAAAAGACAGCAACTTGTCTGTTCCCCTTCCCCAATTCCCCAATGCTGTTCCCTTCCCCCAATTCCCTAATAAAATCTTTAAAAAAAAAAAAAAAGTAGACAAATTCTCATACAACAACATCGACCTAAAAGAATCTAAAATATTTTTAATTGACCTCCTTCTACACTATGTGTATTTTTCTTTTACACAGAAGGTTTTTAGGACCATCTGGTGACAAAATCAAAAACTGTTTTTTAAATGTAAGTGAATAAAATTCAGCAGCTGGAGAAGAAGGGCCACTCGATTTCTTTCACCATCAAGAAATTAATCAGTCATCAAACAAACTTCAGCAGGCCCTTTTAGTTACCCAGGAATAGACCTGCTGCAAATACGTTGTTGCTGCTATGAGCCCTGGGGAGTAGAAGATCGCACTTGTTATTGCGTAATTATGTGCTACTGAAAAGAACTGGTGCTGAAAGCATATCTTGCACCTTCCAGTTTGAAGGGCTCATACTTGAAGATCTCCTCCTGTCAGGGGAACGTTTGGATAGGGAGCCAGAGTATGAATAAAGCCCTATTGTTTCTCTGCTTACTTGCTAGGCATCAGGCAGTGGGCAAACTGTCATGCCTCTGCTGCGTTCAGGCTTTGCCGAATGATGTGGGAAGATCACAAAGTCTAATTTGACACATTGGCTGTGTAAGTGTCATGTGGACCCCTTGTACATTTGCTGGAGGGCTCCTCGATGGGGACACATTTCAAAGACAATAAAGCTTATAGCACCCTGTGAAGGATTTATGCCATGCAGTCTACTGGCCATGATTTGGTTTTGTAGCAGACATTCCATTTTAAATTTAGGAATTAATCATTTAGAATAGCTAGTTTTATTGGGTACCATAGAACATACAAGAAACAATAAGGAAGGGATGACATTTCTGTACATTGTTGATTTTGTTAAATGGAAATAATAAGTTCTTATGTATTTTCTATCTTTGATGTAATTCTGGTAAAAGGGATTTTCAATTAACCAAAACTTTCTTTTGCTTTAGCATGGCCCAAGAGGTTTATAATCAAATAACACTGCCAATCATTAATATAATCCAGCATTGCAAAATTCTAATTCTAGAAATCAAATATAACATTCTTAGATTAAATGCTTAAATGATTTATGAAATATTCTAATTCTGATGAATTATATACACATATACACAGTAACTGTTATCCCCAAACTAATATGGAAAGACATTTCTGGAAGGTGAAAGTTATTCTCACCTAATAAGCTTGAACAAAACATCTAAAGAAAACTTCAGGATGTCATCATCCATTACAATTTTTTCTTTGTCCTCTAAACCTGCAGTTTTCATCCCTGGGACTTTAGAATTACAAGGGCTATTTTCATACAATACCAATACCTGACACCTACCTCCTTTCTTTGGGGGCAGGCTATTATTTCTCTAGTTAGGAGAAAGCATCCTCAAAGTCCTTGTTTGAAAGATGTAAGGTGTAAGCCAATTTGAATGTAAAATGCCCATAGGAAAGTAAGGCTGAAACTAGCATTATTATCACCACCTTAGGAATGAGAGTCTCTCTACACTTATCACACAAGTTATTTGAAGGGAATTAATAAATAAAGTCATCAGTATTGGAAATTTCTGAAAGATGCTGGAATGTGTACATTAGGAAATAGTATGAAATTATTCTAGGAACAGCAGTTTGATATCCTTAGAAAAAATACTATTCTGTTCACATCTACAAATCTACCTCAAAAAGTGACCAACCATCCCAGTTTGTCTGGGACTGAGGGGTTTCTTGGGCAGTGGGACTTTGAGTGTAAAAACTGGAGAACACCTGGGCAAAATGTGACAAATCGGGCACCCTGATAACTGCTTGCAACTCTAGTAAAAGGGAGAAGAGTAGTGCCAAATGCCCAAATGCCCCAGAGAGTGCAAGTATATTCATATCCTCCAAGCAAAGCAATAACTTAAGGAAAATGATCAATTGATAGCTTTGATTTGCAGCCCCATAAGTTCCTGCTATTTCAGATACTTTTGCCCACATTCTCCCACCCTCTCTCTCCCATAAAATGTTCTTTGATTCTGTCACTCTGTTTTTGTTTGTTGTCCACATTTCTAAAAACACTGAGTTGTTTCTGTGAACAGACTTTGAAATAAGTTCTAATATATTTTATTGTCTACCCTCATTTATCTTTGTCTAGTTTTATTCAGATGCTTCTTCTTCCATTTCATACTGTAGCTATTTTTTACAAGTTGATTCATTTTCCATTTTATGTTCTCTGTTTAGTTTTTCAATATATGGATGTGTCTTTCTTCAACATGAAGTATTTCAGACATACAGAAAAAGATTTGAAACAAAATGTAAAAGGACCCATTTACCTACCACAAAGGGTAAATAAGAACATTAAAATGAAGTCAAACCCCCTTAACCTCAATTGCTTACTCTCCCTACCCTACGAAGCAAATGATTAGAGAGGCATTTGATGTTCATCTTTCTCAAACAATCTTTACATTTTTTACTATGGATATATATATCCATGAACAGTGGGTGATATTGTTTGGCATACTTTCAATATTTATATAAATGAAATCTTATGATATGCATTGTAGAGGAGGTTTAACAATTTTCCCTTTACACTTCTAGGAGCTTGGCTGAGACCCCCATGTAATAAGGAGAAAAACAAACAGAAGGTATAACATGTATACTTCCTGCATACATGGAAAGTAACCAGGAAAATGGAGTAACTTTCTAAAATGGTCCAAGCCATCTCCTTAAATACCATCTCCAGCTAAAGATGAAAGAAAGATGATGGGGAGGGAGGAGGCCAATTATGGGAGATCCCCAGGAAAAGCACAGTAAACAAGGATAGTTAAGCTGATCTAATTCCTCCCTTCTCCCTTGAGAAGACTTTCTAGAGATCTAGTCATTGTTCTCTTCTGGTACAGTTAGGTTTGCACCTTTTTAAATGGAGACTTCTTTTATAAATTTCTCTCACAAAATAATAACTTCTTGGTTTTCAGAGCTTCTCCTATGTCTGCAGTTTCTTAAAAAATATTAGTCCCCCAAAATAAATATGCCAAAGAGGCATATTTGGGGGTGGCAAATTCTGCTTCCCTTCAGCATCATCCTGCAACTTAAATGTGTCAGTATTGTGTAGGAGAGATTTTGCTATAACAAATGCATAAAATTATAGTCTAATCACTCGAGTCTAATAGTATCTCATTTTATGAATATACTATAATTTATCCATTCTTTTATTGCCAGATCTTTAGATTGTTTTCCAAATTTTTCACAATTGAAAACAATGTTCCTCTGCACCATATATCTCCATGTGCATATGTGACGCTCTTCCTAAAATGCATACCTAGGAGGAGTTGCTTGGTCATGAGGGATGTGCACCAAATACTTTATGGAATATTGTAGAAACTAGAGTGTATGGCAATTTATACAGCCTTCAGCATGATAGGAGAGTACCCATCAATCCATATTTTTGCTGACACTTTATACTTTTGTAGAGATGGAAACATTTTCCTTCTCCCCTTCTAGGTTCTTTGGTTAGTCTAATAATTAAATTGATATTAGACAGATTAACAGCAGAAAACTTTAATTACATATGTACAGAAGCTCCATAAAACTGTGTGACCCAAAAGGAAGTGAAATAATTACTTGAAGCTTATATAACATCCTGAGCTAAGAAAGAGGGTAGGGGTCTGGGAATTGAGGGAAGGAAGGTTATTCACAGGAAGGCAGAGGGGATGTTTGGAAAACAAAGGTTGCTCTATTATACCAATAAGTTTCTTCAGTAAAAAGATACCTCTGGTAATAGCTCTCTTCCTGGTACGGACCCCTTTTCCAATATAAATTTATGCAGTTGAGGGGGGAGGTAAAGAACTTTTCCTGAATTTGCTGGGTTTTGATTGCCGTTAGCTCAAAATAATCCTTATGTCAAAGAGACGTATTTTGGGGTAGCAAAATCTGTTTTCCTTCACTTTCAACTTTGAAGTTTTCCTCATCTGTGTGTGAGAAAAGATATTTTTTTCATGGCATTTATTTGCATTTCCCTGTGTATTAGTGGGATTCAGCAGCTTTTATTGTACTTTTAGATTATTCAGTTTTTGTCTTATATGAATTGTCTGTATAGATACTGTGTCAATTGATTTGCTGGATTATTTGTCTTTCACTGATTCATTTGTAAGGATACTTTACATGGTATAGATATTAATCCATTGCCAGTTACATGATTGGCTTGTAAATAAATATATTCTCTCAGTTTGTGGCCTGTCTTTCTACTCTGATGTAGAGAAGTTTAAACTTCTTTAAAAAAATCATATTTATCATCATATTTGTTTGTGGTTTATGTTTAATTTCAGTATTAAACAGAGACATATAAGTATTACACATATTTTCTCCTAAATACTTGAAAGCACTCTTTTTAAAATTTAGGTCTTTGACTTACTGTGGAATTATTATTGTGAATAATTATAATTCACAATATTATTAAGGGGTAAGTGTGTCCCCTTACCACTATGGGTTGAATTGTGTCCTCTGCAAATTCATATGTTGAAGTCTTATCTCCAGTACTTCAGAATGTAACCTTATTTAAAGATAGGGTCTTTATAAAGGTAATTAATGTTAAAATAAGGTCATTATGGTGAGTCTAATATATCTGATATCCTCATAAAAAGGGATATTTGAATACAGATACAGCACATGGGGAGAATACCATGTAAGACAAAGGCAGAGAATAGGGAGATGCTTCGATGAGCCAAAAATGCTAAAGGTTGTCAGCAAACCATCAGAAGCCAGGGGAACGGCATGGAGCAGATTCACCCTCACATC
The DNA here is from genome assembly GCA_033961575.1 of Aselliscus stoliczkanus. NCBI lineage: Eukaryota > Metazoa > Chordata > Mammalia > Chiroptera > Hipposideridae > Aselliscus > Aselliscus stoliczkanus. Next base: position 184,667,381 of record CM066728.1, read on the forward strand.
CCTCAGAAGGAATTAACTCACTCACACCTTGATCTTGTATGTTTAGTCTCCAGAACTGTGAGACAACACATTTTTGTTGTTTAAGCCACTCAGCTTGTGGTACTTAGTGATGGCAGCCTTAGCAATCTAATGTAGGGATTCCCCAACCCCCGGACCCCCCTTGATGAATCAGTTGCCCCAGAACTACCTGCCTAAAATTGAATAGTTTATCTTTTCCTCACTTAATTGAATTACTTCATTTCTATGAAATAAAATGTTTCACATTTGTATGTCTCTCTGATCGCTCTGAAAATAAGATACATATTTTGAAAAACTACATCTTTGCATTAATAATGAAATGTGTTATTTACTATAGTTTAGTTATTATAACTTTATAACATCAACCATTTTACTTCAGGAATATTTCAGCTATTTTTTCACCATTGTTCATCCTGTAAACTTTGGAATCTGGTTGCTAACTGACCAAAAATTAAATTAAAAAGAGTCAGCATTTTTAATTGAAATTGTATTGAATCAATTCAATTTGAGGACAATTAAAATCTTTACAACATCTAGTTATCCTATTCATGATATTGTATATCTCTCAGTTTATTTAGGTATCCTTTCATATTTTAAATAAGGTTTTCTAATTGCCTCCAAAGTAGTCTGGGTTATCTTCTGGCTGGTTTATTCCCAGGTATGTTATGTTAAAAACAACAACAACAACAACAAAAACAATTGTAAGGACTATTTCTTTAAAAATATGTTTTCTGTCAGGTAGAGGAATACAGTTGGCTTTTATAAATCAAATTTAAATACAATGAACTTATTGAATTATCATACCAAGGCCAATAATTTGTTTCTAAATTTTCTTGGTTTCATAGGAAGACAATCCAATAATAGGTAAATAATGTCAACTCTGTCATTTATTTAAAATTTCTACACCATATAGATTTAATATCTTTTTTTTATTACACTGTATAACCTCTGGTACAATATTTAATAGTGTATATTCTTGTCTTCCTCCCAATCATAAAGGGATGGCTCTATGGTTTCTTTATAAGTATGCTATTTGCTATAGGTTATTTGTAGATATACTTTAATCAAGTCAGGAAGTATTCTCAAAAACCAATGTCTCCACAGTGAGCATCTCAGGGTATATTCAAGAGTAGTGTGGAAAATATATATTTGAATTTATATTTTTACCTAACATATTTAAAGACTCTATGCATTGACAGAAGTACACACACATTATTTTTAAAAACATACTTATTTTGTGGTAGGTGCTCATGTTTTGTAACTATTAAGGGTCTACAATCAAAAATATTTGGAGATCATGTCCCAGACTAACATTTCTTGAATCTGACCCAAAAACTACTTCATCATTTACTAGGACTCTTGTTAAAAATACAGATTTCCAGATAATAAACTAATCACCCTGGGGATGTGGACTGTAAGTCTGAATTTTTATTAAATCTCTAAGTTATTATCTTGTAGTGTGAAATTTCAGAACCATTGTCCTAAAGAATAATGACCAAGAAGATTCTAAAGATTTAAATTTTTCCTTAGGTTTAAGATTTTGATTCTTGAAAATGTCTCCTCTTATCATAGAAATTTACAACATGTTAGTTGCTAAGTATAAATGAGATACCTAACTTGAAAAACCCAGGAGAAGATAAAACGTAAAAATCTCATTCATCTGAATTCAATTTATCCTTTTACTATGACTAATTTTAATTGTGCTTCCTGAGAACAGACAGAAATAATCACTATCTAAGCATTGTGGGGAGAGGGGGGCTGGCTTCGATGTTAAATATCATTTATTTAATATTTTTGTGGAGGATGTGTGATCCAACTCTTGCTCAAATGCTCTCATACACCTTGTCTAGTGTAACTATAGTCTTCCCAACATTGTATTAAGCAAATTTATAGTAAAGCTAAAACATTCCACATTCCCAGCACTTAGATCAGTCTAACAAAACATTTTGGCCTTCATTTTTCATTGATTATGTATCTATATTTTCTACCAAGCCACATTTCTCCTAGGTGATCCCCAAAGATTCAGTAAGTAAAAGCTTCAACTCCACTATCCACTCCAAAGGACACCTATTTTCTCCTCCAGCTCTCTGACTAAGAAAAACAGAAGCCTATCCTCCAGTTTCTCTCTTTCAAGGCTCCTTGTTGATCTCCCATGCAGGCTTTAGTTTCATCTACCTAGGTTATTTTTCAAGGTTTCCCTTGAGTAAAATATGTAGGAGAAGAAATTTATTATCTTCTCCCCATCTCCATGTGTGGACATTTGCTCAACTGAAAATGAAGAAACTGATAAAATCATTATACTATACTACTTTATAGTGCCTTAGTGGTGCATTATAGAATATTAAGTACATTAGATAACTAGTCCCTTTATTGTATGATAAAGGTTGCTTCATATAAATTTATAGCAATCACCAGAATGTATTTGCTTCCTACATAGCATATGTTTCTACCCAAAATGTAATTTTAAAGTCTGGACCAAATACATTATTTAAAACCACATTAATATCAATTTATTCTGTATGTTAATGCTTTGTCAAACCATTATTTGGAGAAATTATTTTCCTGTTGGAAGTTCTCAGCTGGACTTCAACTATTTATTTCCTATCCATCTCTAAAAGAATTGTACAGAAAGGTTTCTCTTTCTTTCTGTCTGTCTTTTTTAAAACAATTTTTCTCTCAGAAGCATGCTGAATGAGGCAGGGAATAGATTACATTGAATTTTGTGCAGTGCTTGTAATTTTTGCTAAATGATAAATACTAGTTATTATTTTAAAATACAATAAAAAGTTAAGGCTCTATGTTCCTCACTATTGTGCACAGCAATCTATTGAGTTAATACAAATTTAATTTGTAATAATTACTTCCGTAATACATAAATTATATGGTACAGTATAATAAGTGATAATAGTACATATTACAAAATGGGCTGACATCTTAACAAAAAAACATTCTAACACATGGCTATTAAGCTGGAGGAAAACAGTACTGTGAAGTAACTACACTTGCAATTTGCTTAGAAAATGAATCATAATGCATTAATGCCTCTGAATAATTTGCAAGTAAATGAACCAAAAAAAATTACATAAATGACCAGCCATAGGTATTTATGTTATTTGGGGACAGGAGAGATGGTGGTAAAGCGGAGAGGAATTGGAAGAAAGCCTTCGGTTAATAATAAGTGCTTACATGTATGCTGAGACATCTTAACATTGAACCAGCAGAGGCCCAAAATGCAATACTTTTTATTTATTATTTTGCTGATTTGTTTGCTAATAAAATGTTATTGCCCAATGACAATGTTGAATTAACTACATAAAGATGCTCCTTAAGGTTAGCTAGATTAAATGATAGGATCCAATAGCTAAAGAATTACTTCAAAGATCATCTAATCACTCCTAAGTCTCCCACTAGCAAAATCCCCTTCAAGTCATTGCATAAAGGATACCTGTTCACTCTGTGTGGCAAATCTTCTATCCAAGATGCAAACCCTTTCTTTCCCACTAACAGCATCCTGAATTTTATCAGGGCTGGAAAGATGCCTAATTAAATCTTCACCATCTCAGCCACCCTTGTAGTTAAGATTGGCCATCTGATACAGCTCTAGAAAAAATAAGTCGTCTCCAAGAGGCTTCTGGGGAAAAAAATTATTTCCTGACAACAGGCAAAATATTTCTGTTTTTTAATTTTTTTTCTATCTTGAATGTGGATATAATGGAAGAAACTGCAGCACCCATCTTGTTGCCTTGAGGGAAAGATGAAAAGAGTTAAAAAGGGCTGGCCGAGTGGCGTGGTAGTTAAGCACTGGCTTGGGAAGCCAGTGGCCCCGGTTTGAGTCCCACATATGAGGGCCAGTGACACTGCCCTCAAAAAATAAAAGTAAAAATAAAAAAATAAAAAGAGTTACAGAGACACTGACCCTAACTTAAGAGAACTGCCATCAACTACATCATTGAAGTCAGGAATCAGGATGTCATTACTATAATCCCTCCTCATCAAGTACATTCATTTGGAAGCTCAGTGTGCTAGGCACATGTGCTCAGCATCCTTTCTATATTAGCTCATTTAATCCCCTTTTAACCTAATGAGGATACATGGAGGTGTTAAATAAACTGTTTAGTAACAGAGCTGGGATTGAACATAGATGATCTGATAACAGGATTCACATGCTATGAATCTTCACTTCTCTCTCACTCCCCACCTCCTATAGCTTACCAAATCCTGGCTGCACTGCTTCAGTACCTGGTGAGTCCTGCTTCACTCCCTTCCCCCAGCTCTGCTTTGTCCTCTCCACATGATCAGAGGAGATCCTAACATACCACGCCTTCCACACTACCTTCATATTGCGAAAATTATTTTCCTAAAATGCAAATCGAATCCTACCTCTCTCTTTAATAAAGTCTTCAGTGATGAATTTATAATTAACTAGTCATTCTTACTTGATAAATAAAACAAATTCTATATTAGACCAGCCTGACAACCAAATACCAGGCCAGTACTCTAACAACTGATTGCATTAATAATTAACTACGCTTTTGCATTATTTGCTTTAAAAAAAAAATAGGTTAAAAGAAGTCATTCCTCTCTATAGAACATAACAAATATAAGACAGAATTTTCTTGCACAAGAAATAACACAAGGGCAAGATCCTGTGCACAGGCTAGTTTTATGTGGCCTGTGTGGGGTTTTTAAGAAGAAATTGAGGTCCAAAGGTCTAGCAACAGTGGTTCTATATTCCTTTGTGGTAACAGTTGGCTAGAACTGAATAGCAGCTGCCCCCTCAACAATTCACCTTAGGCCCTGCCATGTCCTTCTGTTTTTAAACTTGGCCGAATGCACTCATTTACACTATGAGCTGAAATCATGGAGATTTGAGTTGGGGACCCTGGGTTATTGATTGATATTCCAACCTTGACATTATTATAGTTGGAATCTTAGCAGCAGCAGCAGAAGGAGCCTTGTCATTTTTACTTAGTGGCTATATGTGTACCATTGTGGGGAATATTAAGATGTCCAGCATGCCTATCATTAATCATCTAGATAAGGAGGTCCGATGTGTCAAACGTGGAAGAAAGAAATTTTGAGTTCAGAGACATCATTCATAAGCTATGCAAATTAAAATATTAGTAACACCCATATCACATGATTGTTATAAGGATGAAACAATAAAATAACATGGAAGCTTCTAGAAGTCTGCCTGGCATCTATTAGGTACTTAATTGGACTGAGGTTGCTTACTATGTGATAAGTATAGAAAAAAGTTATGGAACGCCTTTCTGAAAGCATGAACCATGAACCTAAGGAAAAGAAAATGTTTTGTTTTCACAAGCAGATTTTTTCATATAATTTTGGATTCTAAAGCCAGTTAGAGACCACTGATATGGACCTCAGGATGATATTTGATGTAGAAAATAGAAAGCAGGTATTCTTAGTGTATATAGATTTATAATCACTCAGTAGCATTTGATTGTATAAGAGAGATTAATTTATGCCACAAGCAAAATTAAGGGTAGGTTTGTAGATTGTTTACTGGAGTGTTCTCAAATAATTAAGAAAATAGTTTGGTTTCCAGGCACATAGTCCTGCTAAAGACAGTCTCGGCTCTGCAAAAACAATTGTGTGATTAACCTCATCAATATTTTTCTCAAAAACCATATTGTTGTGCTCTCACTGTTTTATAAAACCAAAATTTCTTCCAAATATGATTGTGAAACCATTCTTCAATAACTTAAAGAGTGTGCATGTAAACATAATATGTCATGATTAGATTACTAATGACTCTCATGTTAATATTAGGTAAGTAGTAAACAGAATTGACTTTGTAATCAAGGTCTTAAACAATGTCCTGAAACAAATGTCTGTGGGTTTGTATACTCAACACGATGCAGAAATCCATTAGCAAGTCATAACTAGATTCTAGTTTGCTTAGGATTTCACTATCAGTTCAATCCATTCTAGCTCACATACATATGTCTCTCTAGTCAAACAAAAGGACTCCTAAGTGCAATAAAAATATAATCAAGAAGAAAGAGGGCATTTCTATAGGAGGACAAGAAGAGAAGGAAACTAACACATTGAGTCTCTATTATGTATATATCTCTGTATGAGTTCATTTAATCTTCATATTATCCCTGTGCAGTAATTATTATGCCTGTTTTATAGAGAAGGAGCTAAGTCACACAGGTAGTCAGCTGCAACATAGTTAGAAACAAACAAACCAAATGGGATGGGGGGCAAGTGGTAATCAGATGTTAGTAATGAAAGTGTCATGATGCTGTTATTGATTGATTTTAAAAGCCATCAATTGTCTGTACAGGGACAGCAGCTTAAGATTCTTGGCAGGCAAGTTATATAATTATGTGGCCACTGATTGTAAGCTTCACTGGAGTCATAAAAGTGAATGGATAAGATTGATCACAAAAGTATAAATATCTGAGCAAATCACCACAGCATATTTTTAATATTCCATAGTGGCAGCTTTATAATATTCTCTAAGAGCCAAGCAAAAATTGATCCATGTGTATCCAACTCTAATCACAATATTTCAGAGAGAAAAAAAACCCTAGGATGCTTGATTTTTAGAATTTAAAAAACATATTGCACTATAAAACTGCCTTTGAAAGCTCAGAAAGAAAAATTCTCATTGAAAGCAAATCAGATAAGTGATTTGGTTTTATGCTCAGTTGAGTGATACCAGTTGCTTTAGCCAATTTGCTAAATCTTAATATATTTTCTAACTTTCGTCCACATAATTTTTCCTCTTGCACTTCTGCTTCCCTCTGCCACTTTGTTCTTCCCTCTTTTGTACCTCATTATCATAAAATGCACATACCACAGAGCTTTGCTATTTCTTAAAAGTGTAAATGGAGAAAATAAAGTCTTTGTTAGATGTCAGACTCAGGCTGCTTTCTGCCATTTACAAAATACTGGGCTCATTTTCATATAAGCCATGGAAATTCAGGGAGTTAGATTGCACAATGAAATGTCCTAGCAGGCTATTCCTGCATGGAATGCCACTGACAAATTTTACGACCTCAGAACCAGAAATAAACACCATTTGGTGACCATTTGTATAGTGAGGCCATTAAATGCAATGATTTGTATTTCCTCAAGGGATCCCTTAAACTACAGTGCCTTGTGTTTGCAGCAGCTTGGCAGGAGTTTTTTTTTTTTTTTTTTAAATCCTGCAGCTCATTGGTCAATAAAGTGTGTACAGAGCATGTAAGTATGAAAGAAAAGAGGTGAGACCTTATGGCTTTACAAAGTCTCTGGGAGATGCCATATATGAGTATGTAAAGTATGTTGAACACCAATCTATTAATAAGTTTTGTTGAAGCCACTTTCTCCATGGGGGAGTCTGCTTACCCTGGTTTGTCTACTCTGTGCTCTGATGCTTTGGCCAAAATAGTCTAGTTATCTCTAATAGTTCATTAGAGGGTTCGTTACCAAAGAACAAGGACTCTTGTATTGTCACAGGAAGGCATTTCAGGACATATGAATAAGCCACATGAACAAAGTCAAGCAAGCAAGCAAGCAGTGGGTTTATTAAAAGAAAGGAAATAGTATGGCACTCTCTAAGAAAGCTGAAAGTGGGCAGGCCCAGAAGAACAACTGTGCCAAAGAACAAAGAAATTTAGGATTATATTCAAATGAGGGAGCAAAATATTTAGGGGTTAGCATTACAGGCGTTCCCAGAGCGGGTCTTTGCTGACCATTCCTTCCAGTTGGGAGGAGGGACTTTTGTCCTTATTTGGCCCTTATGGGAACTGCCTTGGAGACATGGGGTGGAAATTTTTCTTGGCTGCCATGCTAATGATATCATAATCCATTATACTTAGCTGAAGTTCCCCTTGAGGGGCAAAATGGTGTCCTGGATCTGCTCTTGGCCACCAGAATCCTAGTTCTGGCTGGTCTGGTAGCTGCACTTTTTCTTAAGGATGACCTCATCCCCTCTTTCCTTTGTCTCCTCTCACCTCCTCCTTCCTTTCCTGTCCCCTCTTTCCCCGCAGCCCTATTCTTTCTGCCTATGGGAACAGGTTCATTCAAGTAGAACCTTTTAGTTAACAAAAAAGATATGATGATGATTCAATCACCATTCTGAAATAAGGACTACAACTGTTTCACCAAGGATTTCCCTTAAACAAATAAATAAATTTCTAAGAATACATTATTTACAAAAATTATATTCATTGGGGTAACCCCTTCCTATAAATTGGTAAAACCCATCTCCAATTAAGTATGGGCCTCATTTTCTAGCATTTTAACTTGTTTTCATTCTATGTGGGTGCCCCGTGGTGTTTATATAATTCTGTAGCTTATGGATGTTCTCTTATAAGTATTGCTTCTTGTATTTGCTTATATGATTGCTCAAAATTCACTTTAAAATGGTCTCAATAAGTTTATATAAAATATTTTTTCTTCCAATTTTCTCTGAAAAATGCTGGATGCCTGCTTTGCATATTACCTAAGAGATGGCTTTCTTTCTTTCCTTCTTCTTTCTTTCTTTCCTTTTCCTTTTTTTTTTTTTTGTTCCTTTCTGAGTACTCTGTATCCTGATCTCTGAATGCTTTCAGTGTCATCTAATAAACTCTAATACACTCTAATTTGCTCCCCTAATAAACTCTAGGGGAATCAGAAGAATTGAAAACTCTTTATGATGGAAAGAAAGTATTTTTCATTGGAGTCCATGATGAAGATGAGTTTCCCACATTGGACAGAAATATATGCCATAAAATACCATTACCTCTCTTTCTCCATCTCACAGCACTGAAGGTGGGGGGAGCATCACATGACCTCAAGCATAATTTACAGAACCACAACACCTTATATACAATAGAATTGAATTAGCGTGCTTATTTTAAAAGTGAAGATATTCGCAAAGCTACGATTTTAAAATGTAGTCAGTCCTTTTATTAACCAGATATTATATATCAGATACTTTGCTAGGCTCTAGGGATACAAAACAAAGATAAAGTTTGTGACTCAAAGGACTGTCTAGTAAGAAAATTATATATATATATATATATATATATATATATATATATATATATATATATATAAAACGTCAAATGTTAAAGTACAGACACACAAATTGAGTGGCTTTATAACTTGAAATCTTACTCTTCTATTGCATACTCAATAGAATGTACCTCTTAGAGCAAAAAAGAACATATTTATAAAAAGAGATAAATGACTAAGAAACAAGATAAAAGAAGCCATTTTATGCATAAGGTGTTTTATCAAAACTGAAGAGATTGAACAAATGAGTATACCTGAATCTCTATCTGCTATTAGCTCTTAAAAGGACATATTATGTCAAGAATAAAAAAGAAAATTAGAGTACAAGGACTATGGCCAACAAAAATTTAAATATATCTGAGACTGTAAACTAACTATAAAGTTGGTGTGGCAGCTTGATAATGGAAATTTGAATTTTTAATCTAGATAACAAGAAATAGCCAAAATAATTAGCATTTCCATTTTTGCTTGGATATTCCAATTTTAAGGACCTTTCATGGGATATAGTTACAAATATTTATTGAGCAAATACGATATATAAAACAGATGCATATGCAAATAACATAGGGCCTTTAAAATGACCGTGGGGTGCTTTCTATAATGATAGAATCAATATCCTTCATGACTACTTATAGGAATTTCCCCCATCATTTAGTAGTAATTAAGTTTTAATTTTCATATGGACTACATACTGTGAAGGCTATGTCTCAGTGTGCTTTGGTCATCTGTATCTCACTTTGTATCATATAACATTACCTTCTCCCCTACAAGCTACTTACTTTCCTCTTGTCTCATCTTGTGCCTCACATCAAAATTTCCGCAAATCTTTGTACCTGTCACACATTTTTTCTTTGTCTTTCCCTACCCTCCTCCACCCCTACTTCATTCAATGGCTTCTCTGAGTTCATCATTGTTTTGGCAGGCTACACTCGAGCTGATTCTTAGATTGGTTCTGGAAATCTCCACTGATGTATTTGGGTTTCCTTTAAATGCACTTGACTGTCATGTGTAGCACTTAAATAGCATCTCATGTGAGCAAAGTATACATAGTTTATTTAGAAGCCCCTCAGCTCCCTTACGGCAATAACCAAGCACAGGCTGCTAAGTTGCTAAGTGCCTCTGTTGTTTGCTACAAATCATAACATCAAATACAGCATCACACACACTGAGGAGCACCCCAAAAGCAAGTTATGCTTATGAACCCCAGTGATTAACATAAGTGGTGCTGGCTCTGGCTACCTTGCTGAAAAGTAGTTTGGGCTAGGAATAAGGGAATTGTAGAACTGAGGGAGAGCTCACAACTCTAATGGCTTTCCTGGGGTATAATTATAGCAGGTGTGGATGTATATATCATTTTTAACATTTTCACAGTGCAATCACATTTGTCCTTTTCAAGAGCCTATAAAAATGAATAAAATAGAGATACTAGGGATCAAAATCACCCCAGGAATTAAATTTTCCATAAAGGGTAAGCAAAACAATGACATTGATGAAAGTGAGTTTTTGGACTCCTTGGGATTATAATATTGAAGTGAAGGTGGGATGATTTTACCAAGACAACTCAAGAAATAAACTCCCAGAAAAAAACTGTATAGGTGGTTGTTACCAAGCAAGTGGAAAAACAAAAAACAAACAATAACAACAACAAAACCAGCAGAATTTTAGCCTTTTTTTTTCTTCACACTTCTTACTCTTCAAATGAAAGATGAAGTTCAAAATTGCACATTGCTTGTTTGAGATAAAATAGCAAAGGCTAACCCAAGTGTGACAATATGGAGATCAGCAGTACTAATTGCTCGACATCGGTTTAACGATTAGGTATCCCAACAGCTGCAGTAGAAGTGATGTCAGTCTAAGAGGAGACGTATGAAAATATGTTCAGTAGGTGAAGTGGCACCAGGGTCTGAGGTCACAGGGTCTTGAAATCAATACCAATCAATTTTGAAACAAATGAGAAGCTTGTGATGTCTGACACAGTAGGCAAGATGTCATATTTTGTATAATTGAGTTACTGATGTCACGGCAGAAGCCTTCACCTATATGAGATTCTGAGATTCTGAGTTGTCGAAGAAAGCTTACTATAGGAAGTGATGGAGAAGTATGCCATCAGGGCCATGAAAATGTTGTATGAAGGAGGGAACAGTCACAGGGGATGCTGTGCAGACCTTGTTTTCAGGGAGCTGAATGGAGTTCTGTAGCGGGAGCCTACTTAGACAGAAAATCCTTCATTCATACACACTGTAAAATCTATAGCCCAGGAGTATTTAAGTTCTTACACTTAAAAAATAATATTTAGAAGTGCTCCAACATACTGAACATTTGAGTTTTCTAAATTATCTCTTAAGAAAGAAAATGATACATTTTCAAACATGGTCTCTGACTAGCTGTTCTCAGAAAAATGACTAAGATTTAAGTTATAGGTTTCATTCTTTACACTTTAAGTACTAACAGATTTTCAGCTAGGAATTCAGGATCCTAATGTTGACATGCAGGATTATAAGACTTCCTTGAGGTTGTCAGTAGCATGAAACAAAATTATGATTTGGTTCACATAGGTTTCCCATTATGTCATAAAAGAGACATCAAAGTTTGTGATAGCTTCTCTCTCACTTTGTTTTTTCTTTCTTTCCTTGTGTTTCTTCCCTTTTCTCCCTTCCTCCATCCCTCCCTGCTTTCCTTTCTTCCTGTCTCTCTTTCATCACACAACCCACGACAAACTCTATTCTCCATGACAAGTTTCTTCATGACAACCCTTTGGTGAAATGTGAAATATTCCAAGGAACATGTGTACATCCATCCAACACATTTTTATTGAGCACCCATTTATATTCAATCCCAGGACATAGAGAAGGCAGGGCTGCCACCCTGGTGGGCCCAGGGAACAAAGCATGAACCAAGCAGGATGATTCTCCAGTCTTAAAATCTAATAGAATTTGCCTTGCTAGATTTTTGATTTGCTCAGGACCTGTGACCATTTCCTTTGTTCTGACTTATCCTTTTAAAATGAGAACATCTATCCTATTCCTGTTCCACCACTATATTTCAGAAGCACATAATTTGTCTTGTTTTCAAGGTTCATAACTAACCATTGTTACCCCCAATAAACTTTAATTAAAAAAAAAAATCAGTGTCTGTTATCATGTGCTATATATGATATAGTTTGTCCTATAAAGCCAAATAGCCATATACATAGATTCCTTTGTACATTATATTTTTTGGGTAATTTTTAATATATATATATATATATATATATATATATATATATATATATATATATATATATAAATTTTATCCTCACTCTTGATTGATATTTTGGCTGTGTATAGAATTCTAGAGTAGATTTTCCCTAAGGACTTTGAGAGCATTTTACCATGGTCTTCTAGCTTTTAGCATTGCTGTGGAGAAGTTTAATTCCATCCTTCTTCTTAATCTGTAATGGATGACGGTGGTCATGGTTTGCTGTAATCTAAAATCTTATAAGATTGTCTCTTAATTTATGGTGTTCTGAAATGTATTTGGATGAGTGTACTTTTATCTATTGTCTGGGGCACTGGAGAAGCATTCTCAATATAGTATTTTTTGTACTTCAATTATCAACACTTTATTATACTACCTTTCCCCCTCTATTTTTCCAATCCTATATGCAGGATATATTCAATGTGACTGAAGAATGTAAATACAAATAATGAATCCAAATGATAGCGCTTAAAGCTGTTTGGATGAAAGGGGTCATACATCCCTTCTGTTCATATTTTATTAGCCGAAAGCAAATTATATGAACAAGGTTTATGTCAATGAGATGAAATGAGTTATCCTCTCAAGGAATGGGTCTCATGGGAGACGGGGGAGTGAATATTTTGGCAATGATATAATCTACTACACTTGGTGTCTGTACATATTTCAGACCTGTTGTTAGCTCTGTAGCCACATTCAAGGTTGCTGGTGGATGAGCTTCACTGTCCAGTGATTGGATGGGGAGGTGGGAGTAATTATTTTAACAGGGGGACCCCCAAACAAGTTACTATGTAGTGGCATTTTTGCCTATGGTTATACAGTTTCTTTAGAAAAAAAAAATCAAAAGATTTCTCCTTGGCAGAATTTAGCCTGGCTTTAGCTGTTCTAGGAGCAAAAGGGAATAGTAGTGCAGGTCTTCCATGAAAGGTCCATTTTCAGTCACATATCGTGTTTGTTTCCCAAAATATCTTAGTCTGTGTTTGCCAGTTCTATTGAATCAAATTTCTCCAGAGTTTAACCCTTTTGTCTCCTGCCTGGGGTATTCATCTGACTACGTGGGCATTCATCTGAATAGGTGAGATTATGGAGAGATCATACATAGACTTATAAATAATTATCCTGCTTTCAGCCTTGTACTCACTCTTCTTAACTCAGGAATTGATTATCTCCAAGACCTGTACCTTTTAAAAGTCTTTTGCCATGCAATGACTTGTATCATTTCCAATATTTTCCCATCCATGCATCTGAGGTGTTACGCCTTTCCCCCAGCTGAATTCATTATCACTCCTTCATTTGCTTTCCAATGTATCTGGTATTCTCTCCTCTCCCATAATCTTTGTTCTTGTGGGTTTATACCATTTTATATTTTTTAATATCATTTTAGTAGCCATTTAGGAGGAAGCAGAGACAAGCACATATGACTGGAAGTGAAAGTGTAAAGACTTAAAAAAAGTGTAAAAGGGGGTGAGTAACGTTGAAGTATTTGAGACATCCTGGAAGTAAAGGTAATAATGCACTACAATAGCATTCAAATCCACCCTGAGACTTAAATGAAACTTGAGAATGATAACAATGAACAAAGAACAAGAAGGAAAAGGATGGACATAAATTGGGGAGAAAAAAAAAACAAACTTCCTTAAGATAATGAAATGGACATAACAGATGAGAATAAACCAACAAGCTATAATGAATATGGAATATGAGAAATGTGATTAAATAAGTAAAATAATACCTTAATAATAATCTTAATGAGCTCTTATAAGCTTGTTTTTTACACAAGGTAAAACTGCTTTAAAAAGATTCTGTAATATAAACTAGACCTGAGGGTGGAAAGCATGTTTTGTTGATTTTTTAATTTCGATTGCCTAGCAGAGTGCCTGGAAAATAATTCAATTGTTGTTGCTTGAAGGCCTCAATGCCTCCTTGATTTAATATAATTGAGGGCCATAATGCCAATTTAGTAATTTTAATACACAAAATGTGTGAAATAGGAATCTGGAATCTGCAGAGTTATTTAGGCAGTTTATTAAAACACAACACACACTAAATTTGGGAAAGGACCCAATGCCCAGGGAACTAGGATAGTGTTTACATTGGTTTTTCATTTGCAAAACATTTTATATTGCTTCTGAAATTGCTCAAAAGTAAGCTTTGTTTCATAATTACAGTTAGAATTTGAGGTAGGATCACTTATCTTACATGAAAAAAGGATGAAGATTTTATGAAATCTTGAACAAAGCTAAAAGAACTCTAATTGATTTATTTTATTATGGATACATGTATTAATTCAAAAATATACATATTGAATATCTATGTTTCAAAGCTCTTCTGTATTTTAGGTGTATAATGGAGAAATCCCTGCCCTAATGGAGATTATATAGTAATGGTGGTAGAGACACAATGAAAAAAATTAGTAAAACAATTAGCATATTGGATTGTCATAAAAGTTATGGAGAAAAACAAAGCAGAGAAAGTAGTGGTGAAAAGTGTTCCTGAAAAGTCTTTTTGAGTAAAACCTGAACTTGTTGATGTTGGGGAAACAGTGGAAGAGTGTTGCCAAAAGAGCCAATAGCAAGTACAAAAGTCATAGGATGCTATATGTTTTGTGTTTTTGAGTAATAAAAGAGACTAATTTGACAAACATAGAATGTGTGTTGGGATGAGATGATAAGATAAATGACAGAGAAATAAGTAATATAAAAAACTTGGAAGCCATTTGAAGAACTTCCACTTTTACTCTGAGATGAACAACCAATGAGAATTTTAAGTAGGGAATAAAAGAAGAAGTCCTTGTATCTGAGTTCACTTCAAATTCTAATAGGAGTTAGGATTATAAATCTTGAATATTTTAAAATCAGTAGCTAGCTTAGCTGCTACTATGCTTGCTTGAAGTTGAGCTTTTATTATTTTCCTTAAATTTGTATGCTGTGGATGGTTAATTGCATTAATGGTGTTAAATTTTCAACCCTGCTAATATCTGCATCCTTTGCCATGTTAACTATCAGGGCTTCCCTCTCTACCGCTGAATATAACCATGTGTTTCCTTTTGGCCAGTGAGAGTTAAAGACTGTAATCTAGGCAGAGGCTTGCTGTGCTTGCATTATTACGGCTTCTTGCTCATGCCTTCTGCCATAGCCATGAAAACATATGTGGTCTAGCCTGTTAGAGAATAAATGACACATAGAACAGAGCTTAACTGTCCCACTTTTCACAGCTGATGCCTCCCTAGATCAGCCAATAGGCAACCAATTTCCAGACACATGTACAAACCCAGCCAAAGTCAGAAAGCCTGACTAGGTGACCCACAGCTAAACACAGACATATAGGTGGGCCCAGGGATCACCTGGGCCAAACCTAGACCAGCTGAAGGTTGCAGGCTCATGGACTAACCAAATGATTATTCTTATATGCCCCTGAGATTTTTGTTTTTTTTTTATTGTAGAGCATCAGGTGGCAATAGATAACTGATGAACACATTAAGAACTTAAAAGAAAGAAAACACACATAACCAAAATTAAAATAAGAGAGGACATCATAAAAGGTAAAGAAGATATTTAAAATTTTAAGAGGAGACCATGCATAGATATATAGGAATAGTATACAATCTGTTTATAAATATGAAAAGTTTCTTAACTAATTTTATCAAACAAGAGTAACCAAGAGCACAAATTATAACCAAATTTAGAAAATTATAGAATAATGTTTATATATGTTGATTTAAATTCCTAAAAACAACTACAACAAAACGCTTACCAAATAGTTAAAATAATCTATCAAAATAATAGAGTATAATGTAGTAATTCCTTACTTTTCAAAACCTATTAAGGAGGCGATTCCGTCCTGCGTGGCTGTGCTGCCGAGCAGTATTTGTTTATCTCCGTCTGTCTTCTCTCCCACTCAGTGCGTGCCACCACCCATGGAAGATTCGATGGACATGGACATGAGCCTCCTGAGGCCCCAGAACTATCTTTTCAGTTGTGAACTAAAGGCCGACAAAGATTATCACTTTAAAGTGGATAATGATGAAAATGAGCATCAATTATCTTTAAGAATGGTCAGTTTTAGGGGCTGATGCAAAGGATGAATTGCACATTGTTGAAGCAGAGACAATGAATTATGAAGGCAGTCCAATTAAAGTAACACTGGCAACTTTGAAAATGTCTGTACAGCCAACGGTTTCCCTTGGGGGCTCTGAAATAACACCACCTGTGGTCTTACGGTTGAAGTGTGGTTGAGGGCCTGTGCATATTAGTGGACAGCACTTAGTAGCTGTAGAGGAAGATGCAGAGTCAGAAGATGACGAGGAGGAGGAGGTGAAACTCCTAAGTATATATGGAAAGTGTTCTGCTCCTGGAAGCGGCAGCAAAGTTCCACAGAAAAAAGTAAAACTTTCTGCTGATGAAGATGATGACGATGATGATGAAGATGAGGATGATGAAGATGATGATGATGATGATTTTGATGATGAGGAAGCTGAAGAGAAAGCTCCTATAAAGAAATCTATTCGAGATACTTCAGCCAAAAATGCACAAAAATCAAACCAGAATGGAAAAGACTCAAAACCATCAACACCAAGATCAAAAGGTCAACAATCCTTCAAAAAACAGGAAAAAAACTCCTAAAACACCGAAAGGGCCTAGTAGAAGATATTAAAGCAAAAATGCAAGCAAGTATAGAAAAAGGTGGTTCTCTTCCCAAAGTGGAAGCCAAGTTCATCAATTATGTGAAGAATTGCTTCCGGATGACCGACCAGGAGGCTATTCAAGATCTCTGGCAATGGAGGAAGTCTCTTTAAGAAAATAGTTTAAACAGTTTGTTAAAATTTTCCATCTTATTTCATTTCTGTAACAGTTGACATCTGGCTGTCCTTTTTATAATGCAGAGTGAGAACTTTCCCTACCGTGTCTGATAAATATTGTCCAGGTTCCATTGCCAAGAATGTGTTATCCAAAATGCCTGTTTAGTTTTTAAGGCTGGAACTCCACCCTTTGCTTGGTTTTAAGTATGTATGGAATGTTATGATAGGACATAGCAGTAGTGGTGGTCAGACAAATGGAAATGGTGGGGAGACAAAAATATACATGTGAAATAAACTCAGTATTTTAATAAAGTAAAAAAAACAAAAACCTATTAATACAACACATAAACTTCAAAGGTCATATAAGCAAAAACTATGTCATCATCTCAAAAGATGCCAAAAAGCATTTTATAAAATGCAAATATACTTTTGCTTAACAAAACCTTAACAAAAATGATGAATATAAATATGGATGTTTACTGACATAATGAAGGATATTAATTGTAAGCCAAGGACTCACATTATACTTGTTCTGGCTTTCCCATTAAAACTAGAATGAGATGAGCATCTGTGATAGGAGAATTCTAAGATGGCCTCCTGCCCATGGTGGATGCCTTTTGTATAACCTCTTCTCACTGAGTGTAGGCAGAGCCTGTAAATACAATGTGGTATCACTCCCATGATTAGATTATTAAGCAGTTGACCTTGCATTACTAATAAGGGGGTTTATCCTGTTGTGCCTGATCAATAGATCTTCAGACTTGCTGAAACTGTAAGATCATGATGTTTGCTGTTTTAAGCAATAATTTGTGGTAATCTGTTATGCAGAAATAGAAAACTAAAATAGATTGCATACTATCATCATTGTGATAGCACATTAAAATAAAAATAGTATAATTATCTAAGAAAAAGTCTGTAATAATCAAGTGAAAATTATTTGAACTAGTATGAGTTTATTTATATATATGAAAAATAATAAGGTTAGAAAATGACCCAATTCTTGGTAGCAATAAAATAATTTTTGTGGTTTTTTTTTTTTTTTTTTTTGGAGGACAGTGTCACTGGTCCTCATATGTGGGACCCGAACCGGGGCCGCTGGCCTCCCAAACCAGCACTCAACCACTGCGCCACTCGGCCGGCCCCATAATATGTCTGTTTTTTTGTGGGTTTTTTTTTTTTGGATAAAATAATTTTTAAAACCAAAAATTAAGCTAAGTTAAAAATAAACTGGGTCTATATTTTTAAAAATGCACGAGACATTTTTTCATTTATTACTGTCTACTCTTCCTCCAATCCCGCAATCTTCATTTGATTGGGATACACTTCTCTAAAGTTCATTAAATTGAGCTTGATCTATACACGCTCTTGGTCCTTCATATACTGTATATCCCATCTCTTATTAGTTATTGTGTTAAAAATTCTATCTTTATATGGTTTGTTCTTTAATTATTATCTCATTTCCTCTAAGATAGACATGAGAATTCTCTCTCTTTTTGCGCAATGTTTTTCTCCAGGACATCTATAGAGTTTACCTCTCAAAAAAATGTGTGACAAATGTTTATAAATGATAAGATGAAATATTATGTAAGGTTAATTATCCCTAAATTAGCTTATAAGTTCAATAGGGTATCAATGAATAACACAAGTAACCTTTAACAGAAACGCTTCATTATGTAGTGAAAAAATAACCAACAAAAAAATGAAAGTAGACTATGCAAACATGTGTGTACACAAATATGTGTGTTTTTCAATGTTTATTGTATTACCAAGTTAATTTCCAAATTCTTTATATTATTTAATTGGTGACTACATAAAGGCAGAGTGGTAAAGAAGAAATTGCAATAGAATTTGATTAACCTCTACATAGAGATAAGAAAATATAGCATTATTAAGTCATTCAAATCTAGGCTACAATATCAAATGTAGGGTAATTATGGTTTTCCCTACATATATATTAAAACAATCATGCCTAGGACACTTTGTTAAAAAAATGTCCTTTGTAAGGACTGAGAGATTAGTGGCATCACTTCCAATATCTAATGGAGGGGACGTGTAGAGGGTACAGATAATGAGTGGGGAAAATTCTTACAAATGCTGGAAAAAGATGAGAAATAATGTATAAATAGGGTATTGCCTCATAAAAACAGAGAACAAAGGTTAGGGCATATTAGAAGAGAAATAAAGGAAGTAAAAATAAAATAACAGCTGAGAAAAATATAGGACATGAGTAGCTCAATTATGGGAAGGAGAAAGGAAATCTCAACACATAAGGGAAAAATATCCATTATATGAGGAACATACATTTGCCATAAAAGGGAGAAAAAAAAGATGGATGAGAAGATAAAAATAAACATAATGACAATAGAGAAGTGATAATCAAGAGGAAAAGTCACTGAATGTCTTAGAAAGCAGAATGGGTAGTTAAAAGAAAATAAGGGTACAGGAATGCGAGAGAACTACCCATAGGAGATAGAGAATGAGAGCTGTAAAAAGGCTGAGAGAGGAGAACAAGTAGTTTTAGGAAAGAAAAAAAGGAAATGAGAAGAAAAATGACAGTGGGTGAATACAAAAGACAGTAGGGGAAAATGTAAATATACTTGTATATGAGATTGATATTCTCAAGCAATTATTATGGAAACAAATCAATGTTTTTATGATTCCGTTCCTACTGGAGGTAATAAATGTTTATATAGTCAAAAAACACAAGAATATAACCTCTCCAAATGATCACTACCCTTTTATAATTACTTTGACATATTAATTATTTAGCCATTTACTAACCATATAGAGCAGACCAATGAATGAATTAGAAAGGAAGGACAGAATCAGCCCCCTGCGTGTTTGTGTAGCACTGTCTTTCTGTACCTCCCTTTCTAGCTTGGTTAGGAGAACTCACCTCCCAGTGTGAGGAACTGATGATTAATGAGGGAGAGTGTTTGGATATCTAAGGTTCTTCATGATTGCTAAACAGTAACAACCACAGGGAAAACAGCATACCTGTGCCAATCCTATCTAAAAATGAAAAATGAGAAGCATATTGGCTTTTCCTTCTTTGTCTTTCTACAGACGAGGAAAACTTTTCATAAGTTGGTGGGGACTTCAGCATCTGGTACTCAGCCCAAATCCCAGAAATGTTCCCTACATGAGCTTCAAAAATCAACATCATCTCCAGCTGGGTGCCTGGGAGCTTTCCTGAATCAACTTTTCATTTTTTATCACTGAAAAGCAAACTCCATTTGGAGGGATGCTTGGAGGTGTTTTCAAGATGGTTTTTTGTCCCCCTGTCTGGTTTCGGTGGGTACGTCTCACATGCTCTGTGCTGCATAGCAACCTGGACTTCTAAATAAAAATAAATTTCTAAATATTGTTTCTATGTGCACAGACGTTAAGTCCATGTTCACTGTGCTATTGCCTTTGTCTTTCTTATGCAGTCCTTCTATTTTTTAATCCATTTTCGCTGACTTTTTAATTTGGTCTTCAGTAATATGCAGTGATCTCATCAGAAAATATATTAAGCACACTGGCTAAATAGCAGGGTTGGAATTTCATTTTCTTTGGCATTTTGAGATACTCTGAGTAAACTGATAGTAAAAGCTTTGGGGAGATAGACCTCCTTTCTCAGTGTACAACTTACCACTCAGTGTTAAATTATTTATTGAAATGGTTCGTTGCTGAGAATAATATTGAGAAGAAAAATGTTAAATGTGTCTAAGCTTAGAGCTCTAGCATATATTTTAAATTAGTATGGTCAGTGTTTTCACCCTTAATTCAGTCCTATCACAAATATACTGTGTCATGGTACATTTTTCAAATAAATAGGGATCCGAGCAGTGGAATTAGCTGACACTAACTGAATAGCTATTTTATGGATTTTTGTTTGTTTGTTTGTTTGTTTAAATGAATTCTCAAATATACATGTAGAAGACTCTTTGGAAATGAACTGATACAATTCAGAAATCTATATTAATACATCTTGGAGACAAATTATTAGTTAAAAAAAACACAACAAAAACCCTATCTAGGTGCAGAACCAAGGTGAAATATCAGAGGTAGAAAGGCAGCTGGGCCTAAGGATGACATACACCCACAGACAGCTCTTTAAAGACTTAGGTTCCACTTCAAGATAACCCTTCCTTTTTATTACTTTTCTGGTGCCACATGAAAGAGGGAACAGTCCCTGGAGCCAATTTCTGTCTCTCAGTTTAGTGCTCAGTGCTTCATATGTTTCTTTAAAATGTGTGATCTTTTTCCACCATCTCTAAGATCTCCTAGATGTCTGACGTTTTCACTGTTGTGATCTTTCAGTATCCTACTGAAAATTGCTCTTGACTTGTAACCTACTCTTCTGCTTTTCCCCTTCCCTTGGCAAAGTCACAAAATATGGATGCAAGTAAATATCAATAATAAAATATGAATACATATTTAGGTATATAAGAATATTCAAGAAAATATAAAGAATAAAGCTATTATTTAATATGGAACACCATCCAAAATATGGTAAAATTTTCTCCACTGCCCTCTTACATAAATGTATATATTTTAAATTATGTGGGAGCATGTACTATTCCTGTCTGTTTCATCTCACTATGATTTACTTTTTCTTCACATATTTAGCCAATTCAAAGTTATTATACACACACATACACACAAATAACAATACACCCACAAAGGAACCCTTCAGTTGGACATACAGCTATATGGATACAATGTAATAGTTTTCAAAGGATAAGCAGTTATGCCTGTAGGATACTTGCTTAGTTTTCATACCATCACATATCTCTTCAGTGGAATTAGTGTATCTCTTCATGCAAGACAGATCCATTCTGAAGAGTGATGGATGATATTTGGTTCCCACTGGAGTGAGCTGCTTTGGCCTCAAGTGAAAGAACTGAGAACAGGAAACAACCTGGGGTGTCATATTCAGAAGATGAAGCACATTTATTGTGACATTTGATGATAGTAATATGCCTTGGTACCATATTATTTGGCTTGTCATTCTTAGATCTTATGTTGCCATAACGACAGAATATGTGTGTGTGTTTAGTAGAAAGACAATCAATTTTTCCCCAGTCAATTTTTTTCTTTGATCTAAAGAACTTGCGTCTTTTCTCTGAAGTTGTTCACAATAGAGCATGATAGAAGGAGTACAAATAATAATTACAGAAACTTCAAGGAAAAAAAAAACAAAAACATGTTTTAAATGAAAGCTTTAAGCCTCTTTCTTGCCTTATGTCCCAGGACTGTTAAAGATGATTGAAGTGGTTCCTGTCTGTATCTATCATAATGCCCTTTTTCCCCTTATCAGAGAGCAACCACAGATACAAAGGTTATGCCTTTCTTGATTAATCTGTGTGACAGGGGCGAATTGCCTGGAGTTTTTTTTGTTTGTTTGTTTGCTTCTGCTTTTTTCTATAGCGTGCCAGAGGCAGGAAACCACTAAGCTTCACTAGTGACTCATAAGAAAACTTAATAGAAGGTCTCTAATGCCCACTGGCCCTACAATATCTGATTGATGTAGTCCCAAACTTAAGTAGGCTACCTTCATGGAGCCAAGCACCTCGGAGGCATGGGAGGGAGGGTGAGGGAAGGACCCCTTGTGGTCTGGCAGTGAGGAAGGCAGGTCTGCCATATTTTGCTCTTAGTAGTTTTATCTATTAGATTTATGAAGAAGATCTTTTGTTATCATTGTTACCTATGGAGGGACTATATTTGTTGTTGGGTTTGATTATCTTACTGGTTTAAAATTATAG
Organism: Aselliscus stoliczkanus; assembly: GCA_033961575.1. NCBI lineage: Eukaryota > Metazoa > Chordata > Mammalia > Chiroptera > Hipposideridae > Aselliscus > Aselliscus stoliczkanus. The sequence goes on from CM066728.1 coordinate 184,690,196, forward strand.
TTAAGAGAGTCAGACTTCCCCCTGTGAAATCCTAGTTTCCTAGACTGTAAAGTGGATTTAATAACACATATTTCATCATTCTTTTCTGAGGGTTATATTAAATAACTTAGGAAAATATTTAAAAGAGTACCTACAAAAACCTGAAGAGTGTAATCAATGCTGATTTCTATAATTATATGTACCAAATATGTGAGAGTTTCTGAGAGGGGCTTGCTGGGTTACTGCTGAACTGATGACATATGCTCTTAAACCCTGGAAGCCATTGTTCCTCATTTCAATGCAGTGTAAAAAGTTCATAAAGTTTACATTTGTGAACTCTCTTGCTTACCATTACCTATGACCTAAACCAACACAAGTAGCTGTTGAGAAGCACTATGCTAGGTAAGTAATACTTTGTGGGATTTAGCCTGCTGATATTGGGTTGGGAGTATAAAATCATTCTTTTTATATACTTTACAAATTGAAAAAACCTTTGCATACATTTTCAGGGTCAAATATGTGCACACATTTAATATTTGATATGCATATTGTATCACAGTGGTTCTTGACTATAGCTATGCATGAGAACCACCAAAGATAGTATTAAAAATATAGGTTCATGTGCAACCCAACACTGGTGTTCTGTAGAAAAAAGTGGGAACACAACCTGCATTTTGATAATGTTAACACTGTTCTTATACACAATCAGATTTGGGAATTAGAGTTCTATAATGGTTCGAGTATTTAAACTTAATATAACCTTTTGGTAAAAGTCCCATATTCTACTTTATTTTTCTTTCTTCCCATATATTTACATACATGTTTCTAAGAAAGAGACAATATGGTACCCCATGTGAAAAAATACAGGAATTATTATATTTGCTTTTATCACAATTGGAAGATATGCCAGAAAAGTTGTTCATCTGAGAGAGAAAGGTTCTGTGATGCTTTGCAACTTACCACTATCTCACCTTGTAAGAAGCATTGAATTTTTTTCAAAGTTTTCTCTTCCCTGGACCTTAATTATTGAAGCATCCTAACTATTGTGCTGTCGTCAAATTTATCTCAGCAAAAAGAAAGGTTTATAGTCTATAATTGTAGCCTATTTTCATATTTCCACTTTTGGGGCTGGGCATCATTATGTTAAGTAATTAATGAGATATGTAGAGTGAAAATATTATGGAGCCTTAAATCATTTAAAGTCTATTCAGTATTATTACCTCTTCACAAAGGTAAATAAAATTCATGATGAAAATGAGAATTATAACCTCCTCTAAGCTAATTTAACTACAGTTTTAAACATGTGTTTTTTTTTTAGGGTAGTGTCACTGGCCCTCACATGTGAGACCCGAACCGGGGCCGCTGGATTCTGAAGCCAACGCTTAACCAACGCGCCACTCGGCTGGCCCTAAACATGTTTTACATCAACTCATCAGCCCTCCCTGATAACTATCAGTCTCAATTCATAGGTGATTGATGCAACTTTATAGTATTGTGCATAACTCCTCAGATACAACTGACAGGACTGCAAAATGTGTGGAATTCTTTCTCATGCATGTAATGTGGGACTGCGTATTAAATTAGGTTAGATTGCTCCATGTTCTCTAAAAGCATCCCTCCTTTAAGTATGAGCTCCCATGCACTCTGTTTGTTTTTTTTTCTTCTGTTATGATTAACTGGCCAGATCCTACCTAAACTGGTAGAGGCACCAGCTAATAGCAGTGCTTTGAAAGAACTCAAACAGTATTTATGTTTCTCAGAGACATGTGAGTCTATTCTGTTCAGCTTGTTGTAGGGAGATGGTACATGAAGCTGCTTGAGAAAAGATGCTTCCCTGCTTACAGGAGTGGAACTCTATGTGACAATCTTTTTATCTTTTTTATGCCCTCTAATCTTTTTCAGTATGTGTGCCAGCATACTCTCTATTCTTCTCTGAATTGATTGAGTTAAAATTCTGGTTTTCAAATTTTATTAATTATACTGTTCCTTTAAAAGAAAAGATCATAAACTCTGTGTAAGGACAAATGTACCATATTGATTCTTCATTTTATCACAGTGACTATGAGACTGAGAAATAGAGAGTGTACAAAATCAATACAAAATAGGGAGTTAAAATGACTTAGATTTTACTATCAATCTGGGGTGATCTTTTGTCAGTTTCTTTATTGCTCTAAGACTCTATTCCCTTATATGAAACTAGGAATAAAGATGCTTACCCTCTGCTTTACAACATTACTGTGAGTTTAAAATAACTTATGTGAAGATGCTTTGAAATTGGGAAGTATTGTATAAGAAATAGGATGGCATTAAAATAACTAATGTCCAAACCACCGTTTCAGTTTTATAGAGAGGAAGAGCAAATGGGCTTCTGCATACAGAAGATTTGGCTCAGAAATTGGTACCAAGATTAGACATGTCTTCTGTGAAATATGGTTAATAATGCCTAACGGGACTGCTGTTAGGATTAACAAGATAAAGTCTATCTCTGGATGGCCTCTCCTGTCTTCCAAATCCATCTAGCTCAAGCTTTTGGAAGCTTTACATACTAAAAGTTTGAAAAAACAAACAAACAATGAACAACAACAAAAACACTTCTCTGGCTTTTCATAGGAGCTAGATTGCTCCATCATGAAATGTATCTCACCATGACTGTTTTTTCACTAACTCCTAGGTTATACCATAAACTTGAAATATAGGACAGTTGATTTAATTAGCTTCATATTCCCAACATCTGACACATGTCAGATAGTTAGCACTAAATAAATATTTGTGGAATTAAAGTAACTAGCTCAGTAATGGGTATCCAATTGATGCCAAATATATAAAAATTCTATTCTAAGTCTCACTCATAATATTAAAATTCATCACTTTCTCTGTTGTTTAGAAATAATAAAAAACAAAACCCTCTCTAATACTGGTATTATTACATTGTGTGTTATAACAAGAGGTGCTTTATTAAGGGAAAGTGCTTTTCTATAATAAACTGAAAATTAAAACAAAATTCCATTTCAAAAAATATATTGGAAATTATAACACATTTCTTCTTAAGATGTCTGTCCTGTATCCATATCTTTATGGAGGTAGTGTCAGTGCTATTTAAGTTCCAAACCACCTGTCCCACCCAAGTGATGAATATATCTTATAAACACACTCAGTGTGTTTACACATAGTGGAATTGTAGCTTGAATGGAAAGTATGAGATGAACTTTAATGTTTCCCAGAAATTCATAGCTGCAAAATAGTGAGAAAGAATAGAAGGAGAAAGTTTCTCACTCTGAGAGGCTTTACTTTGTTCATTCTCCAAAATTAAAATAAATGAATGCATGAATGCATGAATGAATGAATGAATGAATGAAAGGTCTCGGTCTACAGGTACATTTGGCGATCCCAAGAAGTACCTTCCCCAGCAGTCTGTCACTCCCTTATTCAGTCTCTGAATGTATACACCACCTTCTGCCTTCCCCATTCTCTTGTCCTTTTTTCTAACTCCAATCAAAAGCATGTAGAGGCAGACATTAGGGATTGAAGGAGGCAATGGTCAAGATTGTTAACTGAGATGGGAAGCTCTGCCTATGACCATAAGGAATGTTCTTTCTCCCAGACAGACATTAACAGTGCAAGACACGATAAGTGTCACAGATCCAGGAATGAAGGATCCTTCTGAGGACACTAGAAAGAGAATTTCTATAAGTTTCCTGAGTGAGAAACCTTCCCAATGGCAGCCCTGAAAGTTAGTTTTTCCTGCGTAACACACATGACTTCTTCAAGAGGAAGATAGCACTTTCTTTCATCAGAAAGAGTGAAAGTTTTCAACAGTTATTCTGGAACTGGGTAACAAAACAAATGCAAGGAATTTTCTTTTTATTTATCACAGCCAGTAGAGGTGCCCAATGCTTTTCAGTTGGCTAATATGTGAAACAGACTAGAAGGAATCAAAGAGAACATAGAAGTGAACCTATTCATGTCCCCATCTTCTGACTGGAGTTTATACTCATCTCTAATAGGGAAAATTACCTCATCAATATTCATACTTGAATATAGTAAGTAGCTGATTGTGTACATACCTCAGTTAATTGTGACTACATTTGTTTTCCTATTTTGAAACTGAGTTGTTTTTAACCCATTTATTTGATTGGAAAATTAAGATTAAGCACAAACAGAAAAGCTCAAATGTACATCAACAATAGATCATTCCTACAACTCCATACAATTGAATACTAATCAATAATAAAGAAAAACAAATTATAGTTACATAGAACAAAAGAAGAGGAAGTTGAGTAAAAGAATCCAAACACATGTACTATATTATTTCATTAACATTAAGTTCTAAGCCAAGCAAAACTAATTTATGGTGATACAATGATAGAAATAATGATAATGATTATCACTGGGGATGATTGTCAGTGGGGTTAAAGAAGCTACGGAGGGGTGGAGCCTCTGGGTGCTGGTAATATCACTTATTGAACTACATGCTTGTTACAAGGATGTAATCACTATGGGAAATTTCATCCAGCTATATGACTTGTCCTTTTTTGTTGTTATATGTGTCTCTCTTCCTTTGAAAGAGTTTAAAGTAAGTAAACACACCTGCCAGGAATGTAGTATATAAAAGAAATACCTAATACTAATTTTCTTGTCAAGCATTCTCACATTTGACATCCCAATCAGCATACTCTACACTTCAGTGGACCATTTGCCATCCTCAAGCAGCTTACTCCACACTTGATGCTTGGGCTCATCCGTTCTCCCAACCAGGATCACCAACCTTCACCCTCCCAGTGGGAACCCTATTCAATCTACAAAGCAAATTGTGAGTGACCAATTGGCCTCTCGTTAAACTTCAGAGCTCGCAATCTGAACACCTTTGAAGGACTCTATAGGATTTCTTTTATATAAATTTTGCTGCCTATCACAGTTTGTGAGCTTGCTCTAACCTTCCTTTTAAACTTTAAGCTTCCTTGAGTCAGGGGCTGTGTTTTAGCCATCTTGGTTTCCTCCCTGAAGTAGTTGGCATAGTGCCTGCCGAATAACAGGTGTGATATTTTGGAAATATTTGTAGCATTGAATTGTTCATTACAGCCATTTTTAACTATAATCTTTATAGTCCACACCACCTTCTAGGTCATCTTTGCAGCTCCTTTGAATGTAGTGATCTTTTCATCTACGGTCAAGGATACGATTACATTCAGCACTTCATTGTACAATAACTGATAAGAGCAAACTTTGGTTTCATATTTCAATCTGTTGGGTCTATCTAAAAGAAGGAAAAAGTGTTCCTTTCTTATGGAAGCAGATGTTTCAGGGAGGCTAAATTGACCTTTTATCCTTTCTTTCATTTTTCCCTCTTACTGTTAGTTTTCTTTCTTGGAGCTCCCAAGAATAGGACTAGGAACTAGTTATAAGATTGGAAGGTGAAATCAAGGATGTATTCTCTGTGTTATTACACAAAATTGTGAAAGTTGTAACATATTTTCAAATCAGAAGGAGCTCTGTCTGCTAATGAAGTAACACACACTACTCATATTCACTTCGGCACAGATAGAGACCAGTTCTGCCTCTTGGTTGAGAGGATTACCAATATTTTCATTTTTTTATTTCAGAGGGGTTCATTCCCTCTGAGTTTGCCTTGTGTACCTCTCAGCCCCTTAAGTCATGTAGACAATTTTTTACATAACCTTTCCACCTGCCACTTGTTCGGCACAGTATGCTGCTTGAGAGAACAGGGAACCAGCCATAAACAGGTCCTGAGGAGAAGCTTCCAGATTGCAGCAGTTTAAGTTCTGATTGCTTCCCTCCTGGCTATAAGGGTGTTTTCCCCAATGTTGAAATACCATTATTCTCTTGATACAAGCTTTGCTTACTGCTTGTGACCCTGTTGCCAAGGGCTTCAAAAAATTAGTCTCCTTTAAATAATCCAAGAAGAAGAAAAGTTCATCCAAGAGAAAGCACAGTTGCCAACTCAGTCTCTCTCATAGCTTGAAGCTGCTGCACTAATTAGATATGCTTTGCTGCGGTTAGAGTTCCTCATCGGCCATGTTGGCTGAATCAAAAAAATGCCATTTCTCCATTTACTGTCACAGATTTCTGTAAACTTGCTCTTACTCTTCAAATATGCATTAATGGAGAGCACCAAGAAAAATAGCATTGTTTGAGATTGAGCCTTAGTAATTGTATAAAACAATGTTCTGACTGATAGCCTTGCAAAAGAGCTTTTAAATGTAACATAACAAACCTAACCAGAGGGGGGAAAAAACAGGGTCAGGGAAACAGGATTTCATTATAGCAGCAGATAAATATTTTTCATTAAACATTAAAAACAACATCTGTTACTCTCTTTAACAGTGTGAAGATTTCACTTTATTAAGTTGGGGTGGTTAATGACTTTAAAAGTAATTTGCAATTTAAACATGTCTCTATCTAGTGGCTAATTCATGAGTAAGTCTTCAGTGTTAACTCTCAATTTTATTAATTTTATTAACATGCTCTCTCTCTCTCAAGAAGAGTGATAAAGTGGTACATCACTCTTTTGAAATGTGATAATAAATACATGTGTATTCTTGAAATATTTACTCTATGGCTTTTCTTAATGTTTCTCTTTCCTGTAATTCCCCCCCCCTTTTTTTTTAATCCAACTAAAGGATATTTGTTGACTAAACAATTGATTCATAAAAGAAAGAGTCTCTCCTTCTCTCCTGTATTTTTATTCCCAAATTGCCAGTTGACGGTAATCATTGCATTTCTTGTCATGGTGACTTTATTCAGAGGCCAAGCTTAGGCATTCTAAGTTGTTAGACACATGTGCATCAACGCAGAAAATTCCAACCCCAAAGTGAGTGGAGTTAAGAGTTACCTTTGCTGCTGCCATAGACCTACTGCATGGATGAGATTATGAGAATTCAGAGGTTGCTGGAGCCACAATGTCTGCCTGTATCCGCTCAGCCATTACATTGGGTTTCAGCTGCAGTGTCTTGCTTTCCACTGGAGCTATTTTCTCAACTTCAACATGGTTAGTTGGTACACTTGGCAATGTCAAAATCCCTAAAGGCTGGAAATGTCCTTCCTATCTTCAACCAATATATACCCCGAAGTAAGTATGAAGGAGACATACCAATCCAATTCAAATTTATGGTCACCATGGTCCTTAGGACCATACGGTACCACTGATAACCCTGTCTTGGTAGTCAGCCTCTTCCCTCCTTGGCTTCACCTGAACTTGGTATCCTCCCTTTGCCCACTAATCTATGTCAGTTAAATCCCAGCAGGTTCAAAGTATGCTTAAAATATATTGGTACTTTGAAATTTTATATATATGTATATTGAAATTGCATCTTCTGTTTCTTGCTGCATTTGTCCAAACACCAAATTATCTTTGGAATTTAGCGGGAACATGATTCCACATTTAAAAAAGAATAAAGGAGGAAGAAAAGAAGGAGGAGAAAAATGAGGAGGAAGAGGAGGGCATTTTGTTTTAAATACAATACTGTATAACTGCATTTTTGGGTATTATTGTAAAAATATAGCTGAACACAGTGGATTTGTTCAAACAGAATTCAATGTCTACATTTTTATTTTATTTATTTATTTATTTATTTATTTATTTATTTATTTATTTATTTAAGCTGAGCCATCCTGCCGCCTGTTGGCAGCACAGCGGCTGCTCAGCTCAGGCTCAGCATCGAACTGCTGTTGCTCAGAGCTCAGCTCGCACTCTTGAGTGAGCTCTTATCCAACTGAGCCACTCGGCCGGCCTGCAGTGTCTACATTTTTAAACAAAAGTGTATTTATACTTTCCTTAAATACAGCTATAAGATGTTCAAATGATGGATTTTGGAACTCTTCTATTTACTTTCCTCTAAAGACATAAGGAATTGGTAACATCCTGTGGATGAAAGAAATAGGCTAAATCAATCTCAGTATTTCCTTCACACCTCACATTTTGTTTGATACATCCATGGTGATGTCATATTTTCTATAATATAGGCGTTTATTACCATTTAGTATAAAACTTCCCTAAAATTTTGAATCATTTTTTTGTTCCAGAAAAGAAAAAAAAGGAAACACATTCATCGCCTTATTTCAAGTACCCCAAGCACATCTTTGCGCATTCCTGTTATATCCATAGATTAAAACACTACTCAGAATGAAAAGTAAGGAACTATTGATACACGCTATTACATGGGCCAGTCTCAAAACAGCTTATTGTCTTCAATTATACCTCAATAAAGCTGTTTTCTTTTTAAGTAAACTCATGTACTGTGTATTTTTTTGAAGTAAACTCATATATTCCTGTTGTCATGGTTCAACGATTGCCCAAGTATGGTATCTTAGCAGTATTAGAATCGTCACGGAATTTCTTAATAATGTAGCTATGTGGCCCTGCCTCAGGATCGGAAGCACCAGGGGTGGCACCAGCCATGGTTTAACAAGCCCTCCAGATGAATCTGATAAGCTCAAGTTTGAGAATCAGTGTTGTCAGTAAGTGCTGGCAAGTACAAAGATCACTACTTTCAACTTAGCTGCCAGGTCTGAAAGAATCAGCAGAAGTTTCTAGATGAAGAATAGAGAAATGATATTTCATGTGAGGGGAGCAACATGTGGAAGGCATGGGTAGATTTTAAAAAGCCAAAACGCCATTTTCTGAAACCCCGAATTTTAGAAATGTTTTCTAGTGTTGAAATGTGTAAATTGAAATAATAGTTATTCATTACTAATTCTATATTCATCATTATGAGACTAAGGAGTCATCAGAAATTTAATGTTCTAAATATCTTTATTGCTTTCACAGTTTCTACAAGAGTTTAAGAGAGTGCCCGATCCACAGTAAATAGTCAATACACATTAGAAATACAATTTGTATTATTTTAAAAAGTACTTCCCACTCTCTTTTTGGTGCATTTTGAAGTGTGTCTCAGGGACACTGTGTTTCATAGCTAGTGCTCTAAGAAATCTCTTCTTTTTAAGTATATGCATTTGCATACCATAAAAACAGAGCATGATTAATTGCATTGTTTATAGCCCCATAAAGTGTTGTTTTGGAATAAATATGGCCTACCTGTAAAGATATTACTTTTTTTATTTTTATTTTTTAGAGGGTAGTTTCACTGGCCCTCATATATGGGATCCAAACTGGGGCCGCTGGCGTCCCAAGCCAGCTCTTAACCACCGCGCCACTCGGCCGGTGTTAAACGTATTATTAAACAGTATACTTTCTTCCTCCTAAAAAATAAAAGATAGTTATTGCCTGTCCAAGTTCCCCTTAAATGGACTGGATTAGACACTCATATGGAGAGCAGAACGTTGAGACAAGGTCCGGGAAGGACGGAAATGTTAAATTGGCTGTCAGGGACAAGGATACAAGTTCAAGACGGTGAATGGAATATGAAGCCAGATGTCTGAAGGCAAATGATTACAGGAAATAAGCCGGAGATAAAGAGTAGAGCAGGACCATGCTGAGACAGTCAGGATTAGGTGAGCTGACCTGGACCTCTCCCTTACCTGCCCAGAACTCGCTTGATGATTGCTTTTGCTAGATACTTTGCTTAGCACCTGTGCACATACTCCTCCGCTTCTGTTTAATTCAGGTTTCAAACAATTCCTGAACAAGAATTCCATATTGCATTGTGGATTAGCACTCCCAAAATGAGCTAAACTTCCCTTTCCTCTCCTTCCTATTTCTGTCAAAACATAATTATTCTATTTATATCTGAGTTCAAATTTTCAAAATTATAGTTTGTAATTCTTTTTCCATTAACCACAACTCCCTTTCCCTCTCCATTCAAAAAAAAACAAAAAACTGATGAATATATTACACGGGAGAATATAATGCAATATACAGAAGAGTGTATAAAACATATGTATGCCCAGTTATGTTATTCAGGCACCATATTTGGGCTCTCCCATGGTCAAGGCACTTGAGCAGTGACCACCTACCATTAAAGTTGTTCATACCGAAATATTCTTTTCCATAAAGTGCTGTACAGAAATCTGGGGTTTCAATTTGTTTGTTTTCCAAATACTTTAGCAGACTCCAAGCTCTGCTGTGGAGAAACTCTTGGCCTGACTGCAAATATCCTTGTAGGCTGTCTCTGTAAAGAAGGATGAATGCCATCTGTCTGGGCAAGAATGAAAGTCAGCTTCCTCAACACTGACAACAGGATGACATATGCAACTTCTTGTTCAGCTTGTTTCTGAAGCCCATGAATCTCCTTCTAATCAAGAATATTGCATTCAGGCACTAATTTCAGAATAGAAGTATGAATACACTATGACCCAGCATTTTTCAAAGTCTGCCTGGAGCATCTAACACTAAGGAGGGGTAGCTTTATGGATATGTTAATTTTTTTTCTCTACTTCAACAAATTCTATCCTGACACTGAGAGAATCAGAAATGATGTACCAGTGTAATATTGTTTCAACTGTCCTCAGGAATATGTGTTCTGTTCATGAGAGTATCAACTATTCACTGAATGACCCACCATATAGCAGATACTGTGCAGGATGCTTTGGAATATCAGAAGAAAAAAGAGACACAAACCATTTAAGATTAAATGTTATGACTGCAATTCTAAGGATGAATAGCAAAATTGGAATATTCATGTATCTTTTAGAATCGCTGCTAAGGAAAAAGCACAAAATCCTTTATTCTTATTTTTATCCCATATATTTATTCAATAAATATTTATTAATTGCCTTCCATGTTCATTAGAAATCTGGTAAGGAACCAGTCAGACCTGTTCCCTAACTTTAGGGAAAGATGCATTTAAGAAATCTCAGAAACATGGCATTTAAAGATATAGCCATATTAAAACCTTAAGATCATTAAAACAAATGAAAAATGATCAGGTTCAGGTAATGATGCCTGAGGGAAAAAATGGAAATTAATTACACCTGAAAACTTAGTCTATAGGAAGCTACTCTTATTAAGGTCATAATTTATCTCAGTTTTCTGCTATTAATATTTCTCACATAAAGTCTGAAAAGTTCATGTTAATCCTTCAAGTTTTCAGTGATGGGAAATATGTTTCTTAAAACAAAACTGTTTACTTTAAAAAGTCAAATAATGAGAAATCCTTTACTAACCCTATTTTTGGCTAAGTTGCCATGAAATATAGGATGCATGTCATGTACGAGTAATTATCTCATCGGGTCACATCTGTTTCTCTTTTCCTTTTCTCTTTTTTTGTATTGATTTTATTGTTCATTTTTAAGTTTAGCGTTTTATGTGAACAAAAACAATTTTTGTAACAAGCAAAGAATGGCCAACTTAATTAAAAATAAGCAAACAAATGGGAAATATATCCCATACATCATGGATGTTTAATTGCATATTAACTATAGTTATTTCTTCCAGGCATATATAAAGTTCCCACTACTATCACATGCTTTTTAAGAGAAAGCAATATCTCATATATAGTTTTTTGTGTTGCAACTGAGAAACATTCTGTTATGGCCCTTATCAGTTTTCTACTTTCTCTTTGATAACAGGATCCTAACATTTTTCCAGCTGTATTGAGGTATAGTTGACATAAAATATTGTGTACATTTAAGGTGTACAACATGTTGATTTGGTACACATATATATGGGAAGATGAGTACCACCATAGAGTTAGCTAACACCTCCATCAAGTCACATAATTTTCCTTCCTTCCTTCCTTCCTTCCTTCCTTCCTTCCTTCCTTCCTTCCTTCCTTCCTTCCTCCCTCCCTCTCTCCCTCCCTCCCTCCCTCTCTCTTTCTTGTGTGTAGTGAGAACACTGAGGATCTACTCTCTTAGCAACTTTTAGATACATAATACAGTATTATTAACCATAATCACCATGCTGTACACTCAACCCCCAGGACTTTTTCATCTTATGACTGGAAGTTGGCACTCTTTGACCAATGTCTCTCCATTTTCCTGATCCCCCAGGCTCTGGTAAACACCACTCTACACTCTGTATGAGTTTGGCATTTTTAGATACTACATATAAGTGATCTCATGCAGTATTTTTCTTTCTCTGTCTGATTTATTTCATTTCACATAATGCCCTCCAGCTTCATCCATGTTGTAGCAAATGGCAGGACTTTCTTCTTTCTCGTGGCTGAGTAATATTCCGTTGTATATATAAACTACATTTTCTTTATTTGTCCATTGACAGACACAGGTGTTTTCCATATCTTGGCTATTGTGAATAATTCTGCAAGAAACATCACAGTGCAAATATCTCTTCAAGATTCTGTTGTCATTTCCTTCAGATATATCCCCAGAATTGGGATTGCTGGATCAAATAGTAGTTCTATTTTTAATTTTTTCAAGAATATCCATACTGTTTTTTCCATTCTAGCTATACCAGTTTACATTCCGACCAACAGTGTACAAGGGTTCTTTTTCTCTATCTCCTTACCAGTATTTATCTCTTGTCTTTTTGATAATAGTCATTCTACGAGGTGTGAGGTGATCTCTCATTGTGGTTTTGATTTGCATTTCCATGATGATTAGTGATGTTGAGCATCTTTTCATGTACTTGTTGGCCATTTGTATGTTTCCTTTGGGGGGAAAAATAAATGTCTATTCAGGACCTTTGCCTATTTTTAAATTGGGTTGTTGTTGTTGTTATTATTATTATTTGTCGCGTCTCTGCGCGGCTGGGTCTAGCTTTCTCGAGAGGACCGGTGGGGACTCAGAAAAAGAAATAAAGAGCAAGAGACAGGGATAGTTTAAAAAGCAATGTGAGCCAGGGGTCTCTGTCTGATGGACAAGAGCCCTGAATCTGATCAGCTTGCAGCTTTTATTGAGTACAAACAGGGAAGGGGCTTTGTTCTTTCCGAGGTCTGTAAATCACATGCGTCACCCAAGATTTAGTCAAATTTCTCTATGCCTCACAGACCACCTCAGCAGAAAGACCCTTTGATCAATGCAGCCCTGCCCCCTACGGGAACAGATTATGGTTCACTATGACACCTTGAGGCAAGAATGCAAGGAGGACTGCTGTTAGCTTCTTAGGTAGATTTCTCTTTTCCTTTGCAGGCTGTAAACTCTGCAGAAAAGGATTAACAGGCCCTTAGGCCCCAAGGACCCTCCCACAGGGCCTGGCTTAGGCTGCCCTGATGCCCATATTTGATATAGGTTCTCACACCTATATTGACATCCTGAGCACATCTAGGGTCTTGCCCGTCATTGGCTGACCTGCCCTCTCCTTAGGGTCCCATGGGGTTTTGCCATAGACATAGTGAATATCCTGTCCCTGTGAGGCCCTGCTGTCATGGGCGGATGCAGGGAGGCAGACAGCGAGGCTGCTGTGAGGCCACAATTATTATTATTATTATTATATTGAGTTGTATTCTGGCTATTAACCCTCTAATTAAATATGTGGTTTGCAAGTATTTTCTCCCATTTCATTGGCTGACTTTTCATTTTGTTGATAGTTTCTTTGCTGTGCAGAAGCTTTGTAGTCTCACTTATATATTTGTTCTTTTGTTGTCTTTGCTTTTTGTATCCAATCTAGGAAATCATTACCAAGACCAATGTCAAGGAGCTTACCCAATATGTTTCCTTCTAGTTATTATGGTTTCAGTTCAAGTCGTTGATCCATTTTTACTTGATTTCTGTGTGAGGTATGAGATAGGGTTTCAATTTCATTCTTTTGCATGTGGGTATTCAGTTTTACAACACCATTTATCGATGAGACTATCCTTTCCCCATTGTATATTCCTGGGCCCTCTGTCATCAATTAATCGACCATACATATATGCTGTCCATTCTAGGTTTATTTCTGGGCTGTCCATTCTGTTCCATTGATCTATGTATCTGTTTTTATGCTCAATGTTTTATGATTTCTATAGCTTTATAATACAGTTTGAAATTCATTGTGGTTTTAATTTGCATTTCCCTGATGTTTAGTGAGGTTAAGTATCTTTTCATGTACGTATTCTTTGGAAAAATGGCTATGCAGTTTCTCTGCCCATTTTTAAATTAGATTGTTTAATTTTTGTTTATTTGTTTTGTTTTGTTTTGTTTTTTGCTATTGAATTTATGAGTTCTTTATATATTTTGGAGATAGTGACCATTTATCACGTATATGATTTATAAGTATTTTCTCCCATTCCATAAGTTTCCTTTTTCATTCTGTTGATTGTTCTTTAGCTTTTTCATTTTTTTGACTGTTTCTTTGTAAAAGCTTTTTAATTTGACATAGTCCCAGTTATTAATTTTTGCTTTTGTAGCTTGTGAGGATCATAATTTTGCAGTGTGGATTTTGTGAGGGTCAGTATGCCCAGTCCAGGACAATATATCATGTATATTCTATTCTTATTCTCCACTTTCACAGCCTCCATTTCAGCTGCGATTAGATCCAGTCACAGCCAATGAAAACTTAGAGAAAAATCTGATGGGAGAGTTCCTGAGAAATATTTTTCTCCTTTATAAAAATCTCACAGAATTGCTTGGCAATACCCTTCTCCCTACCTACATTCATTAAGGAACTGGGTTGAAGATATGACAGATATGTTGTGACCAAGAGGTGTCATACAAAAGATGGAAGCCAGCAGCCTCAGGATGTTGGAGTAAAGTTGAAAATCTTGGGTGTGACTGTATTCTTCAGAAGCTGAGCCAATACTAGCAATATCTACCTATGGTCTGCTTATTATGTGAGAAAAATAAACTCCTAGATGTTTAGGCTACTATTCGTTGGGATTTATGTTTATGACAGGAGAATACATGCTTAACTCATATACTGCCATAAGTTTTTATTAGTAGTACTCAACAAATAATTTTCCAAATTGTTTCTTAATAAAGATGTCATGTATGTCACTTATCAGCCTCCCACATAAGTGATCTAATTTAGGTGTTCACTAATTTTTGCCTGAGCCAGTCAGCAGACCTTTAATAACTGTTTGCTAAATGAAAATGAATTAGACTTTCATAATATTAATTTATGTTTTCCTGCTATGTCAATTTTATTCTCCTTCCAATAATCTTGAGGTCAATGGATTTATTTTTCTGAAGCATAATTTTTATCATGACTTTCTTCTGCTCATAAATGCTAAATGGCTCCCCAGCGCCCAAATTTCTTACTCTGTTATTTGAAGTCATTAAAATTCGAGTCCTAGTATTACTTTCCAACCTAATTTTATATTATTGATTATAATCCAAATAAATAAAACTGCTGTCAATTTTTCCTTACATATCTAACCAATTTGAAGGAGATGCTAATTCTCCTGGTAGAATGACCTACTGCTCTCATTTCTGACTATCAATCACCAGCTTTTCTTTTTCCATTCTATCTCAAATTTCCTCTCCTCCCAAAAGTCTTTCTTCAGTCCCAAGTTCCGTTCACCTCCATCAAGATGGAACCAATTTTCTTCTATTTGGAACTACAGCAGAGTCATTTATTTTTAACTTTCTAATAGCTTATATATACTGGTGAAAATTATAGATATCTATGTGTACAAGTCTTTTCTAATTTACTATAATATCTTTGGAGCAATATCTGTGCTTGCACAAAATTTACTGAAGTATAATATAGACACTAAAATTATAATATGCATATAGAAAAGTATAAAAATCACAAGTATAGATATTCATGAATTTTTAAGACCATAAGCACTTTTTATATAACTACCACAAAAATGAAGGTATAGAACATAACCAGCATCTAGAATCCTTATTTAATACCTTTTCACAGGGGCCAAGCCATGCCAAATGTAATCATTGATCTGATTTCCATCACCATACATTAGGTTTGGCTGTGTTTGAACTATAACATAAATGTTATCATTCATTATGTACTATTTTTGTGACTGGCTTCTTTTGCTAAGCATTTATTTATGATCTCTATTCATATTGTTCATTTATCAACAGTTTATTCTCCTTCATGAGTATAGTATTTCTTTTGTGTGAATATACCACAATTTTTGTACATCTTACTATTGATAATCATTTGGTCTTCTTCCAGTGTTTTGGCTATTTTGAATAAAATTGCTACAGATATTCTTGTATATGAGTTTGAGGAACTTTAGATACATTCCTGTTGAGTGTATGGCATTTCTGAGTGTATACATATGTCTATATCTCTCTATATCTATCTATCTATCTATCTATCTATCTATCTATCTATCTATCTATCTATCATCTATCTATCCATTTATCTATCTATATGGCCAAAAAAAGTATATACATTTAAGAAAGGAAAACTATTAAAATTGTAATATTCAATATATGCCAATAAATTTCGTTACAATAAAATTGTAATACTCAATAACAAAAGATGAATACAAGTCACATTTGACTTTTGCAATTACAAGAGGTGCTCAAAGAGCATCAGCATCCAGGTACTTCTGATTATGGCATACTACTGCTTGAGCAACATTGACCAAAGTGTCCACTTGTATACATTTTTTTGGCACCTCTGGAACATATATATATATATATATACACACACACACACACACACACACACACACACACACACACACGTACTCAGATTTACAAAGTGGAAACAACTATTATTTTCTCTACCTGCATTGGAGACTGTGTATATTTGCAGGTCTGCTTCTGAACTTCTATTCTGCAATATGGTTTCTTTGCCTATCCCTGTGCCAAACACCACACTGTCTCAATCACTTTAGCTTTATAATCAATCTGAATGTCTGGTGGGGGTAAATCTTCCAGTTTTTTCCTTTAAATAGATTTTTCTTAGTAATAGTTAGAATTACATTGAAACTATTACAGAGAAATTTGGGGAAAATGGTATCTTTAAAATTCCAAGTATTCTAATCTATAAAAATAATGTATCTCTCCATTTGTTAAGATCTTTTCCTTCTTTTTTAAAATTTTACTTATTATTTTTTCTTTTTTAAAAACATTTTTATTAAAATATAGCTAACAAACAATATTATATTAATTTCAGATATACATCATAGTTATTCAACAGTACTCATCTAGCACTATACAGAGTTGTTACTACATTGTTGATTATATTCTATATGCTAACGACGTGATCACCATGGTAAGTCCAGCAACCATCTGACATTGTACCATGCTATCACAATATTATTGATCTTTTCCTCCCTTTTAAAAGTTTTCAATTAAATTTGACATTCAATATTATTTTATATTAGTTTCAAGTGTATAGCATACTTGTTAGACATTTATATAATTTAGGAAGTGATCCCCTTGACTAGTACCCATCTGGCACTATACATAGCTATTATCACATTATTGATTATATTCCCAATACTTTTACATCACCATGACTATTTTGTAACTACCAATTTGTATTTCTTAATCCCTTCACCTTTTTCACCCTAACCCCTAACCCCATTTCCATCTATCACCTTGACAGATGTAGTACCCATCTGACACCAAACCTAGTTATTACAATATTATTGACTATATTCCCTATGCAATACCCTACATCCCCATGACTACTGTGTAACAACCAATTTGTACTTCTTAATCCTTTCCCCTTTCCACAACCCCAACCCCGCTCCCGTCTGGCAATGATCAAAATGTTCTCGGTATCTATGAGTTTGTTTCTGTTTCATTTATTTATTTTGATCTTTAGATTCCACTTACAAGTGAAATCATTTGACACTTGTCTTTTGCTGGCTGACTTATTACACTCAGCAGAATACCCTCTAGGTCCATCCATGTTGTCCCAGATGGCAAGATTTCCTTCCTTTATACGGCTGAGTAATGTTCCATAGTATATATGTACCACCTCTTCTTTATCGATTCATCCATTCAGGGACACCCAGGTTGCCTTCATATCTTGGCTAATGTAAATAATGCTACAATGAACATATGGATGAACATGTCCCCTTAAAGTAGCATTTTAGGTTTTTTTTAGATAAATACCCAGAAATGGGATTACTTGGTCTTCTTGTCTCTTGTTATGGTCTTTGTTTTAAAGTCTATTTTGTTTGGTGCAAGTATCAAGACCCCAACTTTTTATTTGTTTGTTTCTATTTTCATGAAATATCTTTTTCCATTCCTTTACGTCAGTGTGTGTTTTGATCTGAAGTGTGTCTCTTGTAGGCAGCATATGTTTTCTTACTCATTCAGCCCCTTTTTCTTTCATTGGAACATTTAATCCATTTACATTGAAAGTAATTTTTGATATCTATCTATCTATCTATCTATCTATCTATCTATCTATCTGGTTGTTTTTTTTCACCTTCAAGAACTCCCTATAATATTCCTTGTAATACTGGTTTGGTGGTGAACTCCTTTAGCATTTTCTTGTCTGGGAAGCTCTTTTTCTAGCCATAGCTAAATAATAGCTTTGGTGGGTAAATTCAGTGGTAGGCCCTTTTTTTTCATCACTTTGAATACTTCCTGCTGGGGCCAGCTGAATGGCTCAGTTGGTTAAGAGTTCACTCAAGAGTGTGAGCTGAGCTCTGAACAACAGCAGTTCGATGCCCAGCCTGAGCTGAGCTGCCACTGAGCTGCCAACAGGTGGCAGGATGGCTCAGCTAAAAAAAAAAAAAAAAAGTCATTGAATACTTCCTGCCAATCCCTTCTAGCCTGCAAAGTTGCCATTGAGAAATCAGCTGACAATCTAATGGGGGCTCCCTTGTAGGTAACTAACTGCTTTTGTCTTGCTGCTTTTAAGATTCTCTCTTTGTATTTTAAGATTCTCTGTTTGGCATTTTAATTATGATGTGTCTTGGTGTTGGCCTCTTTGGGTTCATCTTGTCTGGATGATGGATTCATTCAAACTGCCCAATTGCTGACAGTACACATTTGAATTGATTGTTTGGTTTCTTGGTAGGAGCTCAAAACATATGGCACCTTTAAAATCCCACCACACTGATTAAGAGCTCGCTCAAGAGTGCGAGCTGAGCTCTGAGCAACAGCTGTTCGAGGCCAGCCCAAGCTGAGTTGCCGTTGAGCTGCCAACAGGTGGCAGGATGGCTCAGCTAAAAAAAAAACAAAAAACAAAAAAAAACCAAAAAAAAAATAAAATCCCACCACACAGAGAGCATAACCTTCCTCTGATGAATGTCTGCTTTTGATGTCATTTGAGGCAAATCATCACATTGGGACCAAGACCGTTTGTGCACCACATTGTTGTAAGCAATCCACTTCTCATCACCAGTTATCAGTCGCTTCAAAAAAGGATCATTTTCCTCACATTTAATGAGCATATTGCATACGTTTATACGCACTGTCAAATGAATTTGCTTGAGTTCATGCAGAACCCAAATATTGAGATTGCTTATGTATCCCAGGTTCCTCAGGTGGTCATGAAAACTTGAATGATGAATGTTCAATATTTCTGCAATCTCTCGTGTCGTGTAATGTGGGTTTGACTCTATCAATGCCTTTATTTTGTCGTTATCAATCTTGGTGGGCCTCCCTGACTGAGGAGCATCATTGAGATAAAAATCACCAGCATGGAATTTCATTAACCATCGTTGGCATTGACGTTCTTGTAGAGCATTGTCACCGTAAATTTTATACAACTTTCCACAAGCTTGATGCACATTCTTCCCTTTGTGGAGGTAAAACAGTAAAATATCACAAAAATGCAGTTTGGTTTTCCATCTTCAAGTTGTAAAATCTCCAAAACTCAACCAAATTGCTCAGTTATTTTGTTTGTTTGTTTGTTTGTTTGTTTGAGGGCAGTGTCACTGGCCCTCACATGCGAGACCCGAACCAGGGCTGCTGGCTTCCCAAGCCAGCAGTTAACCACCCATGCCACTCGGCCAACCCTGCTCAGTTTTTTTTAAATGAAGCTAGGACTGTCAGCAGTCAAATGACATAGTAATAACATAGATGTGAATGACTCTAGTACTTCCAAAACTGAGCTAGTGACATCTGTTGCAAACACAAGTCATGACTTTTCCGACAAGCCAACAGTAGGTGGGTTGCAGCTCAGTGGCTCAGTCTTCCTGGTCACTTGAGCCATGCACTCCAGGTGTGTCCCTTGTGTGGGTTGTGTGTGCCCTCCTCTTATAGCCGAGCCTTGGTTGATAACTGCACATCAATGGGAAGGTCTGACCCTTGGGCTCACTGATTGTGAGGACTGGCCTTGACTACAGGAAGAGTTGTGGTGCAGGGGCTGACCCCACAGAGGAGGATGTGCCTCAGCAGGACTCTGGGGCTTTCCCAATCTGCCCCTTGGATGTGTCATTCTTGGAGGTGGGAGGGTGATTCTCCAGCTCATTTTGAAGCTGGCCATTGGGGGGCACAAGCCCCAGGACCACCTTGTAGGACATCTGCTGCAGGTCAAGTTCAGCCGCAGCCTGTGCTCCACCCAGGGTCACTGACAGAAGCCACAAAGAAATTTGCAGGTGACTGCTGCCTGTGCCATGCTTGGAAGTGCCTTGAGAGGCCAAGCTGAGACCAAGGCTGGCTGTCATTAGTTCAGCAGTCCCGAGGTTGCTTCTCCTATATGTCCTTAGTTGTAGGGCTCTGGTTCAGCAATATTTAAGGTTATTCTCAATAATTCTTTTTTTGTAGTTTAGTTGTAATTTTGATGTGGTCATGAGAGATGGTAAGCACAGCATTTACCTACTGTGTCATCTTGACTAGAATCCTATCAAGATTTTTTTAAAAATTTTTTCACAGAATCATTTGGTAGTTTTCTATGTGGAGGTCTTGCATCTATTTCCTTAGAATTATTCCTAGATGTTTGATTTTACTGAATTTTCTGGTTTTATTGGACTGGCAGACCCCTCCAAATGATACTGAATTGAAGCAACTATAGAAGGAATCTTTGTTCTTCTCCTTTCCAATCTCTATCATTCAGTATGTTACCATCAAGGTGATATTTTGAGGTATAATAGACATATAACATTGTATTAGTTTCAGTGGACAACATAATGACTTGATGTTTATGTAGCAAAATGATCACTATAATACATCTACTGGTTTTTGCTGGATGAACTTTGTAGATGTGTTTCATTAAAAACAAAACAAAACAAAACAAAAAAACGATTTCTGGTTTGATAAAAGTCTTTAACATGAGTAGGGAGAATTCATTTTCTAACCATTACAGAGTACAGAGGCTGTACTCCCATGGTAAACATCTTAAAAATTGGTCAAATATATGAAACAACTGCTTTTAAATGTTGAGGCAAGTAGTGGTAAGGCTGTGATTCCTGAGAAAAAGAAACAAATGAAGTGGTCCCTACAAGTTTCCAGCTTTCTTCTTATAGACATTTCCATAGTATATTACAGAAGGGGAGACTCGAGGAGAATACTGCAGACTCACTAAAGTGAAAATCCTGATATCACAGTTTGGCCAGGCTGAAGCAGCTAGAATCTGTGAGATGTTACCTGTGAGAAGAATGCCATACAAAGAGCTCTGGAAATCTGAACAGGAGTGCCCTATAGTCTGTTGTTGACACTAAGCTGTGTATCAAAAATGTAATTGGATTATTTATGGGTATGTTTCTGTATTAGTCTGCTGAAGCTACTATAATATAATACCCGAGACTCGGTGGCTTCACAAAAAATGTATTTCTCACAGTTCTGGAGGCTTGGAAGTCTAAGATCAAGGTGCCCACTGATTGAATTCCTGGTGAGAACTCTCTTCTTGGCTTGTAGTTGGCCACTTTCTGACTGTATCCTCATATGGCTGATAGAAAATGAGCTCTCCAGTGCTTCTTCCTATCAGGGCACAAATCTTATGGATTCAGGGCCCCACCCTTAAGACCTCAATTAACCTTAATTAGCTCCTGATAGGATCTATCTCCAAATACAGTCACATTGGGGGTCAGGGCTTCAACATATGAATTTTGAGGCAAGCCAATTTAGTCCATAACACTTTCTATTGTCTGTTTTCCCCGCTTTCATGTTGTCCTGGTGTGTTTGGTGATTTTTGCCTGAATGTCATAATATATATATATATATATATATATATAAATTGTAATGTCTGGGCTACATACTCTTCCTCCATAGATGATTCACCTGTCTTCAGGGAGGTAGCCTGAGTGGAAGGCAGATCACCTTACTCTAGTCAACTGCAAACTGATTCATAGTTGGTTTATACTGTTTGTTAGGCTCAGATGCCATTAGTTTGCCCCCATTTCTAAGATACAGCTCTGCAGGGCTTCCCATGGAGGATCTGGAAAATATATTAGGGTCTTCCTTCCTGACAGAACCTGAACTCCAGTGACTGCCATGCTGAAAACTCAACTCTCCTTTGCAGCAGTTTTCTGTTTTTACTTCTTAGCCTCTTACCATGTTCATCTTAAGGATTCAGCATATGCCTCAAAGGGAAAATGTCCAGAGTTTGGGGTTCATATTCCCACATCTCTGAACTCTCTGGGATTCTTATCCCCCAGTCTTATTTAGCTTTCCCAAACAAAAATTACTCACCAACCCCACATGATTGCCAAAATCTCATCAGTTTATCTGCCTTGGTTCTGCTCCTTCATCTTATTTCTCAGGCACTCACCATCCCTGGACCACAATTGGCAGATACCCTGAGGTGAGAAGTTTTGCATCCCTCTCTGAGAAGCTCTTCTTTCCCATTTGCTTCAGCAGCAATCTGACCTTTCTAATCAAATTTTTTAAAGTTGTATCAAGCCTTCCTAATTGTTCTGACAGAAGTATTATCTGCTATGAGCTGCTCCCCTGAAAAGAATTTATAATGGGACATTTTCGAACATAAATACTCCAAGAAAAGAGAAGGTCAGGATGTAGGGTCAAGAAGAAACCCATCTACAGCTTAGTCAAGCTGAGGGGAACTTCAAGGCTGATTTGGTTACAAGCCAGCTCAAAACCTGTGTGATATCACACAGAAAAAGCCTCTCTTTTTTCTTCAGTCAGTACTGGAAATAACAACCTAACAACATCTCTGTGGTAGTTATATTTCCACATACACTTTATGAAAAAAGGAATCCTTACTTAGATAAGTACCTTGATTTTGGCCACATAGCTAGGAAGTGACAGATGTCTATTTTTGAGATTCAAGAGCCTATTTTTTTCCTAACCACTGTGTTGTGGAAATAAAGTAGATCTTATCATGACATAATTTCCCCATTTTACACCTTTTTGTTTATCATTGTGTTGCATTCACTTAAATCACTGTGTTGGGGGAGTCCAACAAATCTAGCCTACATTTCATTAATTTTGTATATGATAAAAGCAACTCTTAACCCCAAACATCACCACAGTTCAGTGACACAGGCTATTAAAGGAAATACAAATACTATGTAGTTGCAAAGGAAATGAGGGGGACTGGCATTTTTCTATTGCCAGTGCCATCAGAGCCATATTGTAGGTAGCTACCTCCTATCATGACAACAAAAACTGTAATCACCCATCCTGATGGATAGTAAATACATTAGCCTCTGTGCAAGAGAGTTGCATCTTTCTCACTTAACAATAGTGAAGTAGTTATTTTCTCCATCTTAAATAACAAAAAAAAGAGTTTTAGAGAGACTAAGCTTACACAAGATTCACTTTAATAATATTCATAAATCACTAAAATTTGAATCTGAGATTTAATTCCATATTAGCTGATTCCAGTATTTGGACTCAATGGCTTCCCTCTACTGATGTGGTTCTGAGACATATGTCAGCTTCTTCCTTCCTTCTCCCCTTCCCTCCCCTCCCTTCCCCTCCCCTTCCCTTCCTTTTCCTTTCTGCCTTTCTTTCCACTATCTCACGAACTTCAATAAACCAGCATTTTGGGTAACGCACTTTCATATTTGAGCAATTTGAATAACATAATATAGGTGACCCTCAAAATGGAAGACTTTCCTTTAGATACTAACTGTCTTTAAAAGAGAAAGAAAAGTAATATATTTTTTTTAATTTAGGAAAAAAGTTAAAGAAATATTTCTGTTGTCATCAGCATACATTTATATTCAATTATAATTAAAATACAATGGCTTGGGGCCGGCCGAGTGGCGCAGTGGTTAAGCACTGGCTTAGGAAGCCAGCGGCCCTGGTTGGGGTCCCACATATGAGGGCCAGTGACACTGCCCTCAAAAAAAAAAAATACAATGGCTTTTCTAATATGTTTCATTGATTGGTGGGAGATAGTGACAATTAAAAGCATTCCTCAAACTGTGTTTTTACACTTTCAAAAAATGCTTAGAAACCTATTTCAGTGTTTTTCAATCCTAGCTAGAGAAATATCTGAGCAGATTACAAAAAGAAAAATATCCAAGCCCTACCCCACATCTACCCCAGAATCATCAGGTATTTGTATTTTTTAAAATGACCACAACTGATTCTTATATACAGCCTGACATTGAGAAGCCCTGCTCAATTCTTTTTATAATTAACATTTTAACACAATGACCAGTTTAGCTTAAAAACCATTAAGGGCCAGCCCAGTGGCGTGGTGGTTAAGCGCTGACTTCAAAAGCCAGCGGCCCTGGTTCGGGTCCCACATATGAGGGCCAATGACACAGCCCTCAAAAAAAAAAAAAAAAAATTTACTTTTCTTTTGTGCCATATAAATAAGTGTTAATGTTTCTGGATGGTCACCTAAGATTTTCGGTTCTCTCTATCTGATTGGACGGTACTGCTCAACTCCCTTATGGTTGAGGGAGCCCTGTGCTTACAGAATTGTACTTCTGGGCCAGAACATTGAATTGTGGGTTTAGTTAGACTTCAGCTACTGCAAAGTGGTGGTTGGACCAGCAGCATCGGCATCACCTGAACCATACTTGGAAATGCAGATACTCAGACCCTGCCCTGATGTACTGAATTAGAATTGGCATTTTCTCAAGATCCCCAGTTGAACTCATGCAAATTAAATTTTGAAAAGCATTGCTCTAGAGTTCGATTGGGTTGTTGGAAGAGTCGTGACGCATTTTTGCAACGAAAAACATAGAAAAAATCTGTCATGACTTTTCTGACAACCCAATAGTTGTCCCTGGCACTGAGCCCAGCAACATTTGGGTAGCAATGTTTGAAATGGTGGCCCGTGTGTCAGCCTAAGACTCTGCGTGACTCTAATGGGTAAGGCTCCCTGCCAGGTGGGCATAGGCAAGTAGCACGAACTAAACCTTTGTGTTCTAAGATGTTTATGTGGCTGGATTGCGTAGCATAACCTATTCCTTACTGACTGGACATCTTGGGTCTATTTCCTTTCCCTTCTCTTTGAACTCAGTTATAAAACATACCATGTTGAATTAAAATAGAAAAATTTGTGAATATTTTCAATTAAAACACAGATGTTTAGCACCAAAATCAGAGATGTATATTGATCAGAAAAAAAATTCAGGACTTGCCAGACACAGGGCAGGAGAAAGACTGTACACAAGCTACACTGCATAGACATTGGATTCAGTTAGATCTTTGAGGAAATGGGCCTCCTTTAAGAGGACTTCTCCTCTGTTTCACTGTTTGAAATTCCTGGTGTTAAAAATCAAAGCCAAATTCATGGGTGAGGAATGGGGAGAGGAAGATTATCACAACATCCCATATGGGCAGCTCTGTTTCCTAAGTAAGGAAAAAAAACAAAAAACAGGTGGGTAAAAAAGGAGAGCAGGAAATAGAGAAGAGAGAAATAGAAACAGTAACAAAGGTTTCAGGCTCACCACAGCTTGCTCTTTTATTTCAAATCCAGAAAACAGCTTTGGGCATCCTTGCCCTGATGAACTGGAAAAGTTCCATGCATTAAGGCCAGCAACCCTGACATGAAGCCATATAGAGAATGAATACATCTTTTCAATGAAGGGCTAATCTTGAACAAACACATTGCAGGGCGTTTTCAGGTCCTCTAATGACCTAGCCTCTAGCTTGCACCATTTTGTTAATGGAGAGGATATTTGTGTTAAACATTGTGCAGATTAAACTGGTGGACTATTTTCCCTGCATTTTAAAAGTATCACTCTGCCCTGTGGCCAGACCATTACTGACTGAGAAATACAAAATGTAACTGAATTTTCCTTTGCTTCATTAATGGAGGCTTGAGAAAATTTAAAGGGGCTATTCAACATTTTTCTTTAAAATATGCCTATCTTTTTCTTTCTGGGACACTGTAGGATACCAGTGGCTTCAGAATAGAAATGCAACTACTACAGACTAGATGCCAAGTTCATTTAATTATTTAGGTACTTACTCATTTTTAAAAATACATGTGCATGCTCTCTATGTGCCAGACATTGTGGTGGGAGCTGGTGGTACAGTGGAAAACAAGACACATAGGTCTGGTCCTTACGCAGCTTCCATTCTAGTATAAAACTGTTTCCTATGTATAATAATACTTCTTCCAGGAATGCCGACCAATGCCTGGATTCTCGGGTAACTGCATGAACTCACCTTGCTTGGTAAATGGCATCATTTTATAGTACACTATTTCCTGCCTGACTTGACATATGGTCTTTTTACCTTTGGCCATTTATTCAATCTTTTGATCAACCATTTATTTAGCATTTCCTATCGTAGACTTTAACCTTCTGACAGTGGTGCCTTCCCAATACATCTGCTTTTATTTATCTGTAGTGTTTTCAAAGATGTGGGTAAAACAATAATACAGTAAGAAGACATTTGTATATGAGTTTCAGCTTACACTGAAAATCTATGCCATAGCCACAAAGGATGCCCACTGTCGGCAGTACCCGGGAGGCAGTCCCGGGACCAAACCAAGTAGACTATTACCCAGGGTACTTTCATCAAGTTCTAGGCTAGGAGAAAGGATTCATGGATCGATTGGGAAAATAAGCAAGTGGGTTGTATCTGTATAATTTATGGCTGGGAGGAAGAGTAAGAAAATGATTAGGGACTGGGGTAGAGTAAACTAAGTTGGACAAGTCCCTGTTGGAAATTAACGTTCCACATATTGAGTGGTCATGGATCACATGATTCCTGCACACAGTTTTATTTACTCCACTAGGCCTGGAAATACCCTTAAAGCCAAAAACTGAGTTATACAAATTAGCTATTGAAAGAATATGGATAGATAAGAGTGTGGTGCCAAACACATCACCAGCATGTCTCTGATAACTCTGCTGTTCCCCACAAAATGTTGTTGAAAGACTCAAAAGAGGAGATATTTGGGAAAGTGTTTCACAATCCAGAAAGCAGTTTACCTATCAGACATATTAAATCTCTGTTGTTATTATGACTTTGCTTGTTTGATTGTGACTGAGACACTGAGAGAGTGTGGCTTGTATGTCCTAAGGACTGTGTCCCCCAGTAAAGCACATTTTGATTTTGTCAGCAACATCAGTCACCTTTGTGGTAGGTGAATCTGACTTTTCACCTTCCACAGTGCTCTTGCCCTGCTGAGTTAAAATAAGGCAGTGTGCCTTTTCTCCTGCCTCTGGGTAACATGCACACATGGGTTACAAACTGGTACTTATTTATGATGGAGAAAATAGGAGGGTGAAAATAGAATGCTTGTTATCTTGTCACAATATGAGGATGCGGGAAGGTAAAATGTCGTTCTCATGCTATCTTCAGAGAAAGAAAACTGAGTTTCCTTTCAACAAATGTCAAAAAGAAAACTTTTGAGCTGCCACACATGGCCCATATCCCCAGAACGTGGCCCAACTGGGCAACTGCAAGGCTTTTGAACAGAACCATCCAGAGGGCATGGTTTTGAGGGATGGGGGTATAGGACATTACCAGGGACAAAATAGTAAGACATGAATGAAGAACCAGAAGACAAGGAAGCAAATACACTAAGAAAACATCCACGGAGATTTATTACGTCAAGTTTACCCATGAACACTTATACTAACTGGAAGTACATAGGGCCATCTCTCTCCGTATTTGTGCCTACATGTGCCTACATGTAGACACATATGCATCATATGCATACTCTGTCTGAGGTTGGATTTCTTTAGAAGCAGACCATAGAAATCGGATTGAAAAGAGAAGCTTATCTGGGAAATGATTCCAGGAATTACCAGTAGGTGAGCAGTAAGGGAAAGAAGCCCGAACAAGGTGTCTTAGTGAGTTGGTTACTGCGATAGGCAGCTGGGACTCCATACCTGTGACACCGCTGGGTGCAACATGCACCTCTGTAACCCCACATGAGTGGCAAAGAAACTGGGATCTCATCCATTAGTTTCCATCTGATTTGGTTGAAGGCTGTTTTCAAGGACATTCATGCCCCTCCATCCTCCATGCTGCTGAGCTGAGGACTTCCGTGCTATCAGAAAACTTTTCAGGAAGTGTTTCAGGGTTTTCAACAACAAGCAGCCAGTGTTTATGGGAGCCTGAGTGCTGAGGGCATGTGGTCAAGGTGTTGACAGTATCTCCTATATACACCATTGTCCTAAGGTTCTATGATGTTCTTACTTGAACCTGATTCTTGTTATTCAGTTTTACCAAATTCCATCTGTGGAGAACAGCTCTGGCTCTTGTACTGGATTGGAAGCCATTTTCTCCAGCTTCCATCCAAGCACCTAGGGTAGCACTGTCCAACAGAAATGTAACCTGAGCCACAAGTCCAAGCCATATAGGTAATTTTTACTTTTCCAGTAGCCATATTTTTAAAAGTAAATTAAAACCACAAAATTAATGGGGCCTGCAGAGTGGCACATTGGTTAAGAGTTGGCTTGGGATGCCAGCTCTGAGCAGCAGGACCCCAGTTCGGATCCCACATGAGGGCCAGAGACACTGTGCCCTCTACAGCTAAGATGGTGAACAACAGCTTGACCTGGAGCTGGGCTCAGTGGAGCTACAGTGGGCTGCCATAAGCTATTGTGAGTGGCTGGCAGCAGGTATGAGCGGCCAGCAACTAGCATGAGCTGCTGTGAGCTGCCATGAGCGGCCAGGATGGCCAGCGAGCAACTGCCTCATCCCGGAATAGCGCAATGATAATACCAACATGCGCCAGTGAAGCAACGCCCTCCACAACTAGACTGAAGAACAAAAGGACAGCAACTTGTCTGTTTTCCTTCCCCAATTCCCCAAAGCTGTCCCTCTCCCAATTCCCCAATAAAATC
The DNA here is from genome assembly GCA_033961575.1 of Aselliscus stoliczkanus. Lineage (NCBI taxonomy): Eukaryota > Metazoa > Chordata > Mammalia > Chiroptera > Hipposideridae > Aselliscus > Aselliscus stoliczkanus. The sequence continues at coordinate 184,719,025 of CM066728.1, forward strand.
TTTAAAAAAAAATTAATATTAATACTATCATTTATTGCAAATTATAATTTTAATATGCAGTCAACATAACCCAATTGAGATATTTTACATTTTTTTCAGGCAAAGTATTTGAAATAGATGTATATTTTAGATTTACAGCACATTTCATTTCAGATTACTGTATTTCCAGAGCTCAAGAGCCAGACAAGGCTAGTAGCTGCTATATTGGACAGTGCAATTCCAGAGCCTCTCCACCCTTCTTCTGGAATGAGGGTGCTTAGCAGTGTCCTTAGATGAATAAATTTTGGTGGGGCACAAACAGATTGCTTTCCTGCTGGATGTTAAATGAGAGACATTCTAGCAATATCTATGATAGCATGCTATCAGTTTTCAGGATGAATATGTAACAATACCAAAGATCTGCCTCATTAACCCCACCCTCTTAAAACAATAACAACAACAACAACAACTTGATTGGTTGCTATGTAAGGATTCACATGCAGCTTCAGGAATGAGGTGGAGGGAATCCCTCCACTGCTTGTAATTTTCTACTCTCCAGCAAAGTGGAGCAGGAAAAATACATGTGGCCTCGTCATGACTCACTGCCTGGCATTTATACTTTTGTGTAGTCCTCTCCAACACTGTTTCACGATCAGTCCGTGTGACAAACCGAATAAAGCATAAGTGATGGTAAGTCACTTCTGAAATCAAGTTCTAAAAGAGACCTTCTTGCTATCTCTCTCATTACTCTCTCTAGGGGAAGTCAGCTGCCATAGTGAGTGAAAAGCCCTGTAGAGAAACTTGAGTGATAAGGAACTGACTCCTGTTAACAGCCTCATATGTAAACTTGGAAGTGGGTCTTCCAGTCCTGGTCAAGTCTTAGAGACTGCAAATCCAATTGACAGATTGACTGCAACCTCAGGAAACACCCAGGGGTGGAATGACCCAGCCCAGGCACTCCCAGGGTCTGGACACTCCGAAATGGTGTGAGATACTCAACATCAGTTGTTTGGCTGCTAAGTTTTGGGGTAATTTGTTACATAGCAATAAATAACTAATACAACACCTAAGAAAGTAATTTCAATTATAGATAAACGAAGAGAGTACATTTCTGTATCTACAGACTGAGATTTGTGTTTATTACAGCCAGATTAGAAGGAATAAGTGGGAGCCTGAGAAAGTAAGATAAAACCAGGCCATGACAGAGAACATGAGGAACATTAGGGAAAGGAAAATGATAGTACAGAATTTCCTCCAACAGAGCAGAGATACCAAAAAACTTGTCTTCACTGTTTCCTAGCTTCCTGTAAAAGCACAGGGTCAGGACTGATTTATTAAAGGGAGCTGCTAGGTCTGAAAGTCACACAAGTGTGATCCAGATCATCAACGAAGAGGGGGAAAAAGAGGAAGGGAAAAAATTCTTCCTCATAGAGCTCAGAACTAGTCCAAATTCTTTTTTTGTTTGTTTTAATTAAATTTATTGGGCTGATAATGGTTAGTAATATTACATAGGTTTCAAGTGTACAATTCTATAATACATCATCTATATATCACATTGTTTATTCTCCACCCAGAGTCAGCTCTCCTTCCATCACCATATATTTGACTCCCTTTATCCTCACTACCACCTCCCTCCCCCTTACCTTCTGGTAACCACGAAACTATTGTCTGTGTCTATGAGTTTTGTTTGTTAGTTTGTCTTGTTCGTTTATTGCTTTTAGTTTTATATCCCACATATGAGTGAAATCATATGGTTCTCGACTTTTTTTATCTGACTTTTTTCTCTTAACATGATAATGATTAGTCCAAATTATGAGACTAAGTATAAAGGCAACTGAAAATATAGTTCGGCTCCCAACCTGGAATTTCACCTAGTATTAATTATTAATTATTAATTAATTATTAATTATTAATTAAGTATTAAGGAAGGTTTGGGTCCTCTCTGGGGCCTAACCCAGAAATGTTAGCTATATTTCTAGGGAAACAATGCCATTGGGCTGAGTGCCCAGAATGCTTTATGTGAGCTTCTTTAATCTTATTAAATATCATCTTTGCCATTCATCGATTAGACATACAAATCATTCATGCCCATAAGAAACTTCAAAGGAATCTAAAGTCACTCAAAACCCAGCCTTGTGCTGCCTGTGGTTGTCAAGGTAACAAACATCTTACAATTCTAAGCAAACAGACCTCTGCAGACTATTTTGAAGGCACCATAGGTATTAGCCAGTCTTTTCCCTCCCACTTCATGTAACAGTTTCCAGAGGCATTCTCAAGAGAGCTAATCAAGATATCAAGTTTACCCACAGACAACCAGCATGCCAATACCCTGTAGCAAGTTAGGAGAAATAAATAGAATTTTCTTTGTTCCTTCAAGCTTCGATGCAAACTCCTTCAGAGCCCAGTAGAAGCCCCCGGTGTTATCGGTGCTTGTTACAGCAGCTGTATTCAGGGCAGCGGCTGAAGGAGAGGCATTAGGAGTATGGAGATGCAAACTTTACCTGCTCCTTTATATTGAGCATAGTGATTATTATAGGGCATATCATTTCTTAACGGCCTGGAGTGGCGTCAGGCACTTTTAAACATTTCCTCATGTTTCAAACATTATCCTATTCAAACTGGGTATTATCATGCTCATTTTGAAGATAAGAACCTTGAGGCCCAGTGTGTGGTTAAATTCTTACTAAGAACACACCTCTACTAAGTAGCTAGGAACTGAAGACTCTCCGGCTTCAACAGGTGGTGCATAGCCACTGTGATTTTTCTCATGACCACCTCTCCACTTCCCACAATTGAGACTTTCCTTTCCTATTTCCCTTTTAAGGCTACATTTACTATGAAACACTTTCCCCCATGATGGTAAAGATGATACTAAAAATATTTAAAAACTGTTATGGCATGAGAGTTGACCAGTGAACATAGAGCCCTGATATGGTTAGTGCAGGGAAGGCTCATGGAAGTCCCTGGAATGCCAAGATAGGCCCTTTTGTTGCTGTATTCTTAGAACTGAGGGGTTCCTGGAGGGACCATGAAGAGGGAAGTAAGGAGCTTAGGGCCTCAGGACAGCTCCTATTTACCAAGTGTTACATAGTCTTTGAATATTTTAATAGAAGGTATAGTTATGCTGATGCAGACCAGCTGAGTATCAGTACCAACTGGCTGAACGAATTAAGAACTCTGACCTGATGAACAACTGTTTTGCTCTAGAATTTCCACCAGAAAAAAAAATGTAGAAGAGTTTGTGTACTGTGTAGGAATACATATTTAGTCTCTCACACAGAGACTGGTGATAGCAGTACTAAGAATAAGATACAGCTAAAAGGATGGTCAGTGATTTTTAGCTACATAACCTTGGTTCCCTCAGAGCTATGAAAAACTGCACTGAATACTAGAAAATTTATAAATAAGCTAATCTTCTTTGTTGGTTTTTTATATTGCATTTTGAAAGCTATTTACAATAGCCAAGATATGAAGGCAACCTGAGTCTGAATGGATAAAGAGGTGGTACGTATACATAATGGAATAGTGCTTAGTCATAACAAAGAATGAAATCTTGCCTTCTGCAACAACATGGATAGACCTAGAGGGTACTGTGCAGAGTATAGTAAGTCAGGCAGCGAAGACAAAGGTCATATGATTTCACTTATAAGTGGACTCTAAAGAACAAAATAAACAAACAAAACAGAAGCAAACTCATAGATACAGAGAACATTTTGATGTTTGCCAGATGGGAGGGGAGTTGGGATGGATGAAAAAGGGTAAGAGATTAGGAAGTACAAATTGGTTGTTACAAAGTAGTCATGGGGATGTAGGGTATAGCATAAGGAAATATAGTCAATGATATTGTAATAACTATGTATGGTGTCAGATGGGTACTAGATCTTTTGGGGTGATACATGGCGTAGGGTGGGGGGAAGGTAAAAAAGGTAAAAGGATTAAGAAATACAAGTAGGTAGTTATAAAATAGTCATGGGGGTGTAAAGTAAAGCATAGGGGATATAGTCAATAGTATGGTAATAACTATGTATAGTGCCAGGTGGGTACTAGACTAGTCAGGGGGATCACTTCATAAATTATATAAATTTCTAACCACTATGCTGTACTCCTGAAATTAATATATAATAATATTAAATGTCAAAAAAAAAGATAACATGTAAAATGGTTGCTGAAGAAAATTTAGAAAATGAACAAAATTTAGTCTTGTGAAACTAGTTTCATATCATGAGAATAAATAAGTGCACTGCTTTACTCTCAAAAATGTCTGTCATTTTTGTCACGATATTCTCTGATGAACAGTTAGAAACATGATGTTTCATTCAAGATAGCTGACAACTATAGAGGAAGAGGGGAAAGAGGGGCAGAATATTCCAGAGGACTGCACAGATATGCAGTGAGGAAAGTTTCAGAAGTGAACCCACAAATTTCAGACAAATGAGCACCATTAACAAGCCATCTGAGGAACTCAGTATGTGTGTTTCCTTAAATAACACAATTAAAAGGTTGTGTACCATTAGTGGTATCCTAAAAAAAATTTTAGTATATCTGATGTACCCTTAGTAATGTTTTCGGAAATTTTTATATCTCATTATATAGCTGTGAAACTATAAACAAATAAACTTAAAACAGGTAAAATTAACTGAAATATCTAAAAATAATGAAAACCATATTTGTACCTTAGAGATTCCCATGTAATAAAACAGTATTTAATGTCCCACAGTAAATATTTCTATTATAGGACTTTGCTGGTAAATAGACATTTCAGGCCAGGGGACTGAAAATAAGCATTATTTCTTCTGGGCCCTGCTGTCTCCATTTAATACAAAAACATCCATTGAAACACAACATTTATAACACTATGTTAGGCATTTCGTTAATTGATTTTTAAAATTTTGACTATGTCATGGTTAATTTAACCTTTGAATTATTTTTTTGCAGCATGAACCTTATATTGTCCCTGCTGCTATTCCTGCCATCATACCCAGACAATTTTGGGTTGCCATGATTTTAACTTAGAAAATCATTGTGAACACTACATACTTAATCCTAATAGGTAGTTGAGGATCATCAAAGTCAGTGGTTGCTGGCAGTGATAGACTGAAATATTAGCCTCTTCATACCCTCTTTCCCAGGAAACTTTCTAGTTCTTCCCACAGAAATAAAAACTACTTCCTGACCTTTGAACTCAGCCACAAACTTTTTTCTGTCCAAGTAATGTGGGCATAAGTGACGGTGTGCTGTTTCTAAACCCAGGCTTCAGAAGGCCTCAGCTGTTTCCAGTTCAGCTCCCTACCTCTTATTATCACCTTGAAAGCAGCTTCCTCTGGGCGGTTGCACTTCCTTCCGATTGGGCCCTAGACTGTGCACACTGGAAGCAGAGGCCCTAGAAGCACGCCTATTCAGCCCCTCAGCCAGGAAGGCTGTGCAGCCAAATCCAGCCTAGATACAAGCTGCCCCAGCATCCTTAGATGTGACAGAAATTAATGCCTATTGGTAATGACTCAAAGATTTTGTAGTTGCTAGTTACAAAACAAAATGTCAACTGCTGCCTGATATATTGGAAGTGTCCTTGTAGTAAGGAGGTAATTAAATAAAAGTGGGGTGATGATACCCCAAATGACCTCCATTTTCTTCCTGATATAATTTTGCCAGTGTTGCTCTCTGTCCAAATTATGAAAACTCAGAACACCTTAAGTGACAGAAATAGCATTAGCAAAGGTTCAAAGGTTTCATATACTATGGTTCAGTACACGAAAGAAAATAAAAATGATTACAAAAAATATCAATTTAGATTTAAAACTAAGTTAACTAAATATCTAATAGCTCATTTAAATAAACTATATTGTCATTTCATTTGTTTTTATTTTTTTTAGGTAATAGAAATACTATCACATATCTTAAAAAGAAATGTCTCAATTTAAACAAAGAGGGCCACTAGAATTGAGTAATTACAGAGGGCTTCTTAACTTATTCATTCTTTAGTTTGATTTAATCAAAATAAAAATTCATTTTCTTGGGAGAGTCCATTAATAGGGAACAAACTTAGTAGAAGTCTCTCTCCGTCTCTCTAAATATTAAATGCATGCAGTTTACTACCAATAATGCAATGATGCACATAATTCATGCACAAGCCCTGCTTCTGAAAACTATGCAAATTAGTTTTGGGTCCTTCTTTCACATTATATTTTGGATTACACAAACTGTAGCTTTATATATTGCATGCAAATATAGGCATGGCTCTCTCTTCTTTGAGTAAAAATGGAAATAATGCAACCTGCCAAAACTTGCTTTGTATTTTAGTGAAAGTCTCTAAAGAAGAAAAAATAGCAGAGCTCTCAAATTTCTTCACTGTAGAAACAGGTTAATACAGTTCCATACAGAGGTCAATGTGTTGATCTGTATAGCTTCAAACAAGAAGGCAATCTTTTCACAGTGTTTACAATACATCTCAAAATTATCAAAACATTGTCCATTTTACTTTGGTATTTCTGTTCATTAGGCAAAAATTTATATTTAGAAACCTTAAAACAGTAATTGTTGCTATATAATTCTATCTGTAGCTCTATCAGATACCTTGTAACTGTATCAAAGAACTTTTCGTTTTATAAATTATCATATAACATACTTTCATTTGATAGATATACTATATAAAAAAGGAGGATTTTGAATGCAATCAGTTGGAATTAAAATTTAAGAGAAATTGAAAAATATATGGGAAAGGCAAGCATACTTTTCTTCCTTATTTCCCTGGAAAGACTATCTTTTAGTAAATATTGGAATGCCACCATTCCACTTTCTTACACACAGAAAACTGTGTGAAACAAAATAAATACTTATCATTATTTCACATTATTGATTAATATCCTGAGTCAAATACCAGTGTCTTTCTTTTTGAAATGATTCCTTACTATCTCTCTTTTCACTAACCACTCAATCACTCATTTTTTTAAAACTTTTGTTAAATTTATTGGGGTGACATTGGTTAGTAAAATTATATAGGTTTCAAGTGTACAGTTCTATAATACATCATTTATCTATTGCATTGTGTGTTCACCACCCAGAGTCAGTTCTCCTTCCATTACCACATATTTGACTCCTTTTCATTCATTTATTCATTCAACAAATCTATATTGAGAACCTACTTTTTTCTAGGTGCTGGACAAGAAGCAGTTTATAGAATACACATGGCCTTAGCCCTCTTGGAGTTTACACTCTGTTAGAGGAGATACATGCTAAACACATAGACATGGAGAAAAATAAAAAAATTAAAATAGTAATTAGTGCAGCGAAGTCAAAGAAACTGGGAGCTCTGAAACAGAATAAGAAAACCAAATTTAGACTGGGTTGTCAATGTAGGAGAAACTGATATTTAAGCTGAGACCTGAAGAATGCACAAAAAACTGGACATGGAATGGAGAAGTCTCCACAAAGGCTATAACTCAAGACAGAGATTGGTATAACTCCTTGAAATTTTGCAGAGATGTCCTCTGTACCTTCATGTCATTCTTAGGTCATAGTACTTCATATTTTTATTTTCACTTAATACATATTTTCTGTTTTCAAAGCTGCTTAAGGGCAGAAAGCTAGTTTAGAGCCATTTTTATCACCCATCATAAACTCTCCTGCCTTCATTCCAGGGTCACATACTTATATACCTCCAGGGTTTACATTGGAGGAAAGGTGATGAAAAATAATTATTTTATTCCTAACCCAGAGCAGGGGATTTTTTTGCTATCTCTCTGAATCAGTCAGGCTTCAGTAAGGAAAACAGAAGTCATTCTATGTATTCCAAGTATAATACAGCTGCTTTGAACCTCACAGCTGTGGTCTGCCTCAAACATCCACCTCCTATGCCCTCTGGCACCTTTCCCTTTCTACCTTCTAACTCTCCCTGGTGCCTCTTATTAACAGACCAGAATCTCTGATTATATAGGGAAGTGGATTCTAGGAAGGGTAGTTTCCAGCATCTCTTCTGTAATGCACCCTGCCAACTCAGCATCCGTGCTTACCTTTTTAGCTACAAACTTCCAAGTAGCAATAAAACAACATCCTTCTATGTAGCTTGATGTCACTATTCCTTGATCAACTGAACGCTTGCCCCACCTCTTCCCAAAAGGTTTAGGATGTAAATTCCATTCTGTCTCTGTATTCATCTTTAGGTCATACTCTTTTCTCTAGCACAGTCATAATCTCCCTTTGTTATCCGGTAACTTAAAGATTAATTTTATAGCATTAATCCTTGTTCATATTGTTAACACAGTTTATAATAGTATGGGGAGGGAACATGGTTGATTATATATATATATATATATATATTTAACAAAACAAGAAAAATATTAATAGACACTAAATTCTCCATTTCTGTTAAGTCATACCTCTTCTCCCAACTCCATCAGTTTCCAAGGCCTATTTTATAATAATAGCTAATGTCTTAAGATGATATGCAGCATAAAATGAATAATGGATTCCACTTCTTTTCCAGTTAGCCCCATGTTTGTCTACTTTGTGCACAGTTAATCAAGGCAGTTATCTCTCTCCATGGAAAATTTCCTTAATTTATACAGTCTCTTCAAAGCTGAGGTAGATTTGTAAATTGTTACTAAATGTTAAACACAAATCGAATAGCTTAGTTTTTATTCAAAAATTATATTTTCTACTAAAGGATTGTCTATAATTGTAGTGAAAGTTAATAGTGACTGCGTTTTTGAAGGAAAGAGATGAAAGAAGGGTATTGTGCTGACAGCTATAGGTACAGGTGGTGACATGAGCCCAGGAAGTACTGCTTGAGATTGCAGATTAGCAGCAAGGACAAGAGTCTTTCCTTGGGCATTTTTTTCTTGAGCACAAACATAAAGATCTGTCTTCATCTTTTCCTCTAACCCCTACCACTGCTATATACTCAAGCTGATGAAGCATGAATTCAGTCTTCCTAAAGGAATATAATCTGGGAATGCTGAAAACTGAAATGGAACAAACCTCAAATTATTGGAATACAAATTATTGGTCTTGCCTTGCAACATCTTCAGGTTAGTCTCTTGGAAGATGGGGAAAGCATTGGTAGAGGACAACATTTTGGGTTGATGCAGCTGGGATTTAACCATTTCTGATCTCAAAGGAGGGAAATTAGTGATATAAAAGTCAGGAGGATAAGACGACAGCTAGATGGGCTGAGGAATCAGTTTTCTAAAGCAAAACTAAATGTGTAGACAATAAGGTTAGAAAGGAGTGGTGCTAACTGCCAGAAAAAACTAAATTTATAAGAATAAGCACTGAAGGAGGGCAAGATACAGTTTGTTGTCTATACAACAAACAAAAAAGGAAATCAGACTTTAGAGTTCAATGATGGAAAACAAATTCCTGTAATGTAATTTATTCATGTATTCTCTAACTCAACACAATTACTCAGCATAATTTATTGTGTTCCAAGAACTGCCCAGTGCCTCAGTAAAGTGAAAATAAAAGATAATCTAATCCTCAGGCCAGGGGGGGTTGCCCTGTAGACATTTTCCTATTTCCTTATGTCTATGGAATGCTCCAGACCCAAAGCCATGTGTTAAGAAACATTTCTACCCAGTAGAATGTGGAGTTACCATTATGGAAATTGTAAACATAAAAGAAGGAAACATAAATACCCTTAGAGATCCCTGTTTTCCCGCAGCAGGTTACCCCATTGTGAGGTAAGTACAATAACATATAGAAAGTGGGAACAAAACTTGCCTTACTGTAGGTAGACAAAGTATGTGAATTCAGTTCCCTTCTACTCCATTCTCCAGTTTTGTGTATCAGCAGAAAAGTAGATCAGTAAGATTTTTTTTTTAAAAAAGGAGTTATAGTTCTTCTTTACTGAAATGTTGGTATTCTCTAAATTAGGAAATCCCTTGCAGTGTAGATTAAAACCTTATAGATGATTTCTTAAACTCTGTTTATAAAGACTCCATTTCTCTGAGTTCTCTTTCAGTCAGCAGCTTAACTTTGGATGTTACTCTTGCTTTAAAACTGTCTTTCAGATTTTCCTTTTAAATAAATTGGACTGTAGCTTAATTTCTATTTGATAAAAGATAAGTCATTAAATGCATTCTCTCAGTGTGTAAACTACTTAGAGGGAAAACAGTATGACTTTTGGAAACACATGCACATATACACATACGGCAACAGCCTTACGACTATAAGAAATCATTAAACAAATGATTCTTTCAGCTCTATCAATACTCTGATGACTCAAAAAGTTATAAAAAAGTTGTCTCAAATGTCTAACATCTATACTGGAGGAAGTTGATTTGAGCTGTATGTATGACACTTAAGACAAATAGCAGAAAATCAAAAATATAATAATAGTAGTAATAATAACAAGTATACTATAAGTAGCTAACGTTATTATTCCCTCTACTCATGTTATCTTATTATTAGCTTATTTCCTTTACAGTGTTTTTAGATGCTAATTTAAAACAATATTGAGCAAATTTCAAAATTATTAGGAATTCAATAAAGCTATGACTCGCATTAAATATTAAATTTATTTTAAACAGCACTCACATTATTTGGTAATTTAACCCCAGCCAAAGTGCAAATCTGTGTGGCAATTTAGCTACTATCATTAATTCTTTATGAATTAGCTGTGACTATCTCTTTGCTCAGGAAGGCTCTTATACATCTAATTAGTGCTAATAGCAAATGCCTTTAAAATGTTCAAATTGAAAGAAAAAATATGACAGCAGTTATTCTTATCAGGAAAATGTGCAGACGCTAAGGCATCTTATTAAAAGGGATAATATAACAGTTAGTTGAAAGATGCCAAGGAGTCTATTCATTTTTATGTGTGATTAATTTTTATTCCTTAATTCTGTATACCTATACGAATGAGCATTTTCAAAATTCCCATAAGCTTCTAAATAAAGAGGCAAATTAGGAATTTTTAACTCTGAATTGAAAAGAAAGGAATGACAAGACTGAAGAAGGGGGATAAGAGAATAGGGGTGAAAGAAATAGACATCTAATACCAAAAAAAAACCAAAAAACAAACAAAAAACAAATAAATACTCAGTCTCTTCTTGGAAGAAGTTGGATCACTCATTTATTAATTTTTTCAGGAACTAATTTAGGGGGTACCTATTGTGTTTCAGTTATTATGCCAAACGTTGAGAATACTTCAGTGTATAAAAACACTGTTCCCTGCTCTCAAGAAGCTCACAATTAAATGCGGGGGGACAGACCCAAATGCAGTGGTAATTGCTAAGATTGCTGCATAGGGGGTACAGTGGTACACAGGGGCAGTGCATGTGCGTCTGCTTAGGAAATTCAGAGAAAGATTTTTGGAGCACAGGACATGAGCTATCTTTTGCAGGAGGAGTAAGAGTTTGTTAAATAAACAACAACAACAACAAAAAAAAACGGTGTTTCCAGCAGAGGGACACACATATGCAGAAGAGCAGTGACTGTATGCTGAGTTAAAGAAACTGCAAGATGGGCCGGCCGAGTGGCTCAGTGGTTAAGCGCTGGCTTGGGAAGCTAGTGGCCCCGGTTCGGGTCCCACATATGAGGGGCTAGTAACACTGCCCTCAAAAAAACCCACAAAGAAACTGCAAGATGTTTGCTATAACATGAGTGCAGCCTCTATTTAAATAATGGTCAGTTTCCGGTGATTACCACTTGGAGGGGAGATATCTGTTCCCTGAAAGCATAGTGCTTCTAACCTATGATAGTTTAAATTGAGTTCAAGTGAAATGAATTCCAGACAGCCATTAAGTCGAAAAAAAAAAATATATCCATAGCTTCATTAGTGGTAAAGCGGGTCCAATGGAGATTGCCCAGGACCCAGAGCTCAGCAAAAGGCTCAATTATCTGGCAACAGGAGGAAATACACATAGGTGGATTCGCATGAGCTTCAGAGTGGTTATCAGGGGATAATTCACATCATGGATGGGAGTACAAAGCCTGGTCTTACTGATGCCCAGCAGAGCAGAGCGTGGAACACGACTTCACTGTTAGCTATCTGGGGGGTCTTCCATTTGTGCCTGCCCAGCTGCTTTAGAGCACAGGAGAAAAATCAATGTTAGGTTGAACCACATAAAATTACCAACATTTGACCTTGTTGAACTATAAAAAGAGCAATTTCATATGGTTTAATCTAATCTAATATTTGCTGAGTGCTTATCCAGGACCTACCAATTTCCTAAAGACTATAAATAATTACCTCATTTAATGCAAAACTTTCAAGCACCTCACAAGATAAATATCCAAACTACAGAGAGGAAACCAAAGATCAAGGGGCTGGGGTGACATACCCTAAGACAGAAAGGCGCAAAGTTACAAAACAGCAATTTCTCTAGTTCCCATGCTGCAGAATTTGCCAAGGTTTCAATCTGTCCATTGAGCAGTCCAAGTAGACAAAAACCACTCTGAAGGAGATGGCTTGTATCAAGAGAGCTAGTAAACCAGGATGCAAATCCTAAGTGCACAGAATTTGTTGCCTCATGATTCCCTCTGCTTCTGCTCTCTACCATCTAGTCCACTTCTTTTTACTCCTATCGCCTTGTCATCCTCTATTCCACCCATTATTTTTTACTCCTTCCCTACCTTTGTCTCCCTCTTTCTGCAATCATGAAAAAATAGACACATAAAGGTTAGTGCAGCACAGGTAAGATTAGGTAGAAATTAGCTACATTTTGTATAATCAAATTTAAGATATGGAAGAAGATTCAGGCTTTATTGAGTGAAAAATGAAAAAAAAATTACAATCAAGTAAGAGTAGTTGATCAAACTGTCATATCTATCTGGATAGTTATTTTGCCAGGGGAAAATGCCTAGATGTCATCTCCAAGAAAGATGCTCCTGCTGATCTGAGAATTTCCTTAGTGTTCTACTGTTATTTTTATTATAAATAAAACAAAAACATAATACTGTTATTTTCAAGTCATCTAATTTTATATCCCTATTTCCAAAAGCAACATCTCAGAAAAATAGTTGGTTTCAAAACAGACATCTTCAATAACCTCTCCCCATACAATGTTCCTTATTTTAGAGGATTATGCTTTTTTTAATTAAATAACAATATTTTAAGATGTTGTAATTCTTTATTTCAAAAACAACAACCAGTTTTTCTTAATTGCCTAAAAACAAATTTCTCCCACTATTAAAAAACAAAGAAAAAACAAAAACCTATTGTATTTTCTCCTTTCCTCTCCTGTCTCTCCCCCACCAGCCAAAATAATTTTTCTTTATATCATTCATTTGGATCCTTGGCTCTTTCCAAAAGGAAGCAGCTACCTCTGGTTTATAAACCCAGTTGGCACAATGATTTCTTGAGTAGGACCATTAGCCCTGCCCTTTCAGGTGTCACTATCTTTTTTTAACAAGCTATCGATTTCCCCAGGAAAGTAGAGATAGAGATCAAATGCATCTAAGAAAATGAAGAAAGCAGAAGAAAATACACTAGGAAGAACAGTGGACCTAGGACAGTCTTAAAATGGAAAGGAAGATAAAATTCTCAGAATGATAGATCGGTGAGGGACCTTGGGAGGTTACAGCATCCTAGGATGTCTTTTAGGCAGACACATATCCTCTCACAGCTACTCCTGCAATCTATCTTGGCTCATATATTGTTGCTGTAATGCCCTATTCTACCCTTGATCTTAGGGGGAAAAACTTTTACTCACCCTAACCCATCAATGATTAATATAATTTGGTGAATCTGGTAGATTTTATTCACCAAGGAGAAAATCCTCCCTTTGTCCCTTTAATGATGAAAAGACAGAATGCGGCAGAATCTGATTATCCTGTCCCAATGTCAACCCTGGAGGAAGTCTCCCTCTGCAGGTCTGTAAGCATCTGAGCCTCCAGTGCTAGGGTGATGAATCAGGCTGCTGAGTTTTCCTGTGATCCCTTCCTGCACAGCAGAGAACTCTCCTTCTTCAGCACTAGCCCAGAGATTAGTGTACAGATCTTCTCATCTCCAGTCCTGTGGACTATTCACACATCATCTTGGGGCTAATCCTGAAATCTTGCTGTATCTTACTTCTCTATTGAATGAAACAGGATATGGAGCCTATGGTGTGAGCTGCCATTCCATGCTAGAAATACTGCTCTCTTTCCTGAAGTGAATAAGAATCTGATCATACCTATGAAACACTACCCTTTCACACACATTTCACAAGCGTTATAATGAAGATTTTAGTGAACTTTAAGATACTCTAAAAACTAACACTATAAAACAATACAGTTTTAAATTCAGATGCCCAGATTTTTCTGAAATGGAACAATATTTTGTTATACGTTAACGTTATATTTATAAGGTTATGATTTCATTGAGATCAACGTGCTCTGTTAAGAATAGATCACAGGGCAATTTATCTATTTTCTCCCTATCTATCAAAATCTATACTCTACCTCATTTTGAAAAAAGCATTTATGACAGCTAACTAGATAATGTGATTATCTCATTCAGACAAACATTACATAGTGGAAAATAGCTTTGGAAATTTACTGAAAGATCCTTGTATTCATTGCATTTTAGCCTTCAAGTATAATTTGAAAGAGTTATCCCTATTTAGTATGTCACAGCATCTGGAAAAATTCATCGTGTAGTGTTTAAATCACTATGAACTTCAACATAATACATATTAACCAGCTTTAAAATTCCACAAAAATATACAATGCAAGATAATTCAGGGAAATTCATGAATGTATAGCTGTATTTCTGCCTTGGCAATTTGTAATATCTTATAAATAACACGTATGAATTACTTAAATCCCGCAACAGAAATAGAACCATATAATGGTATGCTTGTTGCACTTTATCCTTCATGCAGTTCTCATCATCATCTAATTAAGATGGTTTCCATTCATATCAATAACATACCTTTATAATTAATTTACTGCATGACAAAAAGAACTTATTATACGATTACATTTACAACTCACAAGCTATTAGAAGAATTGATATGGAAGAGTGTCCAAGTGTATTTATTCCATCCAACTTTGTCTTCAGAGACTTTGGAATGCTGATAAATTTTCCTTTATATATTTGCAACATGTAAGGACATCAACAGGGGATTCCCAGGCACTCCGTTTCTACATTGGACACACGCTCTGTGGCACAGTGTAATAGCTGAGTTTTCTCTGTGAAGTATTATAAGATTTCTCCTACAACAGGGAGCATTCAAGATATGAAAAATTTCCATTTTATATCAACAATTATATAGTTTAAGTGACATTCCCCAAGGAGCCATGTCTCATAGATTATGGATTTATTTACTATACATAATTCTTTAACCACGGACATCCTGCAACAAGCATTTTGCAAATAAGAACCCTTTATCATAGCAAGTGGCATTTGTTTATTTACACAGCGGTCCAGTTGATGAGATTAGGCCCAATCATCTGCTTCTTTTCTTCTGAGGGTGTTTCTCTGCTAAAGAGAATGAATGAAAAGCAGGATAGGCTGTACAACAGGGTATTTAGGATGCACAAATCTTTCTTTCTTTCTCTTTTTTTTTTTCTGCTTCTACTGTCTTTTTCTCTTTCCGAGGAAAAAAATGCCATTCAAAAGTTGCCAGCCATATCTATGCAAATAAGTTTTTTCTGTCTACAAGTCAGTTGGGAGCAGATTTCCTTTGTGTTTGTGAGAATTATCTAACTGGTCTCTCTAATTATGAATCTAAAGTGCATGAAGGAACCAATGTTTGGAGTAAAAGATATAAAGGAACATTTTTGTTATTGTTTTACTTCTCTTGTAGGGCAGTGGGATAAGTTAGTCAGGGTGCAGCAATTAACTTGAAGAAGAAGGAAAATGTCCATCTTTTCTTTTGTAGGGAGAATGTCTCTGGTTAAGTGAGATAATGTCTAAGGGGAGCTGGTATCCTGAATACACATCATGAGAAAAGTAAAGACATATATTTTTATTTCAATATGTAGCAGAAATGAGATTTTTCTTTTGAACAAAGAACACTGGCACTGTGTACATGAAAGTAAAACAAAAAAAATGCATTTATAGAATTCCACTCTAATGGACATAAGAGACAATAGTAGCTATAATAACATTAAGAGAGCAGCCTCTTGCTTCTCCTCTGGATATTGAACAACATCATTATTGTGCCTTGATGATTTCTGCGGGAGAAAAGTAACAGCCTACATTGTACAAAGGGTAAATTAGCAGCAGGGGCAGCAGCTGCTGTCTCTCTATTAGGCATCAGCAAGGGATTGCCCTTTGCACATATTAGGCTTGGAAGAGTTCTAGATCAGAATAACAGGAGGACCCCTGCACTCAAAATGCAGCTGAGTTCCAGAACAAACCAAATGGAGCAGCAAAGGTTTGCCTCTGAGCATGATTAGATTGTGGAGAACCACAAGTAATGGAGGCTGAGAGAACAAAAGCTGCAACAGTGTCAGTGGGCCAGGCAAGGCTTCCAGCTGCCTTAGGTTCCAGCAGCAGCACCCCATCTTAGTAGCTTGTAGCTCTAGATAGTGGTGGTGAGTCTTTCAGTCTTTAGTTTGACAACAACTGGACAAGAATTCAGTCCAGGTTGATTTTGGCAAATAAGGTGGTGGAAGAAGGAGAAGGAGGAGGAGGGGGGAGCGGAAGGAGGAGAAGGAGGAGGAAGGGGAGAAGAAGGGGAAGAGGAAGAAGGAGAAAAAGGAAGGAAGGAAGGAAGGAAGGAAGGAAGGAAGGAAGGAAGGAAGGAAGGAAGGAAGGAAGGACAGGAAAACATAGCAGCCACTTTGAGATAATGATGGGAGTAGGAATTCTGGGAAACGTAAATAGATTTTTCCTGTACTTGCAGGACCATCACATACAGCTGTGCAAGTTTTACAAACGTGAACTCTCCCTCTCATAGTGTGCAGTGTGTCAGTCTATTCCAGGTCGGTGATGCTGATCATATTGGTGATATGCTAGATTGCAGAAAGAGAAAACACTGAGTGTTCCATAACCACAGGAATAAGGATTAATATGTTTTGATTAGGCCACATTTCCTGTTTGTCTATCTGAATCCCTGCCCTAGTGTAAGTTAACTAAGAACAGGGGAAGTCTTGACTTCCAGCCAGATGATTTATCATATTGAAATAGAGGAGAGGCTGGGAGCGATATAACATAACTGCATTTGTTCAACTGTGACAAAGGGAAAGTTCCAAAGAACTGTTCAGTCTACTCAGATTTTCTTGTACTTGCTTTGTGCTCGGTGCTTGCTTGCCTGGACAGGAAGGTCATTGTGGATAGACTGATTTTACAAGCTACATCACATTTCTATCTATATTTATATTAGGTACCAATCTTTTCATATGCATTTTTAAATATTTTATTTGTTCTACATAATAGTATTAACAAAATGTCCCCTGTACTGATTGATGAAGGGAAAACATGCTGATTCTGCTCTATTCTCAACGCTTCTCCTTACAGCTCGTGACTGCTAATTGGAAGGGGACAGATGAGCGAGCGCCCTAACTTTCACTGCTTGAGTCTCTTGCCATTTTTCACGTCTTCCTCTTCCCCTCCTCTCCAGATATGCTAAACTCCTCATCAATATTCCCACTATTAATAAATATTAATCTATACAAATTAATATTAAAATAGAATGTGATAAGACATGCAGACAAGCAGAAACACATTAAAATCCTTCCCCATTCTCTCTAAGGAATTAATTACCTTAAGGCTAAAATATTTAAATGCTAAGCTTTCTGCCTCTAGATTTCATTTTACTGCCTTTGGCTGACTTTGGTTAACTAGGTAATTGTAAAAAACAAACTGTGCCTGTGCCCCATATTTTTGCTATGGCCCCTCTGATCTGTGAAATTCATATAAACTGCAACATTAAAAAGAGAAATGCTAGCACTAGCTCCTGAAGTCTGAGCTGCCATAAAGTATCTAGAAGTAGGGTTGATTATGGATGCCACAAAGATTCCAGAACAGAAGGTCAGCAAGAGCCTCTAATTTCTACTTTTCTGAGTTTGTTTTTAGCAATGTTTATAAACTAAATTCTCAAAAACTTATCAATGTAAAACACCTAGACATGTTAGATAAAATATAACAAACATCCTTCTTAATGCATAACTAAACTCATTAGAAAGGAAGGATAGACTCCAGAGACCAGAAATCAAAAGACAAATAGGAATCAGAATGGCAGGCTGATGCTAAGGCCATGGAAGGCCTAGCAGAGTTTGTCAATCTCAGGGACCAAGAAGTTTAAGTTTAATGGCTACACCCAGAACAGTAGACATGACCTTCAGTCCAAGCAAGAGGATGTGTGAGAACAGAACTTACTTCAAAAGGACACTTTACCCTCACTTCTAAGGTAGATAAGAAACCGTCCATGAGAAAATGGAATAGTTTTGACAAGAAAATTTGTCTATCATAGCCTGTAATCTGTTTAGGAAAATTAAAGTCTACCCCATATTTCAATATGTATTCCCTGATATAGGTTTGGCTTAAATATTTCTGGAAACCTTAACATTAAGAAGCAACACAAGTTAGTCCTTGGTTGGCAAAAGCTTGGGGGCAACTGACAGAAACAAAAATTATTTATGGAAGGTCCATCCTCATTTCCGGTGTTGCTAGGTTCCCATAAATAAATCTTCAGAACATATGAACTTGCAATATAACAAACACACACTTGAGGAAACAGGACACCCCAAGTAGAATCAACAGAAAAATAAAGTGCACAATTATGTGTCACAGAAATCCAAATAAAATAACCATCAACTATAGCATAAAAACTATATATATTTAAAATGTTGGATATCTATAAGTTATCAAAACTTCTTGCAAAAGGAATAAAATATTAAAAATGAAAACCATGCATACATAGGAAAAAGTAAATAAATATTCTAGGGATAAAAATATAAAAGGTACAATTAAAATCAACTGCACATATTAGAATTAGATGAATACTGAATTGGAATATACATAGAAGAAATTCAAAAACTATCTCAGAGAGACAAAAAGATGGAAAATATGAGAGACACGAATGTAGAATAAGAAGACATAACATATATCTAATTTGAGTTAAAGTTGAATGAAAAGCAGAGGGACAAAAATATAACTAATAATTTTCCATAATTGGTGAAACAAATATGAATTCCCACATTCAGCTAGAATAACAAATTCCAAGTGGAATAAATACACATAGACATAATAGATCAAAATGGTAGAACACCAAAAACAAAGAGATATTAAAAGTCACCAAAGAGGAAAGATGGATTATATGTCAAATGATATCTCAACAGAATAAAAAGAGGGGTTTCTGTACTCTATATAAGTGCAGATCAAAATGCACTTTTCTATGGACCACCTACTTACACCATATACAAGAACAAACTCAAAATGGATTAAAGACTGAAATGTAAGACCTGAAACCATAAAACTCCTAGAAGAAAACATAGGGAGTAAGTTTGCAGACATTACCCTGAGTAATATTTTTACTGATATATCCCCTCAGGCAAGGGTAATAAAAGAAAAAATGGACATATGGGATTATATCAAACTTAAATTTTTTTCACAGCAAAGGAACTCATCAATAAAACAAAAAGGCAGCCTACTGAATGGAAGAAGATAGTTGCCAATGATATATCTGATAAGGGCTTAATATCCAAAATTTATAAAACACTCATGAAACTCAACACCAAAAAAAATAAACAACCCAATTAAAAAATGGGCAGAGGAGATGAAGAGGCATTTCTCTAAAGAGGATATACAGATGGCCAACAGGCATATGAAAAAATGTTCAACCTCACTAATCATCAGAGAAATGCAAATAAAACCACAATAAGATACCACCTCACTCCAGTCAGAATGGCTATCATCAATAGATCAACAAACAACAAGTGCTGGCGAGGGTGTGGAGAAAAGGGAACCCCTGGTGCACTGTTGGTGGGACTGCAAATTGGTGCAGCCATTATGGAAGTCAGTATGGAGGTATTTGGAAAACTGGAAATAGAATTACTGTATGACCCAGTAATTCCACTCTAGGGTTTCTACCCAGAAGAATCCAAGATGCTAATTCAAAAAAATATATGCACCCCTATGTTTATTGCAGCGCTATTTACAATAGCCAAGACTTGGAAACAACCAAAATGCCCATCGGTAGACGACTGGATTAAGAAACTGTGGTACATTTATACAATGGAGTATTACTCCGCTATAAAGAAGAATGAAATCGTACCATTTGCAACGATATGGATGGACCTAGAGACTAATAATGTTAAGTGAAATAAGTCAGTCGGAGAAAGACACATACCATACGATCTCACTTATATGTGGAATCTGAAAAACTGAATGAATGAGCAAAGTAAACAGAAACAGTCTCATAGATATAGAGGAAAAACAGGGTTGCTAGTTGGGAGGAGGGTGGGGAAGAGATTAGACAGCATAAATAGGAACTACAATATTGCCACAGGGATATAAAAGACAGTTCGGGGAATATAATAACGTTGTAAATATTTTGTGGGGTGTCAGCTGGTCACATGACTTGTTAGGGAGACCACTTCATGGATGGAGTAGAGGCTTGATCACTGCACTGTATACCTGAAACTGATGTTATATAATATTGTATGCCAACTGTAATTGAATATATAGATAGTCATGGGATGTGGATTATACTGTGGAAGGGAGTCAAAGGAATTGTAATAGATATGTATGATATGGGGGGGAGGAGTGGGGTGGCGAATTGGGGGAGGGGGGTTGTCACTTTGAGGGGTAAAAAGTATAACTATTGCACTCTGTTGTACACCTGAAGCTAATTGTTTTTTAAAAAAATGTTTATTTCACAATAAAAGAATAAAAAAGATAAAAAAAAAAAAAATTTGAGACTTCCGGTAAAATGGCGCAATAGACAGACGCTGTGCTAACTGCCTCCCAGGATCACACCAAAATTACAAGCAAATTTACAGCATTCAACCCTGGAGGTCCCCGGAACACTGGAGGAACAGAACCACTAAATGAAGAACTTTAACAGGAGGACACGTCGGGTCTGGTAGGACGGGCGGAGACGAGAGAGGGCGAGCCCCGTGAGGGAAGCCCCAGCCGTGGGAAGCTTGTCTGATTGGGGGAGAGACCCTCCGGCGGCACCCCAAGCTCACCAGCCCAGAGCTCCTTTGCCGGGAAGAGGAGTTCTAAGATAGCCGGCAATAAATTAGTAAGGACTCTCTTTCCTCAGCTCGGTGAGGCTAAGAGTGGCTGGAGAATCAGTGGGGCCAGCGCCCGGGCTTGCTCGCCGGTGAGCACTTACCTGGTTCCTGATGGAGGGAGTGGCTGTGTGAGCCGGGAGCCTGCGGGGACGGACTGAGCTGAGCACCTTTGGTGCAAAGGCTGGAGGTTTTTGGATTGCTGTTCCCGTGGTGCGGAGCTTGCACGCGAGTGGTGTAAGGAGGGCGCCATTTTGTCGGGCTTGGGCCCTCCCACGAAGGATCAGGTCCGAGACCTAATAGGTCTGGTGGAATTGGCGAAGTGCGTGTGTGCGTGTGTGCGTGTGTGCGTGTGTGCGTGCGCGCGCACACGCGCGCGCGCCTGGGTCCTTGGATCCCCACCCTCCACCCGGCTTATACTGCGTTGCCAGGGAAACATAGGGCGGTGCCCTCCGGCTCCTACAGCGGCTCACTGAGACCTGGAAGTGCGCGAGCCACTCGGATCCCCACCCTCCGCTCGGCTTGTGCTGTGTTGCCAGGGAAACACCTAGTGGGAGTGATCTGACTCCAACAGGCTGCTCACTGAGACCCGGGAGCACGCAAGCCGCCTTGGGTCTCTGCTTTCCACACTGCGCTTGCAGAGTTGCCAGGCTGGTGATTGGTTGTCGGGCTGCTCGGCCTGATCTGCGAGCGGCTGATTGGGACAGGCTGAGACTGGGAGTTCTCCTGGGAGTGTTGGGCCATGAGCTGTGTGCCTGCGTGATCCAGCCTGGGCTCTCCTGGTGATCTATCTAATACATCAAAGCAATCCCAGAGCGACAGCCAGAATGGGGAAACAAAGAAACATGTCACAAGTAAAAGATCAGAAGAAACCTCCAGAAATTGAACCAAATGAAACAGAGGGATCCAACCTTTCAGAGACACAGTTTAGATCACTGATGATAAGAATGTTTAAGGAACTTAGCGAGGACATAAAGAAAGATAGGGAAACCATAAAAAACAACCTGTTAGAACTAAAGAATACAATAACTGAAATGAAGAACACACTCGAAGGAATCACCAGTAGAGTAGATGAAGCAGAGGAGCGGATCAGCGATTTGGAAGATAAAATAGCAGAACTCACCCAGTTGGCACAGCAAAAAGACCAAAGAATAAAAAACAATGAAAATAGTTTAAGAGCCCTATGGGACAAGATGAAGTGCAACCACCTTCGAATCATAGGGATACCAGAAGGAGAAGAGAAGAAGCAAGAGGTTGAAAAGGTATTTGAAAAAATAATGACTGAAAACTTCCCTACACTGGTAAAGGAAATCAACATACATGCCCAGGAAGTGCAGAGGGTTCCAAACAAGCTGAACCCAAACAGGTCCACACCAAGACACATCATAGTTAAAATGGCAAAGGTTAAAGACAGAGACAGAATCCTAGTGGCTGCAAGAGAAAGACAGCAGGTTACATACAAAGGAACTCCTGTTAGACTAACAGCTGACTTGTCTACAGAAACTCTGCAGGCCAGAAGGGAGTGGCAGGAGATACTCAAAGTGACACAAAATAAAGGCCTACAACCAAGATTGCTCTACCCAGCACGGCTATCACTTAAAATTGAAGGAGAAATAAAGAGCTTCTCAGAAAAGAATAAGCTTAAGGAATTCATTACCACCAAGCCAGCATTGCAAGAAATGTTAAAAGGACTTTTTTAATCAAAAGAAAGGGGTAAACAAGCTAACCCAGAAAGACAATTTAAGAAGATTGATGTCATATCAAGCAGATATAAAGGAAAAACTGATGGTTGCTGATTGGGAGGGAGTGGGGAAGAGGGAAGGGGGAAGGTTTTGGACAGTGTATGTGGGACTACAATGTTGCCGCAGGGATATGGGGGCAGTTCTGGGAATGTAATTGGTAATGTTGTGAAGAGACTATTATGTTGTGAGAAATAAGTCAGTCGGAGAAGGACAGGTACCATGTGATCTCACTTGTGTGTGGAGTCTGAAGAACTGAGTGAATGATCAAAGTAAACAGACTCATAGATGTAGAGGAAAAACTGAGGGTTGCTAGTTGGGAGGGGGGTGAGGATGGGGGGAAGGGGAAGGGATTAGACAGCATAAATAGACAATTACAATATTGCCACAGGGATATGAAACACAGTTCGGGGAATATAATAATGTTGTAAAAATTTTGTGGCGTGTCAGATAGTCACATGTCTTGTTAAGGAGACCACTTCATGGATGGAGTAGAGGCTTGATCACTGCACTGTACACCTGAAGCTGATGTTGTATACTATTGTATGCCAACTGCAACTGAATATGTGGGTGGTCACGGGTTGTGGAGTATGCTGTGGAGGCGAGTCAGGGGAGTTGTGATGGATATGTATGATATGGGGGGGGAGTGGGGTGGCGAACTGGGGGAGGGGGTTTTCACTTTGGGGGGTAAAGAGTATAACTATTGCATTGTGTTGTACACCGAAAACTAATAAAATAAAATAAAATAAAATAAAAAAATAAATAAATAAATAAAAAAAATTAAAAAAAAAAATGCACTTTTCTGAGGTGAGCTTGAGAATCACCTCAGTTGATCTCTCAGGAGCTGTCCCTTGATATATGAATAATAAAATTCCCCAAGTTACCCATAAATTAAATTTTTGTGTTTTTTATATACTCCCTTGGAATTCTCATATACCTGAGTATCCTATGCCCTAGCACTTTTTATGGGATCTTTCCATATGGTAAAGTGGTAATATGCCCTATTTATGGATGCAAATTCATGCTTAGGTGCCTGGCTATGCACCAGAGCCCATCTCTCTTGAAGTGTCCTTGATGTAGATGCTAGTGAAGCTAGGACACTTGGAGTCATCTGGTAGCTACGGTATGGGTTAAAGCGCAGATGCACTTCTCCTCCTGGCTACTTAGTCATCTGTGTATCAGCACATCTCCATCACCTTTCCTTCTCCATTTCTCTGTCATAATTCCTCCCACCACTAAGCCACAGCAGGAGGTACTTCTACAAGAATGTGTTTTATCATTTATTGTTTTGTGAACACTTCTTGAAGGATAAAATGAATGGTGGGTTTAAATTAGATAATTAACGTAAAATACCTAGCACAGAACCAGAATATAATAACTGCCTTTAATGGATAGCCCCCTTGGTTGAAACATCCACTGCTCTCAAGATAAGTGTCAAACTCCTTATTCCTGTGTCAGGAACTTGGGTGTTTTTCTCTTTGCTTTCCCCTCTGGATACAACTAGTGTCAGCCCTCTCCTCTCTTCCTACATCTGGTCAAGCTGAATATTTGCTTTTCCAGCAAGGGCAAAGCTCTCTCAGCATATACAATTCCTTTTGCCTAAAAGGTATTCCTTCCCTTACTTTATCTCCCACTGACTTTCTATCCATACTTCTGTTCTCAATTTAGACATCACCACTTCCTGTGAGCCTCTCCTAATGCTTATTTATCCACCTCTAGATCAAACCACTTTCCTGTGTACTATCTTTATAACCATGCAAGCTCATATAATTAACATTTTTGCAGGCTTGCCATATTGTGTTTGTGTGTCTACATCCCTCACTAGACTTTAAAATTTTACAGGGCAGGAATTATAGTTATGTTATTGCTGTAGCAAAATAACTACAGCACAGATTTTAACAACTAGTAATGAGTTATTAATACCTGCCGACTAAAGAATCGTATGTTTGTGATGACTTTTACTAATGATGAGTATAATTAAAAATCAATACCTAATGATAACAGGCTATATTAATTTACCACTTTAAACCCTGTGTGCTTTAAAGACACCCCATGCATTCTCTCTATAAGGTAGTTAGTGTCGTTATTCCCATTTTATGGATGATAGTACTGAGGCACAACGAAGTAAAGAACTGCATAAGATACACATACATAGCTAGTGAAGCCAATATTTGAACCCAGATCTGTCTGTCCACAGAATCCATGTTTTTAGGCTTCCTTTCAGTTGCCTTTCTTTTTCACCACTCTTCTTCAACTGCCTTCTATCTTAGTTCAAAGATCACATGTTTGAAAAATTAAGCACAGGACAATTTTATCAATCCCCATAAGAAAGCCTCTTTTATGTGGATGAACAGAAGTGATAGCAGAATATTCAACTCTACATTGATCAGTGGTGCTAACTCCTTGTTGCATGGCTGAAGTCATGTCATTTATGAGACCCTGGAGGGAGTTTTGATGTTGCGTTTTGTTGTCAAAGTTTATTTGTTGTTTGTTTCCTTTTCTTTTTGGAAGTTGTGTAAGGTGTACTCTTACTATAGGTAAGAGCATGAAAACAAAAAGTTTTGTGGTTTTGTTTGTTTGTTTTAATCAAAGACTAACAGAAAGTTCAAAGTAGCTGAAATCCTAAATGGAAATGTGTGCCTTTTTATTTGTCTTTGTTTTTGGAAATAATTTGGGGACCACATTAAAAGCAAAGATCTATAAAAGGCTTTGTGGGTATACCACCTCTGGAATTCTAAGGCTTTGAGCCAGGCCCTTGATACATGGCAGAGAATCACTGTGGAGTTCCAATCTCTGACTGCTTTGAGGATTGCACAGACTGTCACCCATGCCCACAGACTCAGGGAAAGTTTTCCTGGAACCTCAGAAAGGATTAGGGAGTTCTTGAAGCACAGTAATTGCCCTACACAGTGGACCACGCCACCTCATTATCCTCTGAAGCTTATTGAAGTTACATATGCAATAGGAGCTGGTTGCAGGATGAATCAAATAAAATTGTCCTTGGAGAGATCATACATATGTATTAACTAAGACTTTAAAAAAGACTTTGATAATAGCAAACCACCAGGTTGAATTGTAGATGAATTCATGTGTAGAAAGTATTCAGTCTTTTTTATCTTCTTTCACAAGGCAAGATTAAAACTAGAGCAAAGGCACGTAAGTAATCTCAGCAATTAATTACTTTGTCTTCACTAAACTATGTTATTTTCTTCACTTAATACTCATTTATGTTTCATGATGTTGCAATATTTTAGAAGGCTGTAGAAAAGGTTCTATATGCAAACAATAAAAGCTGTAACTATTATTTAATAAACATGACTATTCATAACAAGCCAAAGTAATACAACTAAACAAAAACCTTATAGCTAAATTACAAAGGTAAAGAACGCCAGCAACAAGTTTAAGTGGAAAGAATAGGAAAGGAAAATGAATTTGGGCTCTTGAGAGCAGTGACTGTATTTTATTCATATCTGTTCTAAATTCAGCAAAGTATATAGGAGATGTAAATACAGTAAATACTGATTGGACTGAATCATTTGTGGAGCAAACTGAAAATTGCAGAAGGTAAAGAAGGTAGGCAAACCCAAAGAATGCTGTAAGTCATTTATATGGGGGAGGGAGGTCCATAAATTAAAGAGCATGAGCCAAACTATGCCTACCACTTCTTTTTGTAAGCAAAGTTTCATTGAAACATTTAGGAACATAGCTATGCACATTTATATATTGTCTATGCCTGATTTTACACTACTCTGTGGCCCATAAAGTCTAAAATATTTACTATTTTGTCCTTTGATATCTGGTCATTTACAGTAAAATACTTACTATCTGATCCTTTATAGGGCCAACTCTGGCTCAATATGTTAACTTATACTGTGAAATAAGAGAGTAACCATGATCTTCCATCTATAAACCTTCCCAGCATTATCAATTTCAGCCTGCTTTATATTACAGAAATCATGTGTCCTTAGAAAATGGGCAGAGTGATGAGGTAAAACTGCCAGTTGTGAATGGAAACATAATGGAAAGCATACAATAATCACATTAGAAAAAAGAAAAATCAAACTCTAGACTCATACACTTCTGTGTTTCAATCCTGGGTTCCAGGTCTTGTGAGTGGTGAGATTTGGGGCAAGTTAGTTAACTTCTAAGTATCTGTTTTACCCTTCTAAAAAACAAGGACAGAAACATTCATTTTATAGTATTGTCAGGAGGATTAAATGAAATAACATATTTAGAATACCTGGTTGGTTATGTGTTCACTAAATATGTTCTATTGTTTCATAAGACCAGCCAGTTAATTAAACTTTATTTTCTGGAGTCTCCCCAGTGGTATTAAAGGAGTAGGAACTCATTAGTTTTTTCAAAGTTTCTACCTAAAAATCAGGATGAATTCTTTCCATGTTGGCTCCTAACCTTCTTCAGTACTCAATAATAATAACAATAATAACAATAACAACATAAGACTACCAAACTGGAGTCCTGGTGCATTGTTACAAAGGTCCTTGCGCTTAGAGTTTGAAAACTAGTCTGGCTCTAATACTAAAATGTCAAAATATCAAAAGAATTGGGATGGGAGACTCTATCTATAAAAACATAAAATATCAGGGGTCAGCCGAGTGGCGAGTCGGTTAAGAGTTGGCTTGGAACTCCAGCAGCCCCGATTTGGATACCACATATGAGGGCCAGTGAAACTGCCCTCTAGAGCTAAGATGGTAAACAACAGCTCCACCTGGAGCTGTGCTGCTGTGCAAATCCTGGCGATGTGTAGGCTGCAGCCCCTGCTGCAGTGGGCTGCCACAGTGAGTGGCTGGCAGCCAGCGTAGGCTGCCAAGAGCTGCTGTGAGCAGCTGTCCAGAGGCTAGCGACAGATCTGCCTCACCCGGGAAGAGCACAATGATAATACCAACATGGGCCAGTGAAGCAACGTCCTCCACAACTAGACTGAAGAACAAAAGGACAGCAACTTGTCTGTTCCCCTCCCCCAGTTCCCCAAAAAATCTTTTAAAAATCCCATAAAATATCAGAACAGGCTGTGGCTGAACTTGGCCTGTGGTGCCCTGCCCCAACCCCTCCACCCCCCAAAGGCCCTGGGGCTGGTATGCCCAGTGGCCAGCTTCAGACTGAGCCACTCAGACACCTCTGAGGATGACACATTCAAAGGGCAGACTAGGGAGGAACCAGAGACCTGCTAAAGCAAATCCTGCTCCAAAGGGTCAGCCCCTATGCAAGAGCTCCACCACTGAAGTCATGGCCAGTCCTCACAACCAATCAGCTTGAGGGTTAATCCCTCCTATTGATGTGCAAACAGAAACCAAGGCTCAACTACCACAGGAGGGCAGATATAACCCACACAAGGGACACACCTGCAGCACCTGGCTCAGATGACCAGATAGACTCTGCCACTGTACCCACAGTACACCTACTACATAAAGCCACACTACTACAACCAGGAGACATAGCAACCCTACCTAATATATAGAAATAAACAAAGGAAGGCAGCCAAAATGGGGAGAAAAAGAAACATGTTCCAGATGAAAAATAGAACAAAGATCCAGAAACAGATCTAAACAGAATGGAGACAAGCAATCTACCAGATAAAAGAGTTCCAAACACTGGTTATAAGGATGCTCAGTGATCTCAGGGAGGACTTCAACAAAGAGGAAACATAAAAATGAATATAGAAAATATATTTTTTAAAAAGCTAGAAATGAAGAATGCAATAACTGAAATAAAGAATACATTAAACAGAGTCAACAGTAGGCTAGATGAAGCAGAGGCTCAAATCTGCAATTTAGGAGATAAAGTAGCAGGAAATATGCAATCAGGGCAGCAAAAAGGAAAAAAAGGACTCAAAAAAAAAATAAGGATAGTTTAAGGGGCCTCTGGGACATCATCAAGCATATCAACATTCATATCATAAAGGTAGCAGAAGGAGAAGAGGAATTGAAAACCTATTTGGAAAATATGAGGGAAAACTTCCCTAACCTGGGAAAGCAAACAGACAAATAAGCTAAGGAAGCACATAGAGTTCCAAAAAATATGAATGCAAACAGGCCTATACCAAGATACATCATTATTAAAATGCCAAAGGTTAAAGACAAAGAAAGAATCTTAAAAGCAGCAAGAGAAAAGCAGTAAGTTACATACAAGGGAGCTCCCATAAAACTGTCAGCTTATTTCTCAACAGAAACTTTGCAGGCTAGAAGGTATTGGCATAAAATAATTCAAAGTGATGAAAGCAAGGACCAACAGCCAAGATTACTCTACCCAGCAAAGCTCATATTTAGAATTGAAGGAGAGATAAAGAGCTTCCCAGACAAGACAACTCTAAAGGAGTTCATCACCACTAAACTAGTGCTACAAGGAATGGTAAAGAAGAAAAAAAGAAAAAAAAGATAAAAAATATGAACAATAAAATGGCAATAACTATGTATCTATCAACAATTAGTTTATATGTAAATGAATTAAATGCTCCAATCAAAATGCATAAGAAAACAAGCTCCTTACATATGCTGCCCACAAGAGACTCACTTTGGGTCAAGAGAACACATGCAGAATTAAAGTAAATGGATGGTAAAAAATATTTAATGAAAATGGAAATGAAAATAATTAATAAACTGGGGTAATGAAATTTATACCAGACAAAATAGACTTTAAAACAAAGGCTATAGACTTGTTGGGGTTATCACTTTATGAGGTATATAAAACACTCATCACTATGTTGTTTTGTACACCTGAAACTAATAAACAAATAGTAACAAGAATTTTTAGTGAGTATTTATATTTCCTTTTGTTTGTTTGTTTGTTTTTGTTTTTTTTTGTTTTTTGTTTTTTTGAGGGCAGTGTCATTGGCCCTTATATGTGGGACCGAACCGGGGCCGCTGGCTTCCAAGGCCAGCGCTTATATATTTCCTTTTTTGAATTCCTCAAAATGCTAGTGATTTTCTAAATAAAGCACTGTCTCAGAGAGAGAGAAAAGAAAAAGGCAATAATAAGAGAGAAAGAAGGATCCCACTACCGAAGAAACCCAAAACACTACTTTGAAGGGACATGTGCATCCATATTTTCATTGCAGCATTGTTTACAATAGCCAAGATATGGAGGCAACCTGGGTGCCCATCAATGGATGAATAAAGAGGAGGTGGTAAATATATACAATGGAATATCACTGAGCCATAAAAAAGAATGAATGTTTGCCATTTGAAACAACATAAATGAACCTTGAGGGTATTGTCCTGAGCAGAGTAAGTTTGACAGAGAAAGACAAATGCTGTATGGTTTCACTTATATGTAGAATAGAAAGAACAAAGTAAACAAACAAACAAACAACACAGAAACAAACTCATAGATACAGAGAACATTTTGATGTTTGCAAGATGGGAGGGAGATTAGGAGGGTAAGTGAAAAAGGGGAAGGGATTAAGAAGTAGAAATTGGTAGTTACAGAATATTCATGGGGATGTAAAGTATAGTATAAGGAAAATAGTCAGTAATATTATAATAACTATGTATGGTGTCAAATGGGTATTAGGTATATTGGGATGTTCACTTTGTAAGTTACATGAAGGTCTAACACTATGTTATACACTGGAAACTAATATTATATGTCAACTATAATTAAAAAATTAAAAATTATCAAAAAAAAAAAAAAAGAAAAAGATGACAGACCTGGCATAAATATTGAAGATTTTTTATTACTACAAAAGTTTCAAGCAAAATTATGGATAAGATATATAATGGAAGAAATTTACTGCAAAGATTTAATGTCAAAAATATATTTAAAAACTCTTATAAAATGATAATAAGTAAATGAAACAAAACCAGGTAAGAATATGAGCAAGTAATTCATAAAAGAAGAACTACAAATGACCAATATGGATAAAAAGTTTCTCCCTTATCTGAAGTCAAAAATTAGAAAATTTTGAGGGAGGGGCAAGATGGTGGCTGTGAGGAGGGCTCCATGAAATCTCCCCTGGAAATATCCACAATTTGAACTTCTAATACACTTCAAAGAGACATCTACTCATCACACAGAGCAACTAAGAGTTCCACACAAGGATTGCTGGAAGGTGGGCAGGCCGGGCAAGTAGGGGAAGAAGGCAGCGAGACGTGTGAGGTGCAGCCCGCACCCCCGCCTGCCGAGTCACGGTGAGTGTTGCCCCGACTCGCTCCCTGCGGCCCGCGGCCCACCTAGAGTTCAGCAAGAGCGCGTTGGTTTGCAGTCTGAGGCAGAAGCCTCAGGCCGGGCAGGTGCGGGAGGAGAGAGAGGAGACGACTGTGCAGAGGTACGAGCTGCACCCGTGGCTCGCCGGGTCCCCAGGAAGCAGGGTGCAGAGCCCCGCGGTGGCAGGGCAAGATCAATCCCTGCATCCTCCCGGTTCAGGGATCAGTCTCTGTGCCCACCGGGTCCGTGGAGCGCAGAAGCCAGAGGAAAACAGAGGACTCGCCCGCGGAGAAGCAGCGCGCGCTAGGCGGAGACGCAGTTCCCCGAGAGGAGCGGGGATCGGAGCCGCGCAGAAAGGTGCGCGCAGTCCCCTGAACCCCGGCGGCAGTCCCTCCAGAAGCTCAGCAGGAGAACGGCGCGGGCGCGGGCCGGCTCCAACGCAGAAGCCGGAAACCCGGGAGCAGGGGAAACAGAGGACTCGCCCGCGGAGACGCAGCGCGCCGGCCGGAGTCAGGAGAGACGGAGCGGGATCTAAGCCGCGCGGCAGGGTGAGCGCAGTCCCCTAAATCCCGGCAGACCATTTGGGAGAGCAGCAGGAGATCTGCGCGGGCGCGCACTGGCTCCAAGGCAGAAGCCTTAAACCCGGGAGCAGGGGAAAAGGAAGACTGGCGCGTGGAGAAGCAGCGCGTGCCGGACGGAGACGCAGGGCCCTGAGAGACGGAGCGGGGATCTTAGCCACACGGTAGGGTGCGCGCAATTCCCTAAATCCCTGCAGACCCTTTGAGAGAGCAGCAGGAACTCCGCTGGAGCATAAGAGGCAAAGGCCTTAGCTTAAAACAGTGTTGGAACTGTCTCTTTGTTTACTTTTATATTTTTTATTTTTTTTTTCCTTTTTCTACTCTTGAACAGAAAGCAAAAAAAAAAAACCAATAACTCACCCACTCCCACAAACTTCAGCCCCCGCCAAGACAGTCTTAAACTGACTCCTGAATGGAGCCATAGGGGCAGACTAGGAAGATATCCTTACCTGCAGGGGGTTGAGAATTTCCACCCAGTAAAGGCTGCAGAGTGAGACTACCTACCCCGCCCCCACCTTTATGCAAGGCTTGGGAGGCAGGGCAGGTTCACCTGCTGAGACACTAATTAACAGATTCTTAGCAGCTGGCTTTTGGTAGTGAGGAATTCTTTAATTCTCCAGGGCTGTCAACCGAAAGGGTGCCCAGAGACACTCTTTGAGCCTTTGGGGGTGCAGCCTGCCTTGGGACAGGCAAAAGCAAAAAGGCAGTGACTTTGTAAAAACCACCAATCACAAGTCACAACCACACTCAAGCAAACCTGCAGTGCCAGGATCACACTAGGCATCAGGTGGCCTACTGTTCCCACAAGACGAACAGGAATTGTTGTACAGCAGACAAACTGAAGAGAGCTTGGTGGACTTTAGCCTAGACTGGCACGGGTAATTTTGGTTTGTTTGGTTTTATTCTGTTTTGTTTTCCCTTTATTGGCTGCTTATCTTGGTTTTTGGTTTTTATTTCTATTTCATTCTTATCATTTTGTAGTTTTTAATATAGGCATATATATATAGGTGTATATAGGTGAATATATGCCCATATATATGGGTGTGTAGACAAATATACATATATATATTTTTCTTTTTCTTTTTCTTTCTTTTCTTTTTCTTTTTTCCCCACCCTCACTTTCTCTCTTATTTTATTCTTCTCACTGCTATACTTTTCCTCTTTTCCTTTTTTCTGCAAATTTTATTTTTTAAATTTTTATTCTTACTTTTTTTATTATTATTTTAGTTTATTTTTATTTCTTATTTTTTAGGTATAGCTAATAGGTTTCTCATGTTTCTTCTATTTTTTATTTTAGGATATTGTATTTTATTTTGTTTCCTCTTCTGTTATTATTGTGTGTGGTTTTTGTTTTGTTTCTGTTTGTTTTCTTCATTAGTATGATTGATATTTCTGTGCAAGTTGACTGTAGTTTGATGGTTGGTTTTTATTATTTGATGGTTGGTTTTTATTATTTGTGCAAGCATTTGGTTTCCTTTGGTGGTGCAGAGGATGTTCTTGTTGATCTGTTATGCTCTAAAATCACTCTGCAGCAGTGGGTCCAAACAAACAGACACAAGAATCATCATACCCGGAGGCCAACTTTAGATAAAACCAGAGCATTTCTGGGTTTGACATACAAGAGTCACACCCAAAAGGATGTTGCTACAGGTACTAGGGCCCATAGGGTCCAAGTTTCATCAGAGGGGTCAATCCTCTCACAGCAGCTCATAAACTGCAGACGTTGCTGATCCTCACAGCTAATCAATCTGGGAGTCAATCCCACCTACTGACAAGCCAAAAGTAATCAAAACTAAAACTTCAACAAGTGAGGACGCACGACACAAGGAACACCTCAGATACAAGCCCAGGAGAATAGGGAGACTGAGTAATTCAAATATAAAGGACATACACCATATAAGTTTACCCAGAAAAGACTGAGAAATCTGGGGGATCTATCTGTTATATTGAAGCAAACCCAAAGAGTAAGCCAGAATGGGGAGACAAAGAAACACAACACAAATAAAAGAACAGAAGAAACTTCCTGAATCAGTGGAAATAGAGGAAATAGAGGTAACCAACCTATCAGAGACAGAGTTCAGAACACTGATTATTAGAATGTTCAAGGAAATTAATGAAAATATAAAGAAGGATAGAGAAATCATGAAAAGCAACCAGCTAGAACTTAAGAACACAATTACTGAATTAAATAACAAACTTGATGGAATCACTAGCAGATTGGATGAAGCAGAAAATCGAATCAGTAACTTAGAAGACAAAATAGCAGAGATCACCCATGCGGAACAACAAAAAGAAACGAGAACGAAAATCATGGAAAATAGTTTAAGAGAGCTGGGGGACAACATCAAATGCAATAACCCATGGGTCATTGGAGTACCAGAAGGAGAAGAGAGGCAGCAAGGGATTGAGAATATATTTGAAGTAATAATGTCTGAAAACTTCCCTAACCTGGCAAAGGACATTGAAATACAAGCTCAGGAAGTGCAGAGAGTTCCAACCAGGATGATTCCAAACAGGCCCACTCCAAGACACATTACAGTGAAAATGGCAAGGGTTAAGGACAAAGACAGAATCCTTAAAGCAGCAAGGGAAAGGCAACAAGTTACTTACAAGGGTACCCCCATAACATTATCAGCCGACTTTTCTACAGAAACTTTGCAGGCCAGAAGGGAGTGGTAGGAGGTTTTCAAAGTGATGAAAAATAAAGGCCTACAACCAAGATTGCTGTATCCAGCAAGGTTATCATTTAAAATCCAAGGCGAGATAAGGAGCTTTGCAGAAAAGAATAAG
The DNA here is from genome assembly GCA_033961575.1 of Aselliscus stoliczkanus. Classification (NCBI taxonomy): domain Eukaryota; kingdom Metazoa; phylum Chordata; class Mammalia; order Chiroptera; family Hipposideridae; genus Aselliscus; species Aselliscus stoliczkanus. Next base: position 184,753,379 of record CM066728.1, read on the forward strand.
TTAAGGGAATTCATTACCACCAAGCCAGCTTTGCAGGAAATGCTAAAAGGGTTTCTTTAAGTAGAAGAGAAAAACAAGCTAAGAAAGACTACGAACACAAATAACAAAATGGCAATAAATACACACCTATCAATAATCACATTAAATGTAAATGGATTAAATGTTCCAATAAAAACACATAGGGTGGCTGAATGGATAAGAAAGCAAGACCCCAGCATATGCTGTATACAAGAGACTCTCCTCAGATCCAAAGACTCATACAGGCTGAAAGTAAAGGGATGGAGTAAAATATTTCATGCAAATGGTACTGAGAAAAAAGCTGGAGTAGCGATTCTTATATCAGATAAAATGGACTTTAAATTGAAGAATATAACAAAGGACAAAGAAGGACACTTCATAGTAATGAAGGGATCGATCCAACAAGAGGACATAACTCTAGTAAACATTTATACACCTAACATAGGAGCCCCTAAATATATAAAACAGATATTGTCAGACATAAAGACAGAGATCAACAGTAACACTATCATAGTAGGGGACTTCAACACCCCGCTGTTACTAATGGACAGATCCTCCAGACAGAAAATCAATGTGGAAACAGCGACCTTAAATGACACATTAGATCAGCTGGATTTAACAGACATTTTCAGAGCATTTCATCCCAAAGCTACAGAATATATGTTCTTTTCAAGTGCACATGGAACATTTTCTAAGATAGAACACATATTAGGCCACAAAACAAGTCTCAATAAATTTAAAAAGATTGAAATCATTTCAACTGTATTGTCTGACCACAATGCTATGAAACTAGAAATCAATTATAAGAAGAAATCCGGGAAGCTGACAAATAAATGGAGGCTAACCAATATGCTATTAAATAGTGAGTGGGTCACAAATGAGATCAAGGAGGACATCAAAAGATACCTCGAGACAAACGAAAATGAAAACACCACGACCCAAAATCACTGGGATGCTGCGAAAGCAGTCCTAAGAGGGAAGTTTATAGCAGTGCAGGCCTACCTAAAGAAGGAAGAAAAATCTCAAATCAACAGGTTATCCTTACACCTAAGGGAACTGGAAAAAGAACAGCAAAAGAGGCCCAAGGGGAGTACAAGAAAGGAGATAATAAAGACCAGAGCAGAAATAAACAATATAGAGAACAGAAAAACAATTCAAAAGATCAATGAAACCAAGAGCTGGTTTCTTGAGAAGATAAACAAAATTGACAAACCTCTAGCCAGGCTCATCAAAAAAAAAAAGAGAGAGGACTCAAATTAGCAAAATCAGGAATGAAAGAGGGGAAATGACTACAGACATCACAGAAATACAAAAAATTCTAAGAAATTACTATGAGCAACTATATGCCAACAAATTTGACAATCTGGAAGAAATGGATAACTTTCTAGAAGCATACAACCTTCCAAAGCTAACGCAAGAAGAAACAGAAAATCTAAATACCCTGATTACTACCAAGGAAATTGAATCAGTAATTGACAAGCTCCCAAAAAACAAAAGCCCTGGACTAGACGGCTTCACAAGTGAATTTTATCAAACATTTAACAAAGAACTATCACCTATTCTTCTCAAACTATTCCAAAAAATCCAGAAGGAGGGAAGGCTCCCAAACCCTTTTTATGAAGCCACTATCACCCTGATTCCCAAACCAGATAAAGACATCACAAAAAAGGAAAACTACAGGCCAATCTCCATGATGAATACAGATGCAAAAATTCTCAATAATGCCGGCCGAGTGGCTCAGTTGGTTAAGAGCTCGCTCAAGAGTGCGAGCTGAGCTCTGAGCAACAGCTGTTCGAGGACAGCCCGAGCTGAGTTGCCGTTGAGCTGCCAATAGGTGGCAGGATGGCTCAGCTAAAAAAAAAAAAAAAAAAAATTCTCAATAAAATATTAGCAAACAGAATACAGCAATATATTAAGAAGATCATACATCATGATCAAGTGGGATTCATCCCTAGTGCGCAAGGCTGGTTCAACATCCATAAATCAATTAATGTGATATACCACATCAACAAAATGAAGGATAAAGATCACATGGTCATTTCAATAGATGCAGAAAAAGCATTTGACAAAATCCAACAGCCATTTATGGTAAAAACCCTTAGCAAAGTGGGAATACAGGGATCATATCTCAACAAAATAAAAGCCATATATGATAAACCTACAGCTAACATCATACTCAATGGGGAAAAGCTAAAACCATTCCCCTTAAGATCAGGAACAAGACAAGGCTGTCCACTTTCTCCTCTTTTATTCAACATAGTGCTGGAAGTTCTAGCCACAGCAATCAGACAACAAAAAGAAATAAAAGGCATCCAAATTGGCAAGGAAGAAGTAAAATTGCCATTATATGCAGATGACATGATACTCTATATAGAGAACCCCAAAGACTCAATCAAAAAACTATTAGAACGGATAGACGAATTCAGTAAAGTAGCAGGATATAAAATCAATGTTCAGAAATCAGTGGCATTTGCATATACCAATAATAAACTAATGGAAAGAGAAATTAAGAAAACTGTCCCATTTACAATTGCATCAAGAACTATAAAATACCTAGGAATAAATTTAACCAAAGAAGTGAAAGATATGTACTCAGAAAATTATAAGACACTGAAGAAAGAAATCATAGAAGATACAAATAAATGGAAACACCTACCATGCTCATGGATAGGAACAATTAATATAGTTAAAATGTCCATACTGCCTAAAGCAATATATAGATTCAGTGCAATTCCTATCAAACTGCCAAGGGCATTTTTCACAGAAATAGAAAATATAATCCAAAAATTTATATGGAATCATAAAAGACCCAGAATAGCCTCGGCAATTCTGAGAAATAAAAACAAAGTCGGGGGGATCACGCTACCAGACATCAAAACCTACTACAAGGCCACAGTAATCAAGACAGTTTGGTATTGGCATAAAAACAGGCACATCGATCAGTGGAACAGACCAGAGAGTCCAGAAATAAATCCAGGCATTTACGGACAGTTAATCTATGACAAGGGAAGCGAGAATTTACACTGGAGTAAAGATAGTCTATTCAATAAATGGTGCTGGGAAAATTGGACTGACACATGCAAAAAATGAAACTGGATCACCTCCTTACACCTTATACAAGAACAAATTCAAAATGGATTAAAGACTTAAATGTAAGACCTGAAACCATAAAACTCCTAAAAGAAAATATAGGGAGTACATTTGCAGACATTACCCTGAGCAATATTTTTACTGATACATCCCTACGGGCAAGGGAAGTAAAAGAAAAAATGAGCATATGGGATTATATCAGACTTAAAAGTTTTTTCACAACAAAGGAAACCATTAATAAAACAAAAAGGAAGCCTACTGAATGGGAGAATATATTTGCCAACGATATATCTGATAAGGGGTTAATATCCAAAATTTATAAAACACTCATGAAACTCAACAAAAAAACAAACAACCCAATTAAAAAATGGGCAGAAGATATGAAGAGACATTTCTCTAAAGAGGACATACAGATGGCCAACAGGCATATGAAAAAAAGTTCAACCTCACTGGTCATTAGGGAAATGCAAATAAAAACCACCATGAGATAACACCTCACTCCAGTCAGAATTGCGATCATCAATAAATCAACAAACAACAAGTGCTGGTGGGGCTGTGGGGAAAAGGGGACCCTGCTGCACTGTTGGTGGGATTGCAGATTGGTGCAGCCACTATGGAAGTCAGTATGGAGGTATCTCAAAGAACTGGAAATAGAGCTACCGTTTGACCCAGCAATTCCACTCCTAGGTATTTATCCTGAAAAAACCAAGACACTTATTCAAAAAAAGTTATGCACCCCTATGTTCATAGCAGCACAATTTACAATAGCTAAGACTTGGAAACAACCAAAATGCCCATCAGTAGATGACTGGATTAAGAAACTGTGGTATATTTATACAATGGAGTATTACTCCGCTATAAAGAAGAATGAAATCGTACCATTTGCAATGATATGGATGGACGTAGAGACTATTATGTTAAGTGAAATAAGTCAGTCAGAGAAAGACAAATACCATATTATCTCACTCATATGTGGAATCTGAAAAACTGTATGAATGAGCAAAGGAAATAGAAACTGACTCATAGATATAGAGGAAAAATCAGGGTTGCTAATTGCGAGGGGAATGGGGATGAGGGAGAAGGGGAAGGGATTAGACAGCAAAAATAGGCAACTACAATATTGCCACTGGGATAGGAAAAACAGTTTGGGGAATATAATTAATAATGTTGTAAATATTCTGTGGAATGTCAGATGATCATAGGTCTTGTTAAGGAGACCATTTCATGGATGGAGTAGAGGTTTGATCACTGCACTGTATTACTAAAGCGGAGGTGGTATACCTACTGTAATTGAATATATATAGATAGTCACGGGATGTGGATTATACTGTGGAAGAGAGTCAAAGGAAGAGTAATAGATATATATGATATGGGGGGGAGTGGGGTGGCGAATTGGGGGTGGGGGGTTGTCACTTTGAGGGGTAAAATGTATAACTATTGCACTGTGTTGTAGACCTGAAACTAATTAAAAATAAAAAATAAAAAGAAATAAAAAATTAGAAAATTTTAAAACATCATTTTTTTTCCATGCATTAGTATGTTAAAAATTTTAGTCTGAAAATATCCAGTGTTGGTCAGGACATAGGAAAATGGATATGTTCATAGTAATAACACTAATCGACAATACTTCTAAAGCAATTATTATGTACAAGGCATTGTGTGTGTGTGTGTGTGTGTGTATACACTCATTTTATATAAATAGAAACGTATAAAACAACTTAAATAAAATGCATATATGAATACATGCATATATATACATATCCAGGTACATGATCATCACTTTGGAAGTTTTGTACGTATAGGTTTTTGTTTTTGTTTTTGTTTTAGCTGAGCCATCCTGCCACCTGTTCACAGCTCAGCGGCAGCTCAGCTCAGGCTGGACATCGAACTGCTGTTGCTCAGAGCTCAGCTTGCACTTTTTTTTTTTTTTCTTTTTTTTGAGGGCAGTGTTACTGGCCCTCATATGTGGGACCGAACTGGGGCCGCTGGCTTCCCAAGCCAATGCTTAACCACCGCGCCACTCGGCCAGCTCAGCTTGCACTCTTGAGTGAGCTCTTAACCAACTGAGTCACTTGCCCGGCCCCGTATATTTTTTGTATATATATAATAGAGCAATATACATCGGGTGCCAAAAAATGTATACACATTTTAAAAAAGAAAAACTGCATTAAAATTGTAATACTCAATATATACTGATAACAAAGGATGAATACAAGTCATGTTTGACTTCTGCAATTACAAGTGGTGCTCAAAGTGGTTACCATCAGCATCTAGAAATTGTGATCATGGTAACTACTGTTTGAGCAACATTGACCAAAGCTTCCACTTGTATACATTTTTTGACACCTCTGGTATATATTTTTAACAACCTTATAAGATGAACATTCTTTTTGGCCCCATTCTGCAAATGATAAAATCCAGTCACAGAGAGTTTAAATAATTTGCCAAGATCACATAGCTACCAAATAGCCTTTTACATTCCCACCAAAAGTGTGCAAAGAGTTCCAATTTCTCTATGACCTTACCAACACTTATCTTTTGTTTTTTTCACAGTAGCCATCCTAAGAGATATGAGGTGATTGATATCTTACTGTGGTTTAAATTTGCATTTCCCTAATGAGTAGTGATTTATTTTTTTTAAAGATTTTTCTTGGGGAATTGGGGGAGGGGAACAGCGTTGGGGAATCAGGGAAGGGGAACAGATAAGTTGCTGTCCTTTTGTTCTTCAGTCTAGTTGTTGAGGACATTGCTTCACTGGCCCATGTTGGTATCATCATTGCGCTTGGTCGCCGGCCTCTGGATGTCGCTCATGGCAGCTATTGGCAGCTCACGCTGGCTGCCGGCCACTCACTGCAGCCTATGGCAGCCCACTGCAGCAGGGGCTGCAGCCTACACTGTCGCCGGGGCTCACCCAGCCCAGCTCCAGGTGGAGCTGTTGTTAGCTGTAGAGGGCAGTGTCACTGGCCCTCATATGTGGGGTCCGAACCGGGGCTGCTGGCATCCCAAAACCAGCTCTTAACCAATGTGCCACTCTGCCGGTCCGAGTAGTGATTTTTGAGCATCTTTTCATATACTGTTGTATGCCTTCTTTGGAGAAATGTCTCCATGTTCTCAGCTTCTTTTTAGATCCAATTGTTTATTTTTTTGTTATTGAGCTGTAGGAGTTCCTTATATATTTTGTATACTAGACCTTTATCAGATACATGATTTGCAAATATTTTCTCCCATTCCATAGTTTGCTGTTTTACTCTGCTGATTGTTTCTTTTGCTTTGCAAACGCTCTTTAGTTTGATGTAGTTCCACTTTATTTTTGCTTTTGCTTTGGGTTTCATATCGAGAAGATCAATGCCAAAACCAATGTCATGAAGCCCTTTGTTTTCTTCTGGAATTTTTATAATTTCAAGTCTTATATTTCAGTCTTTAATTGATTTTGAGTTGATTTATTGTGTATGGTGTAAAACAGGGGTCTAATTTCATTCTTCTAAATGCAGATATCCAGTTTTCCCAGCACAATCTATTGAAGACAGTATCTTTTTCCCATGGCATATCTTGACGTTATTATCAAAAACCAGCTGACCATACATGCATGAGTTTATTTCTGGGCTCTCTATTCTGTTCCATTGATCTATTTGGCTGTCTTCATGTCAGTTTTCAATGGGGTAACACTGAATTTTTAAGTCAGTTTGGGTAGTATATGCATACAATTGAATATTGATCAGTCTTAAAAATAAGGACATCATACCACTTGCAACAACATAGATGGACCTAGGAGTCATTACGCCAAGTGAAATATGTCATGTAAGGAGTTAAGGAGAAGGATGAGTACTGCTTGATTTCTCTTACAGATTGTTGCAAGTGGTATGATGACCTTATTTTTAAGACTGATCAATATTCAATTGTATGCATAGATGCAGACAGTAGAAGAGTGGTTGCCAGAAGACAGGTTAGGAGGACATGGAGAGTTGCTCTTCAGTGTGTAGAAAGTTACGGTTATACAGCTATGTAAGTTCCAAATGATAATAGTTAACAATAAGGTGTTATGCATTAAATATTTGTTAAGAGATTAGACCTCATATTGTGTTCTCACCACAAACCAAACAAATGAACAAAAAACCAAAAAAATAGACCAAATTTTTTGAGGTAATGGATAGGTCTATTACTTTGATTGTAATGATGGTAACACTGGTGTATGTATATGTCCAAACTCCTCAAATTGTATACATTAATTATAAGCAGTTTTTGCATGCCAATTATACTTCTATGTAGCTGATTAAAAAGTAGTATGTGTAAACTTCCGGTAAAATGGTGCAATAGACAGACGCTGTGCTAACTGCCTCCCAGGATCACACCAAAATTACAAGCAAATTATACAGCATTCAACCCTGGAGGTCCCCGGAACACTGGAGGAACAGAACCACTAAACGAAGAACTTAAAGAGGAAGCCGCATCGGGTCTGGTAGGACGGGCGGAGACGAGAGAGGACAAACCCCGTGAGGGAGGTCCCAGCTGTGGAGAGGTTTCTCCGGTTGGGGGAGAGACCCTCCGGCCGCACACCAAGCTCACCAGCCAGAACTCCTTTGCCGGGAAGAGAAGTTCTAAGATAGCTGGCAGTAAATTAGTAAGGACTCTCTTTGCTCAGCTCGGTGAGGCTAAGAGTGGCTGGAGAATCAGTGGGGCCAGAGCCCGGGCTTGCTCGCTGGTGAGCACTTACCTGGTTCCTGGTGGAGGGAGTGGCTGTGTGAGCCAGCAGCCTAAGGGGACGGACTGAACTGAGCACCTTTGGCGCAAAGGCTGGAGGTTTTTAGAGTATTGTTCCCGTGGTGTGGAACCTGCACGCCAGTGGTGTAGGGAGGACGCCATTTTGTCGGGCTTGAGCCCTCCCACAGAGGATCAGGTCCGAGACCTAATTGGTCTGGTGGAATTGGCGCAGAAGTGCGTGTGTGCGTGCGCGCGCACCTGCGGCCTTGGGTCCCCACCCTCCTCCCAGCTTATACTGCGTTGCCAGGGAAATGCAGGGCGGGTGCCCTCCGGCTCCAAAGGCTGCTCACTGAGATCTGGGAGTACGCAAGCTGCCTGGGGTCTCTGCTCTCCGCACTCCACTTGCAGAGTTGCCAGGCTGGTGATTGGTTGTCGGGCTGTGGCCTGATCTGCGAGCCGCTGATTTGGGACAGGCTGAGACTGGGAGTTTTCCTGGGAGTGTTGGGCCGTGAGCTGTGTGCCTGCGTGATCCAGCCAGGGCTCTCCTGGTGATCTATCTAATACATCAAAGCAATCCCAGAGCAACAGCCAGAATGGGGAAACAAAGAAACATGTCACAAGTAAAAGATCAGAAGAAACCTCCAGAAATGGAACCAAATGAAACAGAAGGATCCAACCTTTCAGAGACAGAGTTTAGAACACTGATGATAAGAATGTTTAAGGAACTTAGTGAGGACATAAAGAAGGATAGGGAAACCATAAAAAACAACCTGTTAGAACTAAAGAATACAATAACTGAAATGAAGAACACACTCGAAGGAATCACCAGTAGAGTAGATGAAGCAGAGGAGCAAATCAGCGATTTGGAAGATAAAACAGCAGAACTCACCCAGTTGGCACAGCAAAAAGACCAAAGAATAACAAACAATGAAAATAGTTTAAGAGCCCTATGGGACAAGGTGAAGCGCAACCATCCTCGAATCATAGGGATACCAGAAGGAGAAGAGAAGAAGCAAGGGGTCGAAAATGTATTTGAAAAAATAATGACTGAAAACTTCCCTACCCTGGTGAAGGAAATCAACATACATGCCCAGGAAGTGCTGAGGGTTCCAAACAAGCTGAACCCAAACAGGTCCACACCAAGACACATCATAGTGAAAATGGCAAAGGTTAAAGACAGAGACAGAATCCTAGAGGCTGCAAGAGAAAGACAACAGGTTACATACAAAGGAACTCCTGTTAAACTAACAGCTGACTTGTCTACAGAAACTCTGCAGGCCAGAAGGGAGTGGCAGGAGATACTCAAAGTGACACAAAATAAAGGCCTACAACCAAGATTGCTCTACCCAGCACAGCTCTCACTTAAAATTGAAGGAGAAATAAAGAGCTTCTCAGAAAAGAATAAGCTTAAGGAATTCATTACCACCAAGCCAGCATTGCAAGAAATGTTAAAAGGGCTTTTTTAAACAAAAGAAAGGGGTAAACAAGCTAACCCAGAGAGACAATTTAAGAAGATTGAAGTCATATCAAGCAGATATAAAGGAAAAACTGATGGTTGCTGGCTGGGAGGGAGTGGGGAAGAGGGAGAGGAGGAAGGTTTTGGACAGTGTATGTGGGACTACAATATTGCCGCAGGGATATGGGGGCAGTTCTGGGAATGTAATTGATAATGTTGTGAAGAGACTATTATGTTGCGAGAAATAAGTCAGTAGGAGAAGGACAGGTACCATGTGATTTCACTTGTGTGTGGAGTCTGAAGAGCTGAGTGAACGATCAAAGTAAACAGACTCGTAGATGTAGTGGAAAAACTGAGGGTTGCTAGTTGGGAAGGGGGGGATAGGGGGGAAGGGGAAGGGATTAGACAGCATAAATAGACAACTACAATATTGCCACAGGGATATGAAACACAGTTCGGGGAATATAATAATGTAAAAATTTTGTGGCGTGTCAGATAGTCACATGTCTTGTTAGGGAGACCACTTCATGAATGGAGTAGAGGCTTGATCACTGCACTGTACACCTGAAGCTGATGTTGTATATATAGTATTGTATGCCAACTGCAACTGAATATGTGGATGGTCATGGGATGTAGAGTATACTGTGGAGGGGAGTCAGGGAAGTTGTGATGGATATGTATGATATGTGCGGGGAGTGGGGTGGCGAACTGGGGGAGGGGGGTTTTCACTTTGGGGGGTAAAGAGTATAACTATTGCATTGTGTTGTACACCTGAAACTAATAAAATAAAATAAAATTTATAAAAAAAAAAAAAAGGAAAGCTACCTTTCTAGATGATGGATTAAAGAAATGTACATTTGAAAGCTATATAATTTTACTAACCAATGTCACTCCAATAAATTTAATTAAAAACAAAACAAAAAAAACATAGTATGTGTAAACATATATATAATATATGTATTATATATACATACATATAATATATATGCATAGAAAATGATTATAAAAGTAAACATGAAATTAAGTAGAGTGGGAATATAGGAAAGTGGAAAGGAACTCTCACATTTTTCATCATATGCTTCTTTTGTATTAACTATTACAAATGAAATATATTTGTAAATAAACTATGATCCTTACAGAGTATATTTACACTCACACTACCTGCCATTTCATCGAGAGCTTTCTTTAGAAATGAGCCAGCTAATTCAGTAGTTATCTTTTGCTTACACAGGCTAGTTGGAAAGTTTAGAGAATACCAGCCCACATATATCCCCAAAGGCATAATGGGGGAGTTGGAGATTAAGTTCAGGAAGAAAACATTCATCGGCATTCTAATTCTGATACCTCATATAATGCATTAAACAATTTAAGCAATTCTTGCAAAGTACTTGAACACTGAAGTAGCATTTCCCAAAATGTGTTTTCCCTATTTAAATTAAACCCTGACGTCTTTTTCTTGAACTAGCCAAAATAATGCCTGGATTGCCTTTCCTGGACTTTGGTTAGCTCCCATCTGATTGTGATGTCTGCCTGCAAGAAGCATGGTAGTTTCTTCTGTTTATACCCTACGTCTGATTCCATAGCTGCCTAGACCAGGAACAAATGTTTATCACTTCTCTCTCCAAGCCCAAAATAGAACAGCTAACCTTCAGGAGATGATCTTTACCTCTAAATAACAAATTAATTCTTTCAGATCTTGTCTCCCAAGACACATACCTGAACATCGCGCCTCACTGAACTCATGGACCAAAGGGAGCTGCAGGAGTGAGGAAGTAACAAGCTCCCTCTGTTCTCAAAGTACTCAGCCTTGATCTGCTGCTGAACTTCTGTTCTGATGCACACATCTCACTTGCTCTAATGATGAAAACAGGTAAAACCTGTGCTTGGCTTTCCCCCCATTGACACTGCAAAGTGAGTTTATTTGGGTTGGTAGAAAATACTTCGCACAGAGAGCTGTGCTCCTTAATTAAGCTTACTTTTAAGGTCTCTCAGAAACCACCCATCAGCTCCAGAGAAGAAAAGAACCTGGAGCCAGTGCTCTCTGAGCCAGCATCTCCACTCTCACAGAGAACATCCATGACAAAACAGCTTGTCAAGTCAAAGTACAGATATGTCTGTGTCCTCAGCTCAGAACAGGGAGCATAACAAGACCAGGGAATTAGTGGGTAGGTGCTGGAGTGAGGCTGCCTGGGTTTGAATCCTGGTCCCCTCATTTTCTACCTGTTTGATTTTAAGCAGGTACCTAAATGTTCTGTTTTCTCAACGGTAAAATTAGGATTAAAAAATAGTACCTCCTTCACAGGTCTGTTGTGAGGATTAAATGAGGGTATATATGTGAAGCCTTTAGAAGACCAGACATTCAATGACTGTTGTCTGTTGGGATTATTATCCTGGCATTGGCATTTAATTCAGTCATGCAAAGATTTATAAAACAGGAATATTATGGGCTGAGTTGTGTTTCCTCAAGTTTTGTATGTTGGAGTCCCAACCCTCTGAACCTCAGAATGTAATCACATTGCTAGGCAAGACCTTTAAAGAGGTAATTAAGGTTAAATGAGGTCATAAGGGTGGGGCCCTAATAAACTATCACTGATAAAGGAGGTCAAATATACGGTGATGGAAGGAGAACTGACTCGGTGTAGTAAACACACAATGCAGTATATATCTGATTTATTATATAATAGAAGTGTGCACTTGAAACCTATGTAGTTTTGTTGACCATTGTCACCCCAATAAATTTTAATTAAAAAAATTATATATATATATATATATATATATATATATATAAAATGACTGGTGTCCTTACTAAGAAGAGGACAAGACAAGACAGAGAAAAGGCCATGTGAGGACACAGCAAGAAGGCAGCTATCTGCAATACAAAGAATAAGGCCCCAGGAGAAACCAAACCTGCTGATACCATAATCTTGGACTTCAAGCCTCCAGAACTGTGAGAAAATAAATTTTTGTGGTTTAAGCCAACCAGTGTATCATATTTTGTTATAGCAGCTGAAGCAAACAAAAACAAGGACATGGCTGGTAATTGATTTCTACCCTCTTGTACTTTGTAAAACTGTAATCCCTGTTCTTACAATCTAATAGACAGAAAGAGACAAAAAGAAAAAAAAAAAGGCATTATGGGCTGGTGGAGTGGAAAAAGCAAAAAGAGCGCTAGGTATTTTAGCCTTTTAAGAAAAATATAATAACTCAGCAAGAGAAACCCAGGGCCTAGATACTGAATGATTCATGGGAAATAAAGAGCTGATTTCATACCCTGCTGGAATAGTTTTTATTTGTGTAGTTGTAATCTTCTATCATTTTATGACCACAATCATAATGTTTTTTGTTTGTTTGTTTGTTTGTTTGTTTGTTTGTTTGTTTGTTTTTGAGGGCAGTGTCACTGGCCCTCATATGTGGGACCGAACGGGGCCGCTGGCTTCCGAAGCCAGCGCTTAACCACCACGCCACTCGGCCGGCCCTTATGACCACAATAATCTTTACCAATATATTTGTGTTTGACCATCTTTATTTTCCATCCCTTTTGTATCACCTCTTAGATTTGAGAACTAAATATTTGAGAACTTCCTTAGTTTTTTTTTTTAATGCAATTGCTTGAGTAAAAATTCTGAAGCCTTATGTGCCTAAAGTAATTTTTATTACACTTTCATATATCAGTGAAATTTTAAGAGGATATAACGTTCTAGGTTAAAATCTTATTCTTTTAAGATTTTAAAAATACTCTATTGTCACTGAACAACAATGCAAATATACTTAATGTCACTGAGCCGTCCTTGCATCTTGGCTCTGAAGAGGCAGGCCACAACCTCCCCAGTGCCACAAGGAAGAAAGGCAGGAGCAAACTTTGACCATTGTTCTCCAACCTGTTTCCACTGTTACCCCAGTGGCTTCCCAGGCCCCAACTGCCTACCTCTCCCAAACGCACTCCCACTCAAGACAGTCCTCAGTCGCTCCCACAGTTTCCTGTTTTGAAGCTGGTTCCTGAAATTCCTGTTCTAGTCTCTCATTTCTACCATTTGTCCAGGTTGATTTCCATAAGGGAAGTGCTGAGAGTCAGAAGCTCTTGCTAGTTTACTCTCTTGGCAGAAATCAAAATTTGTCTGTTCTAACTCTACATTTGAATAACTACATAAACCTGAAAATACACATTCATTCATACTTCACATACATTATCACACAAACATTCTTCAAGATCAAAATGTGTATACGCCTTTTACGTATGTTCTATAAAGGGTATGCTACATTCAGTGTATATGTGCTAGTATCTCATTCTTTCAATATAAACATTTTTACCAACCAGGGAGTATGCCTATCAAGAAAACAAAAGCAAGAAAATTAAACCCCAATATAATAATAAACAATTATGTCTAAATAGAATTGTACAGATTCAGAAAAATCAATAACAGCATTCAAGAGGCACAACTCTCCCGCCCTATAAAAATGACAAGAAAGTGGCTGTTAGCATATTGCAAGCAAATGAAGAGATGTAAGACTGTAATGAGTAAAAACAGGGCAAGATAAACAAGGAATCCACAGGGGCTTTAAATCTGAAAGTGGAAGTGTAAGCCTATGCAAATTCCAGCAATTTAAAGATATCTTATAGATCATTCTTCACTAACATGGTAAATTTAATTTAAAGAATCAAATAATGTAGAGTGTGTATAGAGTACATGACTCTAAAAGGTAATCATAACAATTATTTTGAACAGGTTTTCTAGCTCAATCAAACAAACAATGAAATGCTAATCTTCAAACTTTTAGTATTTCTAGTTATTTGATTCAGCTTATAGATGAAACTCTTGCTTATCTTATCCCATTGCAGGAGGTTAATTATATTTTAATTAATTTGTATTCCCTTTATTAACCTTATTAGGAGAACATATATTTGGTAAAATGAAACATTTTCCATCATTTCAGGTCTGTACCTGAAACATAACGTTGTTTTTGTTTAGCACTCTAACCATTACAACATCTTGAGTGTAGAAAACTGAATCTATCCACATCCCTCCTCATTCACAGAGAGATTAAATACTTTAAAAGAGAAAAACTGCATCCTGCTCCTTTATAGCCAGAAGGAGGGAAAAAATGAATAAGAATTACAAGCTTTAGACAATTTATTCTTACATTAATGAGGCAGATTTATAAAAAGATCCTTCCAAAATTATGGATAGTAGTTTCTAGAGCTGCCATCACATATTACCACAAACTAATGTGGCTTAAAACAACAGAAATTTATTCTCTCACAGTTCTGGTGGCCAGAAGCCTGGAATCCAGCTGTTGACAAGGCCATACTCCCCCTGAAGGCTCTAGAGGAGGATCCTTTTTTGCTTTTTCCACCTTCTGCTGGCTCCTGGTGTTCCTTAGCTCATAGCTGCACATCTCCAATCTCTCTGGTGTGTTCACTTGGCCTTCAGTCTTTTTGTGTCTCTTCTTGTCCTTTTCCCTCCTCTTAAGGAAATGAGTCATTGGATCAGGACCCACCCTAATTTAGCGTGACCTCATTAGTATTTACAAAGACCCTATTTTTAAATAAGGTCATAAGTACCAGTGGAGGACTTAAACTTTTTTTTTTCTTAAACAAACAAGACATTTATTATCTCATATAACAGTATGTCCACAATAAGGCCAACTTCAGAGTTGCTTGAATCAGTAGCTCAGATATCAACAAGAAGCCAGGTTGTGTGCGTCTGTGATTTATCATTCATACACTGCTTCATCTTCAGACTAGTTCTCCTGGTCATAGATGGCTGCTAACAGAAAATTGGAAAATGTGTGCCTTGCTGTCATATGAGGCGAAAGAGAGGGATTGACTGATGCATGAATGGAGGATGCAAGAGAGTTGGCTCCATCAGATATAGAATATCTTTTCTTCCATTTAGTTTGATGAGGCCACGCTGTGATCAAGAGTCACCAGGGAAAGCCATGCACTCATGTGATGAATCAGAATTTACACCCAGAGTTGGTAGCAGGTCAGCATCCCTCGACTCATAAGGGCTACACAGGAGAAGGAGTAATTGTTGAACAGAATTGTAATTTCTTTAGGAAGGAAGAAAAAGGGCTGGATGCTGAGTAGATAGTTGACAGAATGCCCTACAAAACTGTTCCACTTTATGCCATTTCTCTATCCCTGCCTCTGGTAGTTCAAGTTATAGCGATTTTTGTAATATTCTTGCAGAACATATATTTTGGGGAAGGATACAATTAAACCCTCTATACTATGAAATAGCTTACTTTACTAATCAGAGAACCAAAATCATATGACTTACTTTTCCTAAGATCTTTCCTTTCCTAAGATCCTTACTTTCCTAGTTGCATTGAACAATTATTTTCATCATCAAGCCACACAAGTCTAACATTTTATATCCTTAGTTTGAGCCCAGTGTATCTCATCTTCTCAACTCCTATTGCTGTTGTTTTAATTCAACTCTTCAACATTTTTTTGGATAATGGCAATATCTCTCAACTAGTCTGCTTTTCCATTCTCTTTTCCAAGTCCAAAATATCCTCCACAGAATAGACAGATTAATGTGCCTAAAATGTAACAGGGGTAACTGTTTCTTGACATATTTTAGTGGATCCCAAATTTCCTGTAAGATAAAGTTTAAAGTCCTGAGTGAAGCATATGAGGTTGTCCATCTTTCATTTGTCCCTTGCTTACACCTTCAGCCTTACTCTAAATCTGTACTTTCCTCTTAAGTCATAATGAGCTTGTTGCCATTCCAGAGCCATGCTAGTTTAATACATATCTATTTTCCTTTTGCTTGGGGATTTTCTTCTGTGTTTTAATAACTTTCCTTTCTTTCCCTTAATTACAAGTCCCAACCTTTCTCTGTCTAATCTGGAGAAAGAGAAATACTTGAATAGCTTTAGCTCTCTACCAAGTTCAGCATCAGTTCTTCTCAGACATTGATAGGTCTGATTCAGTAGGTTTGGGTTAACCAGCAGCAGATTGAAACTTCCAGGCGATGGGTTGCATGTAAATACTGAGGACACAGGTAAGAGATCCAGATCTCTAAGTAATAAACATTGGCTTTCTCTGCTGTGACCTTTGATTTGACTCCTGCATCAACTGTTGCTGAGATCCTGGGCTCCTGCTAGGTCACATCCCGAATCCTCCATTATGTCTGTTTTTAAACTGCTATAGAAAATTGCTGTCTCATTCTCAAGTCTAAATCACAAAAGGAATCACAAAGGGAAAAGGGTACATTCAAACTATGAAATATCAGTGAGAATTCTAGAATTTCTATAGTAGGAACTAGAGCGGTCATCTGGTCATCTGGTGAATCACTGGAGGACAGTGTTGAAGATTATTTTCCATAGACTTCTATATTAATACTTTAAAAAAGAAAAAAAAAGAAACGCCATTTTTCCATATCAAAGAACAAGGATGGAATTGGTCAGGATCAGAGAAAGCTGTCACCAGATTCCAAGACTGAATGTGATGCCACTAGGGTGAAATAGGAGACTAAATATAAAAATATATTTCCAGATAGTCTTTAAGCTAGGCTTCCTCATTTAAAACAAAACAAAACAAAAAACTGCACTTTCAAAATCTTGTACCAATAAAGAGCTAATTAATCTACTTAATATGGGTCTTGAAAGACAGATTAAGAAGAGCTAGAGTTGCCAGAATCAGCAGCCACTATATAGAAAACTCTCTCTCTCTCTCTCTCTCTCTCTCTCTCTCTCTCTCTCTCTCTCTCTGTATGTGTGTAGACAATAGTTAACTTTAGGGAAAGCAAAACATTATACAAGAAAAAAATACATAATCATAATATAGCTGCTTATGTAGCTCCTCTCTGTATAAGATTTCCCTACTTCTAATAAACACTGAATATTGATTTAGACAAAAATGGTGATACAATTGTTTTGTAGGGTAAGGAAAGGAAAAGTGTTTTAATTGGGTATAGGTACAATAAAAGATATAAGTTTTAATCCTCTATAGTAAAAAATTAACAAATAATGGCTAAAATTGAAAATCAAGAAACAGTATTAATACCATGTTATTTAACAATATTTGTATATGAGTAAATAACAGCAGGGAATACAAAGTCGAAAGTAGATGCCTTGAAAGTGGGATAGTGGTGATTTTTATTGTAAGTTACCTGGCTTTAAAATATATATATATGTATATGTGTATTTCTTTGATAAAATAAAAATTACATTTAAATATAACTATTTAAAATTAATTTTCAGGCTCTTTTCAAGATGTTGGAAAGAATGAAATCTATAACCTTTATTCATATTCCCTATGTCTTGCCAAGTGGGTTTTGCAGAATTATTTTTGTTTTGGCAGTATCCTCTTTAACTTCAGAGAACCACAGATGTCAAACATTTGCATTCATTCTGATGATCAGGACTAGATTTCAGAGAAGCATATCCCAGAAATAGAGTAGGCTTTTTGTTCTTCCCAGGAGGAAAATGTGATTTTATATCACAAGAAGCTATCCCTAGATATTTTCCTAAGAGGTAACACTGTCTTTATTCAATCATATGAATGCTCAGCATTGATGTTTCAGCAATGTGACTTCCAAGTCTATTATCCTTTCCTGAATCCAGTGATTGCATCAATAAGAATAAAGAACATGATCGCATATTCTGTGAAAGTTGGAGGCTTAGTTAACAATAGGAAGTGTTACGAATCTCCTTTGCTCAACAACTCTCATTAAAACAATCACTAGGAGGGCCAGGCTCATGGGAAGGTGATGGGAAGAACAACTAACATGTGTTTATATAGATGATGATAGATGACAGATGATAGGCAGATAGTAGAAGACAGAGACAAACAGAGAGAGAGAGAGAGAGAGAGAGAGAGAGAGAGAGAGAGAAATTAACTTCATGAAATCTCTACGGTGCTTCAATTTTCTAAGTCTTTCTGCAAATAAAAATATCTGAGATTCAAATCTAAATCTGTCTTTCTCCAGAGTCTACACTTTCTTCAGTTTAAAAAACAAATATAAAACAAAACAAAACACCCCCACCAATAACAAAACAACAAAACACAAGAGAGAGCAACTGGAAATCCATCCGAGGTCTGGGATTCTACATTTGGTCCCTGCTTTTCTGGTTGCTAAATACAGCGGAGATCTTTGTGGATTTCTTATTCATAAGAGTTAGACTCCATCATTCATTTTCCCTAAATAACACCTAACCTGTATCTATAAATATCTAATCGCTTCCTGGATTCATCCCTAAGCATGTTTTCACTGTCTTTATTATGGGTTTGGCTTACAGCTTTCTTCCAAAACAGAGCATGATTTAAGTTGTATGGTGAACAAACTTCGAAATGATCAGGGTGTGGGGAGGCACGGGGAGGGGGTGTGTGTGAAAATTTTCTGCCAACATCATAAGGACTCTTTGAAAATTCTTGACTATTAACTAAAGAATGACATTAGACTCATGTCATACTTCAAAGCTCCTTCCTAACCACGCATTTTAAAAGGCTTTTCTCTGGAAATAAAATAGTTTCCCTTTTCTTCATAGCACAATGAGAAATGTATTTCTGTTCATTTACACTTTTTCCCCCTTTGGGATAAAATTCTTTGAGTTTACATGAGAGGATGAGTTCTCCTGACCTATCTTGTCAATGACTTTTCAAGGTAATAAACAAAAATACATGTAAACATTTTTCCAATTTGTGATGAGCAGTCAATAAACAGAAAATGCTAATCATACTAATTTTTTTTTCTCACTGGTAAAGTGATGCATAAATAATATATTACCATGCAAGAGCCAACGGGGTTAAGCTGTTCAAACATTGTCATTGATTTCTTCCTCCCCACACCCCATGTTCTCTTCTTCTCATTCTACTGGTACTGTGTAACCTTTTTTCCCCATTATATTGTAAAACTTCATTCCCTTGAGCATCTCTGTGAGGCTCTGCTCTTAAAACATTAATTAAAGGGAGGTGAAGTATCTGACTAATCAGCAGAGGAGTCTGTAGGGCTCTAATGTTGAATGACAAATGTCAATATCTGCTTTGGGTTTGTTGGATCAACCAGCCAATATGGAGAAACTGATCCATCATCTTGTCACCAATTCCCATAGCATCCAGAAGCCTGCCAATTAAAAGAAAAGTTGTAATCACAATACATCACTCAGCAGTGATTGTAGGAACATGATAAATAGGGACCTTTTTCTTCCTCTCTGTTGAGTATTTGATGTCTCTTTTGAAAATTCATTCCCTTTTTCAGGTTGATGTAAAACTCAGCTCCAAAATGAAAAAGACATCACCTTAAGATATATATTCCTCTGTTCTTTTTCCTGAAGCATAAATTAGCATTTTGTTGAATAGGTATAAATTCCTGTAGGCTTTTGAAAGGTGACAGACATGGATAAGACAGTAACTTGTATTGCTGAGAAATGGCCCATTTAATGGCTCTTTTCTCTGCAAAGGCAATATTTGGAATTTTCTTTGATGAATATTCACTAAAATTGGAAGTTGACACAGCATCCAAATCCCTTAATATCTCTCATTCCTTGATAGGACAAAGGCATGTTACATAAACTTTTCCAGCCACATGTCCTGCCTCACGCCTACTCTCATCCTTTTCTCCAGCTATTCTAACCTACAGGCAAGTCTCCAAGTGCGCCCAACAGGTCTCTGGGCATGCTGTTCCTACATGGAAGGCTCTCCTGAACTTTGGTCCATGTAGCTCACTTCTGAGAGCTCTTCCAGACTTGAGTTGAGTACCATGTCCCTTGGATACATCCTGCTTCCCACTAGAAGACTGAGTTAAAAATCCTTTCCTGGGTTTCTTTGCTGATCTTCCATAGCATTTGATTTGTGCCTCTATTCAACCCTAAATTCTTTTATTGTAATGGGACCTTTCCTTATCTGTTTCCCATTTAAAGTGGTGAGCTCCTTGAAGACAGTGACTATCTCATATTTACCTTACCACAATTATGAGCATAACAACTGATACTCAGTTGGGGCTCAGATCCGTTAATGCATCAAATTGCTCTTATAACTTCTATGCTTAAATATCTCATCAATTACTCATTACCTGAGAATCAAGCCCAGGTCTTTCCCTTGACTTAGGATGTCCTAAACTAAGTGGCCTCTGATCTCATTTCTAGCTTTCTGTTGAGCCAATCTTTACTTTCTTCCCTGTGACTTACTCCCAACTGAACTTCCTTTGTTTCTTCTTATGCAACAACTTCCTCCCTAACTAGGAGCCTTTGTACATGGCTTTGCCTGTGCCTGAAATATTCTTTATTGCTCTTCAGCCAGGCCACTCATCTCTTAATATTCATCTTAAAAGCCACTTCTTTAGGGAACATTTCCCTAATATATCTCCCCCAAACCAAATTATGCCCCTGTTGCATAATACCACGACATTCTTCCTGACTCTTAGTACATATATATCATTGGTGTAGAGATACAGTCCTTTCTAGGCTGTGAGATCTATGAGAAGAAGAGTCATGTTTCTTTTCCTTACAGTTACATCTGTGACATCTTATTGAGTATTTGTAGGCTTTTTGAATAAATAAATCTTAAATATATAAACAATTTTTGAGAGCACAAACCAGAATAAAGGCTATAAACCTGCCATAATACTATTTTAAAAATTAAGCTTTTATAGTAGAATTTATGAAACATTTTTCTAAAAAAGCTATATATATATATTTTTTTATTTTGCATTCCTTTTGCAGGGAGCCAATCAACGAGCTTAAAACAAGAGTGGCTTAACTTTTAAAAGCCAGGTGCCTCAGTTTTTATAACTCAGGCGATTGGCCTGGCAAGGGTCCAGAAACCTGAGGCTATCAGCAAATTAGACTGAAAATGTGTATAATTATTTCTCCTTAATGCCCCCAACCCCAATAATTGCTTGCACCTGTAATTTCCTTGACAGGTGCTAATGCCACACTCCTTTCCTTCCCAGCCAGGTGAAGAGTAAATACAATCACTTCATGAATTCCAACACACTCCAGAGGCAAAAATACTGGCATTTGCAAATAAAGTCTGCCTAAATTTCCATATTCCGTGGCCTGCATCTTAATCCTAATACTATTTTTTTATCTCCCAAAGTAGAAGACAGAAGAGAGGAAAGTGGAAACCATGGGTACCAACTAACATGTCTGCAAGGCTCAAAAAGGCAAATTGTGTCATGTCATGTGTCATCTTCTTTCCAACCAATTGTCTTTCGAGGCTGCTCACTGATTTTTCTCTTTGCTTCCCCTATTACTGTGCAAAGCCTTTGGGTGGTAAACAGGTGGTGCTAGCCTCGGAAAGGAATCATGGATGGCTGGAGTCTCTAATGAAATCATGTAAAATACTGATGATATTTTGGCTTTAAAAACAATACATCCCCAGTGATATGGCCTGCTGAAATCAGTGGAATTTATGAACTTATTTTGTTTACCTTCTGTCTGAACAAGACCCTTCCCGTGGAATTAAAATTCAACAGACAGAATCCCAAGTGGAGAGCTGCACTTTAGGTACTGTTTTTAATCTTTTATCTGATTCACGCAGATGAACAAGACAACATTAAAGCTCCTCTAGTCCTTTCCTTCAACATTGCAAAGCAACAAGGAGGAGGATTCCTTTTAAAGTGAACTCTCACCAAAATATTCAGAGACCAAACAGAGAAAAAAAAGCAAACAGAAGGCCAGGAATTTTTTTTTTTTTTAAAGGATGATATTTTATTTTTTAATTAATTAATTAATTAATTTATTTTTTTTTTTGAGGGCAGTGTCACCGGCCCTCCTATGTGGAATCCGAACCGCGGCCGCTGGCTTCCCAAGCCAACGCTTAACCACCGCGCCACTCGGCTGGCCCAATTTTTTTTTTTTTTTAAATTCACATTCCAAAGTGCCAGGGTTGGCACACCGTTAAAAGACACTAGGTTCAGAACATGGCATTGAATTTCTAAATGTCTTTTCAATGCTCTTTAAAAAACCTACAGGTAATCTAACTTGCTAAAAATGAAATGATAAAATTTCACCATCACTATAACTTCATGAATTGTATTTGTAGGTTTTATTTAAATATGCAACTCTGTTTTCTCAAAAATTTCATGATGTTGCATAGAAGTAATCTTTACAGAAAGTTGGCAATGTAACAATGATAGTCTCTACTATTTTCTTTAAAATACAAAGACAACACAGTATCTTAAGAGGATATTAACATATTTTTTTAAGTTAATTATATTTATGACACTCCTTTTTCTCTTCCCTAACTTAACCATAATCTACTGATTTTAGTATATTCTCAACTTTATCTGGTCCTACTTCTATGACTGGGAAAGAGTTGATATGATTCATAAAAGCTGTGAAAGGCTCTCTAGTTCACTTTTCTGATTCCTATAAAATTTCTGATTCCTATAACATTTATGGCTATGGCTATATGCAACCAACATTGCCACTTGACCAGCTGTTAAAACATCAATCATATCACTTGCTTGGGGGCATATAGGCAAAACACCAAATTCACTGATTTAGTCACTCTTACTTTTTTAGGGGAGTATTTTAATACCCTCTTAACTAAGCAGAACTAGGACAGCACATTTTCATTCATCCTCCAGCCTACTACGAAATTCTATCTAATTAGAGGGAAGAATCACTAATATCCATGATGTGTTTACACTTTAATAATTGGATTTAAAATAGTCAAACTGAGGCAAGAACAGTGCCAATGAGTTTATATTACACAAATTGTCTCAAATTTCCACTTTATTTTGTCTGACAGGCAAAACGAGCTCATGCTGGTCTCTCTTTATGGTTTGAGAATAGAGTCAACTCTAGTTAAGTCTGCTTTGGTAATGGGGAACTCACTGAAGATTATTAAATTTACTGATTTTCCATGAAAGGGAAAAATCAATTAATTTGCTTTTGGCCTCATGGGGCAGAATTTGAGCAGTAGCAGTCAATTTTAAGAAGGTCGTATTGTCCTTTCTTTTCTTCATGGTCAGAGACCCCAGGAAAATAATGTATCATCTTTTCTATATCTCATAAGAAAATGAAAATGGGTCTCAATCCTATGAATTAATCTGTCTAGGGACATTGGAGCAATGTCTCCCAGAGCCTATGCTATTTGTTGCTCATAGACTGGCACCTCTGCAAAGCTGTGCACACCACCATTGGACAAAATGCTGTCAATCATTTTGCTACTGTATCAAGTAGACCTCTGTAATAATGAGGTGAAAGAGTTAATCCAACTTCCCTGAAGTAGTGTAGAAATTTATATCCTAGGAGATTATGGTTCTTTTTTATTGCACTTGCTTTTACATGTGGTTGCTTCCGTTAGCTATTCAGTACTTGTTGGCAGTTATTTCGCAGGAAGTGAACCATACTGAGCAATTTTAGTATTTTATTACTTATTAATAAATAAATTCAGTGATTTTGTTAATGGAATGGCTGAAAGGTAGTGTCCAGTCCATTAGAATGTGCTTCTCCTCATATTGCTTCTATATTTTTTCTAGTTTAACTAAAATGTGACAATAAGTTTACTAGGCACTGAACTACACTTTAAGTTTGGATTCCTTTGGAATTTGCTTGCCTTGTTACTTTTGTTAATAACTCTAAGCAGTGGCATTCCATTTTTTAGAGGCAACAATGAAAAAATACATATGAATGGAGTGCCTACAATCTACCAGACCCTGTTTTGGGTACCCGATCTGCTCATATGCTGTCTCTCTTCATTCTTATAGTGAAACTGTGAAGCTGGCATCACAGCCCCTTCAAATTTTCCCAGCTTAGAAAGGTGAGTTTGATATTTTGGCAAAACCAGAGGAGGAGGTGATACAATAACTAGTATAACTAAGATTAAAAGAATACAAGAATAACTCCAAATCACCTAACATCCTGTCCTTTGTTTTAGGAATAGAGATGTGATGAAAGACCCAGCTAGTGTTGTATTATAGAATTCTCTGTGAACCAAAGCATATCTGCTGTATTCTTCAAAGTACCTTTGGTCAACAATTTCTATCAAGTTTCAGGATGGGGAGAATTAAAATGTCCTAGTTATAGACTCCTAAAAAAATATTGTCCCAGTAATGGAAATGTCAGTTCAGCTAAAAATATATATTGACCATGCTAGATCCTGCTACAGTGTTACTGATACAATGCCTGCAGCTGACTGACCATTTTGAAGCATCCCAATTTATTTCTCAGGGATTCCCCCACACATTTATTTGATTTGTAAGATATGGGTTTGTTTTACAAGCTCTGAGTTAGACACAAATACTTACACCAACTTTCAATGCATGGAGTTTAATAAAGTAATATATTTCTCTTGTCTTCTAGAAGCCAGATACCATTATGTTTCCTTGCCTTAACATCTATGTTGAATGAGAATTGCTTGTATATGACTTTGATGAGAAAGAGGGAGCAGTTTTGAGTAGATCTGTTGTCTTCTGTAGACACATGGCTGGTAGGCTATAAACTAATTAGCATAGACAGTAGATACTTAGGAGTGGTTTGTCACAGAAGCTGATAAGACACTGTAGAGTCTCAGAAATGGCACCAAATGATCTCATTGTCTTCTGCTTGAAAGTGATAATGCAAATACCAATTTATTAAAATCTGTAATCTAACATGCTCTGTTAATTTCCTTTTGGGGATAGCACTTATATGGAAAGTGTTGCTTATTTTACATGTATTCAAAAACAGACTTAAGCAATGTTTTAAAGCTAAGTTTAGGATTTTCACTTTTCATCTTTATTATCTGATGTGATTCATTCTGAGGGAGGAAACTTGAGCGTGTAAAACCATTGCATTTTCGAACTGATTGTTTTCAAGCCTTTAATTAAAATTACTATGCTCTTTACAGTGTTCTGAGCTTAAGCTACTGCAAAAACAGTAGAACTACTTGTCAGCTGAGGAGGATTATGAATAGCTTTACCAGTTAGACAAGAAGTACTAAACAGAGTAATAAGGAGAATCATTTCTCTTTGTTAATTAAAAAAACAAAAACAAAAACAAAACACCGCCACAAAACTATAGTTTCAATTACAGCGCAGGCAATGAGTCTGTAGAATCCACAGTAAACATGTTAAAATAGAAAGATCAGTGTTTTGCAGTGGAACACAATAGGGTTTTAATTCTGCCTTTGACACATACTCATTGAGTCACTCATTGAGTATCAACTGATACTTTAAGTATCAGTTCCTTTATTGTAAAATAAAGGTCATTAGACCTAACTGAAAGTTGTTAGGTATGTCTAGCTCATAATAAATATGCAATAAATATTCGTGTTTTTCCTTCCCACCCAAGGTTTTTAAAACCCCCTCCACAAAAATCACATAAAATGAAGAAGTAAATAACTAATATACAACTGCAAATTCGTGCATGTTTAAAACTAGCTGTTTCTTCTTTATAGCTTTGATACACGATGGAGAGCTTGACTACATATAAGATTCTTGTTTCACACTTTCTTTCTTTGATTAAAAGAATGGTGCTCTACTGTTGTTTTGCTTTGTATGTTGCTACTGAGATATCTGATAATGACAAGGCTTTCTTACTTTGTAAAGCACTTAGTATTTCTGACCAGGAATCCTGACGCTTTTTTTCTTATCTTTGAAGTTTAATGGCTTAACTGGGATATGCCTTGGAGGTGTCAATTTCAGTATACAGAGTATACTCTTAGTTCTAGAAAGTTTCCTTGGGTTTTATTTTATATTCATCCCATTTTGATTCTCTTTCATTTTTATAGGACCTTGAAATTACACTTTTGCTTTCTCCTCTTTCACATACTACCAAGCTTTCAAGAGATGCTGCTTCCTTTCAAATTCTTCTTAGGCAATGCATACTGAAATATTTAGGAGCAAAGTGTTAATATGGCTGCAATATATTTTCAAATGTTTCAGAAAAAATAATATTTATGTATGAATAAATAGATAGATAGATAGATAGATAGATAGATAGATGATAGACAAGCATATGAAAAAAGCAAGTATCCGATAAAACAAATGGGACAAAATATTAACAATTGGTTAATATTAATGAAGGGCATATGGATATTCATTGTACTATTGGTTCAAATGTTCCATAAATTTCTTTTTTTTTTTTTCAAAATAAAAAGGGTTAAAAATAAGCTTCATTTAGAAAATTACCCAGCTACAATATATTTATGAAATCCTGTTCTAAAATTTCTTACTGAAGGAATTTCAGGGATGATTTTATCCCAAACTTTATTTCATAAAGAGAAAAATGTAACACAGGGAATTTTTGTGACTTTCCCAAAGTTACCAAGCTTATCAGTTTCAGAACTAAGAATCAAACCCTCCTTTACTGAATCCAAGTTTAGTAGTTTTTATTTTTCCATTTCCTTAGACTAGAGTCAACAAACTATTTCTGTATAGGATTTTTTATATATATAATAGATTTGATAATAAATGTTTTAGACCTTGCTGGCCACATAAGGAATGTCACATAGTCTTCTTTGTTTTTCTTTAAAACCTTTAAAAATGTAAAACTATTCTTAGCTCAAGGGGCCATACCAAAACAGACTATGGGGCAAATTTGGTCCGGGGGTTGCAGTTTGGGGTCCCTTGTCTCATGCTGTTGATTGTTTTTAAGTCCACTGAATTTCCTTTCATTGTGAAGCATAAGTAAACAAACAAACAAACAAAGTAAGAAAACCATACACTGCAGCTGGCTACTTGTGCTCCAAATTACTTGTGGTCTATTTAGGGTTGCCATAATTATGAAATAAAAATAAAATACAGGCTGGAAATCCCATTCCAGACAAGTTGGTAATTTTTTCCTCCAAAGAACTTTAAACTCTGCAAATACTGCAAAAGACAACCAGAGGAGAACTATGAAACATGGTTAAATTGATTCTGACCCCAAGACTGGAAGAACACAATAGAAGAGCATCATAAGTCTCCCTCTCCGAAACAGACAGAAGAAGGTGACTTTGGCCCAGTGTTTCCTGCCTTACAACTTAGCAACAGAAGGCAACAGTTCTCTGCATAGAAGAGGAGTTCTCATGACATCAGGCTCCCTGACACCAATGGCAAAGAAGATGAACCTAGAGCCCCACCAATATTAAAACGATGAGACCCTGAGATATACGACCCTCCAAGGGATTCTGAGATGTAGATGAAACCATCAAGAGGAACACAGCCACAATAAGCAGCTGACCCAGGAAGCCATATGTCCCTGGACTAAGACTCTACTCTGACACAGTGGGACACCCTGTTGACCTTCCTGGGGGAACCTCTTCCATGTTCTCAAGCAGCAACAATGGTCTCTGTCCTAGGGGGAGCCCCAGTGACATTAAAACAGATTAAAAAAAATAATGCAAATTGTGTAAATATTTAACTTTCATTGGCACCACATTAGTGTAGGCTAGGACCTGCTTGCTAAAGCAAAACAGGATAAAAAAAAAACAGCATAAATATAAGGTTTAAATATATCACAGAGTCTCTAAACATAATAGACAAAATGTTCAGGATACAATAGAAAATCACCTGTTATACAAAGAACAACAACAACAAAAATCACAACATGCATGAAAAAAAGACAATGATGCCAACATTGAGATGATCAGGTGTTCTAATTACCTGATAAGGATTTTAAAGCAGCTGTCTTAGAAATGCTTCCACAATCAACTATAAATTTTGATACAAATGAGAAATAAAATTAAGTTTTCAGTAAAGAAATGAAAGTTTTTAAAAAGAACCAAATGGATATTATACAACTGAAATATGCAATAATAGAAATAAAAGGTTGCTAGATGTACTAAATAGGGGAGATAGAGAAAGATAGGTTGGTGAACTGGAGAAGAGATAAATAGAATTCACATAATCTAGACTGGAAAAAAAAACAGCCTTAGAAATCTGTGTGACAGGAAGAACAGATCCAACTTTTATATCATCTGAATCCCAGAAGAAGTAAAAGAGGGTGGACTAAAAGAATATTCAAAGAATTAATGACTGAAAACTTCCCAAATGTGATGAAATGCACAAACCTACAGATTTAAGAAGGTGATCAAATTCCAAAGCAGATAAGCTCAAAGAAATCTACACCAAGACACATCATAATTAAACTTCTGAAAAGTGAAGACAAGGAAAACAATGCTGAAAGCAGGCTAAGAGAAACAGTACATTATCTATAAGGAACTAATCAAATAGCAGCAGATTTCTCATTTAAAACTACAGAGAGTAGAGGAAGTTTTATAATATTTTTCAAGTGCAAAAAGAAAAAAAAAATCCCTGTAAAAAGTGAATTCTGTATGTGTGAAAACTAACCTTTAAAAAGTAAAGAAATGGGCCAGCTGAGTGGCGCGGTGGTTAAGCGCTGGTTTGGGAAGCCAGCGGCCCCAGTTCGGTCCCACATATGAGGGTAACATTGCCCTCAACCCCCCCCCCCCAAAAAAAAACAAAAAAACAAAAAACTCATCCTTAGACAAAGGAATGGTACCATAATGGTTATTGCAGATCTATCCATTAAGATTAGCTAAAAAAATACCCATCTTCAAACAGAAAGGGAATAATAAAAGAAAGAATCTTGGAGTATCAGGAAGAAATAAGAAGCTACAAAGAACAGAAATATGGGTATATACAATAAACAATCATTTTCTTCATGAATTTTATCAGTCATATTTGATGAATAAAATACAAATTGTAATACCATATGATACTCAAGATAATGATCTTTAAAAGTGGGGAATATCATAAACAGACTCATAGATATAGAGGAAAAACTGAGGGTTGCTAGTTGGGAGGGGAGTGGGGATAAGGGGGAAGGGGAAGGGATTAGACAGCATAAATAGACAACTACAATATTGCCACGGGGATATGAAACACAGTTTGGGGAATATAATAATGTAAAAATTTTGTGGCATGTCAGATAGTCACATGTCTTGTTAGGGAGACCACTTCATGGATGGAGTAGAGGCTTGATCACTGCACTGTACACCTGAAGCTGATGTTGTATAATATTGTATGCCAACTGTAACTGAATATATAGATAGTCACGGGATGTGGAGTATACTGTGGAAGGGAGTCAAAGGAATTGTAGTGGATATGTATGATATGGGAGAGAGGAGTGGGGTGGTGAACTGGGGGAGGAGCGTTGTCACTTTGGGGGGTAAAGAGTATAACTTTGCATTGTGTTGTACACCTGAAACTAATTTAAAAAATAATAATAATAAAACACACACACAAAAAGAAGAAGAACTACCAAACCTTGTATCATAGATAGCTGTGCTTTTCAATGTGTTTTGACCATTAGTCATAGCAAGAAATATATTTTATATTATAGCTCGGTATGTTACTGAAAAAAAAAATGTCATGAAAGAGTACATACTCCTCACTCAGCATGTGCAATGTTCTGTGATATTTTCTGCCTTACACTGTGTATTTGATCAAAATAAATATAAATAAATTATACTTATTTATATAAAAAAAGTGGGGAATATCAAGGATTCTAGATGGAAATGAGTTTTCTACACTTTACTCAAAGTGGTAATAGACTGTAATTTTATAGAGACTTATACTAAACTTATAGAGTCTATTGGTGGTTATATATTTTATATATGTATAATATAAATAAATATATAGCCAATAGCCACAATAATAAAAATTTTACAAAGTGATACACTCAGAAATACTATGAATAAATCAAGATGGAATCTAACAAATTTTCAAGTAACCCACAAGAAGGCAAGGAAAGAGAAAAAGGAATAGGAACCAGAGGAAACAAGAAGTAACAAATAAGAACATGGCAGATGTTATCATATTAGTAATTATTTTAAATGTAAATAGTTAAATATGTAATTCAAAATACAGAGATTAGCAGAATGGTTAAAAATGACCCAACTATATGCTGTTTATAAAAAACTCACTTCAAATTCAATTACACAGATAGTTTTAAAGTAAAAAGATAGAAAAAGATATACCATGCAAGAAAGTAGGAGTGGCTATATAAATATCTAAAAAGTAGACTTCAGGGCAATGAAATTTATTAGAGACAAAAAAGGAGCATTACATCATGATATAAGTATCAATTCACTAGGTAGACATAAGAATTCTAAATGTGTTGCACCAAAATACTGAGCCTCTGATTATATAAAGTAAAAGTAATAGCACTTGAAGGAGAAATATAAAATCCAAAATTTTATTGGGGACTTCAATACCCTTCTCAGTAACTGACAGAACTACTTCATAGAAAAGAGCAGGGGTATGTAGAAAATCTAAACAACACAATAAACCAATAGAATCTAATTGTTACATATAGAACACTCTACCCAATAATAGCAGAATACACATTTGGCTTTCAAGTTCCTATAGAACATTCACCAAAATGTACCTTTTCCTGGATCGTTAAACTAATGCCATAGAGTGTTGTCTCTGAACACAGTAGAATCAAACTAGAAATCAATAACAGAGAGTGAACAGGAATATCTCCATTTGGAAATTAAATAGCACACTTCTAAATTCTGAATAGTTCACTGTCAAAAAGGAAGTCCCAAGAGAAATTTTAAAAATGATAAGTTGAACTGAATGAAAATAAAGATAAAACCTATCAAAATATGTGGGATCCAGGTAAAGCAGTACTAACGGAGAAATGTGTAGTGTTAAAGCTTACATTAGAAATGAGGAAACTTCTCAACCAATAATCAAGAAATAGAAAAAGAAGAGAAAAATAAACCTGAATCAATCAGAAAGGTAAAGATAATAAAGATCAGATCATAAATAAATAAATTTAAATTTAAAAACAACAGAGGAAACGAATGAAACAATCAGCGGGCTCTTCAAAAACAAAAATCAATTTTTTTAACAAGACTGATAAACCTTTAACAAGACTGATAAAAATAAACTGAGAAAAGACACAAATCACTAACATTAAGAATGAAATGCAAATAACACTAGAGATCTTGCATCATTAAAAATATAATAAGGACATATTATACACAGCTTTACACTCATAAATTTGATAATGTAGAAGAAATGAACTAAATTCTCAAACACCACAACTCATCCAGATTAAATATATAATCCGAATAGCCCTTTAAGCATTAAAGAAATTGAAATTCTAATTTCAAAGTTCTAAAAAAGAAATCTTTATGTGTAAATGTTTATACAGGAGAATATTACCAAACATGTAAAGAGAATGAACACCAAATTTTACATGATCTATTACACAAAATAGATGAAGAGGGAATACTTCCCAATTCATTTTATGTGGTCAGTATTACCCTGATTATGATATCAGCATCAGACAAATTCAGTACAAAAAGGTAAACTACAGAACAATATCTTTCATGTTCTTTAATGCAAAAATCTTTAATATACTAACACACTAAATCCAACCAAGTAATAAAACAATTATATGCTATGAGCAAGGCAAGGCAAAGGTGGTTGGCGATTCAAAGATCAATGTAATCTACCATATCAAATATCTGAAAAAAAATTACAGGATCATGTCAATTGTCACAAGAAAAAAAACACGTCATATTCAACATCTATTCATGATAACTTGCAGAAAACTAGGAATAGAGTAAACTAGGAATTACTCAAGGCCTCTACAAAATACCTATAGCTACATAATTCTTAATAGTAAAAGACTAACTTCTTTCCTTTCAATAGCATGAATAAGGCCAGGGTGTTCCTTCTTAATAGTGTTATTCAATATAGCACTGGAAGTTCTAGCCACCATAATAGAAAAAGAAATTAAGTGCATTCAAATTTGAAATAAAGAAATAAAGCTATTTAGAGATGATATTCTATATCAAAAATACAAATAAATTCAAAAACCAAATACAAAACACCCAGAAACAATAAATAAGGTCAGCAAGGGCAAAGGATATAAGCTTACATACAAATAGCAATTAGACGGCAACAGAAGAGATCCTTGTAGTGATGGGACTGTTCAGAACCTTGATTATGGTGGTGGATACATGCCAAATATGCATACGATAAACCTGTATAAGACTAAATACACACACACACACACACACACACACACACACACACACACACAATTCATTCAAATGAATGCAAACCAAACTCGGGAAATCCAAATAACAGTGGGTTGTGTCAGTGTCAATATCCTTATTGTGATATTGTATTCTAATTTTGCAAAATGTTACTTTTAATGGAAACTTTGTAAAGTGCATATGGGATTTCTCTGAATCATATTTTTTACAACTGAATGTGAATGTGCAATTATCCAAATATAAATTTTAAAAATACAGGATTCCCAGTTAAATGTGAATTTCAGATAAAAAAACATACCTTTTTATTATTAAATGGGTCGCACTTGCATGAAAAAAAGAAACGATCCATTTTTTATTAGACATCTGTACATGTGGTGGATTGTGTTATAGCAGAGGAACACTGACTTTAGAGAATTCACCACCTTTTATAACAAGCAGTAAGCAAGCCTGCTCTTTATCTCCAAGGGAGACAATTGCATCATCCCTCAAAGCTGCTGGCTGCGAACATAACTGAGAAATTGCCCAAGTGAAGAGAACTCAGGACCTTTCGTTCTAGGCACAAGAACAGAAATTCTAAGGGCGCATGGAAGATCATCCCTCCCAATAGGAAGCAAAAGGGGTTTGCTGACAGACTGGATTTGGGGGATTTCCTGACAGATTGGATTTGGGGGATTAGAGGAGAATCAAAATATTGTGTAGACTTTTGGCTTGAGGCACTAGGTGGAAGGTGATATCATTTACTGAGAAAAGGAAAAGGGATAAAATTACGTCTGGGAATAGAACAGGTAATCAGTGTTTTTGTTCCTGCCATGTTAATTTAAGGGTCCTAATATTAGCCCTTTAAGTACGAATGCCAAGTAAATTAATTTGAAACATTTTGCATGTAGCTTTAATTTAAAGCCAGAGAAGATCTTACCCCATTGCTTATCAATCATGGGTCATGCCTACAAAAGAAAGAAAGAATCCCTCACCCACCATGGACATGCCACTAAAAAGTATCTGTGTAAAATCAATGGTACGATTAATATGGCTGTTAAAATTACCTATGAAGTGTGCACATAAAATTTCTCTTTTTTAGTATGAGTTTTTTTTCACTCTTGAAATCTGGCCCTATTTCAAACCATTTGGGTTCATGGCTATTTTTGTATTGGGAAAAAGTAAGTATGTCTTAACTGTAGAGTGACTATTTATTTATTTTTTTGAGGGCAGTGTCACTGGCCCTCTTATGTGGGACCGAACCAGGGCTGCTGGCTTCCCAAGCCAGCGCTTAACCACCAAGCCACTCGGCGGGCCCTTAGAGTGACTCTTTAGGGCCTTTTTGTAATGAAGGGCCAAATGTAATCATTGTAAAAAAATTTATTCATTCTTCTTATGACACCACATCTCTAGCTGAATTTGTCTTTTCTTTAACCTGTTTGTGAGAATGTAGAATGTTGATTGTACACTTAGAAAAGGTAAAACACACACACATTTTTAATGCATGAATTATCTACCTATGGCTTAAAATCTCTAGTCACTAACTCTATCACTGCCATCATCTTGACTTCATTCTTAAAAGAGCTTACAATTTCCACTTTTCAGGAGTTGACTATGAAGCTTAAGGACAGAGAATGTAAATAAATGAAGCCTACATACCTTGTTGAAAGAGAAATATCCCATTTAAACTGCATTCCACCACCACCCACAAAAACCATTACTATGGAACTGAACCAGTTTATAACACAGTAAGCTGTGTAAAATCAGTCTGAGACCTCTTTTTTTTTTTCTGTGAAGTTCCTATGATCTGGTTTCGGCTAGCAAATCTGAAGCGCTAAATGTTTTTCAAGTAAAATTAAACATTCTGTTTCCTTTTCACAGAAAATACATGGCATTTCCTAGAGATATATTTGAATCAAATTAACATACTGATCTCCAGACTTCAAGAGGTGTCTGGTATTCTGAACAATTTTTTTCCATAAAGGAAGAAAAAAAGCTATTGAAATAACATTTTGGGGGGTCAGGCACTATGATAGGCATTTTCTATTATACCGGTTGAGGAACCTTTCAGTTAGGCATTATTCCTTTTAATTATCATATATTTATGAACAAGACCCATTCAACATCACTTAACAGATATTTTTGAATACCTGTTACGTGTCAGCACTGTGCATGGCAAACAACATAAACTGAGTGTATCTTGACCTATTTGATAAGTACAGCCTCTCTATAATTATAAATTATAATTATCATGTATACTGGGGAGGGTAGATCGTTAAATGAACAACTACTGTAAATTTCAATGAGTACCCATATTACAGAAGTACAGTATGCTAGGATAGTTTCACAAAGGAGTTTTTCATTGCTGTTTTATTTCTTGTGCAAAGGAGCAGAAGAGAGGGAGATAAAATTTCAGAAAAAGCCCCACGGAATACAGACAGATTGAGTAAAAGCTCACCTCTGAAAAGTATGTATAAATCCTGATGCCACAGAGGCAGGGAAGACTGAGCCAGAAGATTTGAATGGTTGAAAATAAGAGAAGGTAAAATATATTCAAAAATTGAAATGACACTAATGATGCAAGACAAGTGGGTGTGAACAAGTCACCAAGGGTCTATTACAAGGGCCTTGTAAGCTATGTCACAAGTATTTTCTATAACCCTAGGCAACATGAAGTGTTAGGATATTTTGAAGAGGAATGGTAGGAAAAAATTTGTATTGGGAGGGGCATTGAAATAAAATAATATTGGCAGAGTTGCATCTCTTCCCCAATAACCCCATCCCCAAATAGTCCACACAAAATTTTAGGAAAATATTGAAACTATCCTTTTTTTTTTTTTTTTCCTGGCTTCAGCTTTAAAAGCTTTGATTGTTTAGTTCTTTTTTGTTTTTGTTTTTAGCTGAGCCATCCTGCCACCTGTTGGCAGCTCAATGGCAGCTCAGCTCAGGCTCGGCATTGAACTGCTGTTGCTCAGAGCTCAGCTCACATCCTTGAGCAAACCCTTAGCCAACTGAGCCACTCAGCCAGCCCTTTAAAAGCTTTTTAAAATGGATCACTCTCTGCACCATATATAATTCTTATGACTCTGAACTTAAGAAAATATTCAAAAACAATAACAAAAACCTAAAAACTATGTAGCATTTTTCCCTAATTGAGGAAACGGAGAAAAAATGGCTGCAATTAATTGCACACTAAAAAGAGAGAAATTGTGTCAAAATTTTATTTTAAAAAACATTTAACTTAAAATCTAAGATAATAGTCAATAACACATTTCTTTAAAAATATTATAAATACAAATGGGTATGCTCCTTTTAAACACAGCTCTTTGCTATTTTTTAAAGCTATACTTTTAGCAACCATTGAACTAGATACAGAATTTAGATTTAACGTAGTTTAACAAATGTATCATTATGTGGTATAATTGCAACAACTTTAAAAGATTAACTATTAAAATGAAAACATGAATCCAGAAGAATAATTTGGTCAGCTCTACAAAGAATTAACTAATATGAATCACAAAGTTTTATAAAACATATTGCATGATAGTGGTGATATTAATAACAGTCCTCATGGTATGACTAATTATAACATAAGTTAGCTAGAGCTGTGCATTCCTCAAATAAATCCCATGTACTCGCTGACTGTTTAATTTGATGGAAAAAGAAGAAAATCAATATCTTGAATAATTTTATGCACACTTGCCTTTTTCTCTCTTCAGCTGTCTAGAGTTTGCTCAAAAGAGGCTTAGAGTAAATTATTATTTCTGGTTTTTATTCAGGAAAATATGGCCCACCTTTATTATAAAGCAAACATGCTAATATTATAGATTTTCTCCTATCTGAACATTGTCTTTACAGCTGTTTTACAGATTAAACATAGTTTTACCATAAGAAGAGAGACTGAATGAAGAATTTCTACAACAGTAGTGCTGTTGACATTATATGACTCAATTTGGTACAAATGAATAAATAATTTTCAAAACCACACATTGTTGATACTCACTTTGGCTGAAATCAGCTTTTGTTCTACCCTGTTTTTCTTGCTAAATTGGGATTTCTATAATTATTAACTGAACTACTCCCCCTGGCATTTATCTCACCTCTATAATTAAATGGAGGATTTGGCTCAGCAAAATGTCAGGCCTTCATCTGAACTAAAAAAATAACATCAACTTCCAAATCATCATCAGGAGGGGTTGAGCTCATCCCTATGAGTTTCTCTTAGAATGTGCTTCTGAATCACTTTGTTTCCAAAGTGGAACCTTTAAGGAAACAAAAAATAATGAAGCTCTCCCGGCCCTCTCATCCAAAATGAAGCCAGAAGAGACTAGTCTCCCTTAGAGGGCTAGTGATACCAAATTAAGTATTAGGTTAATGGAGCACCTTAGCTAACTCACTGGCACAAATAAAGAGATGTTCAGAGTATTTAAAGATACATTTTATTTACTAGAGGAAAATATCCTTGAAGAATATTAGTACCAGGTTTAAAAAAAAGGAAGAAAAAGTGGTTAATGCCAGTTAAAGTTTGTATTTAATTAATTTACTTGTAATTTACATCAATCTCTTTTCAAAATGAGATGGAAGCAGCTTTTAGCCTATCTGGAATTACTGCCACTAGAATATAATTGTCCAATAGATTGTGGGAAAGAGGACTGTTCTTACTGTTCTTAGTTTAATTGTATGAGCCTAATGTGGTACCTAGAAAACAGAAAGTCCCCAATGTGTTGGGTGAATGAATATTCCATTAGTCCTTATGAAAGTCCTCTAAAAGGTCCTATGTCAGTCTCTCCATCCCATTCAGACAAAGCATAAAAAAACAGTGGAATTGTTCATTAAGTAGAATGTTCCCATTGCCTTTAACGTCATCACTTTTGGTTATAGAACAGGCTGTTAAAAATATTTTTTTTTTCCCAAAAAAAGAAGCAGTTCTTAAGATGGACAAAGCAATTGCATTTTGTCCTGAGCAGCTCACTGTGATTCTTTAATAGCTTTATTAGAGCATTATAAATAATTTAGACTGAAGTTACATAGTTTGACCATCAATAAACTTCTTTACTTTAAGACAGCAGAAAAAATGAAATAATATATAGAAAATTTTTGAAAAATTATTTTCTAGTCCTCAGAATATCTGCTGTTAGATGTTTATAATATATTTGGAGAGGCAGAT
Source organism: Aselliscus stoliczkanus (assembly GCA_033961575.1). NCBI lineage: Eukaryota > Metazoa > Chordata > Mammalia > Chiroptera > Hipposideridae > Aselliscus > Aselliscus stoliczkanus. The sequence goes on from CM066728.1 coordinate 184,790,687, forward strand.
GTGCAGCAGTTATAAGCATGGCTTCTAGGATCAGACTGATACAAGCTATAATCTCAACTACATCATTTACTGGAAAGTTTATCCATTTGAAACATCAGTTTTTTTCCACTTATAAAATTAAAATAACTAAAAGAATATTGTGTATATATGAGTATGAAAAATGTCATGACTGAATGTTAAATGGAAAAATTATATCACATAACACATAATAGCCTTTTGCAAAATGATACCTATCTATGTATTAAAAAGGGGGAAGAGGGGCTGGAAGTATATACACCAAAGTGTTAATTCTAATTACTTCTCAGAAATAAGAGAGTAGAAGTGAAGGGAGGGATCATTTCACTTTATATTTTTTGTAATTTTCTATTCTTTGCAAAGTGCACTTTAATAATAAAAAATATAAAAAATAAGATTTGTTTCTGACATTTTTTTAAATTAAAATATATTGTTGTGACAATGGTTAGTAAAATTACATAGGCTTCAAGTGAACAATTCTGCAATACATCATCTACATAACAGACTGTGTGTTCACCACCCAGTCAATTCTCCTTCCATCACCATAGACTTGACCCCCTTTACTCTCTTCTACTACCCACTCCCCCCTTACCCTCTAGTAACCACTACCCTGTTTTCTATGTCTATGAGTTTTTGTTTCTTCATTGGTTTGTCTTCTTTGTTGTTTTCAGTTTTATATCCCACATATCAATGAGTCATATGGTTCTCGACTTTTCTGTCTGACTTATTTCACTTCACATAATAATCTCAAGATCCATCCATGTTGTCACAAATGGCACTATTTCATCTTTCTTATGGCCAAGTAATATTCCATTATATATATGTGCCACATCTTCTTTATCTGATCATCTATTGAAGGAAACTTTGGTTGTTTCCATGTCTTGGCCACCGTAAATAAAGCTACAGTGAACATCGGAGCACATATAACTTTATAGATAAATGTTTTCAGATTTTTGGGGTATATACCCAGGAGAAGAATTGCTGAATCATATGGTAATTCTATTCTTAATTTTCTGAGGAACCTCCACACTGCCTTCCATAGTAGCTGCACCAATCTGCATTTCCACCTGCAGTATATGAGGGTTCCTTTTTCTCCACAGCCTCTCCAACACTTGTTATTATTTGTCTTGTTGATGATAGCCATTCTAACTGGTGTGAGGTGATATCTCATTGTGGTTTTGATTTGCATTTCCCTGATGATTAGTGATGTTGAGCATCTTTTCATATGTCTGTTGGCCATCTGTATGTCCTCTTTGGAGAAATGTCTATTCAGGCCCTCTGCCCATTTTTTAATTGGATTGTTTGTCTTTTTGTTGTTGAGTTGTATAAGTTCCTTATATATTTTAGATATTAGATCTTTATCGGAGGCTTTGGTTGTAACTATCTCCTCCTATTCAGTTGGTTGCCTCATTGTTTTGTTGAAGAGAGATAAGAAGCATGCTGAGGAAAAAAGATTACTATAAATATGAAAGTAAATATGAAACTTTTACATAAACTTAATGGTAAATACTCAAAAAAAAACACCGAGAATTAAAAAATATGTAAAAAGAAAAGAAGAAACAGAGGGAAAAATCATAGAATACCACCACACTGAAATAACAGCTATAAAAAGGCAAAGAAACAATGAAGACACCAAGACACCAGCAAACAAAAGATAGAATGATAGGAAATCCTCATATATCAACAATCACCCTAAATGTAAATGGACTGAACTCACCAATGACAAGGCACAGAGTAGCAAATTGGATCAAAACACTAAACCCAACCATATGCTGCTTCTAAGAGACGCGTCTCAGCTATAAGGACAAATATAGACTCAAAGTGAAGGGTGTAAATTGATACTTCAAGCAAATGATATTCAGAGAAAAGCAGGTGTAACCATACTGATATCTGATGAAACAGACTTTGGATAAAAAAAGGTAACAAGAGACAAAGATGGATATTTCATAATAATAAAGGAGACAATATAAGAAGACATAACATTCATCAATATTTATGCCCCAATCATGGAGCACCAAAATATACAAAGCAACTACTAACAAAACTAAAGGGTGAAATTGATCAAAACATAATTATAGTAGAGGACCTAAATACATCATTGACAGCTATGGATAGATCACCCAAACAGAAAATAAATAAGGAAATAGCAGCCCTAAATGACACATTAGACAAAATGGACATAAATGACATTTATAGAGCACTTCATCCTAGAACATCAGACGATACATTCTTTTCTAGTGTATATGGAACATTATCAAGGATAGACCATATATTGGGACATAAAACTAGCCTCAGCAAATTTTAGCAGATTTAAATCATACCAATTATATTCTTTTATCACAAGGCTTTGAAATTGGATATCAACTGCAAAAAGAAAAAGAAAGCAGGAAAAACCACAAATGTGTGGAGATTAAACAACATGCTTTTAAAGAACAGCAGGTCAAAGAAGAAACAAGAAGGCAGATTAAAAGATACATAGAGGAGACCGTGAGGTGCAGCCCGCACCCGCGGCTGCTGAGTCACGGTGAGTGTTGCCCCGGCTCGCTCCCTGCGGCCCGCGGCCCACCTGGAGTTCAGCCAGAGCGCGTTGGTTTGCAGTCTGAGGCAGAAGTCTCAGGCCGGGCAAGTGCGGGAGGAGAGAGAGGAGACGACTGTGCAGAGGTACGAGCTGCACCCGCGTTCCCCAGTAAGCAGGGTGCAGAGCCCGCAGCGACAGGGCAAGATCAGTCCCTGCCCTCCGGTTCAGGGATCAGTCTCTGTGCCCACCGGGTCCCGCGGGCGCAGAAGCCTGAAACCCGGGAGCAGAGGGAAAACAGAGGACTCGCCCGCGGAGAAGCAGCGCGCTGGGCGGAGACGCAGGGTCCCGGAGAGACGGAGCGGGGATCGGAGCTGCGTGGAAAGGTGCGCGCAGTCCCCTGAACCCGGCGGCAGTCCCTCCAGGAGCGCAGCAGGAGGAACGGCGCGGGCGCGCGCCGGCTCCAAGGCAGAAGCAAAACCCGAGAGCAGGGGAAACACAGGACTCGCCCGCGGAGGCGCAGCGCGCCCGGCCGGAGTCTGATCCCGGAGAGACAGAGCGGGGGATCGGGCCACGCGGCCGCACGGTGCGCGCAGTCCCCTAAATCCCGGCAGACCGTTTGGGAGAGCAAGAGGAGATCCGCGCGGGAGGCGCCGGCTCCGAGGCAGAAGCCTGGAACCCGGGAGCAGGGGAAAAAAGAGGACTCGCTCGGACAAGCAGTGCGCCGGGTGGAGACGCAGGTCCCCGAGAGACACAGAGCGGGGATCTTGGCCACACGGTGGGGTGCGCGCAATTCCCTAAATCCCGGCAGACCCTTTGGGAGAGCAGCAGGAACTCCGCTGGAGCATAAGAGGCAAAGGCCTTAGCTTGAAACAGTGTTGGAACTGTGGCTTTGTTTATTTTTATGTTTTTATTTTTTTCCCTTTTTCTACTCTTGAACAGAAAGCAAAAAAAAAACAACCCAATAACTCACCCACTCCCACAAACTTTGTCCCCGCCAAGACAGTCTTAAACTGACTCCTGAAGGGAGCAATAGGGGCAGACTAGGAAGATATCCTTACCTGCAGGGGGTTGAGAATTTCCACCCAGTAAAGGCAGCAGAGTGAGACTACCCACCGCCCCCACCTTTAGGCAAGGCTTGGGAGGCAGGGCAGGTTCATCTGCTGAGGCACTAATTAACAGATTCTTAGCAGCAGGCTTTTGGTAGTGAGGAATTCTTTAATTCTCCACGGCTGTCAACCCAAAGGGTGCCCAGAGACCCTCAGTGAGCCTTTGGGGTGCAGCCTGCCTTGGGACAGGCAAAAGCAAAAAGGCAGTGACTTTGTAAAAACCACCAATCACACGTCACAACCACACTCAAGTACAGCAAACCTGCAGTGCCAGGATCACGCTAGGCATCAGGTGGCCTACTGTTCCCACAAGACGCACAGGAATTTTTGTACAGCAGACAAACTGAAGAGAGCTTGGTGGACTTTAGCCTAGACCAGCACGGGTATTTTTGGTTTGTTTGGTTTTATTCTGTTTTGTTTTCCCTTTAATGGCTGCTTATCTTGGTTGTTTTTGGTTTTATTTCTATTTCATTATAATCATATTGTAGTTTTTAATATAGGCATATATATATAGGTGTATATAGGTGAATATATGTCCATATATATGGGTGTGTAGACAAATATATATATATATTTTCCTTTTTCTTTTCTTTTTCTTTTCTTTTCTTTTTCTTTTTTCCCCCACCCTCACTTTCTCTCTTATTTTATTCATTCTTCTCACTGCTATACTTTTCCTCTTTTCCTTTTTTCTGCAAATTTTATTTTTAAATTTTCCTTACTTTTTTATTATTATTTTAGTTTATTTTTATTTTTATTTTTAGGTATAGCTAATCGGTTTCTCATGTTTATTCTATTTTTATTTTAGGATATTGTATTTTATTTTGTTTCCTCTTCTGTTATTATTGAGTATGTGGTTTTTGTTTTTGTTTCTGTTTGTTTTCTTCATTAGTATGATTGATATTTCTGTACAAGTTGACTGTAGTTTGATGGTTGGTTGTTTTTAATTGTGCGAGCATTTGGTTTCCTTTGGTGGCTGCGGAGGTTGTTTTTGTTGATCTGTCTGCTCTAAAAATCACTCTGCAGCAGTGGGTCCAAACAAACAGACACAAGAATCATCATACCCGGAGGTAACTTTAGATAAAACAGAGCATTTCTGGGTTTGACATACAAAGTCACACCCAAAAGAAGTTACTACAGGTACTAAGACCCATAGGGTCCAAGTTTCATCAGAGGGTCAATCCTCTCACAGCAGCTCATAAACTGCAGAAGCTGCTGATCCTCACAGCTAATCAATCTGGGAGTCAATTCCACCTACTGACAAACCAAAAGTAATCAAAACTAAAACTTCAACAAGTGAGGACGCACGACACAAGGAACACCTCAGATACAAGCACAGGAGAATAGGGAGACTGAGTAATTCAAATATAAAGGACACACACCATATAAGTTTACCCAGAAAAAGACTGAGAAATCTGGGGGATCTATCTGTTATATTGAAGCAAACACAAAAGTAAGCCAGAATGGGGAGACAAAGAAACATTACACAAATAAAAGAACAGAAGAAACTTCCTGAATCAGTGGAAATAGAGGAAATAGAGGTAACCAACCTATCGGAGACAGAGTTCAGAACACTGATTATTAGAATGTTCAAGGAAATTAATGAAAATATAAAGAAGGATAGAGAAATCATGAAAAGCAACCAGCTAGAACTTAAGAACACAATTACTGAATTAAATAACAAACTTGATGGAATCACTAGCAGACTGGATGAAGCAGAAAATCGAATCAGTGACTTAGAAGACAAAATAGCAGAGATCACCCATGCGGTACAACAAAAAGAAAAAGAATGAAAAACATGGAAAATAGTTTAAGAGAGCTGGGGGACAACATCAGACGCAATAACCTAAGGGTCATTGGAGTACCAGAAGGAGAAGAGAGGGAGCAAGGGATTGAGAATATATTTGAAGTAATAATGTCTGAAAACTTCCCTAACCTGGCAAAAGGACATTGAAATACAAGCCCAGGAAGTGCAGAGAGTTCCAAACAGGATGATTCCAAACAGGCCCACTCCAAGACACATTATAGTGAAAATGGCAAGGGTTAAGGACAAAGACAGAATCCTTAAAGCAGCAAGGGAAAGGCAGCAAGTTACTTACAAGGGTACCCCCATAAGATTATCAGCTGACTTTTCTACAGAAACTTTGCAGGCCAGAAGAGAGTGGCAGGAGGTTTTCAAAGTGATGAAAAATAAAGGCCTACAACCAAGATTGCTGTATCCAGCAAGGTTATCATTTAAAATCGAAGGCGAGATAAGGAGCTTTGCAGAGAAAATAAGTTAAGGGAATTCATTACCACCAAGCCAGCTTTGCAGGAAATGCTAAAAGGGCTTCTTTAAGTAGAAAGAGAAAAACAACCTATGAAAGACTATGATCACAAATAAGAAAATGGCAATAAATACACACCTATCAATAATCACATTAAATGTAAATGGATTAAATGCTCCAATAAAAAAGACATAGGGGGGCTTAATGGATATGAAAGCAAGACCCCTGTATATGCTTTATACAAGAGAGTCACCTCAGATCCAAAGACTCATACAGGCTGAAAGTAAAGGGATGGAGTAAAATATTTCATGCAAATGGTACTGAGAAAAAGCTGGAGTAGCGATACTTATATCAGATAAAATGGACTTTAAATTGAAGAATATAACAAAGGACAAAGAAGGACACTTCATAGTAATGAAGGGATCGATCCAACAAGAGGACATAACTCTAGTAAACATCTATGCACCTAACATAGGAGCCCCTAAATATATAAAACAGATATTGTCAGACATAAAGACAGAGATCAACAGTAACACTATCATAGTAGGGGACTTCAACACCCCGCTGTCACTAATGGACAGATCACTCCAGACAGAAAATCAATGTGGAAACAGCGACCTTAAATGACACATTAGACCAGCTGGATTTAACAGACATTTTCAGAGCATTTCATCCCAAAGCTACAGAATATACATTCTTTTCAAGTGCACATGGAACATTTTCTAAGATAGACCACATGTTAGGCCACAAAACAAGTCTCAATAAATTTAAGAAGATTGAAATCATTTCAACTGTATTCTCTGACCACAATGCTATGAAACTAGAAATCAATTATAAGAAGAAATCCGGGAAGCTGACAAATAAATGGAGGCTAAACAATATGCTATTAAATAGTGAGTGGGTCACAAATGAGATCAAGGAGGAAATCAAAAGATACCTCGAGACAAGCGAAAATGAAAATACCACGACCCAAAATCTCTGGGATGCTGCGAAAGCAGTCTAAGAGGGAAGTTTATAGCAGTGCAGGCCTACCTAAAGAAGGAAGAAAAATATATCAAATCAACAGGTTATCCTTACACCTAAGGGAACTGGAAAAAGAACAACAAAAAGAGGCCCAAGGGAGTACAAGAAAGGAGATAATAAAGACCAGAGCAGAAATAAACAATATAGAGAACAGAAAAACAATTCAAAGATCAATGAAACCAAGAGCTGGTTTCTTGAGAAGATAAACAAAATTGACAAACCTCTGGCCAGGCTCATCAAAAAAAAAAAAAAGAGAGAGGACTCAAATTAGCAAAATCAGGAATGAAGAGGGAAATGACTACAGACATCACAGAAATACAAAAAATTCTAAGAAATTACTATGAGCAACTATATGCCAACAAATTTGACAATCTGGAAGAAATGGATAATTTTCTAGAAGCATACAACCTTCCAAAAGCTAGCATGAAGAAACAGAAAATCTAAATACCCTGATTACTACCAAGGAAATTGAATCAGTAATTGACAAGCTCCCAAAAAACAAAAGCCCTGGACCACATGGCTTCACAAGTGAATTTTATCAAACATTCAAAAAGAACTATCACCTATTCTTCTCAAACTATTCCAAAAAATCCCAGAAGGAGGGAAGGCTCCCAAACTCTTTTTATGAAGCCTCTATCACCCTGATTCCAAAACCAGATAAAGACATCACAAAAAGGAAAACTACAGGCCAATCTCCCTGATGAATATAGATGCAAAAATTCTCAATAAAATATTAGCAAACAGAATTCAGCAATATATTAAGAAGATCATACATCATGATCAAGTGGGATTCATCCCTAGTGCGCATGAGCTGGTTCAACATCCGTAAATCAATTAATGTGATACACCACATCAACAAAATGAAGGATAAAGATCACATGGTCATTTCAATGGATGCAGAAAAAGCATTTGACAAAATCCAACAGCTATTTATGTTAAAAACCCTTAGCAAAGTGGGAATACAGGGATCATATCTCAACATAATAAAAGCCATATATGATAAACATACAGCTAACATCATAGTCAATGTAGGGAAAAGCTAAAACCATTCCCCTTAAGATCAGGAACAAGACAAGGCTGTCCACTTTCTCCTCTTTTATTCAACATAGTGCTGGAAGTTCTAGCCACAGCAATCAGACAACAAAAAGAAATAAAAGGCATCCAAATTGGCAAGGAAGAAGTAAAATTGTCACTATATGCAGATGACATGATACTGTATATAGAGAACCCCAAAGACTCCATCAAAAAACTATTGGAACTGATAGACGAATTCAGTAAAGTAGCAGGATATAAAATCAATGTTCAGAAATCAGTGGCATTTGCATATACCAATAATAAACTAAAGGAAAGCGAAAATAAGAAAACTGTCACATTTACAATTGAGTCAATAACTATAAAATACCTAGGAATAAATTTAACCAAAGAAGTGAAAAGATCTGTACTCAGAAAATTATAAGACATTGAAGAAAGAAATCATAGAAGATACAAATAAATGGAAACACCTACCATGCTCATGGATAGGAAGAATTAATATAGTTAAAATGTCCATACTGCCTAAAGCAATATATAGATTCAATGCAATTCCTATCAAACTACCAAGGGCATTTTTCACAGAAGTAGAAAATATAATCCTAAAGTTTATATGGAATCATAAAAGACCCAGAATAGCCTCGGCAATTCTGAGGAATAAAAAACAAAGTTGGGGGATCACGCTACCAGACATCAAAACCTACTACAAGGCCACAGTAATCAAGACAGTTTGGTATTGGCATAAAAACAGGCACATCGATCAGTGGAACAGAACAGAGAGCCCAGAAATAAATCCAAGCATTTACGGACAGTTAATCTATGACAAGGGAAGCAAGAATTTACACTGGAGTAAAGATAGTCTATTCAATAAATGGTGCTGGGAAAATTGGACTGACACATGCAAAAAAATGAAACTGGATCATCTCCTTACGCCTTATACAAGAACAAATTCAAAATGGATTAAAGACTTAAATGTAAGACCTGAAACCATAAAAATCCTAAATGAAAATATAGGGAGTACATTTGCAGACATTACCGGAGCAATATTTTTACTGATACATCCCTACGGGCAAGGGAAGTAAAAGAAAAAATGAACATATGGGATTATATCAGACTTAAAAGTTTTTCACAACAAAGGAAACCATTAATAAAACAAAAGGAAGCCTACTGAATGGGAGAATATATTTGCCAACGATATATCTGATAAGGGGTTAATATCCAAAATTTATAAAACACTCATGAAACTCAACACCAAAAAACAAACAACCCAATTAAAAAATGGGCAGAAGATATGAAGAGACATTTCTCTAAAGAGGACATACAGATGGCCAACAGGCATATGAAAAAAGTTCAACCTCACTGGTCATTAGGAAATGCAAATAAAAACCACCATGAGATACCACCTCACTCCAGTCAGAATGGCTATCATCAACAAATCAACAAACAACAAGTGCTGGCGGGGCTGTGGGGAAAAGGGGACCCTGCTGCACTGTTGGTGGGACTGCAGATTGGTGCAGCCACTATGGAAGTCAGTATGGAGGTATCTCAAAGAACTGGAAATAGAGCTACCTTTTGACCCAGCAATTCCACTCCTAGGTATTTATCCTGAAAAAACCAAGACACTTATTCAAAAAAAGTTATGCACCCCGATGTTCATAGCAGCACAATTTACAATAGCTAAGACTTGGAAACAACCAAAATGCCCCGTCAGTAGATGACTGGATTAAGAAACTGTGGTATATTTATACAATGGAGTATTACTCCGCTATAAAGAAAAAGAATGAAATCGTGCCATTTGCAATGATATGGATGGACCTAGAGACTATAATGTTGAGTGAAATAAGTCAGTCAGAGAAGGACAAATACCATATGATCTCACTTATATGTGGAATATGAAAAACTGTATGAATGAGCAAAGTAAACAGAAACTGTCTCATAGATATAGAGGAAAAATCAGGGTTGCTAATTTGGAGAGGAATGGGAATGAGGGAGAAGGGAAGGGATTAGACAGCAAAAATAGGCAACTACAATATTGCTACTGGGATAGGAAAAACAGTTTGGGAATATAATTAATAATGTTGTAAATATTCTGTGGAATGTCAGATGATCATAGGTCTTGTTAGGGAGACCATTTCATGGATGAAGTAGAGGTTTGATCACTGCACTGTATTACTAAAGTGGAGGTGGTATACCTACTGTAATTGAATATATATAGATAGTCACGGGATGTGGATTATACTGTGGAAGAGAGTCAGAGGAAGAGTAATAGATACATGTGATATGGGGGGGTGTGGGGTGGTGTATTGGGGGTGGGGGGTTTGTCACTTTGAGGGGTAAAATGTATAACTATTGCACTGTGTTGTACACCTGAAACTATTGGGGGTGGGGGGGTTGTCACTTTGAGGGGTAAAATGTATAACTATTGCACTGTGTTGTACACCTGAAACTAATTAAAAAAAAAAAAAAAAAAACGCGTGGAAAAAAAAAAAAAAAAAAAAAAAAAAAGATACATAGAAAACAAATGAGAATATCAAAATTATTGGGATGAGGCAAACGCAGTAATAAGAGGGAAATTTGTATCATTACAGGTTTATCTCAAGAAAAAAGAAAAATCCCAGATAAAAAACCTCATGTTATACCTTAAAGAACTAGAAAAAGAAGAACAAATGAAACCCAAAGTCAGCAGAAGGAAAGAAATAATAAAAATCAGAGCAGAACCAAATGAAACAGAGAACAAAAAGACAATAGTAAAAATGAATGTAACAAAGAGCTGGTTCTTTGAAAAGATTAATAAAATTGATGAACCCTTGGTGAGACTTATTAAGATAAAAAGAGAAAAAATACAAAATCAGAAATGAAAAAAGGATAAATTATCACAGATGCCGTACAAATACAAAGGATCATCCAAAAATATTATGAAGGACTATATGCCATTAAATTCAATAACCTAGAAGAAATGGACAAGTTCTTAGAAACATATAGCCTTCCTAGACTGAATCACAAAGAACTGAGAAATCTAAATAGATGGATCAACAATAAGGAAATTGTATTAGTCTCAGTCATCCAAAACTGTCCCAAAATCAAAAGTCCAGGACCAGATGGCTTCACTAGTGAATTCTACCAAATATTCAAAGAGAATCTAACACCTGTCCTCCTCAAACTCTTCCAAAAAATTGAGGAAGAGACAATATTTCCTAACTCATTTTATGAGGCCAACACTACCCTGCTACCAAAACCTGGTAAAGATAACACACAAAAAAGAAAATTACAGACCAATATCTATGATGAATGCAGATACAAAATTTCTAAACAAAATTCTAGCAAATCAAATACAACAATGCATTATAAAGATTATACATCATAATCAAGTGGGGTTCATCCCAGGGGCACAAGAATGGTTCAACATATGCAATTCGATCAATGTGATACACCACATAAACAAAATGAAGAACAAAAATCATATGATTATATCAATAGATGCAGAAAAAACAGTTGACAAGATACAACATTCATTTATGATTCAAACACTTAATAAAATGGGTATAGAAAGAAAATACCTTAACATAATAAAGGCCATATATGACAAATCCTCAGCTAATATAATTAATGGTGAAAAACTGAAACCCTTCGCTCTACGTTCAGGAACAAGACAGGGCTGTCTCCTATCACCTCTGCTTTTCAACATAGTATTGGAAGTCCTAGCCAGAGCAATCAGTCAAGAGAACCAAAGGAACCAAAGGCATCTGAATTGGGAATGAAGAAGTTAAATTGTCACTTTTTGCAGATGACCTGATGCCATATATATATATATATATATATATATATATATATATATATATATAATATATCCCTAAATATTCTACCAAAAAGCTATTAGAAACAATAAATGAATACAGTAAAGTTGTAGCCTACAAAATTCCATTGCATTCCTATATATAACAATGAAATCTCAGAAAAATAAAAACAAAACAAAATGAACAAACAAAGAATCAATTCCTTTTGCAATTGCAACAAAAAGAAAAAATACCTAGGAATAAACTTAACCAAGGATGTGAAGGACCTATACACTGAAAATTATAAGACTTTTTTAAAAAGAAATTGAAAAAGACACGAAGAAATGGAAAGACAATCCTTGTTCCTTGATTGGAAGAATCAACATGGTTAAAATGGTCATATCACCCAAAGCAATATACAGATTTAATGCAATCTCCATCAAAATTCCAATGGCATTTTTTTAAAGAAATTGAACAAAAAATCATCAGATTTGTATGGAACCACAAAAGACCCCAAATAGCCAAAGCAATCCTGAGAAAAAAGAATAATGTGGGAGGTATCACACTCCCTGACTTCAGCTTGCACTACAGAACAAAATAATCAAAACAGCATGGAACTGGCTGTAAAACAGACACACAGACCAATGGAATACAGTTAAAAACCCAGAAATAAACCCACATAAATATGGACAGATAATTTTGGATAAAGGAGCCAAAAATATACAATGGAAAAAAGACAGCCTTTTCAATAAATGTTGCTGGGAAAATTGAAAAGCCACATGCAAAAGAATGAAACTAGACTGCTGTCCGTCACCATGTACCAAAATTAACTCAAAATGGATCAAAGACCTAAACATAAGACCTGAAATAATAAACTGCATAAAAGAAAACATAGGTACTAAACTTATGGGCCTTTGGGTTCAAAGATGGTTTTATGAATTTGATCTCAAAGTCAAGGGAAGCGAAAGCTAAAATAAATGAATGGGACTATATCAAACTAAAAAGCTTCTGCACAGCAAAAGATTGTTTTGGGGATTAAATGAAATAATGTTGATAAGCTTTAAAGTCCGCATCAGTTAGAAACTTATGTTAAATACTATAAATAACAGTTTTTTTGATTCCTATTTTGTTTTGTTGTTATTCTATATTTCTGTAGTTAATCACATATGTCATGAGTTAATAAAATTCTTATATAACCATAACATATGCAATTAACCACTATAAACCTGCAATGTCTTCTACATTGGCCAAACTTCAGACTGTGTACTGGAAACAGTGATAGGTTAATAAAAAAATATGTAATATGGAGTAAAACAGAGTATATTTGTCTTTTACAAAACCACCATCTCCCCTTGCCACACTTGTATCCACTTGAGTATATTAAGACTGGTTATGATGGGTCTAATTTCTTTCACATGTACGAAAAACTCAAAACCACAAAAATGTAAAATTATCAAGGGGAAAATACTGCATATCAAAATAAAATACCTTATGTTAAAGTTTAAGAAAAATAGATTTGTAATTACAGAGGAAATTCCAGATAAGCCATCTAATCGCAAACTAAACACTATTACTTAGCAAATATCATCATTTTTTTCTTACACTATTACTTCTGGAAGGCATTTGATAGCACCCGTGAGCCTGAATGAGTTAATTTGCTTCTCTGAGCCTATGGAAGTGCTGGAAAATAGTTCAGGAAGTTGGAGATGTCTGGTGTAGAAGGCCATTCTTTACTTCTTTGCCTTTCCTTTACCCCTCCCTTTTAATCCCTTTGCTAACTTAGAGTCTAAGAAAATGTGGCTTTGTGATTAAGGAAAGTATCCTTTGGTTATATGGGTTGCTGAACTCGTTTTTTATCAAAAACTATTATCTTATACAGCTTATTAGAAATGCTGATGCTCACCCTTCCTTGGGTCTCATTTGAATTGTCAGCACTGTCATAATTTTAATACACACACATTGGGATGTGTGTAGCTAATACAAATGTATGTCTTTGGCATAAATAATATTCACCGCCGGATTTTCTTCTATGATGTTTTTATGACCAACAACCCTTCCACTAGGCAGATCATCGCAAATTGTGATTTTCAATGAATCATCTGGTAATAAAGAAGTATGTGCTGTGGAAATTGAACCCTCTTTCCTGCGACATGAACAGCTTCCACATAAATTATCCGTAACAGGTTTATTTGTCATGAACTGCAGCCAAAATACCCTGATGGTTAAGTTACCTCCTGCATCTTAAACTCCCCATCAAAAAATTTTTTTATGGTTTTTGAGTTAAAGCTTTGCCTTCAACAGCTATTCTACTCTAGCATCAGTTATGAGTTATATTGAAATTGGATAGTTAGAGAGGATTAGTAATGCCAAATTTCTCAATTGTGGCTTATTTGGCAGCTTGCAATGATCTAGGAAGGAAATATGAAGATAAAAATGAACGTATTAAATATAGAACTTTAGTAAGTGCTAGTCTTTTACATAGATTAATTCATTTAATGCTCACAACATCTTTAGGAGATAGATTTTATTATTAAATTTCACAATTTCACAGATAGGGAACCTAGGCTTAAGGAGATAAGATGGCCAACATCACGCAGCCAGTGAGTAATGGAGCCAGGAGAAAAGCCCAGGCTCCTGTGTTCCATGCTTTTAACCAAACTGTTTTTCAATTCTCTATACAAGTCCTATGGGTGATTTTGTACAAGGCATTTTGGGTGCTATAGGAAAGATGAGTGAAGAAGGCACAGCTCTGCCCCTCAAGTTGCTCAAAATACAATATAGGAACTAGACATATAAGTACAAACATGCAGTAAGCGGTAGAATGTGACAATTTCTAAAATGAGGGGTAGAAAATGTGAATTGGGAGGTGAGATACTGGACTGATGAATTCTGATTCTAAGGTTCCAGGAAGCTTCATGATAAAGGTAGCAAGACAGATGGTCTGACTTCAGAGCCCATGCACAACCCTCTACAGCATGAGCTGCAAGCTTGAACTTTGTCAGCATTCAAAAGCCACTGTGAGGAGGAGCAGGCTGCATGGAAGACCATCAGGAATGTTGGTCAAACATCCTGTGACAAACTACTGAATACACGCCTATTCAAAATGTTCAAACATTCAGTGTCAAAATAAACTATGTAAGAACAACAACCCAAAGTATGTGTGAACCAATTCAGCCCATAGACTTTGGTATTATAACACTGCTAGATACTATGATTTTTCTTCAGGGCTTTTAACCACATTAAATCAATGACTGAATTAATATTTGGGGCAACTTAAATTAAGGAAAGCATTTCTTGGATTAAAAAGCATAAAACAGACTTCTGTTGAAAAATGGTAATCAGATTCTTCCAAAGTGTAATGTACCTCCAAAAGAGTATGCTTATTTCATATTAATAAATAAATGGAGAAAACATAAAGAGTATATATGAGAAAGTACCTGGGACTGTATGTTAGCACTTTGATAAATGCTACTCATTTATTCATTTGTTCTACACATACGCTAAATTTTAGGGGATATAATAGTAAGCAAAAATAGACACATTCTGCTTTGATGCAGTTTTCAGTCTAATGGTACAGAAAGACAGGATGGAAATTGACTGGAAAGCTATTTTGGAGTCAAGTCTTAGAGGTTTCATGCTAAAGAGTTCGAATTGAAAATGGCAGAAGCGACGTCAGTAACGTAGACATGTGTGCAGACAGATAACATTTTGATAACCAAGAGGCTCCCCAGCACTGCTCACATACATATGTGAACTCCAATGAGGCTCCTCCTGGAAGAAGAAACCAATATGTAGTCCCTGAAGGAAGCTTCAATCAGCAGGACCTGGCTGGTAACCAACAGGGAAGCCCAGCTGCCTGGCCTAGAGCAATCCACATTGGGCAGCAATCCACTCTCTGTGAGCAAACGCTCTAGACCATCTGTGATTTCAGAAAAAAGAGGCACAAAACAGCATCCGCTTGGCCAAAAACAAGAGCATCCAAAAATGAAAGTACAACCAATCTGTGCAAAAGGACATTTCATCAGGGATCCAGCTTTTTCGTTCCAGGCCGACCCGTAGGTCAGCTCAGTTTAAACAAACAAACATTTGTTGAGCCACTCTGTGTGCCAGGGACAATACGACGGACTGAAAATATAGAGAAAATAAGGAAGATTTCTTGCCCTCCAGGAGCCCATCGCCTGGTGGAAGAGACAGATGTGTACACAGAGAGTGCTCTGCAAAAAGCACAGCTTGGTCCAACTGGGGAGATCTGATGAGTTCTCCCACAGCAGGGCTTCTCAAAGGGGATAGTGTATATGGATCACCTGGGAACTGTCATTATGCAGATTCTTTCCTGTACATCCAGGGTACAGCCTGGGATTCTGCATTTCAAACGAGTTTCCATGTGAAGTGGAAACTCCTGGCTTGAGGGCTACATCCTGAATATGAAGATTAGATGAGGCCATCATGCCTAACTGCATCGTGATTAGACTAATAGGCTGGGAAAGGACGTTTTCCTGAAGAAGATCTGAGCAAATGAAAGCATATGTGAGACAGCCAGTGACCTGTGGGGAAGCTGAAAACAGTTGCCTTTTCCTAGGGCAGAAAGCCTGGGGCTGAAAGTGTCCAGAGAAGTAGGCAGGAACCAGGTCTGAACAAGAACTTGCATTTTATCCTGTAGGTGGGTCAGTGATTCATAAGCTTTGAGTAGTTAAAGTCACCTTGAGAGCTTGTTTATGATCCAGATCCCCGGACTATAGACTCGGATTCTCAAGCTTTTGGTACAGTAATCTGAATATTTTACATCCCTCCCCAGCTGATTATTAAGGAGGTGATTAGAAGACCATACTTGGGGAAAAAAAAATGGCACAGATGGTGGGCAGGACTGAAGAGTTTTAGCCAGAGAAATGAGATTTGCTTTTTGGAAAGTCATTGTGGAGCTATTTATTTAAAGTGGAAAGGCCTGGGAGTATTGAAACTAGTTAGGAACCTGTTAAGATAATGCAATCAAGTGATGAGACAAGACTGAAAGACAGCGTGCAGAGGAAAGCATAGAGCAGGAATAGGATTATCAGGACTCTCCAGCTGATTAGGCGTAAGAAGTGAGGGAGGTGGAGTATAGAGTAACGTAGGTGACTCCCAGCATTCTGACCTAGGTGATTGGCAAGATGGGGAAACTACCAACTGAAATAGAGAAAAATATTATCAAGCATTAGTTTAGATGGCAATGATGATGCATTTCAGTTTGGGGTAGCTGGCTTTAATGTTTCAGAGGCTCAACCCAGAGTAGATGGACATCAGCCACTTGCTTATTTCAGGGGTTCAAGAAACAAATCATGGCTGGAGATCTCATGTAAAGAAAGAAACACAAAATCCCTTGTCACCTGCCTCTCACCTCTCTTACAACACAAGGCTAATGCCTACAATGACACTGGTAGAATGTAATGTTCTTAGTATTATACTCTAGTCCCTTTGGAAAGGAAACTCTTCTGTGATTTTCAGCCACAAATAGACTAGAGGAAATTAAAGAGAGAGTTTTAATAGAAACCGATGAAGAGAGGCCTCTGAGAATCTGTGTCTAAAAGAGATGCTACGTTACACAAAGGAATCACCATTTTAAGCATCATCTTCTTATACAGTGGTCAGGCAGTTGGGAAGGGGTACAGACCCCTAGCCAGTATATGACTCACCCTAAGAATAATCTTATTGCAAAACTGAAAGTTGTGGAGAGGTATCAAGGTATGCAACTCAATTATCATCTAGCAAAAATAAATCAACGTAAGTTCTGTGCCAATACACCCATTTATTTAATTAAGCTAATGTAGAGTAACTAATTCGAACACCACCCACCGCTATCAATCAATCATGGTTTTTGGTTGAACAGATAATATTATCAATAATGAGTTTCATTCTTCTTCTGAAAGTGAAATCCATAATTTTGTTAAACATTAGTAGAAAGCATTGGTTGTACTTTAATTTTGGTGTTCCTAAAGAACTACTTTTACTTTTAAAGTATTTGGGTGTAGGTATCTACATGGATATAAACGGATATAGAATATTCCACTTTGATGAAAAGAGGAAAATAATTTTAAAGTAATAGGTTGATTTCTCAATTGCTTCTTTAATCTTTGCCACATATAAAGTTGAAGTCTAGGGGTATTTCATCAGTACCAGCCTTGAATCCTCTGTCCAAAACTGGGGGATCATTTACATAAACCAAGCTACACTCATAGAGGAATAGTATGCTAATGTTAAAAATGATATTTAAAAAACATGGGAAAATACATCGTACATTATTTTCAGTTTAAAAAAAGCAAAATACAGGGCTGGCCGAGTGGTGCGGTGGTTAAGAGCTGGCTTGGGATGCCAGCGGCCCCGGTTCAGGTCCCACATATGAGGGCCAGTGACACTGCCCTCAAAAAAAAAAAAAAAGCAAAATACCTAATTGCATAACAGAAATATATGCATTACACTAAAAAAGTAACAAAAATTTGGATAGAATACTAAAATGATATCAAAGGTGATTTTGGGGGGATGGGATTATAGGGTTTTGGATTATTTTTTCCTTGTTTGTTGCAGTTTGCCTCTCATTTTTTTCTGAAATGAGCAAATGATAATTTTAAAATCATAAAGTGGAAAAGATCACACACAAAAAACTGAACCCTTTCTGTTTGTATTCATTTCCTCTGTGCTTATGTTCTGGGTTAGTTCTCTGAAGGCTTAGAAACTGGTGGGTCAAATGGGTGATCAGCAGAGAGGGGTCACAAAAAATAAACAGACATGAGGCTGGGTCACCATGAGAGGCAGAAAGAAAGGTTGTTGTTACCTTCCTCTTTAGTAGTCCTTCAAATGACCCCTCATAATATTTATGTAATACTGCTGAGGAGTTTTGGTTACTTTGATGGCATAAACCAGCTTGGTTGTTATTATGTTTATGGGGTAAAAATCAATAGCACATAGAACATCTCTGTTTAAGCTGTTTTTCATAAAATGTGGTATATCATCCTATGTCCCAATTGGAGAAAAGCCTATTCATATTTAAGATATAACACCTGTTAGAAAAGCTATTATCAAAAAGACATAAGTGCTAGCAAGGATGTAGAGAAAAAGGAACATTTATGCACTATTGGTGGAAATGTAAATTGGTACAGCCACTATCAAAAAAGTGTGGAAGTTCTTCAAAATATTAAAACTAGAACTACCATATGATCTAGCAATTCCACTTCTGGGTATATATCTGAAAAAAATGAAATTATTACTTCCAAGAGCTATTTGTACCCCTATGTCCATTGCAGCATTATTTATTATAGCAAAGATGTGGAAACAATCTAAGTGTCTACAGATGAATAGATAAGAAAAGTGTGGTATATATTAGGTTGTCGGAAAAGTCATGACATATTTTTTCTATGTTTTTCAATGCAAAAATGTGTCATGACTTTTCCGGCAATCCAATATAATGGAATATTATTAAACCATAAAAAAGAAGGAAATCCTGCCATTTAACAACATGGATGAAACTTGAGGGCACTATCCTAAGTGAAATAAGTCAGACAAAGAAAGACAAATCCTGTGTGATCTCATTTATATGTGGAATTGTAAAAAAAATAAAAATAAAAAAATAAAGCAAAAAATAAAACTGTCATAGAAACAGAGAACAGATTGGTGGTTGTCAGAGGTAGGGAGAATGGGTAAAAGTGGTCAAAATGTACAAACTTCCAGTTATAACACAAATAAATTTTGAGGATGTAATATACAGCATGATGAATATAATTAATGATACTGTATGATATACTGGAAAGTTACTGAGAGAGTAAATCTCAAAAGTTTTCACCACAAAAAAAAAAAAAAGGTAACTATGTGAGGTGATGGATGTGTGGATGTATTAACTTACCTTATTGTGGCAATCCTTTTGTAATATACACATATCACACATGATTTATCACATTGTACATCTTAAACTTACACAATATTATATCTCAATTATATCTCAATAAAGCTGAGAAGAAAGATATAACATTGAAACCCTCTCAGATATTGATACTTTAAACCTTTCTATTGCCAACAGAAATATTTGCTCTCCTCTTTACATCAAAATGTGCTACTTCTAAGGAGAAAAATGTGCAAATAAAATATTGATGATGATGTTCTTAAAGCATTTTTCCATTGTACAAAATGATATTCCACTTAGGAACTAATGAAACAGTGATCCTTATAAGAATTTCAGAACCAATCTGTTCTACCTTTAAGAACTATTCTATTTTGTATAGTTCTTGACAATTTGATTTGCATACCATATTCATGAAGCTAAATTACATTAGCATAATTGTAGTACTGGGCTTTAAAATATAACCTCTGTCCCATTTATATTTTCAGGGGCTCTGTGTAGCATTTGAAAAGCTTTCAATCACAAAAGCAAAAATAATAAGCAGAGATTCCTTTTCCAAGAATCTGATGGAAATGCAATATCACAAAGAAAAGCAGAAAGTTAATCCTCAACCTGGACCACCTTTTCCATGATGCAACCCAAATAATACTTCAAAATTTCCTAATAGCCCAGAGAAGTAAGTCAGGATTCCTGCTGTTTTCTCCTTCTCTCCTCCACCTTCACCAATAATATAGCTTTATGCCTGAATATTAAAGCATCTGTTTTATGTAGAGAGAAGGAAATGGTGAACAGAAGTTCACGAAGAGAAAAGAGAACATTAAAAAAAAAGAGAATTATTTAAAATAGAAAAAATAGGAAGGCCAAAAATATGAAATTCAGGAATACTTCTGCATGATAAAAACTGAGATAATAATATAGTAACAAATAGACCTATATTTTTTTTCTAACTACCATATTTTTATGTATATAAATATTTAATATGCAAGGATCTAGGCTAATCTCCCCTACTTAAAACATTTTCAAAACCATAATTTTAAAAATTGTTTTTTAAAATGTATGATAAATAATGAGTTTCAGGCTTTTATATGCTAGAAATTTAGTAAATTTTAGAGCTATTTAGAATTCAGAAATAAACTCATCCATCCCATTCTTTTAAATGTGTGCATGTTGAGGTTTGGGTGATCACTTACTGAAAAGTAAAGTTTCCTGAAATGACTATTTTCCTGGCTCCTTTTCATTGAAACTGTACAGCAGCCCTGGGCCAGAGCCTGGCTGGCTCTGGTGTCATAAAACTCATATCATCTTTCAACTTGGGTGATATATGTGTACATATATATATATATATATATATATATATATATATATATATATTAATAACTGATACATTCTGAATGTCTCCTCAATATTAGGCACATTTTTAAGCATATACACATACATGTCGTTTAATCCTCACTATAATCTCATATAGTAGACACTCTTATTATCCCCCATTGACAAAAGAAGCAACTGAAACACAGAAAGTTTGTGTGATTTCCCATCATTCAGCTACATAGTAGGTATTATTATCATATTTGACTGGATTTTCACAACTATGGTAACTCATTAATATTATTATTTCAATTGTATAGACAGGGGAATAGAGGACCAAAGGAATCAAAATGCTCCTCTAAGATGGCTTAAACAGTTGGTGGTAAAGCCAGGGTTTGAACTAATCTGTTTGATTCAGAATCTGGATGTTCTTGATATGTGCTACCAATGAAGTCCTCCTTAAAATAAATTACTTCTTTAAGCCATTTCTGGATTTACTTTGGTGTGTTACCTCTTATATATCTTCTACTTCTTATTGGGTTTGGTCATATCCCATGGAAGGGTGGGAAGTGGAACAGCACTTTTATTAAGTGAATTTTCTACTAGTCATACTTTCTGATAGATATAATCCATGTGACATCTCAGGGTTCAGTACAGCTTGGTCCCTTATCACACAGAGATAACTAGGACAGCTAAGGCCTGGACAGCAGCTCTGGATCCTACACTCAGATAGCACTAGTAGATTTGCATGGCAAACTCTAGTAGACATGTAATTGTTTTTGTAGACCAGGTAACCAGCTGTTTTGTGAAATGACAGAGTCTTTCACCTAATGAGCTGAGCATAGCTCTAAAGAATTCAAAGAAGTAAGCTTCAGAGTCCTAGACATACAGGCAACTATTTCTGACAATGATGGCTATCAGTGAGGAGCAGGCTCTGGCCACTGGGTTGAGTTTCAACCTCTACACTGAAAGGTGCTATAAGAGGGAGACAGGATCTAGCCATTGGTGTATGGATTGGGCTTCATATGAATGACGAAGCAATGGGACATGGGATATACTTTTAGAAAAAGGTCAGTGCCTGTAATCAGAACTGATACTATGAATAGGGATGGAATGGATGCCAGGACTAGGGGTAGTAAATTATTTCTTAAGTCAGGTTTGGTCCTGGGACTTAGTGTGAAGAAAAAGGCATGAGGCTGGGAATTCTGTGAGCTTAATACCAATTACACTAGAAACAGACCTTGCTGGGGCACAGGCTGAAACTAAAGTTGACTTGAAATGGGCACCCTCCCAGAAGGCCCTGGGGTGGCACACCTAGTGGCCAGCTCTGGACCAAGATAGAGCATCACCCAGCCACCTCCAAAGATGACACATGCAAAGGGCAGACTGGGAAGGCACCAGAGCCCTGCTAAAGGGCTAAAGGGTCAGACTTTACACCAGAGCTCCTCCATTGCAGTCACAGCCAGTCCTCACCAATCTTTTCCAATGACATGCAAACAGCAACCAAGGCTCAAACAATAGAAGGGCACACACAACCCACACAAAAGACACCCTGGAGCACACAGCTCTGGTGATCAGGGAGACAGCACCACTGGGCCCCACAGGACAGCTACTACAAAAAGCCACTCTACTAATACCCAAAGGCATAGCAGCTCTAGCTAATACATAGAAACAAACATAGGGAGGCAGCCACAATGGGGAGACAAAGAGACAGGTCCCAAATGAAAGAACAAAACAAAGCTCCAAAAAAAGAACTAAACAAAATGGAGACAAGCAATCTACCAGATACAAGGTCCAAAACATTGGTTATAAATCTGCTCAATGAACTCAGAGAGAAATTCAACAAAGAGATGGGAAACATAAAAATGAAGATAGAAAGCATAAAAAAGAACCAGTCAGAAATAAAGACTATAATAACTGAAAGAAAGAATACATTGGAGGGAATCAACAGATTAGATGAAGCATAGGACTGAATCAACAATTTAGGAGTTTAGATAGCAGAAAACACCCTATCAGAACAGCAAAAGGAAAAAAAAAAAAAGAAGAATGTTTTAAGGGTTTTCTGGGACAACATCTAGCTTACCAACATCCTAGGGGTACCAGAAAGAGAAGAATAGAAATTGAAAACCTACTTGAAGAAATAATGGCTGAAAATTTCCATAACCTGGCAAAGAAAATACATACACAAGCTGGGAAGTGCAGAGAGTCCCAAACAAGATGAATGCAAAGAAGCCCATGCCAAGAAACATCATAAATAAAATGCCAATGGTTAATGACAAAGAATCTTAAAAGCAGTAGGAGAAAAGCTGTTATCTACAAGGGAGCTCTCATAAGACTGTCAGTTGATTTCTCAGGCCAGAAAGGATTGACATGGAATATTCAAAGCAATGAAAAGCAAGAACGTACAACCAAGATTACTGTACCCAGCAAAGCTATCATTTAGACTCTAAGGACAGATAAAGAGCTTCCCAGACAAGAAAAACCTAAAAGAATTTGTCACCACCAAACCAGTAATACATGGAATCTTAGAGAGGCTCCTTTAAGATGAGAAAAAAAAAATCAAGAATATAAATAATGAGATGGAGATAATTACACATCTATCAACAATTACTTTCAATGTAAAAGGATAAAAATGCTCTAATCAAAAGACAAAGGATGGCTGAATGGATAAGAAAACAAGACTCTTACATATACTATCCACAAAAGACTCACTTCAGATTGAAAGGCACACACAGTCTAAAAATAAAGAGATAGAAAAAAGATATTTCATGGAAATGGAAATGAAAACAAAAAGCCTGGTGCAGCAGTACTTATACCAGACAAAACAAAGTCTATAACAGGAGACAAAGAAGGACCCAGTAATCCCACTTTTGGGTATGTATCCAAAGAAACCCAAAATACTACTTCGAGGGCATATGTGCATCCATATGTTCATTTCAGAGTTGTTTACAATGGGCAAGATGTGGAAGCAGTCTGGGTGTCCGATGATGGATGAATGGATAAAGAGGAGGTGGTACATATATACAATGGGTATTATTTGGCCAGGAAAGGGAATGGGCTCTTACAATGTGTGGCAGCATGATGGACCTGGAGGGTGCCGAGTGGAGTCTGTCAGACAGTGAAAGGGAGATGCAATGTGATTTTGCTTATATGTGGAATCTAAAGAACATAATAAACAAACAAACAAAACAGAAACAGACTCATGGATACAGAGAACATTTTGATCGTTGCCAGATGGGAAGGGGTTTGGGGTGTGGGTGAAAAAGGGGAAGGCATTAAGAAGTACAAATTGACAGTTTCAAAATAGTCATGGGGATGTAAATTAAAGGAATATAGTCAAATATATGGTAATAACTATAGTCCAGGTGAGTACTAGACTACTCGGGGGGGATCACTTCTTAAATTACATACACACTATGCTGTACATCTGTAATTGTCATAAAATAATATTGGATGTCAAAATATATAAAGTATAAAAAAAATTAAACTAAAGAAAAGAAACAGACCCTGTTACCCTGCTGGGTAGAGACTCTAAAATTTAGACAAATGCACACTGGTTCATAAGAGTGTATGGAGGCACTCTTAGAAATGATATCAATCATGCCTGCAAAATACAGATGAGGGTAAATGGGGTCAAATATATGGTGATGGAAGGAGAAATGACTCTGGGTGGTGAACACACAATGTGATATATACAAGGTCCGACAATGAGTTCATGAATTTGTTGCAATGATGTTGCTAACTTTTTTTTATATCAGAGGGTTTAGTCATTATGAATTTGTACCAACTGGACAAACAGTTAACCAAGTTTACTACTTGGAAGTGCTGAAAAGGCTGTGTGAAAAAGTTACGAAAATGACCTGAACTTTTTGCTAAGAATTCATGGTTCTTGCATCACGACAATACACCAGCTCACACAGCACTGTCTGTGAGGGAGTTTTTAGCCAGTAAATGAATAACTGTATTGAAACACCCTCCCAACTCACCTGATCTGGCCCCCAATGACTTCTTTTTTTACCCAAAGATAAAGGAAATATTGAAAAGAAGACGTTTTGAGGACATTCAGGACATCAAGGGTAATACAATGACAGCTCTGATAGCCATTCCAGAAAAAAGAGTTCCAAAATTGCTTTGAAGGGTGGACTAGGTGTTGGCATTGTCACGTAGTTTCCCAAGGGGAGTACTTCAAAGGTGGCCATAATGATATTCAGCATTGAGGTACATAGCACTTTTTTAAGGATGAGTTCGCGAACCTAATTGTCAGACCTCATAGATGATATATTACAGAACTGTACATTTGACACCTGAGTAATTTCACTAAGTATTGTCACCCCAACAAATTTTAATTAAAAACATAGCAAAAAGAAAATACAGATACTGAAACTGAGAATAAAGATGATCAAGAGCACATCCAAGTTGTATGTGATAGAGAAATAACAGCTAAAATGAAGTGAGTTCTTGCCATGTATGAACTGAAACATTAGGACAATTAGCCATTGCACTCCTCCACTGAGGAAGGAGGTATAATTATCTCCATTTTTCAGATGAGAAACTGAATTATGAAAAGGTTAAAAGGCTGTTTTAATGACACAAGATTTTTAAGTTGCAGATGTGGGAAAGACAAATTTTTATTAAGCAGGCAGAGAACCCCAAGATGGACCTACAGCATTTTCGGGAGATACTTGTTCTAACCATGCAAATTCATGTCTTAGTCCCCTTTCACTGAATGCTCCAAACAGCGCCTGGCCACAGCATGGTCCTTTACTGCTTAGCACCATATTCTGCTCTTCTGTGAATAATTACAATAGCTAACATGGATTGCGTTCTTACTCTGTAGCCAGTATTTTCTAAGTGTTTACATTGTGGGGCAGAACCAACGATGTGCTGCAAGCATTCCTTTCCTCTCCTCATTTTGGAGCTTCTTTCTGTTAGCCAGACATGCCTGAAGTGGCATGCGTCACTTCTCAGCTATGGCAGGGAAAAATCCACTCCGGTTAGCCTGCCTTTCTCTTTCCCTGCTGCAACTGAGCGAGGCTTCTGGTCCAGATGGCCCAGCAACAGGGCTCAAACAGACTGGACTGCTGAGCTGCTGCACAGACGTCAGCTACCCGAGAGGCCTACCCACCCCAAAAGTGATGATGTATAAATGAAAAGTAAATCTTTCTTGCATTAAAGCCACAGAAATTTTAAGTTTTTCTCTCAGTATACTGCAGCACCTCCCTACTGGTTACATGTATCACTCAGTTAATCCTCCCAATAGTTTTATGACTATCAGATGAGGAAAGGGAGACCCGTACTGTTCTCTTTTTTTTTTATATTCCAATGTGACGAATTATTGCTAAATCATAATTCCAATGAGCCATGCCTATTAGAGCTAGAAATGGGACTCTGCCTTGTTCCATCTTCTGAAAAGAGTTTATACATGGCACACCTGGAAAATGATTAGGATAAAAATAGTATTAAAAGGCTAGCTTCATAATTAGAAAAGTTCTAACTTTAGCATGCTGCAGATAACACAAACAAAACACTTTGTTCAATTGAAGGATGGGAATAAGGAAAAATGATTTCAATTTTTATGAAAATATTCCACTGAACAACATAGGCAAGTAGAAGCAAACCAGTAAAACAATTGGCTTTATTAGTAGAAAGTTACTAATAGTAAATAATGATCTCTAGAGGAGATAAATTTGTTTTTTAATGAGAGAAGGATTTATTTTAAGATGATTAAATGGTAAGCAATAGAAAAATGTATCCAGAGAGAGAAAGAGGGCAAAGGTTGAGAGAGAGAGATTAGTTGCCTTTTGCTGAGCAGTCCATAATGGGGATGATTAGATGAGACCATAATTGATTACTAATATCTCTCAGCCCGGGCCTAAGAGGAATTATGGAGAACTAATCTTCAGAGTTATAATAAAATAGATGATGATAAACACCATATGTAACTATCAATGTGGAACAAAGCAATAGGTGAGAAAGAGAAAGTTAAATAATGACTTCTTGCTTTTCTTTACAGAATACTTGGTAAGGACATTACACACAGCTCTGAGAAACACATCAAAAGGAAAATAATGTTAATTATTGCTAATGTTTATAGGGTGCTTTCTCTGTACTAAGCACTTCTGGTGGCATTTCATTCTTACAATCCACATATCATTAATATTATCTCATTTTAAAACAAAGAAAACTGTGACATAGAAACTTTAACAACTTGCCTGAAGCCACAAATGTAGAAAGTATGGAGGCAGGTTGAAGCAGAGGGTCTGGCTCCACAGGCCATGCTGTTAACACTATGCTCAGTACCTCTCTCCCAAATCATTGCTTAGGAACCAGTGGAAGTATACCTTGGTCCTGTGATGATGGAAAGGGCAATCAGAAGAGCTGAGTTGCATTCCCATTCACGTTCACATTCACCCCCACCAAGGTTGAGATCAGGGACAGGTGTGTTTTTAGTCTACTAAGGCATCTATGATCCATGATCCACAGCACAGGGTTGTTGTCATGATTAAATAAGCAAGGGAAGATGTAGAAAAATGCTCGGTAAACTGCTAATTTAACATATGAGAAATTAAGTCTAGGGCATAGTATAGGTGAACATTGAAAGCACTCCATATAATTTCCTGGGACTTTAAGTCAACTTGGGTTTCCTTTACAAAGTACCGTAGGCTGAGAGGCTTAAACAACAGAAATTAATTTTTTCACAGCTCTGGAGGCTAGAAGTCTGAGACCAGAGAACACCATGGTCAGGTTCTGGTGAGAGCTGTCTTCCTAGCTAGAGCATGGCTGTCTTCTCCATGGCATCCTAACATGGCAGAGAAAGGCAGAGGAATAATATGCTCTCTGGTGGTTCTTTTGGTAAGGGCACTAATCCCATCATGAAGGCCTCACTCTCATGACTTCATTTAAACCTAATTACGCCCCAAAGACCCCACCTCCAAATACCATCACATTGGGGGTGAGGGCTTGAACATATGAATTTTTGTGGGACATAATTCAGTCTATAGCACTGGGTAAAAAAACAAAGTGTTTTTTCATGTGTTTATGCTGGATAGGGAATCTGGAAAATATTATGACAAGTTGAATGTAGCAAGAAAGGGAAATCTTTTGAAAATAGTATTAAATGTTTGATGAATCCATTATGTCACAGAGAAGAAAAGTATATGATGAATCAGGTGTACATACATGTTCAAAATGATTGTAGAATGCTTTGAAAAGGTGAGCAGAACTCTTCACTGGAGAAATGTTAAAAAACAAGCTGCATTTTATGAGACACTTTACTGCAGTGGGTAAGAACAGGCTCCCAAAATCTAAGCTTTGCCATTCTGTGTGACCTTGGCCAAGTCATTTAACTTTTCTATGTGTAGTATCCCTCTCATCTTTGCTAAGGTTCCCTTACCAGCAACCTACCACTGTCCTTAGGTCTTAGAGATGTTCCAGAAAAGTGTACATTCTCCATTGCCAAAAAAACAGCCTTTGTCTTGAATCTCTGCTCCTTTGGCCTTTTGATGTTGAATTTTTAACATTCATGTATCTAATTTCTGGCTCAACATCTGCACCTGGAAAGCTTGTAAGAAGCCCTAAACATATCCAACAGTGACTTCTTGGTATCTAGAAGTATCACCCCACTTACTCTTCATGAAGACTTTCAGCAATTTGTTTTTTTTTTTTTCAATTGGCTAAAAAGAAACTTCCAAATAATTCTTTTTTTTTTAAATTAGCTATCCAAATAATCCTTGATTCCTCTCTCACATGCCATATCCCAGCAGCTTTGCCCTCAGAATCCAACCACTTCTGATTATTTTCGCCACTTCCATTCCCATCCAAACTATCAACATTTCCCATGTGGATTACTGCTAAACACCCTTCTTATGATTCCTTTTATTTCAACTGTTGACTGCCTGCAGTGTGTTCCCTATGCCAGAAAAAACAAAAAAACTTTAAATGCCTGTGTTAATGCAAGTGGATCAATTTATTTTAGCTTATTCTATTAGCACTCTTACATATGGGCTAATAAATTGAATAACTGAGATACAACCTATTTGCGACTTTTTCTAAGAAGCCTTATTAAATAATTTTGAAATATATGATTATGATATGGAATTAAAGTGTTGAACAAAATAGGAAAAACAAAAGGAATGTACACCCACATGTTCATACAAAGACTACGCTTAACAAGTTCCTAGGTTATTGGCAAATTAAGAAGAAGTTGGGATTCTTTGTGTAAAATATTTATTTACTAAAAGATAAGAAGTCAAGTTTATGTATCCAAGTTTGTACTGCTGGTGTGAAAGTCACATGCAAAGGGCCTGTAGGCTCCTGTTAGAATCTGAGGCTGAGGCACAGCATGTTGGGGGAGGAGAGAGAATGCATCCTATGAACTGAGGTTGAGAGTTCTCAGCCAAACATGCAGAATTTTCATTACAGATCCAGGACCACCAGGGGCAGAGTCAGACTCCTAAAGGCAGGTCCCAATTGACAAACAGGTGATGCTCCAACAATTCATTTGAAAATTGATTGTGTGGAACTCACAGCATTTTCTCCCCTAAAAACAGCATTACAAATGGTAGTAGGGTGGGTCCCATGGCCAATACATAAAAGCTTATTTAGCCCATAATAAGCTGAAACTCAGCACATTTGCTGCAGGAAAATAATTCTCTTGCAACTAATAATTAAACAAAACAGAAAAACCTACACGCTTGGATAAAAAAAAAATAGTGGCTTATTTCTCTTGAGTGCAACTGCTTAGAAAAGCACGGTTTTAATTAAAAGAGGATGAGGGAGTAGATGGGGGTGTTGGTGCAGGGTCTAACGGGGACTGCGGAGGAATTATTAGGGTGGCTTTGGTTATTCTCTTAGTTTACTTAGGAACATAATGCATTGTTTCTATTTGTAGCTGCATCTACTTGTAGCGTTGCTTTTGTGTATAGGCCATGACATGCAACCTTTCTTTTTTTTTTTAATTCTCAAAACAAATAATGGGAGATGAAGGAAACAGGAAGTAAGAACATCCTGATAAGGTAACCTGAAGAAAGTTACGAAAAGAAAGACAGATAGAAGAACAGATGTGTCTATGTGCAAGATAATGGTCGATTGTGCTTCTCCTCTGTGCTTGGAAGTGAATAAGAGAATACAGTGGAGAAGAGATCTTAAGTCATAAATTCTCTAACAGGGAAACATTGGGTAGTCTTGTGGCTGTCTAGAGCAAGACAGGGAAAAGAAAATGTGTTTGATCAAAGATTATCTATCTAGTAAAACCTTTCCTTTTAAATTGTCTCTGTGATTATATAATATAATCATCTTATTTCCTAACAAAGCATTTGAACTTAGCAGAAAAATTAATTTGGATTTTAGTTATCTATGCATTTTCTTTAACTCTTCTGGTACATGTTATCCTTGCTATGATTAAAGTTGGCAAAACTTTTTTGTGTGAACCCCCAGACTGTGTGACCCCCCAGACTGTGTAACTCCCCCAGACTCTAACCACAACACAACGGGAAGCCATTAGGACTGTGCAGTGATTTTAGATGTGTGGAACGAAGCACTTAAAAAGCTTCCATTTTGGTTTTGGTTGAATAATCTAATGTTTAAAATTGAATGCTTTGAGCTGGCCGAGTGGCACACTGGTTAAGAGCTGGTTTGGGATGCCAGCGGCCCCGGTTCGGATCCCACATATGAGTGCCAGTGACACTGCCCTCTACAGCTAACAACAGCTCCACCTGGAGCTGGCCTGCAAGCTCCGGCAATGGTGTAGGCTACAGCCCCTGCTGCAGTGGGCTACCATGGACTACAGTGAGTGGCCGGCAGCTAGAATGAGTGGCTGGCAGCCAGCGTGAGCTGCCAATAGCTGTGGTGAGCGACCATCCAGAGGTCGGGGACTGATCTGCCTCATCTGGGAAGAGCACAATGACAATGCCAACATGGGCCAGTGGGGCGGTGTCCTCCTCAACTAGAAGAACAAGGAGACAGCAACTTGTCTGTTCCCCTTCCCCAATTCCCCAGAGTTATTCCCCTCCCTCAATTTTCCAATAAAATCTTTTTTTAAAAAATGAATGCCTCCACATCTCACTAATATAAGTTTTATCAGTGCTCAGTGTAACTAAGAATGCTATCCGCTGTTTATTTGGAGGGACTTGGTAGGGGCATGCCACAAGGTCATCAATAGCAGTACAGGTTCTGTAGCCAGCCGGCTGAAGTTCTAATGGGTTTTCTTCTACTAACTCTTTTCTTTTTCTTTTTCTTTTTTTTTTTAGCTGAGCCATCCTGCCCCTGCTGGCAGCTCAGTGGCAGCTCAGCTCAGGCTGGGCATCGAACTGCTGTTGCTCAGAGCTCAGCTCGCATTCTTGAGCAAGCTCTTAACCAACTGAGCCACTTGGTCGGCCCCTCTTCTACTAATTCTTAACGTTTATGTGCTTCAACTTTCTTCATGCAAAAGGAGGCTGATATGAGACTTACATGAGTTAATTCATGTAAGAAATGTATATAACTGCCTGGCATATAGTGAGCACTCAATAAATATTAGCCATTGTAACTCCTATTAAGCATTTTGATTAACAGTTCCCATATCTATCAGGTATTAGATTTTAGTCTTGAGAATACTGAAGTACATATACTGTTAAACTATGCCAAGCTTATATTGATTTTTCTTGTATATTTTAGGAGGCATCTAAAGTAGTGTAGTATTTCAAAGTCATTTTCACTTATCATCAGATGTCAATTCTTATTACATTTTGAAGAATGCCTATTGTAGTATCATAAACTTGTGAAAAGGTTAAGGTTCAATTGTTTGAATTTAGTTTGAAAAATTGTTGATGTTCTTATATCACTTTAGATCATGATCTCTGGAAAGCCTTCTCTGACCACCAGCCATGACAAGCTTAGGGGTTCCTTCTGTGTGCTCTCATAACACTCCTTTCCTAGCATTGGTCACACTGTCTCTTTCCTCACCTGTCTCTCCAGGTCTACACAAATACCAATTGGATATTCCCACTTGTGATCACTAATACCTCAAGTTCAACATGTCTAAAATATATACCTCCCCCACTCAAACCTCCTCATTCTCCATATTCCCCATTACATGTATTTCCTAGTGAATGGCAAAATCTGTTCCCAAACCTATCACATGAGGTATTATGCCACTCTTACTCTTCAAGCCACATATCTAGTGAATCCTCCAATCTGGCATTTCTCCTTTACTGTGTTTTTGATCTTTGATTACTCTCAAACCAACAATCTCTTTTTTAATAATAACGACTGCTACTAAGATTGATGTCCTCTCCCTTGGGAGACTAAGGTCTTGCCCTCCCCTGCCTAATGTATTTCCCTCATGGTAGCCATTAATCGTCCCCAAACACAATGGTAACACAATGTACAAAAATGGGTCTCCATAAAACAAACTAAAATTCAAGCTTATTAATTTAAGATACAATTTTCAGTGTGATCTGTTCTCTCCTTTTACCTCCATCCTCATCTCATACTGATGCTCTCATTTATGAGATGGGATTGTGGTGAGCATCATCTGAGTCACTTGCAGGTACTTAGATCGCTGCCTGGTACATAGCACTAGTGCTAGTAATGCTATATTTCTATCATTATAGCTGATGATGCTATAATAGAAAGTATCATTAAATGCCAGCTATTACAATTTACCTCCCCAAAGACCTACACTTCCATCATGCTGAATTAAGACAGGCCATAGTTCCTCCCTCCTCTGGAATCTAACATGTGTTACTATGCAATGTTGTTCCATCTCCAATATAGTGCTCATAATTATTGTATTTATATCCTAAATAGTAATATCATTGTTTTGTTGGCATTCTTCATTACTAGTATGTAAGCTCAAGTGAATAAAGACTATGACTGCCTACTTTTTACCTAATATAAATTTCAATGGCACACACAAAATAGGTGCTTAGCAACGATGTGCCAATTAGACTTATTAAATAAATTATTTTATCCATGGCACATAACTATAAAAGTGATATAATAGGTTCTTTAAATATGCATTAAATAAAATAATGGCTACAACACAGGGAGTGGTAAAACTAGTATTAGTACCCTTGACTTATGGTTTCTCACTAATCATTCATTCATTCATTCATTCATTTAGAAACACATTAGATGCCAGATATTTTCTATGTTTTCACAATCTATTTAGGGAGAGACACTTTAAAAAATACTTGCAGCACAGTTTAGTAATTATAGTGAGGTAAGTATAAGGTGCCAAGAGGACATGAAATGGAAGGGTCATCTATCTGATGGAGTCAAGAAAGGCTCAATGGAGAAACAGATACTTGAACTGGGTCCTAAGGGACAAGTAATAACCAGTTTAACAGACAAAGAATGGAGAGCACAGAATGAAAGGCAGAGGAAAATGCACGAGCACTGGAGATACTTCACACCAAAAGGTAGATGGTATTAAGGGAGGAGAAGCAACAAACTTTGAAAAGACGCAAACGAGGACAAGCTTATGGATGGCCTCTTTAGGGGACTCTGTCACTTCCCTCCTCCTGAATTGGGGCTGGCACAGACAATAGCAATTGCTACTTTGTTGGCGATATTGGAGACTATCCCTTTTTAGCTAATTCTCCTTGTAAATGACCCTTGCTTAATCCTTTATCTGATCAGTGAGAGCAAAAGAGTTTGAGATCCACTGGCCTATGTCTCCCTTTAAGGCAGAGTTAATGTGTTAAGTGACCCAACCAATCTCTTTCTCAACCTATATTCTGACTATGTTCTGCTTTCTGATATTAGAGTGATGGGTGGGGACCACAAGTTGAAAGCAGGGTTTCTCTGCTCAGTAACAAGATGATTAAGGGATGGCAAGAAATAAAACAGAAATCTAAGTCATTTCCTTCAATACAGATTTTCTAATGTGTGTGGGAGCTTATATTTGGTACTTTAATTTTATGTTTCTAGGTTGGTTAATAACCTGCAGGGAATAGGGTGGCTGGTTCTGAAAAGGTCCTCAACAGCATTATTGATCACATCAAAAAAGTTTGCACATTTACCTTTCACAGGTGGGCAGCATTGTAGGGGAGTTCTATAGAAGAAACCATCTTACAATTTACTATTAAAAACATTCAACAATTATTGACATATCTAACTCTTTCCAGGGAAAACCACATAAACTTTAAAAGAACTACATTGCCTGAACTTCATATGGATCACCAGAGGGCATATGGAGCTATAAAGAAAGGTAAAATTATACTTTGAATTTACCTACAGTAAAAATGTTTCAAAGGACACTTGGGAAGTTAACCAACTGCATTATGAGCACAATTTTGCTAGAAGGAACAGGATTGGACAAGTTAATTTCCCTGATGGCACTCTGAAATCCTTTTACTATAGTCTACATGAGGATTCTTTGTAAAGGGGCTTGACGTATAAAGATAACTTGGTTATAATTTATCCCATCGAAAAACAGAAAATGAGAGCCTACCACAGGGCATCTTGGTTTTGGGTGAAAGGATTGCACTATCTATCAATAGAATTAGTATTATTAATGGAATATGTACTTGAAGAGACATTTTTCTTGTGAGAGATTTACACATCTTATAGTCAGCTAGGAAAAGGATGTAAGTGTGCATTTTAAAGATAATAATTGAAAACGAAAATATGCTACACTCTTCTACAGAAGTAAAAGGATTACACTGTTTAATCTTCTATGAGTTCAATATATGTAGTTCAATCCAGAGGGACTCCTGTGGGAATTTAATTAACGATATTTTGTGGCTCAAATTAGAATGAAATTCTTAACCTTTCTAATGTGCTGACCTACCTTTATAGGAAAGAAAAAATTATACTACTGGCATACCGAGTAATTAAATGTACATTAATGCTACTAAGAAATGTGAGCAACTTTTCCTTATTAGGAAATACTCCAAAAGTCAGTAGGTCTGACAAACTTTCCATCCTTAAACATAGGAAACAATTTCTTGTCATGACAAACATATCCAGAATCCCTTGTTCTAGTAATACCAACATCCAAATATTGCCCTCAGTCTGTGAGCCTCAAATGAGACAAGAACTAGGCATTTATCATACACTCCAATAAAGAGGTTCCAATTACAGTCCCCATTTAATGCAAGCCTGATGAAAAACTCTAAGAAGGGATGAAGGAGTTCTGCTTATAAAAATGATAATCTACTCTTCAGTTGGGACAAATTACCTAATGTATATACCATATCTAGGTTTGAGAAGAAATGTTTTACCAAGAGAAAAGGCCAGACACAAAAGGACAAATATTATATGATTCCACTTATATGAGCTACCTAGAATACTTAAATTCATAGAGAAAGAAAGTAGAATATTGGTTATCAGGGGTTGGGGGGAGGGTGGTATGAGAAATTTGAAGGGTACAGAGTTTCAGTTTGGGAAGATGGAAGAGTTCTGGAGATAGATAGTGGCAATGATTATACAACAATATTAATATACTTAATACCACTAAACTGTACACTTAAAAATGGTTAAAATGGTAAATTTTGTTATGCATATTCTACCAAAACTTAAAAAAGTAAACAAACAAAACAACTGTTTTACCTGATTCCTAATTTGAAAGATGAAATGCTTCCCCAAATCATCTAAAGATGTCTTTCCAAAGGCTCTATCCCACCCAGCAATCAAAACCAGAAAACAGAGATCTCAGTAGAGCCTATCTTGATTAAACCCCATTCCAGATTAAGCATCATATTTGTTTCTCAGTATTTTCTAAATTTGTATTTCATTTCATCAAAAAATTTATTGACTGTCTACTATCTCATGGGCATCACTTTAGCTTCTCTATGTGGTACTGAACCAAACAGTTAAAAAAAAATAATGTTTGTATAGAGCTTACATTCTCTATCTCTAGCAATACATTAATAGTTGTTCAAATATTCTGAGCATCAGTGTTATAAAATAAAATCTCAGTCAAGTAACAATGGGATCAGCAGGGTGCATGCTACTAAAAAACCTGTTTTTATAGCTCTTTCTTTGAATTTACTAAACTGACAAAAATTCTTGGCACTATGCATTCAGTTTCTTCAGAAAGATACTAAAATTAGCTCATGTTTGTCAAATACTTTTAAACTAGGTGCCTCTTAAACCATAATGTATTAATCATAACGGACCAGTGTGTCAGTATAGTTGCTTCTTATTAGAATTATTTATTCTGGAAAGCCTAAAATAATTAATGTATCAAACCAAAGGCTTATCAAACCAAAATGGTTGACATTAGCCAAAAAACACTAAAGCTATGTAAATCTTTGAAAATTAAAACTGATTGTCTTCCTTTATTATGTGAATTCAAGAAAGAGGCATATCAAAATTAATAATTAAGAGGATATTTGAAAATCAAAGAGACATGCAAAATAATCCATGTGAGTGTGTCCTGGGAATATGGCATTTGCATTCTTTAGATGTTCCAGGACAATGTATGTTGTCAGAATATTGTGAGAGACCACACACAGAATTCTAGCTTGGAAAGTCCTCTTAGCATTCTTCTAAGATGAAGGTAAAGGGACTGTTTATCCCTTATTAGAAAAAAGGACTTCGGATACCATGTTTCTGAAATGCAAAACAAAACAAAACAATATGAAACTAAAACAAACAAAACTAAAAAAGTTACAGTGGGATAATCTATGATTTGAGACTGAACTTTTTTTTAGATTCTACCAAGTATAGGAGAAGCAAGAAATATCCTGTTTTAAGAAGTAAAATTTAAAAATGATATTAAATCAAATAATAAAATTATATATTACGTATTTATATTATAATAGGATATTGATATAAAGTAGAAACTTTAGAGAGGCAACACCTGGGGGAAACTCCTAAAGTCTAAAATATCTTTTCCTACAGATTTCCTCCAAGACAATTCATTGCTTTGAGTGTTATTTGAAGGGCTATGCCAGGATGAATTGAGACCCATTGTTAACCCTCTGAAGCATGCTCTGTTGTAAATCAATAAGCCCTTTGTAGTCAGTTGACTGTTTTACTTATAGTTACTAATTCCTGCCTTTAAAATTTTTTTTTCATATATGTGTGAAATATAATATACACAAATTTTATATATATATAAATATATATATATATATATTACACATATATATATTACAAATATATATATATATTACACATACACAGAGAAAAAGAAATCAGGATAGGATGAACCTGTACTCTTCTTCCTTTATTTCATCAATTCTCTATCCTCCATCCTTACCTTTCCACATAAGCTATACCAACAACCTAATACACTCCTTTTCCCATTTTCTCTATACTTACATAATCCTGTAGAGATATATGTATAAATAAGCATTGTTAATCATAGTTTTTGTCATTACTTTTTTCAAATATGGGATCATAGTACTTATATATACAGTTATGCCTTGCATAAATCTTCCAGTCATCTCCTAGAACTCAAATTCATTCTTTCTAAGAGTTGTGTAATTTTCTATGGTGTGAACATTTAAATATTGTACACTTGATAGCTATACAATTTTATTCACCAATGTCACCCCAATACATTTAATAAAATAAAAAAAGTTTTAAAATTTTGAAAAATGCTACAACATGGAAGAACCAAGAAAACAGTGTGCTCCCTGAAAGAAACCAGATGCAAAAGGCCACATATTGTATGAATTTGTTAACATGAAATGTGAAGAACAGACAAATCTATAGAGACAGAAAGTCAACTAATGATTGCTAGTGAGGACAGAATGGAAGTTATTGTTTAATGGATACAGAGTTTCAGTTTGTATCCATTCTGAAGATGGATGGTAGGGATGGTTGTACAACACTATGAATATACTTAATGCCATTGAACTGTACACCTAAAAATGGTTAAATTGGTAAATTTTATTTATTGTATTTATTGTATTTATTTTACCATAACAAAATAGTTATTTCCACAGGGAAAAATAAAAATAAATAAACAAATAAATAAGTGGAGCTTGAAGATGGCAGAGTAGTAAATACTGTGCCTGCTTCCTTTCATGAATACATTAAAATTATAATTAAATTACAGAACAATCGGGCCAGCCAAGTAGCACAGTGGTTAAGCACTGGCTTGGGAAGCCAGCGGCCCCGGTTTGGGTCCCACATATGAGGGCCAGTGACACCACCCTCAAAAAAAAAAAAAATACAGAACAATCAACCTGGAAAAACATCTGAAGTGTAGCCGAACAGTTTTATAACTAAGGATATAAAGAAGAAGCCACTTCAAGACTGGTAAGAGGGGTGGATACATGGAACTGGCTAACCTCCAACCTCCGTGTGGCTGTTGAGAACCAGGAGGGATATCTCCGCAATGGAGATTACCCCCAGAAGAACAAGAAACTCCAGCCCCCCACCAACCT
Organism: Aselliscus stoliczkanus; assembly: GCA_033961575.1. Lineage (NCBI taxonomy): Eukaryota > Metazoa > Chordata > Mammalia > Chiroptera > Hipposideridae > Aselliscus > Aselliscus stoliczkanus. The sequence goes on from CM066728.1 coordinate 184,828,914, forward strand.
CCCCTGCCTAGAGTACTGGTGCCTGGAAGAGGAGCCCCCACAACATCTGGCTGTGAAAAACAGTGGAGATTCCAACCATCTGGATGGGACAGAAAGCTGTGGGAAACCCAACCGTCCTCTTAAACCCATGCATAGACTCTCTTACCCCCAGGCACTCACCTTGGGCTCCAGCAGAGGGCCAGTAATTTGGGTGTGTCGGAGACATATGGGGGTCAGGCTCAGTTGTGCTGCCTCAAGTTGAGGGCTGGAGGGCTGTTGTCATTTCACTGTGAGGAAGTTCTCCTCCAGTGTAGCTGGCAGGCAGACACCATCTTTCCTGTGTTGAGCCCACCCCCCCACAGGTCAAATCTGAACCTGATTGGTCTGGTGAGCTCTTCCTTACTGACTCACTGGGGCCCTGCCTCATCCAACTCTCACACAGTTGGAGGTACTTTCTCCAGTCAGCCCCTCCTGCCTTGCACTCTTTCTTAGAAAACGATAGAGCCCACGTGCCCCAGATGGTTGGCAGCTGGGCTCGGTGTGCTCTAAGACTTTTGCTGAGTCACTCCAGGCTCAGCACTGGCACTAAACCAGAGTCTACATTAACCTCGTGACCAATCCAGTAACTCTAGCAAGTCTAAGTAGATTCAGTTACACTGTGGACACTAACTAACTGTTCCAAAGTTTCAGGGGCTCATGTGAAAATCTTTTATTTTCTATTCATGCAAAATCAGATGTGAGCACAGACAATTCATCAAGCCAATTGTCCTTCATGAAGTAATTCAGGCTTCTTTGAATTTGGGGCTGTCATCTCAACAATCATCTGGAAACCTCAATCATGTGAAGTCTCATCCACAATTGGGATAGCGAGTCAAAAGAGGAGACAGGCTAGCCACAATGACAATTAAGTGCTTTGACACAGCATTCACATATATTCATATTGCCCATTGATTAGACAGAACTAGTGACACTGCCACATTTAACTGCAAAGGGGTGAGGGAGTACATACAATCCTGTGTATCCAGGAAGAGAGAAGACCAGATATGAGTGATTGTACACTAGACGTCTCCCTGATGGTACCCTTTTACTCCATATCTTCTCTATAATAGGTACTTTAGATATTTTACATTTTTGCTTAGCTGAAGGGTTTAAATGGTAACTTAGGTAACTTAATTTACATTCCCCTAACTAATATGACTTTGAACAGTTTTTTCATATGCTAATTGGAATTTTCAATTTGTTCTGTGAATTGTCTATTCATATCTTCTGCTCATTTTCTGGTCCTAATCTCCCTTTCCAGCCTTATTTCTCACTTTTCCTGTCATAAAACCTATAATTACCCAAAGAGATTTTTTACTTGTCTCTAAATATATCAAGCGCTATAGCATTTCTGTGCTTGCATTTATGCTGTTAATCTTCCATTGACTTCCCCTCTCTCTCTTTCACATTTATCTAAGTCCCTTTCAACATTAAAGGCTCAACAAAAGGCCCACAGCCTCTCTCAAACATTCCCATGCTCACAAGCCTTTCTTTCCACTAATTTTCTGTGTCATTCTTTTGGTGCATAGTCTATACAACCTTCCTTTGCTGTTTATCATTTCATAAATATCCTGTCTTCCTTGGAAAACCAGGGATTTCCTATTTTTCCAGTAAACAAGCAAAATTCCCAAAACAAATTTCCTTGTTTATATGATGAAAAATTTGCTCTGTTTTATTGATGGAATGAAGGGTCAAACTATAGATTAAAAATATGCAATCTAAGAGGCTGAATCAGTTAGGGTCTCTGGGACCTGGTGAATCATTTACTTAGTGTGTTGTGTTGCTGCTTGTAGTGACTTTAACATGAGAGTTGTAATTCTCACAAGAACATCAAGCTGATCAAATACTTCTCAGATATCTGCTACTCAAGTGAGCCATGCTGAGTGGGAAACATGAGGGTACTTGAGGCTGAAGTGGGCCACTGGTACTTCCAGACAGCTATGCTGCCCTCTTATTAATATGTAATGTATTCCATGAAACTCATGAGGGTTAAAATATCAATAAATCACGTAAGGTGCTTCACTTTCTCCAAAGGAACAACTTCACAATTAAAAAGCTATAGAAAAACATATTCATTTTTCACAGTACTTGTTTTGAAATCGATATAGCTGTAAAGTGCCAAGAGAAAATTGTAAATAACCCACTTTACAGATGTGAATAATCAGGAAGGTAAACTATGAAGTTGCTGGCACATGTACTAAATACTAAAAATATCATTCAAGACCCCTCAGACTGCTCATTTATGTTTGCAGCACTTCACTCACTAAGAGGATAGGGATATACTGAGCAACAATGAAAATCTTTTAAGTCCAAGTCCTCCACACAACTTGATTAGTTTTCCTTCCTAGATCATAATTATTCTACTGGTTTATAGCTGCTCTTCACCTTCCTAAACATTCTAAGTGCTCTTGACACTGGTCAAAGGGTGGGGAAGTGTAGCAAGGTCACATTTTTAAACCAAAACAAAAGTACAATTTGGATGAAAAGATGGTTTTTATTGTGTGTGATTTCAATTTGGATTATTCCATTCATGTGCTACTAGACTACTAATTGTAACTAAATCCACATGTATGTGATACTTGTTGAAAGTAAAATTGTAACCTCAAATCAGGTTGTAAGCATCAATCTCTGATGCCACACTGGATTTTCAAAAAGTATATATATAAAATTAATATCCAAATAGTACACCAAAATGGAATAAATGAATGGCTCACATGTAAGTAATCAATACTCCACCTTAGCCTGTATTTCCATCCTCTTGCTGGCCAGGCATGCCTGCAATGAATATCATTATCACCAGTTCATTTAAAATAAGTCACTGCATTTTTGACATGTGGAAGATGGAATAAGTGTATTGCTCCATGGGCAATAAGGTGTCTGAATCAGAGTCATAGTTTTGTGCTTCTGTTCTTGCTGGATTGTGGTGATGTTCAGTAAAAGGTGACTTCGTATTTCACATTATGTAATTCTGAAATTTTTACGTTCTTGGTGTTAGAATATCTGTATTTTCTCTAAATATATGGTCTGACCAAAAAAATGATGATGTTAAATCTGCTAAGATGAATTAAACAAAGACAGAAACTCTTTTTCAGGTTTCAGACTATCTGTATGGACAGCTGGTTGTGAAAACTTCCAATAAAGTTTCATACCTGCTTTAAATTTGGTACTTGGATTGCATAATATTTTATTTTGATTGGAATTGATCTATTGAACCTGGCTAAAAAGTTCATTCAAAATAGTCAACAATTTTGAGCATAAGGTTGAACATTTTGAGCATAAAGTTGCTATACATAGACATCTTAGAGAAGGAAACAGCAAATTGAATTTTGCATTTTTCTCTGTAGCTCCTCAAACTTTCTATGGCTAAGAGTCATTCAAGAAATTCCAAAATACAGATTCATGAAATGACACGTGAAACCTAAGGGAAACTCTGTAGAATACAGTCTAAAAATTCACATTGGAAGATAACCTGCCCAGCAGACTATGATGTATAGCTTTTGGGAATCATAAGACAAGCTTTTAACTGTCTCACTTTTATAAATATATTCCTTAAATATAAAGAAATATATTAAAGGAATTGAAATGTACTAAACTAAGGTATCTATTGCATTAAAATCTATATTTTAAAAAGAATTTCTCATACTTGCTTTGTTTTCTTACCAATGCAGAGTGAATTTGCTTGGAAATTTCCAGCTCTCCACTTCATTTTGCTGCCCAAGGCTAATAGTAAAAATCTATGTCCTGATTCTAACAGGGTATGCTCCATGGAGTTGGGAGAGTTGCCAGACAATAAGAGAAAAAGACATAGGTTGGAGGAAAAATAATAAAGGTGAAAGATCTTGACTAATCATTAAGTGCACATTGCTATATCTTTTCTCATTAAGATTTTTCTGATTCTGATTTTTCTCATTAAGATTTCAGAAAAATATACAGGATATATAGCTCTTAATTGTTTCAGGAGAGATGAGGACCTTTACAGAATCAAACTTTCTTGAGGTTGAAGGAATACTGGGGAAGTTTAGTTGAATGGCTATAAAATGCCCCAGCCTCACACCCAGTGATTCGTCCCTGAAGCCAGGCTGCATCTTCTGCACTTCATATGTTGAGATTCTGAGAGGCAGGGCAGCTCAGAAAGGAGCACAGGGGAAAATGTCGTTAGATTTTAGACAAACCTTGAAGTTCTGATGCCTGATATTTAGCACATTCTTTAACTAAGTGGCTTGAGTTACTCTTTCCTCTTTATATACAACCTCTTCATACTGCTTTTCATATCCCCTTTTCTCCATTGCAGTTGCTATTAATACTCATTTTAACATGATTTTTTTAATTTAAATATTAGTAACTTTAATAAAAGCTTTACAGATATAAAGGGAAAAGGAGAAGTAACTTGGTCAAAAAAAAAGAAAAATGCAAAAAGGAAAAAAAGCAAACAATAATTTATAAAAGTAATAGACATCAAGTAAATTATGAAAGTAAAATAAATTATGTTAATCTGTACAATACATAGGAAAGAATTGACTTTCCATTAAAAGACAGAGACCATCAGGTGAACGGGTGAAATATACAAGAAAACTCAGTCAGATCTTATTTAAAAGTACACATTGAAAAGAAATGTGAAATGGAAAATTTGAAAGTAAGGAAATAGGCAAACGCACACCAAAAAGTATTTTAAGAGAAAGAAAAAAAATCAGAAATAACATTTTAATCAAACAAAACAGAATTTTTGGTTAAAAATATTAAATGAAATAAAATCATTATAAGAAAGAACAGTATAAGTGATAAGAAAGATATGTCAAGTTATACATCCATATGCACCAAACAATATATCTACATACATAAATGAAAACTATTAGATATACATGGAGAATTCAGCAAAAAGAACGTTAAAGTGTATTTTTTTTTTTTTGAAGGCAGTGTCACTGGCCCTCATATGTGGGACCGAACCGGGTCCACTGGCTTCCCAAACCAGCGCTTAACCACCACGCCACTCAGCCAGCCCTAAAGTGTAATATTTTTAATATACCTCTCTAATAATTAGATAGACGGGTAGAAAATAACAAATCACATAGGAATTTAACAATGTCAGTACATCTTATATCAGATACATAGAAATATCTTTACATAACTTGGACACAAACTATAGATTTTCATTGTATTCATGGAGTGTTTACAGAAATGGATCACATGCTTGGGCACAAAGAAAACCTTAATGCATTTTAAAAATCGAGATTTTTGTAGGTAACATTCTCTGTTTATAACCCTGTTGAAATAGAAATTAGAAATATCAAATGACCAAATTTAAGTTAATATTTAAAATTAAGAGTTAGATCTCAAATAACTCTTAATAAAAATAAATTTAAAAGCAAAATTACTATTTAGAAATGAAGGAAACTGAAAAACTGGGAATATGTCCTACCACACATCAATAGGTCACAGTGCAAGCACTAATTAGAAGAAAATGTGAAGCTCACATAACTTATCCATTATATAAAACTTAAAAGATAAAACAGAAAAAAATAAAAAAAAATAAAACAAAAAGTAAAAGAGAGTGTCATCAACAGTATGGTAGAATAGTAAGTCCCAGCCCTCATTCCCCTATAGAAACACTGATTTTAATTTTATATATATATATATATATATATATATATATATATATATATATATATTATACATTATACATTATATATAATATTATGTATATATAATATAGATATAGATATAGATATACAGACCAAAATAACTTTATTCGATTTTCACAATAGTTAAGAAGTTGTACCATAGGTGAACACAAAGCTGAGAAGACCACATTGAAACAGATAGGAAGAACAATTTTATTTTATCTGCATCAGCTTTCTTGCCCCAACCTGGCACATCTCAGCCCCTGGAGACAATGCCCTAGCATATAACTTCTCCCAAGGGGGAAGGAGAAAAGTGGAACATAAGTCCAAAGGCTCAGTTTTTGAGAAGGTTGCCAGAGGGCCTCGTTTCTGTCTTACCTCACTCAGAGCTCTGAAGCTCTCACAGAACTGGCTTAATTTGGATGCTTGAGGGTCACTGAGAACAAAGGAGAGTGGGATGGTGGGTGGGTAGGGGTGGTGAACAACTGGAGACTTCTCCCAGGGCAGAAGAAGAGGAGTGGAGTGTGCGCCCAGTCTCCCAGCTTTTGGAGAGATGGCCGAGGGATTAGCGTCTGTCTCTGTCTCCTCTGGCTCTCAGGGCCGTGACAGGGAGCCGGCATCCACAGGATGCTTGTGGCTGAGAACCAGAGAGAGCAGGGTGGTTTGCCGATGTAAAGCCAAGGAGCTTGCAGTGCTGCAGACAGACACCAGAGGGAACAAGAGATTATGAGCTCCTGGAAAAGAGACCAGAAAGCCCCTCTGCTTGAGAAATTGACATGCATAGGCCCAAAGAAGTCACATCACACCCTACAAAAAAAGGTTTCAGAGGACCCCAGAATCTCTTGCCAGGCTGATTGCTGAGCGTCTTCCCCTGTATGAAGCCAGCCTGTAAAGATTAGCAGAGGTGGCTGTTTTTCAAGTACATGGATCCCAACATAAAGTTATGAGATACATGAAGAAACAGGGACACATGGCCCAATCTAAGGAACAAAATAAATTTCCAGAAACCAGTCCTAAAGAAATGGAAGTATATGATTTATCTCCAAAGTATTAAAAACAACCACTATAAAGATGCCCTACTAAATCAAGATAATGATGCATGAACAAATCAAGAATATAAGCAAAGGTATAGAAAGTATTGAAAAAAAAAAAACAGATACTGCTAATGAATAATACTAAATACAGCAAAACTATCCTTCAGAAATGAAGGTGAAATAAAGACTTCCCAAGATAACAAATCTGAGGGAGTTCATAACCAGTAGATCTGCATTATCACAAACACTAAAGGGAGTCCTTCAAAACAAAAAATGAAAGGATGCTAAACAGCAACTTGAAAACATATAAAAGTATAAAGTTTGCTAGTAAAGGTAAATACATAAGCAAATACACAATACTGTAATACTCTTAATGATGGTGCATAAATCACATTTTTAGCAAAATTGAACAGAAAGTACAGAAATCTCTGCACCTTCTGCCCTCACACATGTATAGCCTCCCCCATTACCAACATCCATTTCCACAGGGGTACATTTATTACAACTGGTAAACCTAACACATCATTATCACCCAGAGTCCAAAGTTTACATTAGTGTTTACTGTTGGTGTTGGACCTTCCATGGATTTAGATGAATTTATAATGACATGTATCTACCATTTACAGTATCAGAGTATTTTCATTGTCCTAAGAACCCTCTGTGCCTGCCTATTCATCATACAACTTCCCCCTACCTCCTGGAAATAGTTGATCTTTTCACTATCTTCATAGTTTTGCCTTTTCTATGTCATATAATTGGAATTATGTACTATGTAGCCTTTATAGATTGGCTTCTCTCATTTACTAACATGCATTTAAGTTTCCCCCATGTCTTTCCATGGCTTGACAGCTCATTTCCTTTTAGCTCTGGATAATATACCATTGTTTGGATATATCACATACCAAAAGACATCTTGGTTGCTTCCAATTTGGGGCAATTATGAACAAAGCTGCAATAAACATCCATGTGCAGGTTTCTGTATAGACATAAGTTTTCAACTCCTTTGAGAAAATACCAAGATGTATGATTGCTTGATCATATGGTAAGAATGTGTTTAGTTTTGTAAAAATTTAAATCTGGATCTTGAGATATTTGCATTCTCATGTTTATTACAGCAATACTTAAAATATACAAGAGTGGAAACAACCTCAGTGTCCACTAACGAATGAATGGATAAAGCAAATGTGCTATATGCATATAATGAAATATTATTCAGTCATAAAAAAGAGGGAAATGCTATTACATGTGACAACATAGATGAACCTGGAGGACATCATGCTAGGTGAAATAAGTCAGTCATAGAAGGACAAATACTTCATGATTCCACTTATATGAGTTATCTAAGGAAGTCAGACTCATAAAACCAAAAGGTAGAATCATGGTTGTAAGTGCTGGAATCAGGGGAAATGCAGAGCTATTTGTTCAAATGGCATAGAGTTCCAGTCATGAAAGATGAAAAAGTTTTAGAGATCTGCTGTGTAACGTGTGTTTATATGTGTAAACAATACTGCACTGTACACTTCAAAATTTGTCTAGAGGGTAGATCTCCTGTTACGTGACTTATACCACAACAAAAAAAAATAACTCTATCCTGGTGCCATGAGAACTAGCACACATTTTTCATACATGTGAGTTTAAAGAATGTATTGCATGCTGCATAGTATGTTGAGCACATTCACTCATTAAAATAATACTGTCCAGATTCATAATCACAGTAGAAGTCTTAGAAACACCTTTTATTCATGTAAAAAATTAGAAGAATTAAAAAAACTAAGTATTTGTCACAAGGAATAGGAAAAGAACAATAACATCCAACAGAAGAAATCTGAAGCAATAATGGGTGTGTCCTGGTCCAGGTAGCCTGTGTTTCATCGTACGAGCATGGAGGATCCAGCAAACAGCTCTAAACATGGCAGAGACAAAAGGAAAGAGGTGTTTTCATATGACTAGTCTGAAAACAGTACACAAAATAATAGAAAAGGGAAGAAATGTAGGCTAGGGAACCAATTAAAAGATTTTGCTACCAGTCTAATTGACAAATGTGTAGAGCCTGGACTCGAGCCACCCTGGTAAGAATACAAAGAGAAATAGACATAAGAGATGCTTTCAAAGGGACATCAACAGACTTAATGGCAAAATGAATGTAGAGAATGAGATAACAGGTAAAGAAAGGAAGATTCTAAAATGTTAAGTCAAGGTGAAAGCATGGCAAATTCACTGAAAGAAATGCAGACAACTCGATTTAGTTTATTTTGACAGAAAGGCTGGCTAAATTCAGTAGCCTTGCTAAGGGTGAATGGGAGAGATTATAGCACTGATTCGCATTTCATTTCCTGAAAAACTAACTTTTAATGTAATCTAAGTACATCATGTCCTTGGTATTTAAATGTGGCATTAAGACATTTTTTTATACGCCCCCTATCAACCACTTCCTTCTAAGCCACACACATAGAAATTAGAGGGTCACCTCTGTGCTAATTTCAAATAATGGAAGAACTGAAAGTAGAAATACTCAGCAAGATGTTTACAGTATTTAAATGAACCATGAAGAGCTGGAGGTTTAATCAGTAGTTTAGGCTGGAGATACCCACTTGCTATAATCTGCATGGTCTCAGGCAAGGTTCTTATCCTTGCTGGACCTTGGTACCCTTGTCTATGTCCAAACTCCTGTTGTACTAGAAAGCCTCTGACTATGTGAAGTTTGGCATCACTACAACTAATATTCAGGAAATACCTTGGGGTGTTTATATAAAACTTGTTTTAATATCCATGCAATGAGTCCCCTGATGGGTGAAACTATCTCAAAAATAATTACAAACTTTTACAATTTTTACCACCTTTTATGATGACATTTATTTATTCAGCAGCCACATATATCAGGTATTACAGTTGGCACTTCACTTAAAGTGTTTAATCCTTAGAGCATTATGCAAAGTGATTATTAATTACTCTCATTTTACCAATGGGGAAATTGAGGCCAAGTTAAATATCTTGCCAGAAACTATTCAACTCAACAGAATCAGAATACGCAAGTCTATTGACTATAAGGCTATGCCTATTATCTTCCCACTGAATTCTGACTTATTGACAATATTCAAATCTAACATGAAAAACAGAGTTGAACATAACACATTGCAGGCACTCAAACAATGAGTCCAAAAACCATAGCATTTTCCATTTAATTATTCCTAATACTTTAATGCCATCTCTTTATATTTTAGCCACTTATGATAGAACTCATTTGAAAATACACCAACATTTCTACAATTTCTTCAACAAAATACATTATTCAAAATATAATCATTTCTTGGTGATTCGCTCTCATCATTGTTAATGTGCATTATTAAATTGCCTTAGTGTTTTGCTTTATATATCTTTCTATAATGCTTTCTATTTTCTGGGCGTACATTAAGTAAATTGGGCTTTTTCCTGTGTTGATAGCTGTCAATTTTATCTCTCTTACTAGTATTCCATTGTTTCTAATCTGATGCTTTATTTTGATTCAAAGTTATAGAACCTGATAAGTGTTTTAGGATGATTTTAATCTTCTGTGAAATAAATCATTTGTACTTCACTGCACATTACTGCTGCTCAGAGGACCTTTTCATTTGTGTCTGAGATCACAGTTCAACATCTCAAACAAGTTTAAAATGGAAGCAGCTTGCATCACAGCAAAAGAAAAAAAAATAGGGGGAAAAGGGCGAGATAGTTCAAGGGCTAAGTCTTTTGGAGTTTTGGTATATTACCAAGCCATCCAGATTATAGTGCTCAAGAAGTTATAATAAATTTGGCCTTCATTTTCTAGCTAAATAAATATTCAGCAGGGTCAGATTTCATATCAGTACATATACCATGAGTCTCTAGGATACACATTTGAAGAGAAAAAGGGGTCACTCATTTTGGAAAATATCACAAATAGCAGGGATGGAAAAAGGGAGAGCTATGTATACTTTGAAAAAGTGTATCCAGTATAGCTCTACTTGTTAAAAAACCCAAACTCCAGAAAACAAAGACTCTTAAAATTATTTTGACTGGCATAAATCCACTGAAGAAAACAAGAAAGTGCTCTGATAGGCTGAGATCCACATGTTTAAGAAACTAGAGTCTGAAAAATGGTGGTATGCGCTGCATTTTTGACGAGACCATCCAGTTTTGTTCAGAGCCCTAGCTGGTGATAGAAAATAAAGGAAAATCATCTGATACATGACTGAAAAAGAATTAGGAGGACATGAAGAACACACAGACAGGAAAGATCCTATTCAAAGAGGCTGGGTTTGATGGTTTGGAGCAAAGAAACTGGAAGATTAATTGGAAATCAAGGTAGAAGCCCTGCCATGTTGATTGGGTGGCTTATTAAGGTAAGAAAATGGTAACAATTGGGTCAAGGGTCTGATGGGTAGAATGAATAGCAAACCTAAAGCCACAAAACAGATTACAGTCTTCTCTCCCAGTGGGGATAGGTTTTACTAGTTTAATCTGGGTTCAGCAACTGTGTGGGAATAAATCTCCAAATTTAATCATGCTTTAGTGAAGGAATTTGCAGGTGTTAGTAATGTCAGAATGAACCATTAAAATAAGGTCACATCAATTCCTTTAGTGCTTAAAATGTTCAGCATCCCCATGATGCTTTAAGAATTAAATCCACCCTCCTTAAAAGACTTCCCAACCCTCTTCATATTTGTATCTCTAGACTTAGCATTTACCACATTTTATATCACATGGTACAGCAATACCTTCTGAATGTCTTTCTTCATCTGGCCATATTTACCTGCCTCCAGGCTGGCATACATGTTATGGTATATTAGCCTGGAGAAACCTTAGCATTCCTCTTCCTTTGTACAATTCAGTATAAATAATATATTTTCCCAGAATCCCCACAGACTAGAATGTTTCAATGTTATGTGTTCTTACAACACTCTGCATTCCTGTTAGCAGAGTCATGGCCTGGTGTATTACTATTGTTTCTCTATATTATTGGCCAAACTATAAAAACTGTAAGTGAGCAGAAACTTTATCTACTTGGCTAACCATTTCATCAGTTTCATCTACCAAGCTTAGATCAGGGTCTGGCATATATGAAGTTCTTAATAAACATTTCTTATTTAATTCATGTCAATAATGGGACAGTTATATGGATGAGCAGGTGGTAGGGAAGGTGGATGGATTGATACACAATGCAGGCTCTTTTGGGGGGTTACCTGAGTTGCCAGAAAAGCGAACTCCAGTTGTTATTGTTTTAAGAACTTTGGATTTTTTTCTCAACTCCTACTATTCTAAAAAATAGATGATAATTTTCTCTCTGTTTTCCTACTGTGTATAGCATGTAGCAATTTATGAATACCAAGAACAATGTATTTACAGAATAGAACAATTTTCACATCAACAAGAACTATATCCTCTTTTTGTTGTTCCAAAAGAATGTCACATTTCAATATAATTGCTTAGCATTTTCAGCGAGCTATTTATAATCAATGGGGCAACTTAAAGTAAATGTATTTGCAATGGCTGTTGCTGTGTTATAACTGAACATCACTTAAAATTACATCATAAATCCTTTGTAAAGTATTTCTATATTGCATTAATGTGGTCTATTTATAGCATGTTTCTAAATACATTCATTCTTCAGAAAAGTTCTTCAAATTACAAAATACCTTGAAATAAGACTATCATCAAAACTTGTTGGGCTGGCCGATTGACACAGTGGTTAAGAGCTGGCTTGGGAAGCCAGCAGCCTCGGTTTCGGGTCCCACATATGAGGGCCAGTGACACTGCCCTCAAAAAAAAAAAAAAAATCTTGTGAAGTCTGGCTTCACAAACCATCCCCATCCCACTGAACAGTCCCTGACCTCTTTCAAAGACTTCCGCGTAGAAACATACTTAGGCAAAAATTCTACTTTATGCCTAGGGCAGGCTATTGGTTATTCTGAAAGCCACAGGAACATAATAACCTTTGAAACGCAGAAGGGAAAATTATGACTGGCAAGACTATCACATGGTAAGACATGAGATTTAAACACTTCAGGACCCAGGACACATAGTTCTCTTCGGGAGTGCTCTCCCCCAAGCAGGCTCTTTCTTTTCATATCCTCTGTCTCTAAAGATTCAGAGCAAACTTTAAGGGTTAGTTATTTCAATTAAGTACAGTGCTCTTTAGGCCCAGATGAAAGAATAAAGAAATGGAGAAAAATGGTATGCATATAACATTTATTCATGAACTATGGTGGTTAGCTGATGTTAGATGCTTTATAGATAATTAGGAACTATTAGCTTATTCCGAGAGATGGGGAAACCCAGACAGAAAATGTGAGAAACTTGACTAAGGTCACCACACTAAAAATGTATAGAGTTCAGACTCAAAATGAGGTTTGAAGAGACAGTATGATAGAGTGACTGATACTGAGTGTACCATCTGATTACTAGCAACCATAAACTGTTTAAAATATATACAGTGACCATCTTCAATCATTGAACCACAAGCAGAGATGGGAAACACACAGTACACTCTCCATTCACACTGGCTTTGGGCCACTTTCTAAATAGCATGGCAGGGAAACAAAGAACAAATAGAAAGGCAATCTCATTAGGAAAAGAAAACCAAGATCAGAACATGAAAAGGCTGAGGTGGCATAAAGATATGTAGGGTACCAGAGAGGAAAGAGTTATGGTGAAAGGAAACAACGGAAACCTCAACAGGATTTCCCTTGTGATGTTGGCCAAATACTAAGTGATGCATGTTGAAAACAAGACTCCATGAGGTTTAGCAGAGAACTGTTATAGGAGACTGTGAGCTGAAATGGGATTTTGGAGGTGGTATGGTGATGGAGGATATTAGAATTCGAACCAGCCAGAAGTGTTGAAAAATCCAAGCATTTGGTTAAGATCCCAGAAAGTCCACAGCAGCTCTACAGTGGTCCTTGAGTAAACACTTCATTACACATGCCCAAGAAATTCTAAAAATCTCCACAAAGCATGATTCTAATCACCAAAAACATAACCACCCTCCAGAAAATAACTCAATATCCTGTAAAGGAAGACATAGATGTATAACAATGTAGCATCCATAATTTCCAGTCTAAATTTTTAAAATGTTGCAAAACAGAAAAATGTAACTCATAACCAGGAGAAAAAAACAGTCAATAGAAATAAAGAGATTAAGAGATGATACACTTCTTGTGATTCAAGTCTACTGGTCATGGATTTTCTTAGCTGATTACCTCAGGATAACACATTAGATGTTAAAGTGGATAATCTTCTAGCATTTTATTTAGCTGTAGCTTTCTGCCAAATATTCCCCTAAGATGGATGATGAAAGTCAGCCAGGTTCAATGGGGAAAACGCTTTGAATTTGGAATCTAACTTGAATAAAAATCCTCCACTAACCACCATCACCATTGGCCAAACTTCAGTCTCTGGTAAGAGAGCAGAAAACAGTTAATTCTTCTCTGTATGTTATAGAGATTCTCTCTTCACCCTCGAAGAGAAGAAAGAAGTAAATCACCAAAGCCCAAGTTTTTACATTGTTTCAAGTTATAAAATTGAAAAAAAAAAAACATAGATTAGAATACAGCATTTCTGGCCCCTGACCGTCTATAAAATGGTCAACATTCTCTGCTTAGATTCTTCCAAGAAGGTATGAAAATGAAATGGACTTGTGTATTTTTCCTTGGAGGTTTTATCTAGAGAAAAATTTTTACTGTATTTTAATTTTTGAAGAGATTACATCTCAATCTAACCTATCCTGTGGCCTATTCTCCCTAAATCTAACCTGACCCTCAATGATGATATAAAAGTAATTATTTTTCAGAATAGGAATAAACAATCTTTCCTACTGAGGGCACACTTTATCAATTTTCAAGGAATCCACAAAAGTCTGTATTTTTAATTTTGTTCTTTCTATTCTTTGAGCTGTCTCAAAAGAGCAATCATGAAGATACTTAGAGGACAAGAAAATTATAGGTTTAAAGAACATATAGCTGAATTTACTATTAAAACTAACTAATGATGTGTAGCCTCCACATATTCTTCTAGCTCACTCCTATTTTAATAGCAATTTTCATGTTGTTAAGTAATTGTCTAGGTCTGTTCTCTCCCTCCAGATGAATTCACCTAGGTATTGATGACTAATAATGAAGATAGGCAGCTGGAGATGGAGAACTTATTCATGTCCCCAGCACCCACCACTTAAATATTCACACTATGCTTATATGTTCCATAGGTCAAAGCACTCAAAACTGTCAAACCTGGTGGTATATTTAGACTCAGATTTGAAAGAATGACAGAAAAGGCAATAACATTACCATGGAGAATATCCCTCCCCCAAATTGCTTATGACACAATGTGTTATAATAAAATAATCTAAATTTCTTATTTCAGGAGAGATTGAGAAAAGAATTAAGCCTTGCTTCCCCAGAAAACTTTATACTCTCTCTATATGTATCTTAGTGACTAAGATTCTAGTGTTAGGAAAAAAAAAAAGAATTAAATCTCAGAGTCACCAACCATAGAACCATGGGAAAAATCCATCTCTTTTTGCCTCAGTTTCCCCATCTGTAAAATGGGGGAAATTACATCAACTTTACACAGTTGGGATTCAATGAGTGATTGTGAATAAGATATTTAGTACCATGTCTGACATAGAAATTAGCTTTTATTATCATTATCAAGCTCATCCAGCTGACCAAATAACACATTAAGAATGTGAGCATTGAGAATGAGAGGAGCATGAGGACTCCTTCTGTGCCTGAAGAGCCATGGCCTTTGAGTGACTATGCAATTACATCTGAGCTTCTGGATACAAAAAGAGCATAGATGAAAAAACCAAAACTAAAAAGAACATCATTACATAACAGGTCATAATCAGAACTGACCATCATGAAGACATATTTAGGTTAGAATATTTAGGTTAACAATACATATGGACATGAACTTTTGTTTGAAATAAAACATTCCCAGTGTTTTCAGAAAAGCAATTGTATCTTTTTAAAAAAATTTCCACAGTGAAATTTTTAAAAAACAGGTCATTTTCCTGAACATGTAACTCAAATGGAATAACATTTCAGAGAAGTTGAAATATCGGGGGTTGTGACTGCAGGGCTAGTTTTATTTTTAAAAGCTTTATCAGTCTAATCCTCAAATTACGAATGAGATTAAAGTGTATAATCATCTGACTTGCTCACATGTGGGATATAAAACTGAAGACAACAAAGGAACAAGACAAACAAATAAAGAAACAAAAACTCACAGACAACAGTTTAGTGGTTACCAGAGGGTAATGGGGGAGGAGGGTGGTAGATGAGGGTAAATGGGATCAAATATATGGTGATGGAAGGAGAACTGACTCTGGGTGGTGAATACACAATGTGCTATATAGATGATGTATTACAGATGATATATTGTACACCTGAAATCTATGTAGTTTCGTTGACCATTGTCACCCCAATAAATTTTAATTAAAAAAAGAGATTACGTTTAAAATGCTCTTAAAAGGGAGAAGAAATTTAGTTTATTTAAAACACTGATCTGCAGTTAGCAATGCAATTTTTAAAAATAATGTCAAAGAAGAAGGAAAAATGAGCTTTGCCCATTGTTTTTAGCACTTGCGCACACCCACAAACACATAGATATGAGTACCATATGCTATTTATGTCAATACTTTGTGAAAGCTGATATATGCTTTCATACCCCACTATTCCATAATGCCTCCTTGAAAAACACTACTTGATGAAAAATTAAGCTGAATCACTTTCTTTTTTCACAGTACAGAGACGAGAGTGACAATAAACCCACTATACATCTCTGCCTTGCATAATTTGCTCTTAAACTGTCACTTTAATTATTCTTGAATTGTGAGCTTGCCTCCAAGCAAATTTCACAGAGATTTTTTTTTTAATAATTCATTTTATAAAATATTATTATGGACACCAGAAAAATACTGATAATAAAAAAACTAACATAAAGTTTAAAAAATATACGAAGCACATTTATTTAAGGATAGGTAAACTCTTAAAAATAGAGCTTGATGTGTTTCTGTGTAGGTTACATGCTTGAAACATGCAGGCAAGTAGTTCTTTCCGTTCTTCTCTGAATCTTCATCATGGGAAGGAGGTGAAGCTATTGCTAGAGACTTTGAGGATACCATGAACTGTAAAAAAATAATAAACAGAGTCACTTTAAAATGGAGCCAGAGCTGCCATCCAGAGGAACTGCCTTCTTTGCAGGTCTTAGGCCGAACATCTAGAATGTTAAAACAGGGCAAAATGACCTGTGGACCAGGCTTAAAGCAACATTGGCTTCCAAAGAACTGTTTGCAAGGATAACAAGAAAGCAGATGTTATGACTACCTGACTGATGGCTACCAGTGTGAAAATTAAAAGCATTGTTTAGAATTAACATTACTATGTTATGTTATCAGCACCAACAGAAATGCCCTTGCTTATAATGATGCAATTGTTCCACTTCTATTTCCCATAAATACCCTTTGCCTTTGTCTCCTAGTCAGAACATTCACTGGGCTTCTGCCTGAATCGATGCTTCCCAAATAGCTCCAATTACAATGTTACAATTTTACATTCTGCCCCAAGCAGCACTTATCACAGTTACCATTTATTGAATCTCTAATATGGACCACAACTGAATTAACATCTTTAAAATAATTTTTGTATTTAATGTTCCTAGCAATGAACCAAAAAAATAATAATAATAATAAAAAGAATTATTGTTCGCATTTTATGGTTTGGAGACATTAGGTAAGGTCCCCAAGTCATTCAATTTATTTGTTGAGAGTTGGTATTTGAACCCGTTTCTCTATGTCCAAATCCCATGGACCAAATCATGTGGTAGGAATTGCAATGTCTTGTCCTCTTCTGGAGAGAGCAAGGGAGAAGGAAAAGGAACAAATCTTCACCAAGCATTTTTTGTGTCTAAACTGATATCCTATTTACTCTGTATTTTTACATCCTACTGCTTCAATGAAAGTAATGTATATGAAAGTGCTGTAAAGTGGCCTACAAACTTCAGAATATGTCTTCCAGCTCTCTGGTTTTTACCCATGTAATCCAACTCTAGAGCTTGATACTCTTCTGAAAGCCACCTGAATCCCAGATTAGCCCTGGCCTCTGCCTATAGAAGTTCCCTAAAGCAGCGTTTCCTCTCATGTTTTCTACTTCTGGCTGTATCTCACCCTGCCCATTGAAGTCTCTCTTCAATTGTCAAAGTTAAAATGTTTTAGTCCAAATAATTATAAGTTGTTGTTTTTTCTTTTTTTTTTAACTGGGTAAAGGCAACATCTTAAGGGAGAGTTGGTCTGTCTAAAGCAATGTATTAATATGATAGAATGATAGAACAGGCAGAATGTCCTTTGGGTCCAGAGAAAGAGTAATTCTAGCACTCTTTGGTAGACATAATAGGCTGGGTCACTGAGTAACTATCCTATCTCCTTCCTTCCTCATATCTCAGATTATAGAAGCTGGATCATCTAAAAACAAATGAGTAACAAAAACAAAATGTATTTTCCAGGTTTTCTGCCATTACACAGCCAGGTGACTCATTTCTGGCCAATGAAATTAAAGTGAAAATCTGTGGCTCTTATCTTCTTCCATGCTACTTGAACTTACTGTGATGCCTGGGGCTATAGCAGCCATGTTGAGATCATTAGGTGGTGAATTTGAGGAAAAAATAAGATTATTGTGAAGTTGTGGTATATACTGCTGAATTTCTTAAAAATGTGAGCAACCACATACCTTCCTATTTCTTGTATGTAACAATATGCACTTGGATTTTCTGGCCTTGATGTAGAGCACTTTACTAATTTTACACTAAAAATGGTCATCAGAAAAAAAATCAAAATAAACTAACAGCCCATGGCTAAAAAAGTAAATGTCATTAGCATACATCAAGTGTGTCCAAAAGATCTGATTTACTAGATAAAGAAAAGAGTAAACTGTGAAGCAGCTCTTCCTATCCAATAGAAATATAACATTATTTTCTTTAGGTACTTACATAAGATGCCTCCACCCACTATTTCTGCCTCTCTGGTTCTGAGTTCTCCCTCACCCAAACCACCCTATTCATGTTATAACCTCCCAGCTAGCATACACATAGGATGGCTCTTTTCTGAATATGAACCAAGAGCATCCTAGTCCATATACAAAGATTCCCTATTAGAGATAAATATACACCCTGAACAATATATCCAACAATTAGATAGGCTAACTAATACCACCAGTTTTATATGATAACACAAAATCTCAGTGGTCTAAAACAACAAAGTTTATTTCTTGCTTATTTCAGAGTTATTGAAAATTGGGCGATCCTCCTGGGTGACTTCTCACTAAACAGTGACTGAAGGATCCCATGTCCAGTCACCTTGTGGCTCTGCCAGATTCAAGGGCCTCCCTAGAATCATTCTCAGAATCCACCTTATTTGTCTAGCCAGTATGTTAAGATACAGTAAGGAAGGTTGCATGTGAAGTTTTATGAGTCAGTGCTGGGGATAACATCGATCACTTATCCCCAAATAATGCTGATCAGAAACCAACCACATGGAACCGACCTTATACAAGGGAGTCCAAGTATATATAGTCTTCCTGTACATCCTGGGAGAGGACATAAGATTGCTAAGCATGTATCTAACGTCTGCCACAACTGGTCTTATGTGAATTAAACTCGGGAGTACCTGTCCCTGGAGATACATTCTCTGTGAATGAACCAATAAAATCTAGCTTCAAACTATGCAGGCATGAATACAAGACTTGTCATATGGAGATTCAATTGAGAAACGCTGTCTGCAGCCATTCAGCGATGAGTCAAAATCAAGACACTACAAAGATCAGGAAGCGAACCTTTGGTCTTCTGGTGCCAAAATTCATGTTCCTATGGAGCTTAATGAATTTCTTATATTTATTTTGTATGAAGATAAAATTCCTAAGTTTTTGTCATTCTGTTTTCAGGAAAACACAGAGCAAAAGGAAGGTTATCAAATTATCCTTTTGACAACATGTTGCAAATTAAATCTGACACAAGAAAAATGAAGGATGATTTTACCTTAATGGTAGATGAAAAATAACATATCTTTTAGCAACCACATCAAATGGCGTACACACACACACACACACACACACACACACACACACACACACACGAAATTATAATAGGTTGCCTAACAATAATAGCAACTACCATAAGCTCAGCACTTTTTAAGTGCCAAATCCTGTGCTAAGTTCTCTTTTTTTTTTTTTTTTTTTTTAAGATTTTATTGGAGAATTGGGAGAGAGAACAGTGTTGGGGAATCAGGGGAGGGGAACAGGAAAGTTGTTATCCTTTTGCTCTTCAGTCTAGCTGTGGAGGACGTCGTTTCACTGGCCCATGTTGGTATTGTGATCATTGCTCTCTTCCTGGCTGAGGCACATTAGTCGCCAGGCATTGGACAGCTGCTCACAGCAGCTCACGCAGGGTGCCGGCCACCCATGATAGTTTACAGCAGCTCACTGCAGCCCCACTGCAGCCTACGCCATTGCGGGTGACTCACAGCAGCCCAGATCCAAGTAGAACTGTTGTCCACCATCTTAGCTGTAGAGGGCGCAGCGTCACTGGCCCATGTGCGATCTGAACTGGTGGCCCTGCAGCTCACAGCTCGCACTCCCAAGCAACTCTTAACCAACGAGCCACTTGGCCGGCCCCTGTGCTAAGTCCTTTTTTACAATAGTCAATCAATCTTCTTATAATTCTTAAAAGTGTTTATTTTTATCTTTCTTTTATATAAAAGGGAGTTAAAGTCCAAAAACCAAAGGAACATAATAAATTGTTTATAAATATTAGTTGAGTGACTTAATGTACAAAGTCACACGCAAATAAGTGTACTCAAGCCTGTCTCAAAGCAACCATTAAATTTATGTTTTAGTTTATCAACTATTATACATGGAATAGAAATAAGGTTGGAAAAAATATTCTGGAAATCATACTCATCAGTAAGCCAATAAAATAATTTCCTGGTTTTAAATTTCATTTATTATTATAAGCCAAGCAAAAGAAAATATTAATTAAAATTGTTGGTATTTATTGAGCTGTTAGTATGTGCCAGGGATGATGTTAAATAATGTACATGCATTTTAAAGGTGTGTTGGTCAGCCTTTAAGGCAATTACTTTGTATAATTAACAGTACCCAAACTCATCGACTTAAAAACAATAAGCATTTAAGTCTGACTTACAGGCTTGTGAACTGACAGCCAGGATGGATAAGCATATTTTACGTTCTAGGCCCAAGGCAGAAGAATGGGTTTAGTTCCATTCTATATGACTCTCTTTCTACCTGGACCAAAAGCTACCTGGACCATATTTTTCTTAAGATGAACAGCAGGCATGCACAAGAGTAGGCAGTGTAGCATGAAGTCCTTTAGTGCCTTTGCCCAGAATGGACACACTGTCACTACTGCCTACGTTCCACTGTCCAAACCCACCATCAGTGGATAGCAGTGGGCACATGGAGGGCATTGTAAAGTCACAAAATAGGTCATTCAGTCTACTGGACAAAGTAATCCTGATAATAACTCTCTTAGGAAGATCCTTGTAAATATTAGCTACTGATATTTAAGGTCACACAGGGAATACCAGAGACATATTTTAAACTCAGGTTTGTCTAACTCCAGCCTAAGCAATAAGATACTATACTGTCAAATTGAGAGTTCCTGAGTTAATAATATGTCCCAGTTCATATTTAGCTCTAGGTCACTAGCCACAAAATATTGTCATGCTTTTTTAATTTATGATATCTATATTATAATTAGTTTAAGAACTGTTTTACCGGGGGTGCCAAAAAAATTTATACAAGTTTAGCACTTTGGTCAATGTTGCTCAAGCAGTAGTTCACCATAATCAGAAGTGTCTGGATGCTGCTGGTAACCACTTTGAGCACCACTTGTAACTGCAGAAGTAAAACGTGACTTGTATTCATCTTTTGTTATCAGTATATATTGAGTATTACAATTTTAATAATCTTTTCCTTTTTAAAAATGTGTATACATTTTTTGGCACCCTCTATATTTGACCAATCAGGTGTATCAAAAGACAGATGTCTGTCAAATACCTGGTTTGTTGTTATAATCCTCTAATGTCATTCATTTCCATTGAACAGGACTTTTTGTGGCTCCATGCAAAGAAAGGCACTTTATGACATTTAATATAGCAAAAGGCTTGAAGGCATTTTTCATAACTTACTTCCTTTTATAAAATTCTGTGATTCTACAGATTTTTAGACTTTTCATGGATTATAAAAATTTAGAACTTCTTCAACTTGTACATAATCCTAATGAGTTCTTTATTTATTCATTTGAGAGGCTGTACTTTCAGATCAAATAATTTAGAAAAGAATTACCATTAAGAGAAAGTTACAAAAGCATACATTCATTCACATATAGGTTGAAACATTCCCTATAGGAGATAAAGCCTTCTTATTTCTGTGAGATGATAGTTTTTCAATAAAAATAAATGTAAACATCTGTTTCCTAATCCAATCAATGATAATTTAGTAGATATTTTTGTTTCTTAGTTGGAGGAGACTTCACAGGCCTTCGGTCACTATCATATGAATGGAATCACATTTAGCAATTAGAATAATCTCATATCACCTTTATCAGGACTTTGAACTTTCTTCAAAGGGAAGTGGTTCTTAGTGGGTTTTTACTCCTTTTCAACAGAATAGTTTTATTTGATAAGTTTCTGTTCAAGTTCAAATATTCTACAGTAGAATTATACCAGGAGATCCATAAAGGAAGATTTTGGAATCTTTATGAGAGAATTATTACTTAGGATAACAAAGTATTACTACATTTATTCTAATAATTTTTAGAATAATTATGATTGCATGCCAGTAATTCTACGCTTTCAAATCATTGAGATTTACATTTGAGAGAAGATAAACTATCTCATATTCTAAAGCATAACAGTCTAGTAAGACCTATTCTGGTATGACTTAATGGAAACTGTGGCAACACATGACCAGAACAGAAACAAGAGAATTCATGGGTATCCAAACCAAGATACCAGAGAGAATAGCAATAACAAAATTCAAGAAGAGACCCAGGCAAGACCCAAAATGAGAAGACAGAAATTAAATATGAGACAGGACAAATTAAACTTCGTATGATCTTCTAGACCTGGGATTTGAGAAATCCTATTTTCTTTATATTCTGGAAAGCATGAGGACAAATGTTAAAATTAGCACCTGCATTTACACATTAGAATGGAGGAATGAAATTTTAAGATAATTTGGTGTATATCACAGGAACCGTCCAGAAAGACAATATGCCCGGGCTTGAGTAGCAACTTTCGGTATACTGGTTTCCAACTTGACTGTGAATTAATCTTTTTTTCTGAATAAATAAACAATTTATTGAGATAATAGCAGACATAGCTTTGAAATATCACATATTTAGGTAAATATCACACCTATAGGTAAAAAAAAAATCTGGCCAACAACAGAGTTTAAAATACAGACTTACTGAAGGCAAAGATTATACTTTTTAAATGTAATAATAATATAATTTATAACATAAATGCTAGTCTTCAAAATGTTTTTGATGATTTATTCCATTTTGAAAAAATCATCAGCACTCCAAAGTCCATGTTTGGATACATAAATGCCTGCATACATTCATGCACACACACATACACATAATTGATTATGATTATGTGTATACAAACATATATACATATAAACCCACATATATTGCTGTATTAATATCAAGTTCACATTTCAAAACATACCCCAAATTAGAAATTCAGAAATGATAGACTCTAAATAGAAATATATTTTCTAATAGTTTCTGCTCAGACCTTAGAGGGTAGCCTTTTACATGCTGTGTGATATATACATTCCACTTTTGAGGTTAGATAGAATCAAATCTAACTTTTATGCATATCTTTCTGAATACTGAGTGGAAGTGTGCAAAATCAGAATTATGGGGAAGAATAAATTTGTTCTGTTTCTAACATGTGTCTTTTGTTTAAATAAACGGAGGTCACATAGCTGCATACTGTAATAGATCAAAGTAAAATTGCTTATATTAATTGAACATGCATTGAAGAAAATACACCATTAATTTTCATTTGTGGCACTTGAAATATGATATTTAATTTCCTTTATTATAGAATTATGATTTTATTTTATTTGAAATATGATGTAGGTCATTGTAAAAGATTAAGTTATACATTTTAAGGTAATTTGGTATACCACAGAAACTATACTACAAGGAAATTCAAAATTAATCTGCAAATTGTACCACCCAGAAAAAAATTATTAATGTCTAATAACATGTTTCTGAGCATTAATAGAGATAGAAAGATGGATGACACCATAGGTTATCTGTGGCATGAAGGGGAGAGCTAGAAGAGTGCTCTAATCTGGATACAGGCAGTAAAACTGCAGAGAATTTGGGAACATTAACAAAACCAACTCATGGTCTGCTTTTTATTTTCATCCTGTGCCACTAATTCTAAACAATCCCAGTGATGAAATATTGCTCCTGTCAGAGTGGACCCCTCCCAATGCCACTCCACGTTGGTACTCTAATGGAATGGATAGATAGATGATAAACATATTCATAAAATGGAATTTTATAATAAAAATAACTTATTTCAACAGAATAAAAATTAATTCTCATGAAATTGAAGAAAGAGCTGAGATTCAGGAAAATGTAGTTTTACTACATCAGATATTGCCTTGTAAAATATAATTCTAACATTAAGAAAGGTTGCATTAAACGCTAAGCTATAACAATCATTACGTTAATCACAGGTTCAACTTTAGACCATAACTATTGATTGTCTGCTCTGATAGATGAGAAAATTCCTTCCAAACTCTGTATTCCCCTATATTATTATTTATACATTGTCAAGATCTATTATAATTATACTCTATTCTATAACTGTAATTTTCAGTAATTTTTTTCTTTGTTCCATATTTAAATCAATACATGCCTATTTTCAGTCCTAGTAGTATGATTATTCCATGCCTCAATTCTTTAATTTTTCCTTTATTTCATCATCTTGTTCCCTATTGTCCTCACTCAAAAATGACATCTTGGGCATTCTGTTTCCTTTTCATGTTTAAAAATCTTCATCTGTTATACACATGAATGTACATAATTTTCAAGGGTAGTTTTCATAGATTCTGTTTTATATTTTAAGTTCAGAATTTCATCAGAGTATTTCTTAGAAATAGGGAACCCATTTATTTGTGGTATCAAATATTTATTTCAATAAGTCAATTTTTATTATATTATTGCAAATATCAGTACTATATATCTACTTTTAATTGATCAATCTTTTTATTTACTGTGTTTACTCCTTTAGGAATACCAGTTATGATATGTATCTATTTTATTCCTTTATTTCATATCTTCTCTCTGAAGAGATTTTGAGGCTGTCTTTGGTCATTCTCACTTTATTGTATGTGCCCTCTAGCTACCTAACCCATGCCTGTGTTTTCGGTCATGTTGGGTTTTTTTTTCATTGTTCTAATGTGGCTTTCATCTATTCATTGCTTTAAATTTACTCTGTCATTTCTCTCTAGAGTCCTATTATCTATTATCTATTCTTTGAACACTCATGTATATTCCATGTGTTCTCACACATGTGTGTGTGTGTGTGTGCGTGTGTGTGATTCTAAATGTTAATCTCCCTGTTTTCAAAATTGGAGGTGGTACTGTGGCTCAGGTCACAGGGACCCAAAATTGTGATGGCAATTCCTCCTTGCTAGCCACTTACACCTCCCCCGCTTTATTTACTGTCTTTCTTTTAGGAATTTTTATATCCTGATCAAAGTTAGAAAATGTATGAACTTTCACAGTCCTTCCCCATTTTTGTTTATATTTAGTGGTGTTTGTTTTACAGATTTTGATTTGGATTTTGACCACTTATTTATCCCTATCAAACTTCTTTCTTCTCTTTTGTATTTGTTCATTTCGTTGTGTGAGTTAGTGTGTGTGTGTGTGTGTGTGTGTGTGTGTGTGTGTGTGCATGTGTGTGTTTGTGTGTGTAGTTTTAGGGGGAGAAGTGAAAGTCAAACTGCTTTTGTCCACTGTTAAAATCCTTTAGCATAATATATTTAATCTACTAATACAAATTAGAAGTGCATACAGATTTTTAAAAATAATGATAAAATATAAATTTCTGACATAAATAAAATGAATTTTTTTAAATATATATATATCATTACCTAGCATTATAATGTCAAGTCCATAGATACAGACTATATGATTTAAAAGATTAAATTGCCTAGCATTGTACTAATTAAAATACATGAGCATATGTATAATTTTCTAGTAGCCATGTGAAAAGTAAAAAGAAACAGATTTAGATCTATTATATCTAAAACATTATAAACTCAATATGTAATCAATATGAAAATCATTAATAAAATACTTCACTTTTTTGTATTGAATCCTCAAAATCTAGTGTATATTTTACATTTACAAAACAGTTCAATTTGGACTAGCTCCATTTCAAATACTCAAAAATTCACATGCAGCTTGTAGCTACCGAATTGGACAGTGTAGGTATAGCATATAACCCGTTAAACACTCTAAAATTATAGGTAATATTTTCATCATCATCATTACTGACATACATCAGTATTTATGATGAAATTGAAAACTTTAATCCATACCATAGGATCAGACAGAGTCTTAGATTGGAATTTTGAAGATGTTAGGTTAGGTTACTAGTTCTCAGAGTATTCCCTTTTCACCTATAATCTAGAGTAATCCAGGAAAGTTTCAAGAGTTCCATGAGATGGTGTTGGCAAATACGTTTATCATAGTTTCTAACAGTATTAAATGTAGAATAAATCAGAATATCAATTGTCACCCTAGAGATTTGTGGTTCCATTGAAAGAAATATTTATCAGTATTCACAGATTTTGTCAATTGGTAAAGCTTAACATTCAATATATTAAAACTCTATCTTTAGTTCCTACCTCCACTTCTGCCTCTGTGCTTCCTTAGCCAACATTTTTCCTGGATTCCCTCCTTTTACCATCCACATTATGAAATCAGAAGTGGGATGGATAAGCAAGACTGGATGACCCAGGTGTGTGGTGAGGGGTCATTTTAATGTGAGAGGTCATCTGCATGTGCTCATTGCTTATGGACTGATGTTAGGTTTCCACCCACAGAGAGTTGGAGACAAGAACCCTCTGTTTCTTGATGATTCTATTTCAAAGGGAGGGCTCCCAGTTCCTTGAGAAAGACATTCCTGAGTTATACAATATATACATCTCAAAGGGACAGAGAAAGAATTTATAATTGCAAGTTTTCTAAAGAAAAAACTGTGTGAAAAGGGAGATTATGGGCTGTAATCAGGCAGAAGCCTGCCTAAAGTTTAGTTGAACTAATGGGATTGTTAAGGTCATCGAAGTTAGTGCTCTCAGGGCAAGGTATTATAGATACTTTGTTAGACAGGGAGGGTGCCCTGAGGATGGGGTAGGAAGGTGGGAGTCTTTGAAGACTCTTTGAAGGCAGGAGTGTCTGGAGTGATTGTTCCTGAATGAGAGAAAAGGTAGAGCTATGACTAAGAGAGAGGGAGGAAGGGAAGGAGGAGAGAGAGAGAAAAGGGAGAGAAGGAGAGAACCACATTTGGCAGAGAAAGAAGAGACAGATTAGGTGGGCAAATGACGTGGATGGAGAGTGTAGATTGATTACCTGAAAATCTAAGTAGTGATGACAGACTCCAATGACTAAGGCCAGGTAGAAAAATAAATGAGTGTACCCAGACAGCTGTAAACACCAAGATGCAGTGGGGACTGTGGTAAATTGGAGTGTTTGTCCAGATGTGCTATAAATGCAGTCTCAGGTCTCACCTGGACCTATAGAAATATAAGCTGCATTTTCATGAGATTGTAAAAGGATACATGGACATATTAAAGTTTGAGAGGCATGGCTTAAGCCACACCTCCCCAAATAACATTTGTCTTACCACTTGCTTGTATAGTTTTGATCATTTATGATACATCACCTACACAGGTCATCTGTGTTTGCTAATTCAATGGGAGGGACTTTTTCTTTCTAACTCTCTAAATATTTGCTTTGACAACATATTTCTCTGAGTGAATGAAAGTGTTGCCCTATGTGTGACCTATGTAAAATTATTCTTGCAGGTTATCCCTCATGTCGCTCAGGATTAATCACATGTATTTACTTATGAAGGTGAGAATTGCAAATATCACCCTGAATCACATTCTGGAACACATTTTGCTATGCAGGAAGAAAAGACTAACACATAACCATTACATATTCTTTAAAACAAAGGGAGGAAACAGCAACAGAAATATATTAATGTGATTTTATGGCTGAGAATTTTAAAACAAGCATCACGGAATGTAAAGTTATAGTCCTCATAGGAATCATAATGGGCTGTAAGGCAAATATATATTAAGACATAAATATAAGAGTCTATACAGTAATAGAAAATACTACAACCAGATGTGCCAAGAGACTAAATTATAATTGACATGGGAACCATAGATTCGGAATTTCATACTGCTTAGAATTTAAATTTTTCTGAAACACCGAAGTAATATGAAGGCATCTAGGCACTACAGGGTGGGTGTGATACAAATATGAGGCATTCGTATCAGTGACAAATGGTTAATGATACTTTATATCATCTAGACAATTTAATTAAAGGAATAATCAATTAAAGCTTATTCAAATAAGGGTGCTTGTAAGTTTTACACAGTGCATAAAAATCAATCACTTTACATGGAATTAGAGGGAGTCTAAGTACAGGTAGCATATAAAGTTATTAATTTTGACTCATTAACTTGGAATTTCTGAGAATGTAGATGAGGACTCACAGGCATGTAGATTGTTGGCCATGGAAGAAGTCTTAGAAAACATCAAGGTCAAGGTTGGAGGTTTGTCTATACTGTGTGTGTGTGTGTGTGTGTGTGTGTGTGTGTGTGTGTGTGTGTGTGTGTATTGACCAAGAGGGCCTTCAGGTTTCCCTCAATTTGACCAAGCTTTAGACAGCTTTCTTTCTGACCTCATTTTGTAGAAATTTTTTCTTTTTAGAAAACTTACTGTAAATTTTTTTTTTCCTTTGATCCCTTGGAGATGCAAATCTTCTATAGGGATGTTTTACTCAAGAAGCTGGGAGCCATCCTTCTGACATATAATCATAAAGACAAGGCCCTCTCTCACAGTCTCTGTGGGAGGGTGGGAGTCTAATATTAATAACCTGCAATAAGTGCCAATTAACAAACACTGATGGCCCTAATTATGTTGACCAGCCTCCGGATAATGGCTAATTTCCTCTAGTGCTTTGCCACTAGCTTGCCCCAATGTTCAAAAACTCTCCCACCTCTTTCTCAGGAGAGTTGCCTTCAATCTTTCTTCCCTGTCGCAATAGTCTTGACCCCACTGAAATCGTCATGAATGTCTCTTGCTTATTTAATTTCACCCGGTACAATTTTTTTCTGACAGTTGTGTGTGTGTGGTATGTGTGAGTGTGTGGTGTGTGTGTGGGGTGTGTGTGTATGTGGTGTGTGTGTGAGTGTGTGTGGTGTGTGTGCGTGCACGGTGAGTGTGTGGTGAGTGTGTGGTGTGTGTGTGTGGTGTGAGTGTGTGGTGTGTGTGGTGTGTGCGAGTGTGTGAGTGGTGTGTGTGTGGTGTGTGTGTGAGTGGTGTGTGTGGTGTGAGTGTGTGGTGTGTGTGGTGTGTGTGTGGTGTGAGTGTGTGGTGTGTGTGTGGTTTGTGTGGTGTGTGCGAGTGTGTGTGTGGTGTGTGTGTGAATGGTGTGTGTGTGGTGTGTGTGGTGTGTGTGTATGGTGTGTGTATGTATGTATGGTGTGTGTATGTGTGTATGGTATGTGTGCATGTGTGTGGTGTGTGTGTGTGGTATGTGGTGTGTGTGTGAGTGGTGTGTGTGCGTGTGTGTGTGTGTGTGTGTGTGTGTGTAGAGGGCCTCCCAGAGGACCTTAATGTCAAGACTTCCCCATCCATACTTCCTTCAAAGCAGTTCTGTCTGCAATCAATTTTATATGTTACATGTTTTCATAAAATTACATTTAAACAAAAGTCACCATGGTTTGGAAAACATTTAGAAACACTTACTTTAGGACTATTATTTCATTTTTCAAGCAAAATAACAGAAGTCTCAAGAGAAGAAAAGATTCACCAGAAAGCCCAAGATCCCACGGTGAACAGTAGCTCTAGGGATGCTACACGAGTGTTCTCTAGATATTTCCTTTGTATGATCAAAGAAGACATTGGAAATAGGCAACATAAGAGAAACATGAAGCAATGATTAACCTACTTTAAAGGACAAACAATCTCCAGGTGCCTTAGAAACACTCATTTGCATGCAACCAATTCACATGCAAATTAGGAATGATCTTTATTCAGGGCCTTTGTTTGGGAACATTTATTATCCATTAGTTCTGTTACTTTATTTACTTGAATGCATATTTTCCTAAATGCTACATAACTATGTAGAGGATTATAAATCATACATAGAAAAATGCACAACAAAGACATAAATAGAAGCAAGGAGCATCAGTACAAATAGTGACTTGATCCAGTTTATTTACATTAACATGAATAATTCTTTAGGATTTTCAGTCAGAAGGTGACTTAGTGAAGATAATCACACAGTTATGAATTTGGCTGAGATGCTTAGCCTTGCAATCTCACTTCCTGATTTGTAAAATGGTAGGTAATAATTCCTAACTTTGTGCCGCTTTTATGGAAATGAGAAAAATATATTTAAAGTGCTTAGACAGTACTGTCTAAGCCCCTAGTGGTGTTAATATTATGATAATTGTGCTAATATTCAGCATCAAATTAAGCACCATCACAATCATCATAACACCATTCCATCTTCTTCATCCTTTATAATGGATTCCTAAGAAAATTTGCCTAAATGCTAATACTTTTTTTGTTTTGACACTGGTCCCACTTATGTACTGTGGAAACCTACAACTTGATGATACAAGTTTTGGTTTTAATACAACATTGTTTAATTAAGCCAAAAAATTCCAAGTATTACACGTTTTTCAGGTGTTAATAGTATTAATCTGAGGCAAATAGTAATGACCAGTTAATTGGGTTGTGTCAGTCCATAGATATGGCCTACATGCTTTTTAATCCTCTTTATTAATGTCTCTTTTATAAGACTCTATTAAGCTATTTTATGATAATGAAAAATAAAAACAATAACAAAAATTGTAGTATTAGTAAGGAACAGATACATCAAATAAAACAATGTTGCCACTGTGTTCTCTTATGAAAGGTCATTGCCTACTCCAATTCTTCAATGTCTCCAGAAGTCACGTACAATTAATGAATTAGGGAACAGAGGAAATGGTCAGTTTAGGGTAACATTTTTTGCCAAAATTTGACCTGGAAGTCCTTATTAAAATGACCCAGAGTACCTTTATATTTATTCCATTTAAACATCTGCTTTCCTTAGGAGTGGGAGAGGCACTAAATTAAATCAGGGAGAAGTACTGTCATGCTGATGGAGACAAGTTCAATACCAAGGATTTATCTACTTAGACAAATGAAATCAGAGTCAGTATATCCACCCGAAATGTTCTGATGCATCTGCAGAAATACAAAAAGTTTCAGGCAAATGCAATTTTACTTCAGCCAAATTTCATGCAATTGTCTAGAGGCTCCCAGTCATTAAGGGAAGGCTTTATCAAATCAGTTCCCTGGATTTCATAAGACTGAAGAATACGGTTACCAGATAAAATATAGGCTTCTCAGTTAAGACTGAATTTTTGATAAACAGTAAATAATTTCAGTATGGCTCAAATATTGCATGTACATAAATGTAGTTCTATCAACAAAAATATATATAAAATGTAGTTCTATCAATAAAGTAACCAATAACAGCTTTTAGATGTTATTTTTTACCCTTAATATATTATTTGATCTAATGGACCAAATTGAATAATTTTTATTTCAGTTCTTCATATTTTCAATCAAAACATTAGAAAGTAGTTATTTGAAGGCTATATACACAGGGAAAATAAAGACATGACTTAGAAAAGAAAAAGACATTGCATGCCAATATTTTGTTGTGTCTATTCAAAAGACAACAGTCAGGTTAAATATATATATATATATATATATATATATATATATATATATATATATATATATATATATATTAGAAAACTTCTTTCTTTCAACAACATAGTGATTAGACATTTATATACTTCACAAATTAATAATGCCAATAAGTCTATTACTCATCTGACACTGTCCATAGTCATTAGAATATTATTGGCTATATTCCCTCTGCTGTATTATATATCGCCATGACTATTTTTTAAAGTTATAACTGACAGTCAATATCGTTTTATATTAGTTTTAGGTGTACAGTGTAGTGGCTAGGAATTTATATAATTTATGCAGTGATCCTCCCAATAAGTCTAATACCCATCTAACACTATACATAGTTTTTACAGTACTATTGACTATAGTTTAAATATTTTTATATTTTAATTCACATAAACTGAATCTCCTAAATTACCTGATTTTTTAGTTGTTTAAATTGATATAATGTTAGTCTAGCTTAGAAACTTCAGTTTCCTAGGCTACTCAAAACCAGAAAATATTTTCTATTCCCTCAAATAATATTTATTTATTATCACTTTAAATATACAGATGCAGTTTATTTTACCCATTGAAGACCTAACTAAAGAGTGTAAATTTCACAAAATTATTAAACTTTATACTTTGGTCCTTTAGATAACTTTTCAAAAAAAAATTTTAAAGCAAGAACATGTGATATTCTTGCAAAGTAAAAATAGATCGCTGAAACTCCCCTGTTATAGAACTACCAATAAGAATTTGATATGTGGGCCAGCCGAGTGGCGCATTGCTTAAGAGTTGGACTTTGATGCCAGCTCTGAGCAGCAGGGCCTTGATTCGGATCCCACATGGGGGCCAGTGATGCTGTGCCCTCTACAGCTAAGATGGTGAACACACAACTCAACCTGGAGCTGGGTTGCCATGATGTGACAGCGTGGGCTGCAGTGGGGCTGGCCGGCAGCTAGCATGTGCTTTCATAGGTTGCTGTGAGCCACTGTGAGCAGTCGTCCAATGACCGATGAACGATTGCCTCACCGGGGAAGAGCGCAATGATCACAATAACAACATGGGTCAGGGATCACAATACCAACATGGGCTAGTGAAGCGACGTCCTCCACAACCAGACTGAAGAACAAAAGGACAGCAACTTGTCTGTTCCCCTTACCCAATTCCCCAATGCTGTTCCCCTCTCCCAATTCCCCAATAAAATCTTTTTTTTATAAAAAAGAATTTGATATACTATCTACATTTTATAAGAAGTATTAATATAAATTGATTTGTTAAATTATAAAGAAAACACTTTACACTTTTTGTTGAAATGTTCTCCTTGTTTTTAGATGAATAGAGCATATTCTATGCTATCAATAAACAAGACCCATTTCTATGTATCAAAATAAGGTAGTTAATATTTAGACTAAGTTTATGAATTAGAATAAGTGAATAATGAACCAAATATGAAGGTTAAACATTAGTCTTCATTTCTTCCTGGATCTCTAGTGTTCCATTTAGGAAATTTTTTTGTCAGTCTGAAAAACATTCCTTAATATAAATCTGCTGGTGAGAAAGTCTTTCGGTACAGAATTATGTAAGAATATATTTGTTTCAATATTATTCCTAAAATATATTTAACTGAATATAAAATTCATGCTTGGGGTTTATTTTTTTTCAATATATTGAAGCTCCACTCTCACTCATGTTCATTGTTCCTTTTAAGAAGTCAGCTACTCATCTAAGTCTTGCTTCTTCAGAAGTCATATGCTTTATTTGTTGTCTACTTGCATGATATTTGATAGTCTATATTTTTATTGTGATACTCAAATATAAATTATCATTAATATTATTATTGTTGTTGTTATTATTATTATAGTCCTAGGGATTTACTAAGTAGATGTTTTTCATCAGTTCTGGGAAATTCCTATTGGTAATCCCTTCTAATATTTCTTCTTTCCTATTCTTTCTTTCCTCTCCTTTTGAGACTCCAACTACCTATTTTGGATCTTCCCCTTTTACACTCTATGTTCCTACATTCTCTGTGTTTTTCATTTCTCCATACTTCATTCTAGTATTTTTTGTGTGTGTGTGGTATATTTTCTAGTTGTTTCTTCAGCTGTCAAACACAAGTCGTTCAATTCTACATTTTATTTGTTGTATTTTTCAGTTCTTGAATTTCTATTTTGTTTTATTTTAAAATTTGTTAGGTCATGTTTAATATTTTAGTTTCTGCCATAGGTTTAAAGCTTGTCATTTATTTTTTTGAACGTGGTAAATATAGTTATCTTATAGTCTGTGTCTGACAATTCTAGAACCTGGAGTCATGGTAAATCCCTTCACTTTGTTTGTTATGTCTGCTGGTTCTTAATCATGATGCCTTGTCTACTCATGTTCTGATTATCTTTACTATATGTTGGATATTATATCTGAAAAATTATTTATATAAAGAATTTGAGAAAAAGGTGCCATTGTAATCCTCCAGAAATGAGGCTCTATTGTTTTAGAAAACACCTAGGTCACAATCATTCCCAGATCATCTTAATCCAAATTCAGGATTAAATTTTTTCTGAACATACAAAAGCTTTGAATCTGGCATGAAGTTTGTTTAAGGTCTACTTTACTTCTGGTTCATTCTTCTTACTAGAGTCCAACCAAAACTAAGAGGTAATTTATCATATTACTACATTAAGACCCTCCACTCTGTCCTAGGGTCCCTTAACCTTAAGAAGCCAGGCTATCTATCAGTTGACCTCAAATCCCCAAATCCATCAGAGCCAAAACAATGCCTAAAAGAGACTGTCTCTGGATGATGTCACCTTCTGGGTCCTATTCTAGTGATTATTACTATATTTTTATTTACTATTATTATTAATTTTATTTACTATTGCTTTATTATTTATTTTATATTTTAATTAGGCTGTTCTAGCTTTTTAAAATTAACTTCAGCTGGAAGTTTTCTCCAAATTATTTAATTTGCTATTATCAGAGGCAATATCAAGTCCTGGATTATTGAAAGTTAATTTTTAAAATATAGCTCACTTACAGAAGACAAAAATCAATTTTGTTGTATTGGAAAAGAATGCTTTATTCCAACCCAAGTATATCCAGCATTCATTGGTCATGTTCTATAAATGAATAACATTAGAATAGTTTTCTTTTCATTACTTTTTTTTTTAGCCTTCAATCACAAAGTAGAAAATAAAAGAGCTGGTAGGATATCTGTAAATGAAATAAAAGTATATATTCTAATTAACTTGATAGTAATCAGGGAGGTAATGGTAAAAGGTGGGATTTAAGTCATATTGTTGATTCAGCAACTGACTTTTAAAAACAAGCTCAATATTCTCATTCAAACTATCTAATTGACTTATATGACAAATAACATAAATCAAAGTGAAAGAGGAGACAAACTTAAGAGTTGATTATTACTCCATCCAGAAAGAGTAAATGCCTTATATACAAAAGTAACCAGAAGAAAAAAAAAGGAGTATAAAAAAACCTACCTTTCCAAATATATTTATAGCATTAAAATGGTCAAAAATCATGCTTTTACAAAAATTAGTGCTTGGCTAGAAATTAGAAACTTTCATTGTATTCCAGCTTGGCTACTGGTTTTATAAACACACCCTATCTCTTAGTCCATGTCTCAGTAGCCTCGTTTGTAAAATAAGCAATTAGGACAACATACTCTCCAAAACCCATTTCAACTCTAAGATTTTATGATGATATATTTCAAAGTTACACTTTCTTTTAAGTTTTTGATAATTCCTTGAGTGAAAATTACACACACACACACACACACACACACACACACACACACACGAATAAAGGAGAAAAAATTGTCATTCAGAAAAATACCTCTTGCAAAGTGAACAAAGGCAGAAACAATTCCATAATATAAAAACACACTTTTGAAATAGGTCAAATTTAATCCACATTCTTAAAGTAATGAAACTTATTGTTAGCACATGCTTACAAAAAATATTCATTACAGTTCAAATCTAATTTCTGTTCTCTAAGCAGCTGTAATGGAATCAGTGAATATTTCCATAATATCTTTTATGTTCATGTCAGTGAGATAACTGTTTCATACTCAAAGATTTCTAATTGATTTGACCATAAAATAAGTCTTTTGTTCAAAGAAGGGCAAAAAATATAAAAGATAAGAATGACAACGATTTAACTTTCAGATGTATACTGCATACAGATATCATGGGGCCATTAAAATACTGAATGCATAAAACAAAAAGTCTAGGCAATAAAATCATGAAATTGGCCAATGAAGGATTTAGCCACAATAACTACACAAGGGCACAGGTATGTCTTTACGGAGCTGTTTTGAAAATGAAATGTGGAGTTAGTCCGTTTCAGAGAAAACCATCAGATGTTTGTATATGAGTTACTTTGCAAATAGTAATACCACAAGGATTATTCAATAGCACCACTAAAGAAAGTAATTTCTAGGACTTTTGTTATTAAGGCTTGAAAACATTCCTGGCTTATATAATATCTATCTATCTATTTGTCCATCCATCCACCCACCCATCCATCCATCCATCTACCCACCCACGCATGGGGTATCGCTCCTTTCCTTTGATTTTAAAACTGAACTTGAGTATTGGAAAATAATTAGGCCCATGTTTACATTTCTCAATCTCATTTCCCTCATTTATAAAATGTTGACTATAACATCTATCCAATAGGATTATTGTGCACACTAAAAGCTATAAAACAAATTTCAAGACTGTTTATTTTGGGTGGGTACGTAATAATGTAAGTTGTTACTATTTTCTCCTTGGTAAGAATTCTAAAAATTGGAAGCCCTCAGCACCAGAGTAATCTGCCAAGTGTTTGGAAAAATAAAATACATGAGTCAACAGGGAAGCCACAAATGGTGTCCTTGAGCCACAATATGTTTAGTTCTCTATTTTGAAAACAAACAAAATATCTATATCTAGCTATTTATCCACCTGGATCAAGTATATCAACAAGCACTATCTTTGAAATTGCTTCCTACATCCTTGACTACTCCTTGTCTCTTCTCTGATTGCTATTTCTTTTTCACATCTTATTCCTTAGATGTTCCTCACCATCAGTATTATCCTCCTTATCATCTACCTCTTAAAATTATCACCACCTTAAAGTTGTCATCTAATTGTGGTTTCAATTGTTGTCACCAAGTGGATAAACCCCAAAATGGCATCTCTCATCCTACCCTCTAACTCTAGACCTAGTTATATTACAGAGGGCATCTCTATTTAGACAGTCTCCTCCTGTCACTTCAAAAAAGAGTGCACCCAATAAACTACTCTTTCTCTTCCTGACAAATTCTTTCCCAAATATCCTACTTCTTCTGCCAGTGGAACCTCAAATTTCCAGTGAGTCTTTCCAAACATCTTCTACTTTACCTCTTGCCTTTACTTTCCCTTCATGTGTTAAGTCCCATCTTTCTGCAAGTTTTCCTGGAGGTGCCTCTGAAATGTCTATAGAATTGAGCCTTTACTTGACCCTAATTATAGTCACTCTAGCCTAGGATTCTAAGGTCACTGGGTTATTTCAAAAGCTAACCAGATCATAGCTCAAAACAAAGCACAGACTAATACTTTCTTTAAAACTCTAGTGCAGATTGAGAAAGTGAGGAAATAGAAGGAAGTAGAAAAACAGGGGCTTAGTCATAACCGTGTTTACTCATGTGGAGGATGGGAGAAATGGGAAAGAGATGAGGGTGGGTAGGTAAGGACTTGTTGAGCATGCAGGCATGCATGGCAGATCATTGACGCTCAAGAGCCAAACTTTGCAAAGTGCCACGGTGAGGAAACAGTGAGCCTAAGTTACCCAGCTGTGGTTCAGAATTTGTTGCTAGTGATTCCTATGCTTAGATAACATGTGAGATAATAAAAAAAAGAAATACCCAAATGTTAAGCTCCCCCTTCCCATCTTCAATGTGCTATACTCTATTCCTTCACATCCTGCTGATTTAAAACATTGCTTTTTATCAGGTGTCACTTCTGCTCATATATATAAAATAATTTTCTATTATATAATTTCAGACATGTTTGAGTTCCTCTGCTGACTTTTCAGGACTTCTATTATCTGACTTTGTACTTTTTATCAAACGTTTTTTTCCCCCAGTTCTCTTGACAAACTAGCCTTGCACTAGTTAAATTGTCTCATTACTTTCTAACTACACCTAGCTCCTTCCAGCCCTGACAGTATTCATGTTTTCTCCTGATTCTTGAACCTTCTATTCCAAGCCAATAACTCTAGAAACATTCTTCAAGGTACAGCAAGAGTTTCACTTACTCCATGAAATTATATCCACCTTCTCTATGTCATTTTCCCTTCTCTAATTTCTCTGTTATGTGTAGAGCCAAAAGTTGAATGGATAACATGATGATTAGTCAAAAGCACAAAATTTAAACATTTTTGTCTACATAGAATCAAACATCCATTTTTTTAAACTTATTTCTCCCTTTAGTTTTATGTTAAATTGGTGCTATTTGCACTAAATTAACTAAAACAACTTGTAAATGGAATACCCTATGGTTATAGTACTATCTTGCCTTTGGTTTATCCAATTTTAAGAACATCTCCAAGGTTCATTAAACCAAACATATTTTCCAGCACAATCTGTAATGGTACAACTCCCATGTACCATATCAGTGGCATATTCTTGCTGCATGTGCACTGATAAAAACAGCAATGGCAGACACAAATATCAAATTTGATGCCTGGGACATTATTTTTGATAAAACAGCTGTGGATACTAAATTGAGGTTTCCTCGATATTCAGTACTCCGACCTCTTTCAAGAAAGTGGCCTATGGACAGGATTTATATTTTTGTGGTTTGCATCTGTATTTGGATGCTGAAAAGACAAATAATGCAATAACTACATGGTATGGTTAGAGGGGAAGGAAAAACACCTGTTTTTAAATGTAGAGCCCTCAATTACATCAGAAGAGCAGGTACTCTGCTCTTTCTGATGAAGCCCTTTGCACACCTGGGAAAGGGGTGGGTCTCTTCAGGAGACCATTGTAAAGCTGTATTTAAAAGTTTTTGTTTTTTTGTGTCTTTTTTTTTCCTACAAATGAAATAACTGTGTGAATTCCAATCTAAAGGCCTCACAATTTGAAGGCATCACACTTCATTTCTTTTCCTCTCTCATCAGTTTACATTAAGGATGAACAAGTTTTTTCTTTAAAGGGCTAAGGAGTAAATATTTGAGCCTTTGTGGCCCATATGATCTCTTTCGCAACTACTCAACTCTGTCATTGTAGTGAAACCAAATGTAGACAATAGGTGAACAAATAGGTGTGCCTTTGTTCCAGTAAAATATTCTTAATCACATAGAATTTTGAGTTTTATATAATTTTCACATGTGCCAGATTCTGGCACTATTCTTCTTTTGAATTTTTCCATTTGTTTGAAAAGGTAAAAAAACATTTTTAACTCACAGACCATTTTAAAAAGAGGCAGCGGGCAGGTGTGGTGCACAGGCCATAATTTGCTAATCCCTGGTCTATGCAAATATGGCTTCTCTGTTAATCTCATGGTAAAATAAGAGCTAGATGCCCCTTGTGAAGCAGGCTGTCATCTCCAAATACTAAGATATCTGAGCCACAGACTTGTCCAATGACACTATCAGCAAATTGAGAGTTCTAAACTAGAGCCACACTACATATGTTTTTCAAAAGCCAATAAGAGTCATCAGATTCCAAAATAAAAGCGTCCTGCTATCCCTCTTGAAGCAAAATTCAATTCAATCAGGTTCTGGCTTGTCTAGGCATCTGAAGTTCAAAAAATAAAGTAGTCACCAACAGTCATGGTACTTACAATTCCTGTACTTTCAAGAATCTCTATTTTTGTGCTCCGAAAAACAAAAGTGGAAAATTTAGTACATTTAAAAAAATTTTTAGTATGGCTGAATGCTAAGCCCCAGTGGCATCAGCCAGTCACGTTTGATGCAATCTGGCACGATGCTGAATTCCATTCTCAAGACTGTCATTGCTAGTCAATCAAGAGAATTAGGTCTGGAGAGCTTTAATTTAGGATCCATTTGTAAATATATACCATATAACATTGTTCTAAATTTATAATCTGTTCAACAATTCACTAACCAGGACTTGCCCCACTAATCAAGTTGCTGAGGAGGATGGTAATTAGAAGGACATGTTGTGGTACTGAGCTGGTGAGTCTATTCAATTTTCTTCAGGTATCAGGCAACCACTGAAGGGTTGTTACGTTTCCTTAATTGATTTTCATCTGCTTTTTGTGGGGTGACTCATTTGTTTTCTTTTCCTAATCATAGCCCGAATCCCAGAAATATATAATTGTATAAGCAAGTTACCTTGAGCAGGTTAACACAGCAGTGGCTGGATATGTTTACCAGATCTCCCAAGTAATCCGTTCAGCCTACCCTTCTGCTCCTGAGGAAATTTACTAAACACTGCAGTGCAGCAGAATATCATAATTATTTCCAAATTGGGGTTTATATACAACAAGATCAGAAATCTTGAGTTTCTCAGGGGATATATAAATTATAGAACAATATACCTATCTCCCTGGAGCTTTAATTGTATGCAAAGTATATCAAAATTTACTATTTAAATAAGTATAAATAGATTATAGGGTAGAATTCAAATCAAATTCTCATAGATTTTGATAATTCAATGAATACCCACCCCCCAAAAAATGCATTTGTCTTGTAAATGGGCAATTCATCTACCTCCTTATTAAACCAAGAAATAACATGACTCTCCAATGTCATTAGTAACTTTTGATAGGAAAGTTTAGAAAGCATTGTTATGAACTCCTGACAACTTCATGATGGAGAGGGCACTGAAATGTCTCTACGATCCAGTCAACACTTGGGGAAAGAGGGAAAAGTAGAACTCCTTTGGTTCTCCTGTCACATCAAATGTTAGTTATTTAAATGGACTCAACCACTGCAAAATGAACACTTTTAAAACAAAAACAAAACACAAAAAACTGGGCATTATTGTTTAAAAGTCATAAGGTCTAGGAATTGGTAGAACTAACTCCTTTCAAGTCTTTCTGTTGTTATATGACATAGGTCACCTCTGCATTGTTTTAGCCCTGGATAAAGGGCCTCTACCTTCCCTCTTTATATCACATGGCTTTACAAAAATTTTGAAATAATATGAAAGCAAATTGAAAAGCAAAGAGCAATGATTAACAAGTATTCAGGCCAGAGGAAAAAAAATATTCTTACTAGGTATATAAAATCAAATAAAAAAGAGGTGTGTATAAGGTTGTGTCTCCCCTTCCCTCAACTGCCATTTCTTCTTTACAGAAATGGGAGAAATTGACCTAATCATTTGTTCTTTTTCAATTATGAGTATAACTGTAAAATGCTTCACTTTGTTAAGGTGAAAGCTTTTTCAATTACTGAAATTATTTGAAAAGGCAAAAACTGAGCTGGCTTTTTCCCTACTAAAATTTTCCATCTTCCCCCTACTTTTTCTTTTTTTGATGTTGTTTTGCTGTGTTGTGTTTAACAGCAGTGCAGAATGACAGATGTGTGAAAAGGAGAAAGAGAACTAGGAAAATATAACAGTCACAACTGGCTTCCTAGATTTATTTCCAGTTGATTTTACATCTGGTCCAACTGTGTTGTTTGTTAATATTCTGTTGGCAACAGACAGGAGCCGTATGTCTCTCTTGCTTTTATTAACATTTTCCTATCTAGACAAGAGAATTTGGTGGAAAATTGGAGCAATGAACTGAATGATCTTTGCATTACATTTTCAAAGTTGGCAGCTTTTTACCTCCATATTCAAAAGGTCATCCAATCTAGTCAGTGCTGGGTATTTGTAAATATCTCTAGACTCTCTCTTCTCTAGTACAAAAGATCATCATTAAACTCCCCCTGATTACAGCACTAGCCTCCTAACTTCTTTCTTAAGCAGACAATTCAATCCACCCATTTTACTGGCATTATACTTAAGACTTGATCATGTTCCTATCTACTTCTTCAGTCATTCCAGTTGCCTGTAAAATAAATTCTCAATGTATTAACAAGGCACGCAAGATTTTTAATAATCATTATCAATCTACTTTGTATTTCCAAGCTCTAATCTCTTACCATCTATCCACATATTTCAGCAGTTTTGAACGTCTCACCCTTCCTCAAATGTTCCAGACCCTGCCATAACTCTGGCCCTCCACACATGCCTGTTACTCTACCTGGATTATCATAACTGTCAGTCATCCTTCTAGACCCATCTCAGAATCAACTCCTCTGTGAAGTCTTTATTGACACTCCTGGCAGTAACAACAAAATAAAACCCTCTGATGATACAGTGATTTCATTTTCCCCTAGGAATGGCTCACAACTCAGAATGATTTTCATAATAAAACATTCAGCAAGAGGAAAAAATAAATAGCATAACAACACTTTAGAAAACAACTTCTCTAAACAGTATTTTAATATTCCAAAGGCTTATTTTTTTTTTACCACCTGGATAAGGTTACCTGGATAATTATCTTTTTTTTTTCTTTTTATATATAGGCCTTTAATCTAAGAATATCAAGGTTATGTTGGTACATTAATTAAATTTTTCTGTATGACTGTAAGGTACTAACAATATTACATGACAATGGATTTGGATAAAAAGAAAATTGAGCATTTGTGATTTATCTAATGCTACACAAGAACTCCATTACCAGGGAGAGGTGGAAAAAAAGAATCTCAGAGCTTCCAAAGCCACATAATGGAGGAAAAGTATTCATAAAATTGGTGTCCAACCTAGCTCTCTGTGGTAACTCCTACAAATGCTGTTTTCCAATGTTAGTAGATATGGTAACTACTTTTCTAAACACTTTCTAAAAATAGAGAATAAGTAATGTTAGATCAGCAGGCAGTCAAACAGACATGCTGCTAACAGAAGTGAAATTTTCTACATCCTGGCTCCAGTCTCTTACGATGCAAGACCTGGGGTCCTTAACTGCATCGTTTTTGTGTGTCCTACAAATGTAGCAGCCATCTCAGTATGTTATTTCATTAATTCCTCTCATAATTATTTAATGGAATTTTGCATGTTGCCTTAATTACCTCCTTCATGGCCCCTTGGGGATTTTGTCAATATAGGATGTTTTTGAAATTTAAAAAAAAATGAATTAGTGTTTCAAAATAGCATGCAAAAATTGATGATCACAATTTTCACAAAGATTTGAAAATAACTTACACTATTAAATTTTCTTTTTGCAGATTTGTTTTCACTTCTATCACATGGCTGTAGAGGCTGCATTCCATCTTCTGTCACTTTAGTCTAGGGTCTAACCTGAGGCCATCCCCTCTTGTTCTTCCAGAGATAACATCACATATATTAACAAAATGTTTGTTTTGAGGGATTATTTTTATATGAGCCCCTGAGATGTTATGGTTTTCTAAAGGGAAAAAGGGGAAATGTCTTTCCTTTGCTCTATAATGCCAACTTCATATTTCTCAGCAAGTTCCATCTTGTTGTCTTGATTAGACAGTTACTTCTGCTTTTTGTCAGTGTTTCTTTTTCTAGCAGTTCTATGAGTCCCTGGACTCTTCCCATTTGACTGCTATCAATAGAGATAGATAGATAGATAGATAGATAGATAGATAGATAGATAGATAGATAGATAGATAGATGATAATTTATTTGTATTTTAGTTATTAGTATACTGGCTTATTTCTTCAACTAAATTTAAAACTTCTTGCGTGAAGGATTCTTGAAATATTCATCTTCACATTCCCAAAGGGTTTCAGCCCAGTGCCTTCACACAGTAAGTACTCAAAGTATGTGTGTCAAATAAAAAAAAAAATGTAACAAAACACAATGAGAACTGAATGAGAATGGTGGCTGGTGTAATATTGACCAGCCTTAAGTCATCATATGCAAACCTTATAAATACGCAAAGCAGCCCTAGACAGAGAGCCTTTCTCTCACAGATATGGGATCAGGCTTGCCTGCCCCTCTTCTCTGAGCTTCCACAGTCCTGGAAACCAGCCAGGGCCTGCGGATCACTACAGAAGTCACCATGCCTGTGCCTCCAATGCTCAAATTGGTTTATTACCTGTCAGCTTCAGTGCACTACATGACACCCCAGTGACTCGAAAGAGTTAATGGTCCCACAAAGT
Source organism: Aselliscus stoliczkanus (assembly GCA_033961575.1). NCBI lineage: Eukaryota > Metazoa > Chordata > Mammalia > Chiroptera > Hipposideridae > Aselliscus > Aselliscus stoliczkanus. The sequence goes on from CM066728.1 coordinate 184,872,805, forward strand.
GAACAACTCACTCTCATCTTGTTTAGGATCGGCCCCGTTATGTTTTATTTGGAAATTTTTGTTCCTTCTCCCTTTTTCACTCCTAAATGAAAACACTGTATCATCTAAATTCAATTCAAACAATTTTACTACTGTTTTAAAAATAATATATAAAAATATTTCCAAATATTTGTTTCCTTTGCATTAGATTAATATTTTTAATCTAGTTGGTTGCTTTTTAAATTGAGGTAAAATTCACTATTTTAACCATCTTAAACTATACAATACAGTGGCTTTTAGTATATCCTCCATGTTGTGCAACCATCACTATCTAATTCCAGAATATTTTCATTATCCTTTATTCTTTAAGCACTAACTCCCACCCCCCTTTTCCCAGTCTCTGGAAACCACTAATGCATTTTTTTGCTTCTAAGAATCTATCTATTCTGGACATTTAATTTAAATAAAATTATGTAACATGTGGCATCTTGTGTCTGTCATCTTTCACTAAGCACGTCTTTAAGGTCCATCCATTCTGTAGTGTCAATCAAGATTTGATTCCTTTTAAGGCTTAATAGAATCACATTGTGTGGATAGACCACATTTTGTTTAACCATTCTTCAATTGTGGACTTTTGGGTTGTTTCCACTTTTTTTTGCTATTTTGAATAATGCTACTATACACATTTATATACAAGCTTTTGAATGAACACTTATTTTCAGTTCTTGTGTATATACCTAGGAATAAGATTGTTCATGTGATAACTAACTTATGTTTAATTTTTTGAGGCGCCATCAAACTGCTTTCGAGAGTGACTGCATCATTTTGCATACCTACTAGCAATGTATGAGGATTCCATTTTTTTCCATATCATCACTCAAATTTATTTTCCTTTCCTTTTTTTCTTCCTTTTTAAAAATTATTGCCATTCTAAATGGTGAGAATTGATACATCATTGTAGTTTTGTTTTCCATTTCCATAATGGGTAATGATTCTGATCGTCTCTTCATTGCTTATTGACAATTTGTACATATTTTTTGGAGAAATGTACATTTAAATCCTTTGCTAATTTTAAAAAATGGATTTCCCTTTTGTTTTGGGTTTTAGAAGATCTTTATATATTCTGGATATTAAACCCTTATCAACTGGCTGAGTGGCTCAGTTGGTTAAGAGCTCGCTCAAGAGTGCGAGCTGAGCTCTGAGCAACAGCTGTTTGAGGCCAGCCTGAGCTGAGTTGCCGTTGAGCTGCCAACAGGTGGCAGGATGGCTCAGCTAAAAAACAAACAAACAAACAAACAAAAACCTTATCAGATATATGGCTTGCAAATATTTTCTCTCATTCTGTAGGTTGTCTTTTCACTATCTTGATAGTGTCCTTTGATGCAAAAATGTTCTTCATTTTGATGAAGTGAAATGTATCTAGTTTTTCCTTTTGTTGCTTGCAATTTTGATGTTATATGCAATAATATACTACCAAATGCAAGATCAAGATTTACCCCATGTTTTCTTCTAAGAAATTTATAATTTTAGCTCTTAGATTTAGGTCTTTGATTCATTTTGAGTTATTTTTTGTATCCAGTGTGAAGTTAGGGCCCAACTTGATTCCTTTGAATATTTGTCCCAGCATCATTTGTTGAAACGACAACTCTTTCTCCACTGAATGGTCTTCACACCCATGATGAAAACCACTTGACCAGAGATGTATGGGCTTATTTTTGGATTCTCATTGTATTCCCTGGATTTATATGTCTATCCTATACCAGTACTAACGCTTTTGATTATAGTAGCTTTGTAGTAAGTTTTGAAATTAGGAAATGTAAATCCTCCAATTTTGTTGTTGTTTTTCAAGATTGCTTTTGCTATGCTGGGTGCTTTGCAGCTCCATATGAATTTTAGGATGAGCTTTTCCATTTCTGAAAAAGGCTTGTGGAATTTTTATGGGGATTGTGCTAAATCTGTATGTCAATTTTGGGAGTATTATTTTAACAGTATTAATTTTTCCAATCCATTATCAATGGATGTCTTTCCATTTCTTTAGGTCTTTAATTTCTTTTAGTAATGTTTTGTAGCTTTCAGTGCACAAATCTTACATGTCTTTGCTTAAAGATGTTATTCAATTACTACTCATCAAGCTTAACAGGTGCAACAGATACAATGATAAAGATACCCTTAAAAGCCAAATCCTAATTCATTTCATTTATTTGTCTTCATAGGTCCATTTAGACCAAGATGGAAGCCTTTACTCAGGGCTGCCAATACAAACCCAAATCTCTAAATTTTGATGGCTTGTACTTATACCAGTAAAATTCACTGTTGCTTTAAAATTCAGTCTCATCACAGTCTCTATTATTGCTTCCCTTTTATGTATGGTCCAGGCTTTAAAAAGAAATATTCTTATGGTACCAAGCATTATTAGCTTAATGGTATAATGTCAGTAAATGGCCTAAACATGCTTAAATCATCAGATCTTTCATTCACTTAGACACTAAATAAATGATTATTTTATTCAGTGGCATTTTTTGGCTCCTAAGTGTTAGACACTATTGTAGGCACTGACGCTGGAAAAGTGAAAATGACATAGTTCCTGTCCTCAAGAAACTAACTGAATAAAATTTGGAAACAAGTATAAACAATAAAATGTTGGATTACATTTGAGGGGTAAAACGTATAACTATTGCACTGTGTTGAAAAAAAATGTTGGATTACAAAGAGACAAGTTCTAGTACCAACAGAATATGATTGAAAGGTCACTTTTCACATTCAACAAACCTTCTAGAAAACTGTCTTAAAGAACTTTTGACAACTTAAAGAAAATGGATGAACTAAAAAGCACTCTGACTTCAGGGTAGGAGAAAATTAAATTGGTTTCCACTAGGTTGACCACAATCAAGAAATTCAAACTTCACTCCAAAAGAGAGTGAGACACTTGAAGACTAGTAATATCATTTCAGGGAGAGGAAGATGAATTTAGCCAAAGTTTTTGAACTCTCTAGTGTGAAGGGAAGTCATAGATAGGAAGACCAAGAAAAAGTCTGCAATAACCGGACAGACAATGTTTAAACCCTGGATGAGAACAGGGATTATTGATTGTCTAAAGGGGGAGTGGGTGGAGGGAGTTAATTTCCCTTGCTTCTTCCTTGCTTCACACAAATAAATCATTGCTTTCATCTATACATCTAAAGAAAATACATCATAAAAAAAGCAGAACTATTGGTGGTTTAAAAAAATGAGGTATAAAAAGTTAAATGCTGCTAGAACTGAATTTGTAGAGATAGCTATATAAACTTAAATTATTAATTACTAGGACCAACACTGATTCCCACATTGCCAGATCCTGCTGAGATTTTGAAAACTAATATGTTTTTGTCTTGAAGTGTGTTTGAAAGAAACTGGTTAACCTAAAAGGCCTTGAAACGTTAGGGGAATTACAGAAGAGAGACTCTGTGAATCAATACAATTTCTTCAGCAAATACTGTATCAAAAAGAAGGACATTGAATCCAACATTGTCAGCAATGAAGATAAAATCATTTATATCCAAGGAAGTGTAAACAGCCTCAGACTAAATAGTTGGCAGAACAGAGGGAAATTGAAAGAGGCTCTTATCTTTCCTCACCCACACAATCTTTGATTCAGTAGCAGACCCATTTACAAAGATGTACTGTTGGTGTGAAGAACGGCCACCTCCTCCAAAGCCTGCTTTTAACACTTGGTAGAAAGTACTTTGTGCTCTACTTTTGGAATAATAAGGGTGTCCCAGGTCTTCAACTTCAAAGAGTGATTCCAACTAGTTAAAGGATTAAGATGAGCTCTCCCATTTTACAGAGGAGTGCTGAAAATGACATAGGTATTTTTTACACTACAATTTAAATGTTGACTAATTTTGAATCTTATGAGTCAAAAATTGCTCCAGAGTTGATGACAGAATGTTCAAAGGAATAATCAGTGCTAAAATAAAACACGAAAGCATTTGAAGCATTTAGCCAGCTACCATAAATCCTCTACTCTCTCTAGTTGTTTTGTCTTTAAAACTAGAAAGCAATACATCTGATCTAGTGAAAACCTCCATTCAAATATTCAATTGTTCACCACTAAATCTATGTAACTTTGCTAACAATTGTCACCCCAATAAACTTTAATTTATATATATATATATGTATATATATATATATATATATATATAGTTATGTGTTCCGTGATTGTTAGCACATCCAGCTCCCATAAAGTCAGCAGAGCTAAACAAAAGTGTAAAGCTTTTTCTCTTCACAAATTCCTGTAAGGAAAATGAAGGCTTAAAGAGAATGAAAAAGCAATCCACCAATTACGAAGTACTTATTGACCATCAACCATGACATACACAGCAGTAAGGCATCACAAAGGATAGAGATGCATGTGAATCATGGTTCACACCTTCTAGAAATCAACACCCTAATACTCCAAAAGTAAAATAAAATTACCTCTAAAAGCATCAGAGAACCATGACTGTTTGTCATATATATATATATATATATATATATATATATATATATATTAATTTTAATATATATAGATATTTTTAATTTTAAAATCTATATATATTTTACTAAAATCCAATTTTGTTTGGCTTGAATTATACCTGAGAGACAGTCATTAAGCTCAATAAGTGGTTCTCCCTCAGCCCCCATCACCGTATCTTGCCAGCAGTTTCTGGCAGCAAGTTATATTAGGAAGTATAGTTAATAGGATGTCAATAGTTTATACATTAAACTGGCAATTTCCTCACTGAATATCCTGTACCCTCTTCTCACAATAGCTGATATTCAGATGCTTTCCATTTGAGTTTATCCATAAGTCATAAAACTTCTAGATGCTTAGTCTTCTACCCTTGAAAGTTTGGGTGCTCTACTCTTGACTCTTTTAGTATCTGTAGGTGTCTCAGAAAAGGCTGGCTTCTCAAAAGTCTTCACACTTTGATTCCCAGATGGTAAATAATAGCAGTTTCATTTCACCAAAGAGGAAGTTTCTTTCCAATTTCTACTAGATAACAACTTTTTTTTTTCCTACCAAAATATCTCCTAACCATTGTTTTTCTTTCAGAAATAGTTACTTCTGCCACCAGAGGAAACTTTCTCCCTCTTTTTATATATAAGAGGTAACGCAAGCAGGGGAGTGTGATCTAGCTCCCATTTTACATGAGAATTAGGATGTTTTTATGGTTAATCCAACCCATAGATCTCTCTCTTCCTCTGGCTCTCCATATAATATCTTGGCTCTTCCACTAATGTTAAGCTCTTAACTATTTAGTCATAACTGCTAATCATTCACTTAGTTCTTCCAGAGAGTATGGACAAAACTAAGGGACATTGAAAATAATTCCTATCCAAGGTTAGAAAGCTTATAGTAGTATTCCTACAGTTCCAAGTTTCAAAGCAACAGAAGCAATCATAGATTTGTAGTTCACTTGGGAAGAAAAAAAAGACAAACCAGAAACTAAAACAAATTGGTTTGCTCAGTTTTAATCACTGTATAAACACAATGGTATTCCAGACATGTCAGGATTTTACCTTAGATGTTTGCTTATTTATTTATTTTTATTGTAAATTTACTGGATCTTTGTTAGGAGTAGTCACTGTAAGCCAATTACTAAAATGAAAGTTTAAGGCCCCCAAAGAGGGTAATGTTAATGACAATGGAGCAACCTTTGGTGCTGAAGATATCCTGAAGATATTTTAGGCAATTAATCTTTTACAAGGCTGATGCTATGGTGGGCAGATGTAGGCTCCTGCCCACCACAGACAGGAAAATCAAGCCCATGCATATTAAGTGTGCTGCCAATCATTACATCATGAGAAGAGCAGAGCTTCAACTTAAGACTGACACCTGAACTTAAATAAAAACTAAACAGTTCTTTAAGAGACTGAGACCATTGATCATGTTTGATAACTCTTAGAACCTCAGCGAAGTGAAGAAAAAGCAGGTAATATTGAATATGTCCAAATAAAACCATGCTGTGTGATGTTTTGGCAATATTGCCTTAGACTTATGGTCAATTGGCCAGCCCTGATATTGATCCATAGGTCTTCTATGTATCATAAAATATATCATATTCTGTCAGATGAATGATAGATCAGCCATGCAACTTACCTCTGATAAATGCAAAAGGACATTTGTGGAAGACAATGGCAACTATTTCCCATGAGAGTACATAAAAAGTTTACAATTTGCTCTATTTGTACTGTTTATATGTGTCACATTTGGGATACAGAATTTCATATTCTCTTTAACAGCTTCTGTAAAGTATAAAGCATGTGATAAAAATTAGGAGAAAAGGTTAATATATATCGAATACAGGTGTATTTCATATGTTACTTGAGGCTCAGCACTTGTGATCTCATTCAATGTTTACAAAAACTCTATAATGTAACTAGTAACTTCATTTCACCGATATAGAATATTCTGTCAAAAAATGGCTGAATATCATACCAAGGGTCACAGAAGTAAAAGTGATGGACTTGGAATTTTCAATCAAATGCCTCATTTTCAAGTGCCATATCGTTGTACTGCATTTGGGTTTTGGGCTATACAGTATTATTGTCCACTCTCTTCATCTGTCTTCAGGGCAGAAATTAATAAGATCTAGCTTGTTTCTCCTGCTAAACTAGGCCATGGCCCAGAGAATACTTCAGTAAGTCCCTAACAATCTACTGGATTTGATAAATGAAATACAAGCTGTCATTTCTGCACTAAGCTATACATGCTAGATACACACACACACACACACACACACACACACACACACACACACATTTTGTTCTTAAACTGTAAAAGAGATTCACAATGTCCTCCCTGCTGCTCAGAATTAGAGCAATACTCAAGCACCATGGATGCAGATCTCTAGAATCCAAAGACCTGACCAAATCCCCACATCTCGATGGTGGTTCTTGTCCCATCACTTGGCAGTCTGGGGCAGGTGGCTTCTCTCAAACAGTATTTCTCCAAATAGTGATTCCTAAAAAGCCTTCCCTCTTCTATCTCCTTCCAATCCAACCTAGGTTTGAATCCCTAACTGAAGCCCTTCTTATCTCCTTTATTAGGCCCTGGAGAGTGTTTTAACCCACATAGGTTATCATTTGTCTCCCAACTCCTTTTTAGTATGAAAGCTGATATTCATTTATCTATCACTCCCTTATACGCTGTCTCATAGAGAGTTATCTTATTATTTTCTGTTACTATTTCTTTCCAACCTTTTATATTGCAAAAGCAATGATTGTCCTTGTGGTGGTGAGGGTTTGTGACCTCTGTGTCACTCAAAATAAATATTCAATCTAAATAAAAACATTGTGATTACTATGTAAATATAGTTTCAAGACAGAGTCCCAAAACAAAGATGCCTCATCCAAGCCACTTCTATCTAGATATTTTAAAGTCACCTCTAGTGGAAACTCATTTCGCTAGCTCTGTTTCTCCTGATGTTTGACAGCCTGATAGTTTTATCTTTACAGGAGTTCAGAATTACCTGAAATATTCAATTAAATAAAAACTTATCATTCCCTCCCCCATTTGGGGCAAAGCAATATGTATTTATAAATACATGATTTACAACCAACACTGACTTTCCCAATGAGGAAAACAACAGTTCTGAAGTACCCAAGAGGTTTTCAAGCTTGAGTACTTGGCTTCACAATGTTGTATAATAACCTTAGATAATACTAAATAGACCACTCACATTTTTCTTCCCTCTTATTGCCTCATCCAAGTTCTCATTCTGGATACACTGCAACTACGTTAGGCCCATCATAATGTGTGTCTTCTTCCTGTTATGCTAGTTCAATATGGAGAGCTGTTTGGTGTTCTAGACTATATTCTTTGATGCCTGCCTTGCCTCTTCATTCTGGAAACCCTTAACAACCCTACTACTGATGAAGTTGCTTTGTTGTGTGATTAAAGATATGCATGAACTTTTTATCCTATTCCTCAAATATATTTTAGATGCCAATTATAGTTAAACTGACCTGCCTTTGTTGTTGTTCACTTACTCTTTTTGTACCTATAATTCTGATTCATCATGGAGGCCATTTTATCTGGAGATGTTTTTATACTTATATCTACTTGTTTCTAAGACATTGTGAAATCTATTTTTAGACTGTATTTCTTCCTTCTTTGCTGTGAATCCCTGCGTCAGGCATCTGAGCAGCTAGACAACATAAGAGCTTCTTTCTTTGGTTGATTTTTGCTTTGACATCAATAGGAACTCACATGTGTAAATGAAAACTCTTCCATGGAAAGAATCCTCTTTAGGACCCATCTGGGTCAGCCAGATAAGTCAGACAATGGTTTTATATTACTGAAGAAAATCCAACTATTTATTACTGCTAGGTACCTTGAGGAATGCATTAACAATGTTTAAAAACATTTCATGCCACCATATGAAAATATATCTCCCAATTTATAGCCCCTCATGTAGTAATTCTTGGTATGTATATATAGATTTTAAATATACATCATTACACAAGATCTGCAAAACAATGGTGTGGGTGGTATTATCATTGTCATTTCTAGGTAAACTGAGGCTTATCTATAAGATTATATTATTTGATCAAGACAGTTAAGAGCAGAGTCAGGGTTAAAATTTAAAATGTCCTGATTACAAACAGTAAAGGATGGATGATGTTGAAATTATTTTTAAAAGACCACAAAATGAACTGCTTCTGAAAGGCCACTCAATTAAATCAATATTTCATGCTTACATAATGTGAAATGATTAATTCACTTACTTATATATTTACATATGACATGGTTGGTATTTATTCAGCAAGGATTTATTATTTACCTAATGTATACCAGAAACTGATACACACAGAAGCAGATGTAGAGATGAATAAGAGAAGGTTTGTATATTATGCAGCAATACAGCACAGTGCTTAAAAAGCTGGCTCCTGAGTCACAAAAGGTTTTTTTTTCTTTTTTTATAACTAGAGGCAAACTAGACATTGGTCTATATCTATATCTATTTATTACCTCAAAATTAAAAAGTAATATTCACTTTTCTATCATCTTTTTGTATATATATTTTTGTGACATTTGTTCTTGTGTGTGACATAGAACATTAGTTATGTTACAAAATTAATATGAAAATAGAAGATGCAGAGCTATAACACTTTTACAAATAAGAGTGTATGATTTTCAAGTTTCCAAAAAGCGGTATATTATATAAATATAGATGGTCTATGACAGACAGGATATGCACACAGCAGCCAGAGGGCTCACAGTTCTATTAAAACGCTGAACTGTTCCTTATTAGAACCAAAATTTTATAGCAGGAGCTGTTCAGAATGATGATCCTACATGGCAAAAAAATATTAAAAGATATTAAATTCTATCCTATATATTCTAATTAAAATTAATGGCATGTATAATAAACATCTGAAATATCTTCTTTCAGTAGAACATTTTAAATTTTGGCTATTTAAAGTGGTAATTTATTGGAAAAAAATCACTTATCCAGAATAGTTTATATGATGAGGGCTCTTGTTAGACAAGATGTGTGTGTAATTATTTTTGTAAAGTATAATTGTTTCAAAGCTCAACAGGTTCAAGGATATTTTTTCTCCACAGATTATCTTATGAAGTACCTGTCTCATGTCTTTATATAAGAAACAGATCATTCAATATGCTCACTAAACAAAGATAAATGTCAAGCATATGAGAGCATTACATGTCAGAGATGTCTATTCAGCACTAAACCAATAGATAGAGATGTTTAAACTAATGAGTTTAAATCAAAAAGGGACAAAAATAACTCAAATTCAGTCAAAATGGACAATATCGTTCCTCTGCCCACTAAAACATTGTTTGCTGGAATCAAAATGGTTTCTGGTCCTTTAGTCCTTAAATATGTCAACAAGTGCCAACAATGTTACATGTTCTGTGACAGAAGAATGTAACAGAGTAGACTTGGGGGGAAAAGGGAAAGAGGTTAGTTTATAGGATAAGGAGGGATAAAAATGCTTTATGCAATAGGCAGTAAACTGACTCTTGAAAAAAAGATAGTGTCATCAGGCACAAATATTGGGTTGTTGGAAAAGTCATGATGCATTTTTGCAATGGAAAAGAGAAAAAATACATCATGGCTTTTCCAACAACCCAATAGATACAAGAAGGAAAAATTACCGATAGGCTTTTAATGGATGTTTAATGAAAGTTTCAAAGAAATCTTTGAATAAATAAGTGAATGAATGAGCGTATGCATTTGGGAATCATGTCAATATGTCAAGGACATAGAAAACACTCTGAAACATTAATAGATTGTCAATTCAGTATGACTAGAACACAAATTACACTGTAGGACATGGTGAAAATTAAAGATTGTGATATAGACAGGGGTGAATGATAGAACAGCTCTTCTAAATTAGAATTAACTCTAAAGGCAATGGGAATATTTTAAACCTTGAATACCATAGCTGCATTTTTTTTGTTGTTAGATCACAAAGACAGAAATGTAGGGAAGAAACAAATGAAAATAGTTTGAAATGCCATTTAAGCCATGAAATTGATAAAGATTTTTTTATAAGTGGATATGTCTAGTATTAGCACAGCCAACAATTATTTGGATTGAGGAGCATGGTGAAATTTTGGGAAAACTCCCGTGCAGATGGCAAAAAGATTGTCTAGTTCTCTAAAGTCATACAAAGTGACCTTGACATAACAGTAGAGAGGGTGAGGTATTGACTTGAGATGAGAGTTGGAAAATGAAAAGCAGAAGGCAGATTAATATGTTGATGGTATCAAAGCAAAAGTGTATGAGACAAAGTTAAACAGGCAAGGAATACTATGGAAGGCTATTGCAATAAGGAAGAAAGACCAGAGCTTGGTCTGAACTCACTTCCTCTGAGGCAAAGGGGATCTTAGGACATCTTTATTGCTAATTGGCTGTACCCCCCAAAAAAGTATACTACCTCATATTTTCATGACTAAAGATAGATTTTACAACTTGGAGCAACATACCCACTGAATATAGGATTTACCCTCCCACAGCCTGGGTGATAGGGTTACTATCTTTCTTAAGGATTCCATATCAAAGGGATGAATCCCAAGTCCTAGAGAAAAACATTTCTGGGTAGTCAAACAGGCAAGAGGCATTTAAAAACATTTACATTTCAGAGTGGCACAGGCAGAATTCACAATTACAGTTTTTCTCCTGTAAATGCTCTAAGAGAAGGAAGGTCAGGAACCTAAAGCCAGGAAGCTCTCACTCTAGTCAAGCTGAGAGGAATGCTAAGGTCCTCATAGTCAATGGGAAGAGAATAACTAAAAGGTTACACATGGAATCAAACCTAAGTGGTGGAAACAGGAAGCCATTAGAGAAGCGGAAGATTGGGAGTTAATGAGCACATCAAGAAATTGGGTGTTTTTATGAGGTGTCTAAGAACAAAGTATAGAGTGTGAAAGGCTGAGTGAGGTGAGGAGATGGTAGTAAATATTAATATATTTCTATATTGCAGTTTAACATTTTGGGTTGAGAATATTTTGGGATCGCCATGAATATGGGTTCCCGATATAATGTGTGGGTGAAAATATTAAAACCAAAGAAGAAAACTGAGGTTAGGTTGATCTATTATAATAGCACTAAGAAATTTTTCGTGTATTCTTTCTTTTAAACATATTGCATATAACTAGCTCTAATCCCCCATTCTGGAAAATGCTGCCAGATAACTTTTCTCAGTAAAATGGAACTCTGCTGCCTCCCCAACTCCCATTTACATGGGAGTTTTCCCAAAATTTCACCACACTCTTGCAAGCTCCACTTAAAGTACTGCTTGAAACATGGTGTAAACTAAATGCTTTGGATCGGCATGGTTTTGGAATATTTGTGACTGTGTTAATACAATTTTTGGTGTTCATTTTTTGCTGCTTATCTTTATTTCTATTCTTAGAGAAAGACTGTTAGGGCTTCCAACTCCTTCCTGGTACCTTTCATGCTCTTCTAATTGGCTGTTTCAATATAAGAAAGGAAATTGTCAGACTTGTTGAATTTTAAAGAGACTAGAAATGATTAATACTACTGCTGCTGGGAAGTTGAATGAGAGTTGAGGGGGCAGGAGAGTTACTTTTTACTGTAAATACCTCTGCATTATTGGAATTATTACAATAAATCTATAACTCCTTTAAATTTAAAAAGCCTATTAAAATTATATGTAAATTAACTGCTTTAAGTGAGCACCTGAGGGATTTCCCCTTAATGAAACTTAGTAAGTGCTAGTGTATGAGCTTATGGCTCCTTTTCTGATTGTCCGGAGGTCAACTTGGTGTCCTTTCCAGTTTATCAGTGCCTTCAGATATGTGAAGTCACCCAGTTTTTAAGTTTTGGACACACAGAGAATTTTGATATACACACATTTTCTAATTTCAAAAGACAATAATAGTGAAAACAATTCTGGGATCCAATAGTTTAATTATTTAGCAGTGAAGTGGTTAAAACGCTGCAGCTGAATTCAATGTTTTAGCATTATTTGCACTTGAAAAATGCTTTTTCTTGTCATCGCTAGGGAGTACTCTGCTCTTCTCATGTTATGCAGAACAAAATCTCAGTAAGAATAGGGAAAAACATCAATTATTAATTAGACATAAATTATTCCTAATCTACACACAATGCCTAATCCCTGGTTCACAGAAATGCAAATCGTGCTTCAAAAACAATATGTTAACAAGTCATTTGTCTGTAAAAGACAGGGGCCCAAGTTCAATATAAAATATAGAACAAATACTTCAAGCTCATTTCAAGAAATATGCTGATGGTAGGTTATCCAGAACAGCAAGGAAATGGAAAACCATGCAAACAAAATCCCCAGAAGGTGAATTTGCTTTTTGGTGCATAAAAATCAACTGGAGAGTACATAGTAGCTGTTTTTCAATTCTTCAAGAAAACTAAGAATTAACTGGAAAATTGTATTAACATATTATTTACCATAAATAGTAAAAACAGTAGATAAATAACAAAGACAGCATTGATGGCTTTGAGAGGCTGATTTTTCTTTACCCTAGGAGGAGCACTCAGAGCAGGACCTAATCAATCACAAAGGTAGCTGTAGGTTGTAACATGATAAGTAACTGTTCTCTGATAAAAACAAACTCCTCAACTGAAGGCAGTGTACAAAGTCATCTGACTCAAACCATGCAACACATGCACCTTCTCCACTTGGACTTAATTTCAACAGGCTTTGCAGGATTAGAAGTAAAATGCTCTTTAGGATTTAAGGGTCTTCCGTATGTCCAGGTCCATAGATCCTCCATAAACCCAGCATCAAAGTAATTGATTCAGGAAAGGTTTTACCACTACCCTTTCCTAGAACGATGGGCTTTTTTTACTAATCTAAAATATTTCAAATTTCAGTTCTTAAAATTCCTACAGTTGGTTGGAATGTATTATGATTATACTAGTAAAAGAAGGGATGGCAACTTTTTCAGTATTCTATCACTCACTTAGACTTATGCATCCTAGACAATGGCTTTAGGATATGTGTCTAGAGCAATGCACCATTTTCTAAAGTATTTTCTCTAAAAGTTGATCCTTATGAGATTCACCCTGGGGAAGAAAAAAAAAAAGACTCTGTAGTCTATAAATTTGGCCAACTACGCATCTGTAAGGCAGAGAGATGCTCCTTTTTGTTAATTTCTCTTATCTCTCCCTGTTCCTACAAAGATAAGAGTTTATTATTCTGATTGGACAGAACATTTATTTGAACCTATGTGATTACTGGGTGGGGTAAACGACACACCTGTAGCTTTTCACTCTTTAATACCTGTTTTAGAGCAGCTGAGCAGGTTCTTTGACCTTAGCCTTTTCTTTGGACCTACTCCTCTTGCTTTTCTTTCTCTTTCTGTGTCTTTTTCTTCCAGTACTTTTTGCCATGTAGTTTGGTGAATAGGTTGTCTCAGACCTACAACCTAGCTCTCTTGCTTTCCTCCTTTTCTTTTTCTTTCATACATTCATAATATATATATATATATATATATATATTTTTTTTTTTTTTTTTTTTTTTTGAGACTAGCATTAGGAAATATGTTAATATTAACTTCCAGCCTGGCTCAGCTGGCCATATTGGTCTCAGAATGACTAGAATTGCTTTGGTAAGTTTAGATAAATGAACAGAAATCATTTATGCCTGTGCATCTTACCAGCATATTTAAGAGACTTCAGGCACTCACACATTAATATTAAGATGGTACTCTGAGTTCCTATTTATTAGTGTCATTGCTTATTCTGTATACAGCTTTGTCTGGGGACCTCACAGAGAGAAAATGTGATTAGTATAAGGCAAGTTAGGACACTCTTGGGTCTCTTGGCCATAAACCTCCCTAATGCTATCAAAACCCACAATTACTTCTAATATATACTGTTTCCTGTTCAGAGAGTCCCAAAGTACTTGCATGTATTAAAAACCTAACAAGTTCTACAGAAAATAAAGCTCTTTAACTATGTAACCTGTGTTCTGAAAGTTATTTAAACATGAGGTTTTTTAAGAGATCTAAGATGGTGGAGTAGATAAAGATTGTACCTGCTTCTTCTGTGAACACATTAAAATTACAACTAAATCAGCCTGGAGAATTATCTGAAGTCTAGCTGAACAGAAGTTTTATAACTAAGGATATAAAGAAGAAACCACATTGAGACTGGTAGATGGGGAAAAGACTCGAAGAGGATACCCCACAACATTTATCTATAAATAACAGTGGGGATTCCCGACCATCCAGGTGGGGTGGAAGCCTGCAGGAAACCCAGGCCTCCTCTTAAAGGAACTGTGCACAGACTCACTCACAGACATACCATCGGTATCGGAGGCATATGAGGGGCAGACTGAGGTGCGTGGCTTTGGGGTTGCTGGAGAGCTGGAGTAGAGTAGGCATTTTCCTATGTGTAGTCCTCCCATGCAACCAAAGGGTGGGCACCATCTTTGTGTTGTGCCCACCCTCTCAGGCCAAATATGAATCTGCTTGGTCTGATGAGCAGCACTGCTCCACCCTGCTGACTCCATGGGATGCCAGCCTACCCAACTTCCCCTATGTCAGAGGCACTTTTCCTGCAAACAGCCAGCCCCACTAGCACTGCACTCTTTCTTGGAAAACTATCAGAGCCTGCAGGCCCCAGGTAGCAGTGACTGGCCTCAGTGTGCTCTGAGACTTTTGCTGAGTAGCTCCAGGCTCAATTCTGACACCAAACCAGAATCTACATTAATCTAGTGAAGGCAATTCATCCCACTCTTGTGACTCCCTTAAACCCAGTCTTATCCAACTCGAGTACCATGTGAGGCTTTATCAGTAGCTGAACCTTAATGGAGCTGGCAGGTGGCAGCAGGCCTCAAGGTGCCCTGGCTTTTTGCAGAGCTACCCCAGGCCCAGTACTGGTGGCAGCTGTCCTTGGTTTGCAGTGTGTCCTCTCCCACGTGCCTCCAACTTTAGCACAAAGAATGAACAACTATGGATTGCTTTGTAGTTCTTACCAGGCAGTCCCTGGCCAGTTACAAGTAGTGGGTGACCTGGGCCAGCACCAAAGCTCCTCCCAAGAGGTCCCAGAACCAACATGGAGGTCGACTTCAGATCACAGAAGAACACCACCCAATTAGCCACACAAGTGATGATACAAGCAAAGGGTGGTCTCAACAGGCACCAGATCCCAAAAGGGTGAATACCACTCAGTGGGGTAAGCCCCCTGGCCAACAGCCTATAGCTGTGGATATAGCGAAACCCCACAGCCCACCAGCCTGAGAGTCAATCACACCCAATGATGTGCCAATAGCAATCAAGGCTCAACTATAACAGGAGCTCACACACAGCCTACACAAGGAACACTCCTGGAGCCCCAAAACAGGTCACCAGGGAGTCAGTGACAGGGTCCCACAGGATACTTACTACATAAGGCCACTTGGCCAAGACTGGGAAACAGAAGAGTTCTACCAAACTCATCGAAACAAACACAGAGAGGCAGCCAAAATGAGGAAACAAAGAAATGTGTCCCAAATGAAAGAACAGGAGAAAACTCCACAAAAAACTTAAACAAAATGGAGGCAAGCAACCTACCAGAGCCTGTTTACCAAAAACATCACCTCTAGCATACTAAGTATTGGAGGCACTGCCTGCCCAGTGACACTAGTTCAACGGCCGCGGTATCCTGACCGTGCAAAGGTAGCATAATCACTTGTTCCCTAAATAGGGACTTGTATGAATGGCCACACGAGGGTTTTACTGTCTCTTACTTCCAATCAGTGAAATTGACCTTCCCGTGAAGAGGCGGGAATGCACAGAGTTCAAAACAATGGTTATGGGCCGACCGAGTGGCGCAGTGGTTAAGCGCTGGCCTGGGAAGCCAGCGGCCCTGGTTCGGTCCCACATATGAGGGCCAGTGACACTGCCCTAAAAAAAAAAAAAAAAAAAAAAGAATTCTATTAGTGTTAAGTTGAAATATACATATTTGGGCCGGCCGAGTGGCTCAGTTGTTTAAGAGCTCGCTCAAGAGTGTGAGCTGAGCTCTGAGCAACAGCTGTTCGAGGCTAGCCCGAGCTGAGTTGCCGTTGAGCTGCCAACAGGTGGCAGGATGGCTCAGCTAAAAAAAAAAAAAAAAAAAAAAAAAAATTTGCCATAACAAAGCCTTTTGGGCCGGCAGAGTGGCGCGGTGGTTAAGCGCTGGCCTGGGAAGCCAGCGGCCCTGGTTCGGGTCCCACATATGAGGGCCAGTGACACTGCCCTCAAAAAAAAACAAAAAAACAAAACAAAACAATGGTTATAAGGATATCAAGTAACTTGAAGAGAACTTCAACAAAGTGATAGCAAACATAAAAAGGGACATAGAAACCATAAAAAAAAAAGCAGACAGAAGTGAAGAATACAATAACTGAAATGAAGAATGCACTAGAAGGAATCACCAGCAGACTACACGAAGCAGAGGATTGAATCAGCAATTTAAAGCCAAGGTAGCAGAAAACACCTAATCAGAACAGCAAAAGGAAAAAGAATTTTTAAAAAAATGAGACTAGTTTAAGAGACCTCTGAGATAATATCAAGCATAACAACATTTGCGTCATAAGGGTATTAGAAGGAGAAAAAAGAAAGCAAGGGACTGAGAACCTCCTTGAAGAAATAATGACTGAAAACTTCCCCAACCAGATGAAGGAAATAGATATACAAGCCCAGGAAGTACAGAGTCCTAAACAAGATCAACCCAAACAGGCCCACACCAAGACACGTTATAATTAAAATGGCAAAGGTTAAAGACAAAGACAGAGTCCTAAAAGCAGCAAGAGAAAGGCAACTGGTAACTTATAAGAGAGCCCCCATAAGACTGTCAGCTGATTTCTCAACAAAAACTTTGTAGGCCAGAAGGAATTGGCATAAAAGATTCAAAGTGATAAAAAGCAAGGACCCACAGCCAAGATTACTCACTCTACCCAGCAAGGCTATCATTTAAAATCGAAGGACAGATAAAGAGTTTCACAAACAAGAAAAAGCTAAAGGAGTTCATCACCACCAAAACAGTAACATAAAAAATGTTAGAGGGACTTCTTTAAAATGAGGGAAAACAAATCAAAATTGTGAAGAGTAAAATGGCAATAGCTACATATCTATCAATAATTACTTTCATTGTAAATGGATTAAATGCCCCAATAAGAAAACATAGGAGGAATGAATGGATAAGAAAGCAAAACCCTTACATATGCTGCCTATAAGAGACTCACTTTGGATTGAAAGACACACACAGATGGAAAATAAATGGATGGAAAAGTTATTTTCTGAAACTGGAAACAAAATAAAACCAAAAAAAGTAGGGGTAGCAATAATCATACCAGACAAAATAGACATTAAAACAAAGACTATAACAAGAGACAAAGGGAGACCCAGTAATCCAATATCTGTGTATTTTTCCAAAGAAACCCAAACACTATTTTGAGGGGACATGTGCAGCCATATGTTCACTTCAGCATTGTTTACAATGACCAAATTATGGAGACAGCCTTGGTGTCCATTGATGGATGAATGGATAAAGAGGAGATAGTACATATATACAATGAAATATCACTCAGCCATGGAAAGGAATGGGTTCTCTCTATCTGCTGTGGCATGGGTGGACCTGGAGGGTACTGTGCTGAGTGGAGTATGTCAGACAAAGACAGACGCAATGTGATTTCACTTATATGTGGAATCTAAAGAACAAAACAAACAAAACAGAAACAAACTCATAGATACAGAAAACATTTGATGGTTGCCAGATTGGGGGGGGGGGCGGGGGTTGGGTTGTGAGTGAAAAAAAGGGGAAGGGATTAAGAAGTACAAATTGGTAGTTACAAAATAATCATGGGGATGTAAAGTACAGCATAGGGAATATAGTCAGCAATATGGTAATAACTATGTATTGTGTCAGATAGATGCTAGTCGGGGGATCACATCTTAAATCATATAAATGTTGAATCACTATGTTGTACATCTGAAATCAATACAAAATAATATTAAATGTCAACTGTAATTGAAAAATTAAAAAAGGTGGGTAACGGTGAAGAGAATAAGTGGTCTAAATAGCCAGGTATATAACAAATAAGTCATGGGAATGTAATATACAGCATAGGGAATATAGTCAACAATATTGTGAAAGCAGAGTACAGTATCAGATGGTGATCACTTCTTTGGATATATAAATATTGAATAAGTATGGTGTACCCCTGACACTAATATAATATTGTATGTTAGCTATATTTTTAATTAAAATCATACAAAAAATAAGGTATCATCTATATTGTTATGAATATCCCATGAAAAGGGTATCTCACAGGCATTATTCGGGAAATTCTGCTCTACAATAACATTGAGAATATAAACCATTGTCTATATAATAAGAAAAAAGTTATCTATTTGACCCCAACTGCCTGTGAAATTGCCCAATTCTCTACCTCATTCCACATCATAAATTTTCCTTAAACCAGAAACAAAAAATTATATTCAACCAAAATATTAATCAAATAGTTGATTTCCTTAATGATATGCATATGTTTATGTTTCACTTAGAACTTTTGTACATATGTATCTTAGGAATCATTATCAAGATTATTAGATTTTAAAGAAATCAAAATAACTGATATACCTTTCTTTTTTTTTATTTTTTTAAAGATTTTATTGGAGAATTGGGGGAGAGGAACAGCGTTGGGGAACCAGGGAAGGGGAACAGACAAGTTGCTGTCTTTTTGTTCTTCAGTCTAGTTGTGGAGGACATTGCTTCACTGGCCAATGTTGGTATCATCATTGTGCTCTTCTCAGGTGAGGCAGATTGGTCGCTGGCCTCTGGATAGCCACTCACAGTGGCTCTTGGCAGCTCACACCAGCTGCCAGCCACTCACGTTGGCTGCCGGCCACTTACTGTAGCCTATGGCAGCCCACTGCAGCAGGGGCTGCAGCTATGCCTTCCCCGGCACTCACAGCAGCCCAGTTCCAGGTGGAGCTGTTGTTCACCATCTTAGCTGTAGAGGGCAGTGTCACTGGCCTTCGTATGTGGGATCTGAACCAGAGCAGCTGGCATCCCAAGCCAGCTCTTATCCAACGTGCCACTTGGCTGGCCCCACCTTTATTTCTTATTAAGTATTTAATATTTAAATATTTAAAATCTTAAGCCACAGACAAAAATCTATAGAAAAATAACCAAAATGCCTCAACGTCAGTTCATGTTTAGGACACTTACACAAATTCTTAAGGAAATTTATTTTATGGACTGTTATTATGTCACAAAACTCTTTATTTCCCCCATTACTCCTGAGTCTTTCTGAAAGTCAGAATAAGCTCTGTTACTATAGGAATTATCTGAACTGAAATTAACCGAGAGTGATAATATATGAATACCACATTTCGTATAAAAGTTCAAGTTCCCTGTGCTGCCCCAGATCTCAACTTAGACGGCATTTTTCTCATTCACATTTCTCTAAGAAACATCTGTATCATAGTCATGTCATATCAATGAAATTCTAATGTTACTTTAGATACATTCAAGAATAACAGAATTGAATATAGCCTTCTTCCTGAGTATCTTTTTTTCTGAGATTATGAAAGTAATGTATTTAATATTAAGTGTTAGTTTATTTTTAAAATATCCAATGGGGGGCCGGCTGAGTGGCGCGGAGGTTAAGCGCTGGCCTGGGAAGCCAGCGGCCCCCGGTTCGGTCCCACATATGAGGGCCAGTGACACTGCCCTAAAAAAAAAAAAAAAAAAAAAAAAAAATGCTAAAAAAAAAAAAAAAAAAAAAAAATATCCAATGGGTCCTTTCATCACAGAGGAACCAAATAAATTAGATGATTTTAATTTAAAGAAAAATTTGCTTGTATAACTTTTATTAGCAAAATTGAAAAACAATGAAGGGATATCATGTCTACCAGGCAGTAGCATGCACAAAATCAAACTGACTCCTCTTTGGCTAGTAGCCAATACCTTCTTTTTTTGATGAATGGGAGATGAATGAAAGTTCCATAATACCAGATTGATCTAGATCTATCTAAAATAAGTGAGTCCCTAATTATGATGTACCTATTTGAGAAACTCAGGACCTCAAAACCCAAGAATGACATCTTTGTTCCCTACTTTTGTGCAAGTTGACCCAATCCCAAAAACAAGAAGATGACAGGAAACCTTTCTGGGACTTTGTGTTTTTGAGTTGCTTGGAAAAGTAGAAGTTTCTTCTTTCAGAAACCAGAGTCTAAGATGGCTCCTTTGAGTTGTATCAAGAACCACCATATTCAGATACTTCCAACAGAGGCCAGGTTTACAATCTGGGAACAGAATTCATAGTGGAGATTCCAGACTCTACTTGAATCAGTTAGTAATAAGAGTCTACTGGCCCCTTAGTGGAAATTTATAATTCCACTCCAAATTAGATTTTGGAGACATATTCTTGAGCCACTGATTCTCCCAATATCCTTTCAAAGAAAAAGAGTCCCTTGAACCAAACAAATTTCATAAAATACAATCTGTCACTCAAGAGTGAACATTAAATTTTTGCAAAGCTGAATGGCTAGAAAACATCAAAATCAATTGATGGATCAATTTCTCACACTCAAAAAAACATAGGCAAACACTTGATGTAGGAGTAGATAATAGACCTAAGTCTAAGCTCTCTCTGGCCTTACATCATATACTCAGCCTTACTTGTATGGATATGTGAGATACGTCGACTGTCTTTTATGTGGAAGGTCACATATTCAAAGTTTTCTGGAAGAAAACTTTTACCATTTTTCTTGACTTTTCCAAATATGAAAATCCTCTGTTTTAAATGGAATTGTCTTCCTCTGGTACCCATGACCTAGAAGATACTCACAAAGCATGGCTACAATAAGGGCCCCATTCCAGAGAAGCTGGCTCAGGTCCTGCCCTGCATATGAGCATGGCCCACTTCCACCTCTACTTCGCTTTAGGCTCATTTTCCAGGCTCTTTTCTCAGGCTTCCCATTAAACATTCCCAGTCTTCTCTATTCCAGATTATTCTTTCAAAGACCTATGACACTGATTTTCTTGGAGCCGTCATCTAGCCCTTGCTATATACTCAGTTGAATCACAAACTCACTTCCCATGTATGTCTTAAAGATTCCCCACTCTGGAAAAGAGACAGTTTGTATCCTTCCAAATACCCAGCTCAGGGCTTTCTACCCAGTACATGCTAAATAAATTGGATCTACTATGTCTGTACTTTGATCATCCTAGGATTTGTTTTTATCCTTAACACAAATGTTGTTAAAAAGCCTTTTCGATCAAAATTTGCTTTACCATACTAAATAGAATCTCCACATTAATGTATCTACTGTGCTTTTGGCCAACAATGTTTGGATATTCCCAAACACATGATAAAGTTTCTAAGCCTGTAAATGCATCTTTAAGCCAAACAGAACCTCCGACCTCAAGTTCAAAGAAAAGGACCTGCTACCTATGTCACTAAACAGCCCAGTCAGGCTCCTTTTCTCCCCTGCTCTGTCCAAGTTCCCCAGTGCAATTGCCAATGCAGTGATGAATGCAGAAATGGAAAGAACGCAATACAGCACATGATTGATTGCATGGTGAAGGGAAAAGCCTACACAAAATCCCAAACTGGGAACTTATTTTATATCATTCCCTATTGCTGCTCAGTTGTGAATGCTGCTATGATTCATTTTCAACATTTTAAAATCACTTGGTATTTGTAACACGCTCTGAACCAGATATAAATTGATTGTTCAACCCTACCTTTTTTTTTTTCAATTGAAATTTTTTTTTCTATACTAACATTTAGCAACACAGTTAATATTGCTTACACACAAGTATAACTTTTATTTCTGCTCAGGGGAGAGAAAAGACAGTTTCACCTCAAGAAGATTACATAACATAAGACAGCATTGTGTGGTTTCTGTGAAGTAATCACTTTTTTTTTTTTTAATAAAAGTTTATTGAGGTGACAATGGTTAGTAAAGTTACATAGGTTTCAGGTGTGCAATTCTGTCATACATTGTTTATCTATCACATTGTGTGTTCACCACCCACAGTCACTTCTCCTTCCATCACCATATATTGGATCCCGTTTACCTTCATCACTTTTCTTTATGTGTTAGAGAGCATGCCTCACTGGAAATGTAATATAACTAAATATGTTTTGGGAATTGAATTATCCTAGCATATTTTTACATGAATATATAGGTACTAAAGCATATCACATAGTTTAGAAGTGCAAGTTTTGGTCACACCAGGAGATGAGCTATAACACTGAACGGAGTTGACCATTATTTCAGCAAGTATGACTTGATATGTGATGTTTCATATATACATATATATGTATTTTAGAAGCATCCTTAAAGAGGAAACTAGCATTCCATGTAAGACAGTCAATAACAAAAACAAACAAAAGATTGCTTATTCAAGCATCATAGATGTTTATCATAGTCCACAAAGACAACATATGAACTTCTGTTTCCTAACCAAAGGGCTAAATATTTAGTGGTTTTGGTTTCAGCTAATTGTTTCACATGAAATAAACTGGTTGCTTGTTCCACATATGTTCCAAACACGCAAGTCTTAATCAGCAGTTTAGGATTCAAAGGTCAACCTCGTAAAATCAGCCCCTTCGACATTTTTGCTATCCAAAATTTTAAAAGACAGCTTGCGGCCTTGCCTAAGTATTTCCTCTAGGTAGCAGCCCATTAATGCAGGAACAGATTGCTTATTCCACTGGTAGCTGCTAGGAATCAAGCAATTTGTAAAAGGATTTCTCCATAGATTAGCTTTTTTCAAGCACAAATTCTGTAGGTGATGAATTGGGACAGTTGGGCTTCTAAAGTCTTGGAACAAGCATTCCGTTATCCAACTTCAGCCATTAGATATTTTTATCCCAATGTGACACTGAATTCTTCACCTTCAATATCTAGATGTATTTTGAACCTAAGGTGTGTTTACCTGCAGTTATAACTTATTTAGCAAAAAGCATACTATCTCAATCTCCACACAGGTTCTCACAAAGCTAAAAATGATCTAATCAACACTATGGACAGTATAGTAGTATTCTTTGGCATTTCTTAACTGAAATGAGTGAGTGCCTTTGATATCTGCTATTTACAAAAGCCAAGTTTCACTAAGGGCAGACTATATTGATGGCAGAATCTGTAAGTTGACATATACTTTCAAATAAGAAAAGAGTGTCTAAGACATTCATCCTGATTTTAATCCTATCTCTGCCCCCTTACTACATATGTATTCTGGGTAAGTCATTTAAACTATCAGAGCCCAAGTTATCTAATCTATTAAAATAGGGAAGTTAATACCTATTTTGTTAGACTTAAATGAGATAATGTGTAAATTATATAACATATCTTCTAAATATAAGTCAATATATGGAGTATTATTAGTTTAACGGTAAAGATCCTGAATCTTCCAACATTCTACGGTCCTTTAAATGGTTACAACCACATTACTTTGCTATGGGTGGAAGTCCCAGTGCCCACTTTTCCACTGGGGTTGTAGAGGGAGTAGGGTTTGGTTTATGACCTCCTGTAATCTCTCACTCTGTATTCTTCTGAAAGCTTATTTTAATTATTCTTCATAGCTTTTCTCAAGTTCTGAGAAGTTTTTCTTTCCACCCCATTTTACACCATACATGAAAAAAATTTTCTCCATGTGTTTCCCATAAATCATCATCTACCAGTAACACAGACTGTTCTCAGTAGTATCTTCACTGCATATCTGTGAATAATGAAAAGTAGCTCTAGTATAAAGAAAAACACAACTCTAAAATGAATGCCGGACATAACTGCTTCTAGAAGTCAGAATAGGAAATTTCTTATTTGTTTTGTGACTTCAATATGAACTGGCCTGCTGCCCTGTTGGTGGGGTTCTCTCTCTCTCTTTCTCTAGCCACTTCTTCTTTTCTCCGGGCTTTCCAAACCTATTCCTTCTCAAATTGCCGTGAAACTATTCTAAGATTCCTGTCCTTCAGTGCAAAAAAAAAGGCTTTTTAAAAAAAATTATTCATCCATATGGACACATCAAATATCCATGTACTCCTCCATATTCCTTAGCCTCCTTTGTATTTGTATTGAGGTCATATGACTACTTCTGTTCAACTGGTTGTGAGCTGAAGTGATGAGTTTCACTTTAGGACAAAGGATTTAAGGGCTAGTGTAGCTCCTCTATTTCTATGTTCCCCTACCAAGCTGACATTGAGGCCTTGTGTTCCAGATGCAGATCACAAAATATAGAATGGCAATTGAATATGTATTAGACCTTATGTATTAGAAATAAACAATGTATTAAACCACTTAGATTTAGACTGATCTTCTTGCTAATATTATCCTCTCCTGAGATTAGCCCTTTGTAAAAGATCACCATATTCGCATAAAGGAATGCCATTTAGTTGAGCTTTTAAAAAAACAAAACTCTTTAAGAGAAATTATCCTACAGCAGCAAATTCAAACTGCTTGAATTGCCATCATCTTTTAAAATATCTTTATGGTTATTAACAAAGGATTATTAATAATAATCATACTCATCATCTCATTAAGTTCCAGAAAGAAGTTTCTTTGAACATTAATAATATTGCTGTTATTTTCTACCCTTCTGAATATGTTATTTAGACAAATTCAAGTAAGATAAAAAATGATCAACCAATACTTTTGTGATATTGATAGCAACAAAACTCTAAATTGTGATTTCAGGAATTTCCGTATGTTTGAAGTAGCTTAGCAGACATAGCTTCCAGAAAGATATACATCCCAGGTGATACTATTTTATCCTTTACAATTTTAAAAAACTTTCATCCAAAAAGACCCATGAAGATAGACCTGGATAAAGAAATTATGAATTTAAAAGTAGGACTCAAAGAGGCAAACAAATTTTAACAATTATTATTTCCAAGAACCTAAATAAAAGAGGGTCAAATATTATTTCTTACAGGTACAGATGCCACCATCTGCTGGCTTGATGAAATGGGTGGCCCTGACATCATAGCAAGGAACTGTGACTCTTTGCAGAACATAAAAGCAGCTTCGGTCAAACAGCCAGCAAAAAGCTAGGACATTCAGTCACACAACTGCAAAAATTGAATTCCAACATGAATGAGCTCTGGGTTCGGAAGTATATTCTTCTCCAGTTCAGTCTCCAGATGAAAATACAGCTTGAATATCACTTTCATTGCAGCCCTGTGAGACCCTGAGCAAAGGACCAAGCCAAGCCAAGCCATCCTCACAACCCTGACCTGCAGTAATGCATATTGTTTTAAGCTGCGAGGTTTATGATAATTTATTATGTAGAAATGGAAAACCAATACATCTCACTGTTTTTTTTTGTTGGTTTTTTTTTGTTGTTTTCAGATTTCATCTTTTTAATTCGCTCCATGAAGAACATCCTAAACGCTACGAGACACAACAGAATAGTTTTTCTTCCAGTATTAAAAAAAAATGGACATTCACAAATATTTTTAAGAAACTTCTATATAATCAGTGTGGTGATCCTCAGTAAAAAAATCTCTAAATAATCACGTTGGTTTCTTGTAGTTACATTTGGAAATTGCTTCCTAACCATGATAAACATTTTATATGGGTTTTTAATGCCCCTAGATACACATTAATTTCTGAAAATAAAAATCAGTCTGGCCATTTTTTTGCCGGAACCAATCCTGAGAGCCCAAAACTAAAAAATTGGTCAAAAGAAATATCCAAACTCTATAAATGTTCCAGAATTTGTCTTTGAATGGGAGAAAACTTTTTAAAACATACGGAGCTTTCTAAAAGGTCTTTTAACAAGCTACCTTGGGAGCTCAATTCAAAAATAGAAGTCAATATACTAAAACAGATGTTTCAGTGCAGCTCCAAAAATCTTTATAAATACAGCCATTTGGAAGGATGATCCTGGATCAGAAGTTTTATTCCTTGTGTATCTACATTAGGTGTGCATGCCTCATCTCAGTTGTCATAATTGTCTCTGTAATTTCCTCCTGAGTAGCGGTCATAACCACCCTGGCTTCTGCCGCCATAGTCTCTGGACCTTCCATATCCATATCCATATCCTCCAGGCCGATTGTCATACCTGCCACTCCCATAGCCCTGGTCCCCTCCACCTCTAGAGTAACTGCGGCCACACCCATGGGCCCTAAAAGCACCCCCTCTGGTTCCCTGGGCCGATTTGCCTGCATGGTCCACACGGATCTGGCGACCATCCAGAGACTCTCCATTCATGGCTCTCATGGCATCTGAAGCATGTTCTGGATTAGTGAAAGTGATGAAGCCAAAACCCCGGGATCGCTGAGTCTCCCGGTCCTTGACAACGACCACCTCAGAAATAGGGCCGAAGCTGCTGAAGTGATCTTCCAGAGCCTGTTCATCAGTGTTGAAGTTGAGCCCTCCAACGAAAAGCTTCCCTTCTTCAGAAGACATGGCAGTAAATTGAAGTCCTGGAAATTAAGTAAAAGGATCGAAGGCACAGCTACCACCAAGGAGCAGAGAAACTGAGCCATCTCACTGTTTTTGAAAACTTACAATGACTAACTCAGTAGTAATGAGCACCCTACCATCCAGACTGCAGACTCTTAATTTTTTAGATCTACATTTTAAAAAATGTAAATGAGATGAGCCAAGAAATGGAAGGTATCAAAAGAACCAAGTAGAATTAAGAGAGATGAAAAATATAAATTCTAAAATGAAAAATTCAACAAATGGGCTTAATGGCAGATTAGACACTACAGAAGATCAAAGAAACTTAAACATACAATAGAATTTATCCACCTGAAGCAGAGGAAAATAAAAGACTGAAAAAAGTGAACACAGCCTTGGTTATACTCGTATGTGGGCTAATATCAAATGATCTAATATACATGTAATTGGAATCAACAGAACAAAAGCAGAATCAAAACTTTAAGAAATGACTGAAATTTTTTTTCCCAAATTTGAAGGAAATAATAAACCCACAGATGTGAAAAGCACATCCAGCTTTAAAAAGGATAAACCCAGGACTTCCGGTAAAATGGCGGAATAGACAGACGCTGTGCTAACTGCCTCCCAGGATCACACCAAAATTACAAACAAATTATACAGCATTCAACCCTGGAGGTCCCTGGAACACTAGATGAACAGAACCACTAAACGAAGAACTTAAAGAGGAGGCCATGTCGGGTCTGGTAGGAGGAGTGGAGATGAGAGAGGGCGAACCCCGTGAGGGAAGCCCCAGCTGTGGGGAGGCTTCTCCGGTTGGGGGAGAGACCCTCTGGCCACACACCAAGCTCACCAGCCCAGAGTTCTTTTGCCGGGAAAAGAAGTTTTAATATAGCCGGCAGTAAATTAGTGAGGACTCTCTTTGCTCAGCTCGGTGAGGCTAAGAGTGGCTAGAGAATCAGTGGGGCCGGAGCACAGGCTTGCTCGCTGGTGAACACTTATCTGGTTCCTGGTGGAGGGAGTAGCTGTGTGAGCCGGACCCAGGGGCCTGTGGGGACGGACTGGACTGAGCACCTTTGGTGCAAGGACTGGAGGTTTTGGGACTATTGTTCCCCTGGTGCAAGTGGTGTAAGGAGAGAGCCATTTTGTCACGGTTGGGCCCTCCCACAGAGGATCAGGTCCAGGGCCTCAATGGTCTGGTGGAATTGGCGCAGAAGTGCGTGTGTGCATGTGCATGCTTGCATGCGTCCTTGGATCCAGGGAAACATTGGGCGGGTGCCCTCCGACTCCAACAGGCTGCTCACTGAGACCTGGGAGTGTGCGAGCTGCCTTGGATCCCCATCCTCTGAACGGCTTGTGCTGCATTGCCAGGGAAACGCCTGGTGGGCGCGCTCTGTCTCCAACAGGCTGCTCACTGAGATGCTGGGGAGTGCGCAAGCCGCCTCGTGTCCTGGCTTTTGACACTGTGCTTGCAAAGTTGCCAGGCTGGTGATTGGTTGTCAGGCTGCTCCGCTGGGAGTGTTGGGCTGTGAGCTGTGTGCGTGCGTGATCCAGCCAAGGCTCTCCTCGTGATCTATCTAATACATCAAAGCAATCCCAGAGCGACAGCCAAAATGGGGAAACAAAGAGACACATCACAAGTAAAAGATCAGAAGAAACCTCTAGAAATGGAACCAAATGAAATAGAGGGATCCAACCTTTCAGAGACAGAGTTTAGAACACTGATGATAAGAATGTTTGACAAACAGTAACAATATAAGGAAGGATAGAGAAATCATAAAAAACAACCAGTTAGAACTAAAGAATACAATAACTGAAATGAAGAACACACTCGAAGGAATCACCAGTAGAGTAGATGAAGCAAAGGAACAGATCAGCAATCTGGAAGACAAAATAGCAGAAATCACCCAGTTGGTACAACAAAAAGACGAAAGAATAAAAACCAATGAAAATAGTTTAAGAGCTCTATGGGACAAGATGCACCTCAACCACCTTCACATCATAGGAATACCAGAAGAGAAGAAGCAAGGGGTCGAAAATGTATTTGAAAAAATAAAGATGGAAAACTTCCCTACCCTGGTGAAGGAAATCAACATACATGTCCAGAAAGTGCAGAGGGTTCCAAACAAGCTGAACCCAAACAGGTCCACACCAAGACACATCATAGTTAAAATGGCAAAGGTTAAAGACAGAGACAGAATCCTAGAGGCTGCAAGAGAAAGACAGCAGGTTACATACAAAGGAACTCCTGTTAGACTAACGCTGACTTGTCTACAGAAACTCTGCAGGCCAGAAGGGAGTGGCAGGAGATATTCAAAGTGACACAAAATAAAGGCCTACAACCAAGATTGCTCTACCCAGCATGGCTATCACTTAAAATTGAAGAAGAAATAAAGAGCTTCTCAGAAAAGAATAAGCTTAAGGAATTCATTACCACCAAGCCAGCACTGCAAGAAATGTTAAAAGGGCTTTTTTAAACAAAAGAAAGGGGTAAACAAGCTAACCCAGGAAGACCAGGAATACAAATAACAAAATGGCAATACATATGCACCTATCAATAATCATTTTAAATGTGAATGGGCTAAATGCTCCAATCAAGGGACAGAGAGTGGCTGAGTGCATAAGAAAATAGGACACGTGTATATGCTGTTTACAGATGGAATAAGATATTTCATGCAAATGGAATTGAGGAAAAAAAGAAAAAGCTGGAGTACCAATACTTATTTTGGACAAAACAGACTTTAAAATGACTACAATAAAAGACAAAGAAGGGCACTATAACCCTAATAAACATCTGTGCACCCAACATAGGGACTCCTAATTACATATAACCGATTTTGACAGACATAAGGAGAGAGATCAACAGTAACACTATCATAGTAGGGGACTTCAATGCCCCATTGTCACCAATGGACAGATCCTTTAGACAGAAAATCAACACAGAAAGAGGGGCCTTAAATGACACTTTAGATCAGCTGGAGTTCATTGATATTTTTAGAGCATTTCACCCTGAAAAAACAGAATATACATTCTTCTCAAGTACACATGGGACATTTTCCAAGATAGACCATGTTAGGCCACAAAACAAGTCTCAGTAAATTTAAGAAGACTGAAGTCATATCGAGCAGGTATAAAGGAAAAACTGATAGTTGCTGGCTGGGAGGGAATGGGGATGAGGGAGAGGGGGAAGGTTTTGGACAGCGCAGGTGGGTGACTACAATGTTGCTGCAGGGATATGGGGGCAGTTCTGGGAATGTAATTGACAATGTTGTGAAGAGACTATTACGTTAAGTGAAATAAGTCAGTCGGAGAAAGACAAGTACCATATGATCTCACTTATATGTGGAATCTGAAAAACTGAATGAACGATCAAAGTAAACAGACTCATAGATACAGAGGAAAAACTGAGGGTTGCTAGTTGGGAGAGGGGTGGGGATAAGGGGAAAGGGGAAGGGATTAGACAGCATAAATAGACAACTACAATATTGCCACAGGGATGTGAAACACAGTTCGGGGAATATAATAATGTTGTAAAAATTTTGGACGGAGTAGAGGCTTGATCACTGCACTGTACACCTGAAGCTGATGTATAATATTGTATGCCAACTGTAACTGAATATATAGATAGTCATGGGATGTGGAATATACTATGGAAAGGAGTCAAAGGAATTGTAATAGATATGTATGATATGGGGGGGAGTGGGGTGGCGAACTGGGGGAGGGGTGTTGTCACTTTGGGGCGTAAAGAGTATCACTATTGCATTGTGTTGTACACCGGAAACTAATTTTAAAAAATTGGAAAAAAAAAGGATAAACCCAAAGAATACAACAACAATTAGAATATTAACAAATTGTTGAAAATGAGTGAAAATGAGAAATTCTTAAAAATAGGCAAAGAAATGATACATTAAACAGAGGAGCAAAGGTGACACTAGTGAATATTTCTTTTCTGAAATCATACAAGCTAAAAAAACATGGAATAACGTTTTTTATGTGTTAAAAGAAAACCAATGCAACATAAATTTTTTTATCCATTGAACATATTCTTCTAAAATGGAGACAAAAAAATACTTTTGGGGACCAAAAGAAGCTTACAGAATTCATAACTATCAAAGCTACATTACAATAAATTGTAATGGAAGTTGTTCAAAGAGAAAGGAAAAAAATGCAAGATTGACAACTGTATCCACGCAAAGGAATTAAAATTAATGGAAAGTGTAATGTGAAATATGTATTGCAGAAGCTGCTAAAGTTGTGATAATCATTATGAAAGAATAGAAAACTAAAATATCTTGCTATTTGAAAAATATTTTACTAACAACACAGTAGCAATGAGCATCCCAGCATCCAGACAGCAAACTTTTAAATTCTCACTAAAACAAACTAGTGTTCCTTAGAAAAATTATTGATTATAATTTTGGGACAGACAAACTTATGTACGTATGTATGACTATAACTATTTTCCTTATTTTAGACTTCCTTTAAAGACAATTAACAGTTTATATTAACAATGTATCATTATGCGGGTTATAATATATGTAGTCATAAAATGTCTGACAACAAAAACACAAAAGGGAAAACAGGAGAAATTGAAGTGTAGAGTTATAAAGGGCCTTACATGTAAAGTGGCATATTGCATTTGAAAGTGGACCATTATAAATTAAAGGCGCATATTGTAAGTCCTGGAGCAGTAATTAAAAGAATAAAATGAAGGGCCAGCCAAGTGGCACGGTTGTTAAGCGCTGGCTTGGGAAGCCAGCGGCCCCGGTTCGGTCCCACATATGAGGGCCAGTGACACTGCCCTCAAAAAAAAAAAAAAAGAATAAAATGAAGAGATAAGTGGAATTATTTTTTAAAATACACAGGTCTAAAAAAGAGAAAATAGTCACGAAGAAGAGATGGTCAGAGAATACCACAAAGAGGGGAGTGGATTTAAATTCAACCATATCAATAACTGCATTAAATGCAAATTTTCTAAATACATCAACTAAGAAGTAAAAAGTATCAAACTAAATACAAACAAGGCCCAAGTGTAAATTCTCTATGAACAACCACTATAACCTGATGGTAGTTTGCTGAAAATTAAAGAATGGGAAAAAATATATCATGCAAACAATAAAGATAACAAAAGCTGGAATAGCACTATAAATATGAGGTGAAATGTATATTAGAAAAAGAATAAAAGATAAATATGCCAAGCCCTCAAGATGTTCTCTGGCCAAAGGAGAATTAAATTAGAAATATATTATAGAAAGATTTATGGATAATCCCCAAATATTTGGAAATTAAACAAAAATTTCTAAGTAGTCTATGGGTTAAAGAAAAAAAATCAAAGGGAAATTAGAAAATATTTTGAACCAAATAAAAATGAAAATCAATGTGTTAAAGTTTATAAGACAAAACTAAAATAGCACTTAGAAGGAAATTTATAGCTTTAAATACTTATATTAGGGAAAAAAATTCAAATCAGTTATCAAAGTTTTACCATAAGAAGCTAGAACTACAGAAGAAAATTAAGCTAAAATTAAAAATTAAAAAATATTAAAGACAAGAACAGAAACAAAGTAGAAAATAATAATTTATCATGACAGAAAGCAGATTGGTGGTTTCCTGAAGTGAGAGTTGAGTCAAGGATAAATTAAGAACAATAGGAAATTTTGGGGATAAAGAAAATATTCTATATCTTGATTTTGGTAGTGGTTAAACAAGTGCATATATTTGTTAAAAATCATTTAACTGTACATATAATATAGGTGGGTGTTATTTTATGTAAGCTATAACTTAAACTTTATTTTTTTTAATTCTTAAATATTTTAGGAAGTTGAATGACTGAATATTTGAATATCAAGGAATTGTTATGATTTGGGCTGACCGTATGGCACATTGGTTAAGAGTTGGCTTGGGAGCGCCAGCTCTGAGCAGCAGGGCCACAGTTCATATCCCACATGAGGGCCAATGACACTGCGTCTTCTACAGCTAAGATGGTGAACAACAGCTCAACCTGGAGCTGGGCTGCCATGAGTCACTGGTGTCGGCATGGGCTGCAGCAGAGCTACAGTGGGCTGCCGTAAGCTACCATGAGTGGCTGGCAGCCAGTGTGAGCGGCCCGTAGCTGGCATGATCTGCTGTGAGCTTCAGTGAGCATCTGTCCAATGGCCGGCGAGCGACTGCCTCACCTGGGAAGAGCACAATGATAATACCAACATGGGCCAGTGAAACGACGTCCTCCACAACTAGACTGAAGAATAAAAGGACAGCAACTTGTCTGTTCTCCTCCCCCAATTCCCCAATAAAATCTTTAAAAAGGAAGTTGTTATGATTTATGTAAGATAAGATTTGATTATTTTTTAAATAAAGAGTCCATATCTAGCAGAAATACACACTGACATATTTGTGAAGGAAGTAACAGAACCTCTGAGATTTGCTTCATGAGACTGTTAGTAATGGGGAAGTATTTGGGTGTAGAGATAAAATATGATTTGTCATGAGTCGATACTTGTTTTAGGTAAGTGATGGCTATATAAGGTTTCCTAATACTATTCTGCTTATTTTTGAATTTGAGATGCTCCACAACAAAATGTTTAAAAGCATGTGTCTTTGATACATGTTAAATCTAGCACGTTAAACAAAATTGAGGCATTTTGGTAGCGTTCTTTATGAAATAATTAAAGTCTCTTTTTCAGTATATTTCTCTAACTAACTTGTTCAACCATCACGTCAACAATTCTAGTGCTTTATCTGTATCCCCATTAATAATAATCCATAGTCCCAATACTTTGGGTTTTTTTCTCCTTCTGAATAACTTTTTTTGAGTCAGAATCTTGTAGAATAGTTAATGGTTAGTCATACCTAGTATACTAAATTCTGGCTCAACAATTTTCTGACTATATGAGCCTTGAGAAGGGCACTTGACTTTTCTGAGTCTGAGATTTTTCATCTATAAAAAGGGCCAGTACTAGCCCCACCACATTTTTGTAAGGAATAAATAAGATAATCTGGCATCGTATTTAATATTAAGCATTAGCTACTGTAATTGTGTTATGATGGCACCTTGTAACACTACTTGAAATTATTTAAATCTATAAAACAAATAGACTCAGGGTAGATCTCTCATTTTGCTTCCAAGCCTAGACTGTTGTCATAATTTAACCTTATTTTAATTAAACTTTGCTTTACCATAGATAACAGTTATGCCAAGGACAGCACCCCACTTCTAACCATTTTCCAATTAACATCAACATTGGCAATATATCAATTATAGGCTCTGAGGTACACTGAAATTTGAAAATTTATTTGGAATACCCCATTCTCCCTTTAATCGGCCCCCAAATAATTGTACTATTTTCCCAGCTGTTTCAGAACATGTTCTTGTTTAGCTCCCGTACCATTCTTGGGATAGACAAGCACAAAGTCAGACCAATGACAATTGGAACTCCATGACTATTCCACTGAAAGTCAATTGAATTTCAATTTCCGTCAATGGAGAAAGCCAGGAGGAACCAATTATTGTTGCTTTTACATTGTGCAATTTTACCTCAGGCACCACTTAGAATCCAAATGAAAACATTTCAATTCCTGCTTATTACCTTCTTCCTGATAAAACACTACTTTTCCCTGGCTCCTGAAAATAGTGCTATATCAAGGGAAGTCTCTATTAAATACATTTTACCATCTTGGCCAGATTAACAACTATTAAAAGAAAAAAAGATAGACAGGGACCAATATTCCAACATATAATGCAATTTGCTGTTTATTTTGGCAGCCATTTTATGTGGTGTCGCTCTTATTTCCACTCATCACAATTTACTTGAGAATGAAGTCAGTACAACTCACTTTCTGTTTGGGACATCAATTCCCTATCTGGAAGGAATCTCATCTCCATGCTGAGTTAGCTTGCATCTGCCACAACCACAGGATTTCTGGGAGGCTATTGGCACAGCGCACACATTTCCACTGTGAAGCTTGGCTCTGGGAGGGAATGAAAATGCTGTTCCCCTAGCAGGCATTCAGGGCCACAAACTGTGAAAGCCAGAGCCACCTAACAAGCTGTGAAAATTTCAGCCACCTGAGGATCTGTGAAAGACAAAGATGGTACTAGCTGAGGAGATGAGAGCAGGCAGGAATCTCCAGAGGAGCTGCGAATATCCTAGGCCCTCATGTCAACCAAGCAACCATGCACTTTTTAACTGAGTAACAAAGTCAGCAGGGAGGGAAAAACATAGAAGAGAAAAGAAAATTGTGTTAAAAAAATGACTGTACAATGGGTAGGCTATTAACCATTATGCTGTGGATCTGCTGTATACAAAGAACACAAATTACATAAGGTAAATAAAAAGAAACTTAAGCATCAAACATATCCAAGACCTACTAATTGAGTCAATTTCCAAGCCAGACTCTTGATTCTGCAGCTCAGCATGTGAAGAATCTATAAAAACACCCCAAAACTCTAGGGTAGCCCAGACTGCAAGTAAATGTGCTATTTTTTTTTTTCCCAGTCCCCTCTCGCATTAGAGCAGTAACCAGGAGTTTTTATGGGTCATTACTTCTCCTTATGTTCTGCAAAATAGGCTCCATTCTGCCCTGGACACATCTGGCATGCTGCCTTTCCCCCCTAAGCCCTCTGAATACTCTTGTTTCTTTTGTCCCAGTTGGACCTGAGATTGTCACGCAGATACAACTTCATCACTACATCACTTTTCATGCTAGTGTGATCCTCGTCGCAGTTTTTAAGAATTTAAAGGGCAATATCAATTACCCTTTCAAAGCTGTTTCACATCACTGGAGAAGCTCTCAAAATTAGATTTCAGTTTGTATTGTCAACTTATCTTGGGATTATGTCAGGTTTTGGAAGCTGGATTTTAGCCAAGGTCTGATGGGACACAAAGAATAACTTTGAACTTTGTTCTGTGGATTGGCACTGCTCAAGACACCAAGGGCACGGTGTGACTAATTTTCCCAAATATGTCTCTTGAGATTTTTTTCCCATTATTTTTGTCATCTATAACAGACACTGGTAGATAAAGTCATCAGGAAGTTGGAATCTTGTAGAAATGCTTTTGGAAATTTAAAAAGGCTTTTATCATAGGGTAGGAAGACACAGAATTTTGTCCTTGTGATTCTTTCCCTTAAGTTATGAAGGAGGTTATGAAAATAAGAATTAAATGTTGAATGAGACTACATTCTTATTACAAAGGATAAATTTTTACAAAGCATAAAACCATGACCTTTATGCAACTACAAAATGCGAATATGTCAAAAATTTTAACTCAATGAGGGATACAGTAAGATGTTACGCCCAGTTTGAAGGAGGGTTCAGAAAACCACACATATATAGGCAACCAGGAAGGGTAAATGAATGTACAAATAGATGATGAAAAACTAAGTAATTATACATGTTAAATACAATTTATTTGCATTGCTATGGACAAGAACCTGCATGAGTACTAATTTTCTACACCTTGCAGTTGTAAAATGAAAGAAAGAGACCTTGGAAGGATGCCCTAGACAATGCCTAGTTTTCTACAACAGGACACTCAGTATCTTTTTGGTTCTATCCTTTTTCACAAATTTTCCTGTCAATCTAAACAAAATGTTGAAAAGGGAGAAAGAAGATTTATTCATATCTTGTTTAGAATTGCTACTTAAGAAAATCCAGGACTGCTTTGCATACATCTACACCTACTGTTAAATTCTCCTGTTGCTTATTTTGCACCAATTCCAAATATTGATCTATAGCAGGGGTCAGCAAACTGCAGCTCATGAGCCACATGCGGCTCTTTGGGTACATACATGTGGCTCTGAAGTAAAATTGAAAATGAAAATAACTCTATCATAGTTTCATTTATAAAATATTTAAAGGGTATTATTCACATAATGGTAATTTAATTTACCTTTTGGCTTTCGAATAATTTTTAAGTTGTTGTGAGGGATAGGATTGGCTCTTCTGTCTCAAAAGTTTGCTGACCCCTCATCTATAAGAAAGTTATACATATACCTGTATAGCATGGTGCATTAATTTCCTAGGAGGCCACAACAAATGACCACAAATAAAGTGGCTTGAAACAACCAAAACTTAGTCTCTCACAGGCTAGAGACTAGAAATCTGAAATGAATTCATCAGTCAGCAGGGATGGTTCCTTCGGGGGGTTCAAGGAAGAATCTGTCCTATGCCTGTCTCCCAGCTCCTGATGGAGTGGTTGCCTGTAATCCTTGGCATTTAGTCCTTGGTTTGTAGATGCATCACTTCAATTTATACCTCCATTGTCACATGATGTTTTCCTGAGTGTGTCTTTATCCAAATATCCTTCTTCTTCATGTTGAATTCAGGGCCTCCTAAATGTCTAGGATGACTTCATCTTCATTTAATTACATCTGCAAACATTCTATTTCCAAATTAGGTCATATTCACAGGTACTGGGTAGACATGAATTTGGGGGGAACACCATTCAACTCAGTAGACAAGGAGATTTCATACATAGAAGATGTGAAGGGATTATGATTATCAAGTGATTTCCAGTGAACCCTGAAAAGGCAGATCGTTTTTGAAGGTAACAGGCTTAAACCAGAACTACTTTAATTTAAACTACAATTAAAGAGTAATTCTTGCTTATAATCAGGTCTGGATCATCTCCAGAAAGCAACCAAGCAAGTTTATGTGATACCAGGCTTCTGGGCCAAGGTTCCAAAGGCAGCAGTCCACTCACACACTCCAGAATTTAGGACCAACTTCTAATTCTAGCTCTGCAGCTAATGAGCTGTGTAAACACAGACATGTCCTCTATCTAACTGAGCCGTACTTCCCTCTTTTGTCAAGTGAGGGAAATAGACTGGAATATTTTTAAGTTCCCTTCCACCTCTAATGGTCTGTGATTTATGATCTCCTTTTTATAAATACCAAGTGCCCAACATAGTTAACAGGACATTAGCTAGATTGTCTTTTAAAATTGTTCAAACATATTTATATCCTTCCATGCTTCCTAAAGTTAAAACAGAATCTTCGGGCTCTCTTTATTGTTGTTATTGTAGGATACAAAGGTTGGGATCTCTAGCTATTCCCTTTTTCTACATCAGAAATGGTCCCCCTATTTCCATATTGTTTCTATATGTCCCTGTACCTTTGGCCACAGCTGCAGGGCTTTCACTTTGAACAGCCCTGGTGGGCTGTGGGGAGTGCACAGGAGGCGGGGGTGGGAGAGGGTGGGGGGCATTCCTATCGCAGTCTTTTCTCTAAGGGGTGCCCTTCATATAGATTACAGTTACAGAGACTTCCCTGTGAACAGTGTTGCATCAGAGTGGGCACTTGAGCATGCTAAAATAACTAGTATTCTTTCATGAAAATTTAGTAGTGAGGATTAGGATAAGATAGGATTACTCCAGGCTCTTCTCATAAACTGAGAAATGTAAACTGAAAAGCAGCTAAGTGCATATATATGCTAAGCCAGTCAACAGAGAGAAAAATGAGAGGGTGATGATTTTTTTAATTATTATTATTTTAAGTATAGAGAATACTATGTGAGATTCCAGTGGTTTCTACTGATACAGGGATCTACCTGCCTCCCTGTATTCCTGTCTAGGAGTTTCTTTCTTAAGCTCCTTTAAAGTGGTTTTGTTATGTGCAATTTAAATAAACTTGGCTGAGATATTATTGATTTAATATATTAATAATTAAGAAATCTTCCTTATTATGTTAGATTAAATTAATTGTGAATGTCCTTTCTCAAAAAAATCAAATACATATGAATTTAATTTTTCACAATAGATAAATATTGATCTATCAAAGGTTAATCAGTTTAATGATCATTTTAACAATGACGAAAATTATACTACATAAGCCATTATCTAACAGAACTTATTTAAATAACATGTGAGCGTATTCTACATAGTTCCTGCTGCATGTAAAATCACTTTTTTGAGCGATTATTAATATCTTTGATTCAAACATTTGGAGGCCTAAATTGCAATATACAAACCGTATTTTGGAATCTCCTTTCCCTAATCTCTGAAATGGAGACATATGGAGGCCATTTGTCCTAAGATCCATGAAAGGATAATTTCCACTAACTGTCATAACTAGATTCCCAACAGCAGTGGCAGACACAAGTAAAATGCACAAAAGCCTGCTTCTCTACACATCCCAGGAGCAAATCAAAGGATTCATAAAGATCTCCTCCCATGACATGTTAGAAGAAATGAGCCAGACATTCCAAAGTATATTGGGTAGTCAAATGGCTAAGTCAATCTAAGAAAATCTAATTGGTTAGAATTCTGCCCTTGGCAGTCCTTTATGGAAACCATTTTATATAGAGTATGTTGAGAGCTACCATGGGGCTCAGGCCTGTGCTTAATTCTATTCTCCCACAAGACAAAATTTGAGCATGACTCAATGCCCTTACCCATGTTTCCTCAACCCTTAGAGAAAGTCAGGGGACTGGGGAAGAGCTATATGCTTGCCTCAGTTTCTCAGATAATAACTTTCCATAGCTGTTTCTTGGAGTGATCAATGAGACAAGATATTGGATATAAGAATTTCTGAACCTATATCTTATTCTCTTTCCACAGAGCCAATCTCGAGCTAAAAAAACCCCAAAAACCTATTGAAACCTTTGGCACTCTAAAGAAATATATCTATGAGGAGTATTCTTTAACTCTAAAATATTAAATATATGTATATAGTGTTAGTATCCAGGACTGCAAGAGCTGAGTGTGCAGAAGACAGAAATTTAGAGGATCTTGCATGATTGGGGAGAAATAAAGTTAAGTATTAAATATCATTAATAAATTTAATGTTGTACATCTTTAAGTTTCTATTTCCACAAATATATATTATATGTCTATTATGCATTTATGTAACAAACAATAGAAGTTAACATTCCGGTGGTTAAGCGCTGGCTTGGGAAGCCAGCGGCCCCGGTTCGGTCCCACATATGAGGACCAGTGACACTGCCCTCAAAAAAAAAAAGAAGTTAACATTCATTCAACACATATTATATGCCAGGCACTGTGCTAGATACTTTAGAGATGACATTAAGTCTTTTAGCCTCACACCAAACCAACAGCTTCCTCCTCTCTAACATAAGCATCAAGATGATATAACTGACTTACCTATGTAGTTCTTCAAAACAAGACAGTGGATTTAGAATACTACTAAATTATTTTACATCAAAGTTATCTTTATATGTTGTGTTTTGTTTTTCTAACTATAATGCTTATAAATCCATGACTCACCCACTTACATAGTCACTACAAACCCATTCTTGTTTCAGACTACATCACATTTAAAGAAATATGGCCCAAACAGGATTATATTATCTTCCTAAAACTTTCTCAAACACTTAAAGGAATA
Source organism: Aselliscus stoliczkanus (assembly GCA_033961575.1). NCBI lineage: Eukaryota > Metazoa > Chordata > Mammalia > Chiroptera > Hipposideridae > Aselliscus > Aselliscus stoliczkanus. Next base: position 184,913,004 of record CM066728.1, read on the forward strand.
TAGAAACAAAGCTAATCCTTAAGCTCCAATCAAAAGATAGGGTGGCTAAATGGATAAGAGAACATGTCCCTTACATATACTGCCTACAAGAAAACTCACTTCAGATTGAAACACACACACAGACAGAAAGTAAAGGGATGGAAAAAGATATTTCATGGAAATGAAAAAGAAAAATATTAAAAAGCTGAGGTAGCAATACTTATCCCAGATCAAACAGACTTCAAAACAAAGGTTATAACAAAAGAAAGAAGGACCCTGTAATCCCACTTCTGGGTATTTATCTGAAGAAACCCAAAAGCTACTTGGAGATGTGTGCATCCATATGTTCATTGCAGCATTGTTTACAATGGCCATGATGTGAAGGCAGCCTGGGTGTCCATCAATGGAAGAAAGGATAAAAAAGAGGTGGTACATATACTTATATACAACGGAATATTGTTCAGTTATGGAAGGGAATGGGTTCTCGCCATCTGTGGTGGCATGGATGGACCTGGAGGGTATTGTGCTGAGTAAAGTGTCTGACAGAGAAAGACAGATACAATGAGATTTCACTTATATGTGGAATCCAAAGAACAAAATAAACAAAACAGAAACAAACTCATAGATACAGAGAACATTTTGATGGTTGCCAGATGGGAAGGGGTTTGGGGGTGAGTGAAAAAGTAAAAGGAATTAAGTAGTATAAATTGGTTGTTACACAGTAGTCATGGGGATGTAAGGTATAGCATAAGGAATATAGTTAATAATATTGTAATAATAATGTATGGTGTCAGATGGGTACTAGATTTATCGGTGTGATAGATGGAAGGGGGTTTGGGAGACAAGGTGAAAAAGGCAAATGGATTAAGAAGTATAAATTGATAGTTACAAAATAGTCATGAGGATGTAAAGCATAGGGAATACAGTCAATAATATGGTAATAACTATGTATATAGTACTAGGTAGGTACTAGACTAGTCAGGGTGATCACCTCTTAAATTATACAAATGTCTAACCACTATGCTGTACACCTGAAATTAATACAAAATAATATTGAATGTCAAAATAAATAAGTGTATGAATGAATGAATGAATGAATGAAGTGTAAAAAAAATAATAATTAAAACCAACTTAAGGTAAAAAAGGAAAACAGAATTCACCTGCCCCAAAAAACTCCTACGAGCCTTCTTCTCAGCACTGAAAGACCTCTCTGACCTCCCCATCCTTGGTCCTGTGGCCTCCTCTCTTTTCTGGGCCAGCTTGTTTAGTCTTTTATAACCTGCTCCCCATGTGTCAACTGTTTTTGCCATGAAAACACCCCTGGGCTTGAAGTTCTTTTTCTGCTCTGATTGTTTCCTGGGGAGTATTTGCCTCTATTGCTTTTACTGTTGTCCTTTGCTGAAGAGAAAATAAGGTAAAGGGAACAGGGCAGAGAGAAAGGGGAATACATGACAATAAACTTTATACTGTGGTATGTTCTGTAGAAGAATTCCTGGCAATGTCAGTATAAAGTGACCTCTGACTTGAACTCAATACAAATCTAGTGGGACATTTTTATTATTTTTAATAGCTGTCTCAATAGCATTTTATCTTTACAGAAGCTTCACTTCTTAGAGGTAGAAATGGAAGAGCATGGATCAGGATGATATTTAACAGCATAGATGGACCAGGAAGACATTATGCTAAGTGAAATAAGTCAATCACAGAAGAACAAACACTGCATGATTCCACTTTATATGAGTAATCTAAAACAGTAAGACTTATAGAAAAAGAAAATAGAACAGTGGTTCCCAGGAGGTTGGAGGTGGGGAGTGTTGCTCATTGGAAATAAAGGTACCATTATGCAAAATGAATGAGTTTGGAGATCTGCCCATAGTTAACAATATAGTATGTGAACTTTAGTATCTGTTAAGAGAGTAGGTCTTACATTTAACACTTACACTTAATACTTAGGTTAAGTGTTTTTACCACAAAAACAAAATAAAAGGGGCACAAAAAAACTTTTCAAGGTGATGAACGTGTTTATTATTTTGAGGGGGGTGGTGGTATCATGACTGTAAGCATGTCATACTCATCAAATTGTATATATTTACTATGTGCAGTTCACAGTATGTCAATTAATTGTATATCAATAAAGTAGAAAAATTAAGTAATGGCATAAAAATATAAATAAATATTACATAAAAACCAGAGTATCAGAAAATTACACACATATAATTTTAACCACCACATTTGTGAAAACATGGGCTCTGAGGTCAGAGTGTGGGAGGTTCTTTTTTTCACTTTCCTGATGGGCATTGCAGTATCATCATCTCTAAAATGGTCTAATAGGGGTGGTATAAAGGCCAAAATGGGGAAACAATATTAATAATTCTAATTAATAACTTTATAATGATGATTATAATGATAATGTATTAACTAACTTTTTTAGCACTGCTGCATGCCCAATAGTAAGGTAATTTACATATGATATCTCATTTAATTCATACAATTACCTGTGAGGTAGGGATAGTAAATATTAACTAGTTATCAGAATATCTCACCTATTATGTATGTATAGAGTAAGTAAAATAGTAATTATTATTTTAAATGTTATTGCTACAAATAGTCAACGTTATAACAAAGCTTATCCTTGCTGGAAGCATTTTTACCACAGGTAGAAATTATAAAGCATGGATACTGATGTTATTTTAGAACTGCAATTTGTGTATATTGTTTTCACTCAGAAAGACTAAAGATGATAAGGGGTAGGACTAAGAAAGAGAGAGGAGGAGTAGGAGGGCCTGAATCCGCTGAGGGAAGAAATGAAGAAATGTTTCTATGATTTGCACAATTACTGATTTATAATAAATGTTCAGCAAGGAATCAGGGATAGAAACTGTGGGTGATGTTCAGAGTCAAGTTTTCTATCCCTAAGGTTTCTGAGGATATCAGATCGACGAGACCATGGACCAGCTCTTCCAACTCATTCAGCACCACCTAGAAAACTCTACAAATACAAAAATCAAAGTTTTCTGCAGTGCCAGATATTGAGTGATTTCAGGGACTCCTCTACACTGTCCCTGAGTGAGGGCGGGGGAAAAAAAAAATCTGCTCGCTGATGCTTGAAATTCCTTTGACAAGGCGGGGGTGAGGCAGCCTGTGGTCCAAAATTAGAAAAGGCTAAAAAAAGAAAATGCATATGTCTGGAGAGGGAAGTTTTCAGATAAAATGTGATCAATCAAGTGTAAATGCATGGTATTAGTCATTTTCCTGTTTTGCTACAGGAGTGGAGAGTGAGGCAAGCAGAAGGATCTCAGAGCAGCAGGTGACCTAGAACAACAAAGGTGAGCAGGAGCCTTCCAAAGGACTAACCTCATTCACCTGAGCTGCATCTGCGTGCTTCCAGTGAGGCCAGCATCTGCCACTCACTGGGCCGTCTTGACCTGTGTGGAAAAGCAAGCAGAGCAGCCCTATGAAAGCTACTTGGTGGTATTTTTTCATTGTTTCACTTTAAGGTTTAATTACCTTCTCCAAAGAAATATTAATTGAATTATAGCTGTAGTTTGAACTTGGACAGATGAACACCTGTTTATTATATTTTGGGACCCAGAGTTGGAGAAGAACCAAGAGTTTAACATCAACTACACTTTAGAAAGTTAGGAAGTTACAACCTACCAAGAAACAAACTTTTTCCTCCACACAACAAATATTTAAGAAAGAAAACAAGAACTGGAATGGAAATGAGCCAGAAGAGATATTTCAGGGTTCTCTGACACAACAGAAGACCTTAACTTAGGAAGGGAAGAAAACTAAGAGTTACTTAGGTGTTTTTTTTTTCAGTATCAGAAAGGCAGGGACCAAGTAGTCCCAGAAAATTGATCAAAGCTCCCTTCAGGTAAAACACATTCATACTGATAGACACCTTCAAACTAGCCTCTTTAACAGCCATTTTCAAGCTCTTTCATATTCATGTGGTGTAGGGTGGCATGTTTGTCACAGACCATGCATCAGTATTGGAAGGGGATTCACCACTCGGAAAATTCAACAACAACATTTACATTTTTATTTGCACCACGATGACAGGGGAGTATAATAAGTTCCCCCAAAAGGTTGTGGAATTGAGAATTAGATAGCAAGGTGAAAAATGAAAAGTAAGAAGCAATGCTGATGAATTGGTGTGTCAGGCAAGGTAGGGAATTTGTCACTGAGCAGGGGAAGAAAAAGGAAGAAAAGGGAAAACCATACTGAACATGGCTGTTGGGCCTTTGTAGCAGAGCCAGTGGTTTTTGGAACGCAATTCTCAACCCCTAACACAGCTTCATCTGAGCTGAGAAGGAAAATTCCCCCTCCATTTTCTTTGCAGGCCATCTAAATGGGGAAAGACTGAACTGCTATCTACAATTACAGAGTCTGGGTGGAGAACAGGAGACACAGAAATAAGTCCTTCAGGGCATCGCACCATGGCTTGTCCTATGCCTCTGCCAATATAGGATTTTGTAGCCGCTAGAATGTACATCAAGGAAGATGCTGAAGTGAGAGGAGTTGATGGTAGGTAAAACAACCAGCATAACTGCCCATAGGAGAAGAATGAAAATCCACTCAGTGTCTTTCAAAATCTACATCCTTATGTATACAACACTGTGAATTCAAATTCTTACTGGAACGTAAGTGTAAATACATCACATGCTGCACTGTTCTTTAATTAGCAGAGCAAGTAAACAACAAACAGCTAGAGGCATGCTCAAAGGTGATCACATTTTCACTTTCCCCCAGATGTATTGGTTTATTCACATTCCCTGAATGACCTCTCTGGATCTCACAAGCCCAGAATAACATTCATAATGAAAGGGTAGTGGAGAGGCTTAGGGAGGACACTTCCAAACTATAAGCCTGTGAAGTTTGTCAGGTCTCAGACTTGAGCACCCGAGCCCTTCTGCAGTGGATGATGAATGGACCACTGGCGATCTCAGCCTCTATACTGGGGATCCATGCATGGGAAAGAGCAGAAGAGATGTTTTTGTATAATTAGTCCACCCTGAAAGGGACGTATGTAGCTGCTGAACCTGATACAAATGAGTGTATTGGTAAGTCTGAAAACGCAAAGAAAACAATTTCAACTGGGGAATGTAATGCTCCTTCCCAAAGAAGAGACTCTGAACTCAGGAACAATTTAAACAGCTTAGGCTAGGGTGGCGGTTCCAGCATGCGACTTGTCAAGTTAATTTATGGCTGTGTATAATTGGGTGGTTGCTTTTCCTCCAGAAAGATGAAACAGTCAAGCCAAGAGAGATGGGTATCTCACTATTTCTAATATAGAGATAAAGATCTTATTTTTCATGTGAAGTGAAAAAGAATGTGGGGGTGTTGGGCAAAGATTAGGTTTTTGCATGGTTACAAAAAAAGCAAAAAGAATTGGGAAATGTTTCAGAAAAATCAGGAGTCTAATTACTCACAGTTTTTTGAGTTAATGCTTGAATTTCCCCAAAATTGGATGCATTGCTTCTGTTAAATTATCTTCAGTTAGGTTGAGATATTTCCAACAACTACAATTTAAGATTTTTTCATTTAAACCTGACATGTGGAAGCTTCATTTTTATTATTACTTTTAAGATGTGCTTCATTTCTGCATTATGATAAACTTGAAGTACCAAATAACAGCCCTGATTAATCAAAGTAGTTGGTTATACAATATTAGGTTGATTTCAAATTAAGTCTTACTTCAATGTTCATAGGAGAAGAGATACTTTCGGTTGAATAAAAGTTGTACAGGAATGGAATCTGAGTTGTGATATTGAAAGGACCAGCTGGTCACACCAACCTCACAGACTGAGTGAGCTCTTCTTTAGAGAAAGCTCCTGCTAATATCACTGTAAAAGGAGTATCAGTGTCTAGGGCCCTGCTGTGCAAACCATGACATGTGTTGTTTAAACAAAAGTGTCCTGGTACATATAAAACAAAATTCATGATCTGTATGGAGAAAGCTGACAAAGCTGAGACCTGACAAATCTCCCTGGCTTTTTTTTTGTTTTTATTATTTGTGTATTGAATAAAGGTCCTCAACAGCAGAAACACTGTGATTCAAGGAGTGCTGGGATCTAAAGGTTGTCTGGCATATTTTCTTTCTGATGGAAAATGCACATCTGCCTTCTGATCAAGAACAGTAACTTAAAAGGGACAAGAGCCAGTTCCTCCTTTTTGGCCAGAGGCCCCATGATGATTTCTTTTAATAGTCTCAGCTTTAAGAACTTTGGTTTAATGAAAACTAAACTTGGTTTGGTGGGATAGGAAGAAAGGTAAAATGAGGTATTTTTAAAGAGAGGAATAAACATGAGTCACTCACCTGAGCTATGGGATGGTATTTTGAAGAGACTAAGCACATTGTCTTGAGTACAACAGAGAGTGATCACTGTGAATTACTGTAGCCTCCCAGGATGCTCAGATTAGTGTGTAAGGCTTAGTTCGCCACCTTGAACTAGATTATGGCAAAGGCAGCAGCTGGACTCCCCAGTTGCTCATGTGGTTTATCACAATCTAGGAAAATCTTCCAAACCACTCAGACCTTCACTAAATCTTATTTCCTATTACACAGGGATCCTTTATATTATCCCTCTAATCATTTGCAAGCAATCTAGACAATGATAAATTCATTATGCAATGATTCAAAAGATTATTTTATTATCTAGAAGATGCAAAGTACACACATTTTTCTTTTCTAGCATTTTCCTTTCACATGGGTGAGAGGAGAATAGCAAATACAACTTCCCCATTAGTATCACAATATAAATCTCTAAAACAACTCTCTGTAATATATAAAAAACAACAAAAAAAAACCCTAAATATATTGTACAAGCGTTAGAACATTCCAAATTTCTGTAATTTAGATATGTTTTACAAAGCCTGAGTAATTAATTAAAAGACCCAGATAATTGTTTTGACTGATTTCCTATAAGTATTTAAGCAGGACATACTGTTTTAGACTCACTTTCTAGGGAAATCAATTTCAAACACTAGCCACTCAGCTATTCATTCATTTATTCACTTTTTTCATTGATTTATTTATAAAATGTATTGAGCTTCTATTCTGTAGTATTGTGCTAGGTACCGGAATAATCCATAATTCAATGAGTACAAAATTTGGTTTGGTGGGTTAAAAACTCAATAAAATCGTAAGACAAAAAAATAAATGATTAGAGAATAAAACTTGTTAAAACAGAGTTGTGCAAAGCAGAAGTGAGAGATGGAGAGAGTCAGGAAATGACTCCAAATAAATGGAACAATTGGAGCAAATCAGAGGTACATGTCAGAATATGGCAGAAGATGGGGTTGGAAAATGCAGAAAGGATCATATCATGCTGGGTCTCTGAAATGCTTAGGAATTTTGACTTCATCTTATGGGCAATGATGAATTTTTGAGAAAGTATATATGAAGGAGAAAACTATTTTATATAATCAGCATTGTGTTTTAATAATATTGCTGTGGCCTCAGTACAACGGAGATTCAGAATGAATGGAAGATAAAAGTACATTTTGGAAACTACTGCCATAATCCAGATGAGAAATGATGGAAGTTTGAATTAAAATAGCTCAAACATTGTCTAAGAGTTAATACAATGGACATTGCTGAGATTGAGACTGCAGGACACGACAATTAATTAAGTCTATTGGGAGAAAAAGGAGAGGAAAATCAGGTGACTGATATTTTGAACATGAGTGACTAGCACAGTTATGGTACCATTCACTGACATAAGGCAAGTACTAAGAAATTTTAACATTAGAAGAAACGATGATTGTTACGGAGAAGTTCATACAGGTTGGACAAACTGGTTAAGATTAGGTAATAAAGAATTGTGAAAAATGGAGATCAACAGTAACACTATCATAGTAAAGGACTTCAACACCCCAATGTCACCGATGGACAGATCTTTCAGAAAGAAAATCAATGCAGAAACAGTAACCTTAAATGACATATTAGACCAACTGGATTTAACAGACATTTTCAGAGCATTTCACCCCAAAGCTACAGAATATACATTCTTCTCAAGTGCACATGGAACATTTTCTAAGATTAATAACATGTTAGGCCACAAAACATGTCTCACCAAATTTAAGAAGATTGAAATCATTTCAAGTGTCTTCTCTGACCACAATGCCAAGAAACTAGGAATCAATTATAAGAAGAACCCCAGAAAGCTGTCAAATAAATGGAGGCTAAATAACATGCTACTAAATAGCAAGTGGGTCACAAATGAGATCAAGGAGGAAATCAAAAGATACCTCAAGACAAACGAAAATGAAAACATCACGACCCAAAATCTCTGGGATGCTGTGAAAGCAGTTCTAAGAGGGAAGTTTATAGCAGTGCAGGCCTACCTAAAGAAGGAAGAAAAATCTCAAATCAACAGGTTATCCTTACACCTCAGGGAACTGGAAAAAGAACAGCAAAAGAAGCCCAAGGGGAGTACAAGAAAGGAGATAATAAAGACCAGAGTGGAAATAAACGATATAGAGAACAGAAAAACAATACAAAAGATCAATGAAACCAAGAGCTTGTTTTTTGAGACGATAAACAAAATTGACAAACCTCTAGCCAGGCTCATCAAGAAAAAAAGAGAGCGAACTCAAATTAGTAAAATCAGGAATGAAAGAGGGCAAATGACTACAGACATCACAGAAATACAAAAAATTCTAAGAAATTACTATGAGCAACTATATGCCAACAAATTTGACAATCTGGAAGAAATGGATAATTTTCTAGAAGCATACAACTTTCCAAAGCTAACTCAAGAAGAAACAGAAAATCTAAATAGCCTGATTACTACCAAGGAAATTGAATCAGTAATTGACAAGCTCCCAAAAAACAAAAGCCCTGGACCAGACGTCTTCACAAGTGAATTTTATCAAACATTCAAAAAAGAACTATCAGGCCGGCTGAGTGGCGCGGTGGTTAAGCGCGGGCTTAGAAAGCCAGCAGCCCCGGTTCGGGTCCCACATATGAGGGCCAGTGACACTGCCCTCAAAAAAAAACAAAAACGAAAAAAACAAACGATATAGCAAAAAAGAACTATCACCTATTCTTCTCAAACTATTCCAAAAAATCCAGAAGGAGGGAAGGCTCCCAAACTCTTTTTATGAAGCCACTATCACCCTGATTCCAAAACCAGATAAAGACAGCACAAAAAAGGAAAACTACAGGCCAATATCCCTGATGAATATAGATGCAAAAATTCTCAATAAAATATTAGCAAACAGAATTCAGCAATATATTAAGAAGATCATACATCATGATCAAGTGGGTTTCATCCCTAGTACACAAGGCTGGTTCAACATCGTAAATCAATTAATGTGATACACCACATCAACAAAATGAAGAATAAAAATCACATGGTCATATCAATAGATGCAGAAAAAGCATTTGACAAAATCCAACACCCATTTATGTTAAAAACCCTTAGCAAAATGGGAATACAGGGATCATATCTCAACATAACAAAAGCCATATATGACAAACCTACAGCTAATATACTCAATGGGGAAAAGCTAAAACCCTTAAGATCAGGAACAAGACAAGGCTGTCCTCTTTCTCCTCTTTTATTCAACATAGTGCTGGAAGTTCTAGCCACAATCAGACAACAAAAAGAAATAAAAGGCATCCAAATTGGCAAGGAAGAAGTAAAATTGTCATTATATGCAGGTGACATGATACTTATATAGAGAACCCCAAGGACTCCATCAAAAAACTATTGAAGCTGATAGACGAATTCAGTAAGGTAGCAGGATACAAAATAAATGTTCAGAAATCAGTTGTGTTTGCATATACCAATAATAAACTAACAGAAGGAGAAATTAGGAAAACTGTCCCATTTATAATTGCTTCAAGAACTATAAAATACCTAGGAATAAATTTAACCAAAGAAATAAAAGATCTGTACTCAGAAAATTATAAGACACTGAAGAAAGAAATCAAAGAAGATACAAGTAAATGGAAACACCTACCATGCTCATGGATAGGAAGAATTAATATAGTTAAAATGTCCATACTGCCTAAAGCAATATATAAATTCAATGCAATTCCTATCAAACTACCAAGGGCATTTTTCACAGAAATAGAAAATATAATCCTAAAATTTGTATGGAACCATAAAAGACCCTGAATAGCCTCGGCAATCCTGAGAAATAAGAACAAAGTCGCGGGGATCATGCTACCAGACATCAAAACATACTACAAGGCTACAGTAATCAAAACAGTATGGAGGTAGGGACAAGATGGCAGCTGTGAGGAGGGCTCCATGAAATCTCCCCTGGAAATATCCACAATTTGAACTTCTAATACGCTTCAAAGAGACATCTACTCATCACACAGAGCAATTAAGAGTTCCACACAAGGATTGCTGGAAGGTGGGCAGGCCGGGCGAGTAGGGGAAGAAGGCGGAGGGACGCGTGAGGTGCAGCCCGCACCCGCGGCTGCTGAGTCACGGTGAGTGTTCCCCGGCTCGCTCCCTGCGGCCCGCGGCCCACCTAGAGTTCAGCAAGATCCATTGGTTTGCAGTCTGAGGCAGAAGCCTCAGGCCGGGCAAGTGCGGGAGGAGAGAGAGGAGACGACTGTGCAGAGGTACGAGCTGCACCCGCGGCTCGCCGGGTCCCCAGGAAGCAGGGTGCAGAGCCCCGCTGCGGCAGGGCAAGATCAATCCCTGCACCCTCCCGGTTCAGAGATCAGTCTCTGTGCCCACCGGGTCTGCGGAGCGCAGAAGCCTGAAACCCGGGAGCAGGGGAAAACAGAGGATTGGCCCGCGGAGAAGCAGAAGCAGTGCACGCTGGGCAGAGACACAGGTCCCCGAGAGACGGAGCAGGAATCGGAGCCGCGCGGCAGGGTGCGCGCAGTCCCCTAAACCCCGGCGGCAGTCCCTCCAGGAGTGCAGCAGGGGAACGGCGGGGGCGCGCGCCGGCTCCAAGGCAGAAGCCTTAAACCCGGGAGCAGGGAAAAAAGAAGACTCACTCGGACACGCAGCGCGCCGGCCGGAGTCACAGGTCCCGGAGAGACGGAGTGGGGATCGGAGCCACGCGGCACGGTGCGCGCAGTCCCCTAAATCCCGGCAGACCGTTTGGGAGAGCAGCAGGAGATCCGCGCGGGCGCGCCGGCTCCGAGGCAGAAGCCTGAAACCCGGGAGCAGGGGAAAAAGAAGACTCGCTCGGACACGCAGCGCGCCGGGTGGAGACGCAGGTCCCCAGAAAGACGCGGAGCGGGGATCTTAGCCACACGGTAGGGTGCGCGCAATTCCCTAAATCCCTGCAGACCCTTTGAGAGAGCAGCAGGAACTCCGCTGGAGCATAAGAGGCAAAGGCCTTAGCTTAAAACAGTGTTGGAACTGTGGCTTTGTTTACTTTTATATTTTTTATTTTTTTTTCCTTTTTCTACTCTTGAACAGAAAGCAAAAAAAAAACCACCAATAACTCACCCACTCCCACAAACTTTGGCCCCCGCCAAGACAGTCTTAAACTGACTCCTGAATGGAGCAATAGGGGCAGACTAGGAAGATATCCCTACCTGCAGGGGGTTGAGAATTTCCACCCAGTTAAGGCTGCAGAGTGAGACTACCTACCCCGCCCCCACCTTTATGCAAGGCTTGGGAGGCAGGGCAGGTTCACCTGCTGAGGCACTAATTAACAGATTCTTAGCAGCAGGCTTTTGGTAGTGAGGAATTCTTTAATTCTCCAGGGCTGTCAACCGAAAGGGTGCCCAGAGACACTCATTGAGCCTTTGGGGGTGCAGCCTGCCTTGGGACAGGCAAAAGCAAAAAGGCAGTGACTTTGTAAAAACCACCAATCACACGTCACAACCACACTCAAGCAAACCTGCAGTGCCAGGATCACACTAGGCATCAGGTGGCCTACTGTTCCCACAAGACGAACAGGAATTATTGTACAGCAGACAAACTGAAGAGAGCTTGGTGGACTTTAGCCAAGACCGGCACGGGTATATTTGGTTTGTTTGGTTTTATTCTGTTTTGTTTTCTCTTTATTGGCTGCTTATCTTGGTTGTTTTTGTTTTTTATTTCTATTTCACTCTAATCATATTGTAGTTTTTAATATAGGCATATATATAGGTGTATATAGGTGAATATATGTCCATATATATGGGTGTGTAGACAAATATATATATATATTTTTTCCTTTTTTCTTTTTCTTTTTCTTTCTTTTCTTTTTCTTTTTTCCCCACCCTCACTTTCTCTCTTATTTTATTCATTCTTCTCACTGCTATACTTTTCCTCTTTTCCTTTTTTCTGCAAAATTTTTTTTTAATTTTTCTTACTTTTTTTATTATTATTTTAGTTTATTTTTATTTTTTATTTTTTAGGTATAGCTAATCGGTTTCTCATGTTTATTCTATTTTTTATTTTAGGATATTGTATTTTATTTTGTTTCCTCTTCTGTTATTATTGAGTGTGTGGTTTTTGTTTTGTTTCTATTTGTTTTCTTCATTAGTATGATTGATATTTCTGTACAAGTTGACTGTAGTTTGATGGTTGGTTTTTTTTACTTGTGCGAGCATTTGCTTTCCTTTGGTGGCTGCGGAGGTTGTTCTTGTTGATCTGTTATGCTCTAAAATCACTCTGTAGCAGTGGGTCCAAACAAACAGACACAAGAATCATCATACCCGGAGGCCAACTTTAAATAAAACCAGAGCATTTCTGGGTTTGACATACAAGAGTCACACCCAAAAGGAAGTTGCTACAGGTACTAGGACCCATAGGGTCCAAGTTTCATCAGAGGGGTCAATCCTCTCACAGCAGCTCATAAACTGCAGACACTGCTGATTCTCACAGATAATCAATCTGGGAGTCAATCCCACCTACTGACAATACAAAAGTAATCAAAACTAAAACTTCAACAAGTGAGGACGCACGACACGAGGAACACCTCAGATACAAGCACAGGAGAATAGGGAGACTGAGTAATTCAAATATAAAGGATACACACCATATAAGTTTACGCAGAAAACACTGAGAAATCTGGGGGATCTATCTGTTATATTGAAGCAAACACAAAGAGTAAGCCAGAATGGAGAGACAAAGAAACACAACACAAATAAAAGAACAGAAGAAACTTCCTGAATCAGTGGAAATAGAGGAAATAGAGGTAACCAACCTATCGAAGACAGAGTTCAGAACACTGATTATTAGAATGTTCAAGGAAATTAATGAAAATATAAAGAAGGATAGAGAAATCATGAAAAGCAACCAGCTGGAACTTAAGAACACAATTACTGAATTAAATAACAAACTTGATGGAATCACTAGCAGACTGGATGAAGCAGAAAATCGAATCAGTGACTTAGAAGACAAAATAGCAGAGATCACCCATGCGGAACAACAAAAAGAAAAAAGAATGAAAAACATGGAAAATAGTTTAAGAGAGCTGGGGGACAACATCAGATGCAATAACCCATGGGTCATTGGAGTACCAGAAGGAGAAGAGAGGGAACAAGGGATTGAGAATATATTTGAAGTAATAATGTCTGAAAACTTCCCTAACCTGGCAAAGGACATTGAAATACAAGCTCAGGAAGTGCAGAGAGTTCCAACCAGGATGATTCCAAACAGGCCCACTCCAAGACACATTATAGTGAAAATGGCAAGGATTAAGGACAAAGACAGAATCCTTAAAGCAGCAAGGGAAAGGCAGCAAGTTACTTACAAGGGTACCCCCATAACATTATCAGCTGACTTTTCTACAGAAACTTTGCAGGCCAGAAGGGAGTGGCAGGAGGTTTTCAAAGTGATGAAAAATAAAGGCCTACAACCAAGATTGCTGTATCCAGCAAGGTTATCATTTAAAATCGAAGGCGAGATAAGGAGCTTTGCAGAAAAAAATAAGTTAAGGGAATTCATTACCACCAAGCCAGCTTTGCAGGAAATGCTAAAAGGGCTTCTTTAAGTTGAAGAGAAAAACAACCTATGAAAGACAACGAACACAAATAACAAAATGGCAATAAATACACACCTATCAATAATCACATTAAATGTAAATGGATTAAATGCTCCAATAAAAAGACATAGGGTGGCTGAATGGATAAGAAAGCAAGACCCCAGCATATGCTGTATACAAGAGACTCACCTCAGATCCAAAGACTCCTACAGGCTGAAAGTAAAGGGATGGAGTAAAATATTTCATGCAAATGGTACTGAGAAAAAAGCTGGAGTAGCGATACTTATATCAGATAAAATGGACTTTAAATTGAAGAATATAACAAAGGACAAAGAAGGACACTTCATAGTAATGAAGGGATCGATCCAACAAGAGGACATAACTTTAGTAAACATCTATGCACCTAACATAGGAGCCCCTAAATATATAAAACAGATATTGTCAGACATAAAGACAGAGATCAACAGTAACACTATCATAGTAGGGGACTTCAACACCCCGCTGTCACTAATGGACAGATCCTCCAGACAGAAAATCAATGTGGAAACAGCGACCTTAAATGACACATTAGACCAGCTGGATTTAACAGACATTTTCAGAGCATTTCATCCCAAAGCTACAGAATATACGTTCTTTTCAAGTGCACATGGAACATTTTCTAAGATAGACCACATGTTAGGCCACAAAACAAGTCTCAATAAATTTAAGAAGATTGAAATCATTTCAACTGTATTGTCTGACCACAATGCTATGAAACTAGAAATCAATTATAAGAAGAAATCCGGGAAGCTGACAAATAAATGGAGGCTAAACAATATGCTATTAAATAGTGAGTGGGTCACAAATGAGATCAAGGAGGAAATCAAAAGATACCTCGAGACAAACGAAAATGAAAACACCACGACCCAAAATCTCTGGGATGCTGCGAAAGCAGTCCTAAGAGGGAAGTTTATAGCAGTGCAGGCCTACCTAAAGAAGGAAGAAAAATCTCAAATCAACAGGTTATCCTTACACCTCAGGGAACTGGAAAAAGAACAGCAAAAGAGGCCCAAGGGGAGTACAAGAAAGGAGATAATAAAGACCAGAGCAGAAATAAACAATATAGAGAACAGAAAAACAATTCAAAAGATCAATGAAATCAAGAGCTGGTTTCTTGAGAAGATAAACAAAACTGACAAACCTCTAGCCAGGCTCATCAAAAAAAAAAAAGAGAGAGGACTCAAATTAGCAAAATCAGGAATGAAAGAGGGGAAATGACTACAGACATCACAGAAATACAAAAAATTCTAAGAAATTACTATGGGCAACTATATGCCAACAAATTTGACAATCTGGAAGAAATGGATAATTTTCTAGAAGCATACAACCTTCCAAAGCTAACGCAAGAAGAAACAGAAAATCTAAATACCCTGATTACTACCAAGGAAATTGAATCAGTAATTGACAAGCTCCCAAAAAACAAAAGCCCTGGACCAGATGGCTTCACAAGTGAATTTTATCAAACATTCAAAAAAGAACTATCACCTATTCTTCTCAAACTATTCCAAAAAAATCCAGAAAGAAGGAAAGCTCTCAAACTCTTTTTATGAAGCCACTATCACCCTGATTCCAAAACCAGATAAAGACAGCACAAAAAAGGAAAACTACAGGCCAATATCCCTGATGAATATAGATGCAAAAATTCTCAATAAAATATTAGCAAACAGAATTCAGCAATATATTAAGAAGATCATACATCATGATCAAGTGGGATTCATCCCTAGTGCGCAAGCCTGGTTCAACATCCGTAAATCAATTAATATGATACACCACATCAACAAAATGAAGGATAAAGATCACATGGTCATGTCAATAGATGCAGAAAAAGCATTTGACAAAATCCAACAGCCATTTATGTTAAAAATCCTTAGCAAAGTGGGAATACAGGGATCATATCTCAACATAATAAAAGCCATATATGATAAACCTACAGCTAACATCATACTCAATGGGGGAAAGCTAAAACCATTCCCCTTAAGATCAGGAACAAGACAAGGCTGTCCACTTTCTCCTCTTTTATTCAACATAGTGCTGGAAGTTCTAGCCACAGCAATCAGACAACAAAAAGAAATAAAAGGCATCCAAATTGGCAAGGAAGAAGTAAAATTGTCATTATATGCAGATGACATGATACTGTATATAGAGAACCCCAAAGACTCCATCAAAAAACTATTGGAACTGATAGACGAATTCAGTAAAGTAGCAGGATATAAAATCAATGTTCAGAAATCAGTGGCATTTGCATATACCAATAATAAACTAACGGAAAGAGAAATTAAGAAAACTGTCCCATTTATAATTGTGTCAAGAACTATAAAATACCTAGGAATAAATTTAACCAAAGAAGTGAAAGATCTGTACTCAGAAAATGATAAGACACTGAAGAAAGAAATCATAGAAGATACAAATAAATGGAAACATCTACCATGCTCATGGATAGGAAGAATTAATATAGTTAAAATGTCCATACTGCCTAAAGCAATATATAGATTCAATGCAATTCCTATTAAACTACCAAGGGCATTTTTCACAGAAATAGAAAATATAATCCTAAAATTTATATGGAATCATAAAAGACCCAGGATAGCCTCGGCAATTCTGAGAAATAAGAACAAAGTCGGGGGGATCACGTTACCAGACATCAAAACCTACTACGAGGCCACAGTAATCAAGACAGTTTGGTATTGGCATAAAAATAGGCACATCGATCAGTGGAACAGAACAGAGAGCCCAGAAATAAATCCAAGCATTTACGGACAGTTAATCTATGACAAGGGAAGCAAGAATTTACACTGGAGTAAAAATAGTCTATTCAATAAATGGTGCTGGGAAAATTGGACTGACACATGCAAAAAAATGAAACTGGATCATCTCCTTACGCCTTATACAAGAACAAATTCAAAATGGATTAAAGACTTAAATGTAAGACCTGAAACCATAAAAATCCTAAAAGAAAATATAGGGAGTACATTTGCAGACATTACCCTGAGCAATATTTTTACTGATACATCCCTACGGGCAAGGGAAGTAAAAGTAAAAATGAACATATGGGATTATATCAGACTTAAAAGTTTTTTCACAACAAAGGAAACCATTAATAAAACAAAAAGGAAGCCTACTGAATGGGAGAATATATTTGCCAACGATATATCTGATAAGGGGTTAATATCCAAAATTTATAAAACACTCATGAAACTCAACACCAAAAAAACAAACAACCCAATTAAAAAATGGGCAGAAGATATGAAGAGACATTCTCTAAAGAGGACATACAGATGGCCAACAGGCATATGAAAAAAAGTTCAACCTCACTGGTCATTAGGGAAATGCAAATAAAAACCACCATGAGATAACACCTCACTCCAGTCAGAATGGCTATCATCAACAAATCAACAAATAACAAGTGCTGGCGGGGCTGTGGGGAAAAGGGGACCCTGCTGCACTGTTGGTGGGACTGCAGATTGGTGCAGCCACTATGGAAGTCAATATGGAGGTATCTCAAAGAACTGGAAATAGAGCTGCCGTTTGACCCAGCAATTCCACTCCTAGGTATTCTAAAAAAACCAAGACACTTATTCAAAAAAAGTTATGCACCCCTATGTTCATAGCAGCACAATTTACAATAGCTAAGACTTGGAAACAACCAAAATGCCCATCAGTAGAAGACTGGATTAAGAAACTGTGGTATATTTATACAATGGAGTATTACTCCGCTACAAGGAAGAATGAAATTGTGCCATTTGCAATGATATGGATGGACCTAGAGACTATAATGTTGAGTGAAATAAGTCAGTCAGAGAAGGACAAATACCATATGATCTCACTCATATGTGGAATCTGAAAAACTATGAATGAGCAAAGTAAACAGAAACTGTCTCATAGATATAGACGAAAAATCAGGGTTGCTAATTGGGAGAGGAATGGGGATGAGGGAGAAGGGGAAGGGATTAGACAGCAAAAATAGGCAACTACAATATTGCCACTGGGATAGGAAAAACAGTTTGGGGAATATAATTAATAATGTTGTAAATATTCTGTGGAATGTCAGATGATCATAGGTCTTGTTAGGGAGACCATTTCATGGATGGAGTAGAGGTTTGATCACTGTACTGTATTACTAAAGCGGAGGTGGTATACCTACTGTAATTGAATATATATAGATAGTCATGGGATGTGGATTATACTGTGGAAGAGAGTCAGAGGAAGGGTAATAGATATATATGATATGGGGGGGATTGGGGTGGTGAATTGGGGGTGGGGGGCTGTCACTTTGAGGGGTAAAATGTATAACTATTGCACTGTGTTGTACACCTGAAACTAATTAAAAATAAAATAAAATAATAATAATAATAAAAAAACAGTATGGTATTGGCATAATAACAGGCACATAGATCAGTGGAACAGAACAGAGATCCCAGAAATAAATCCAGGCATTTATGGACAGTTAATCTATGACAACGGAAGCAAGAATTTACATTGGAGTAAAGATAGTCTATTCAATAAATGGTGCTGGGAAAATTGGACTGACACATGCAAAAAAATGAAAGTGGACCACCTCCTTACGCCATATACAAGAACAACTTCAAAATGGATTAAAGACTTAAATGTAAGACCTGAAACCATAAAACTCCTAAAAGAAAATATAGGGAGTCCATTTGCAAACATTACCCTGAACAATATTTTTACTGACACATCCCTGTGGGCAAGGGAAGTAAAAGAAAAAATGAACATATAGGATTATATCAGACTTAAAAGTTTTTTCACAACAAAGGAAACCATCAATAAAACAAAAATGAAGCCTAATAAATGGGAGAATATATTTGCCAACGATGTATCTGATAAGGGGTTAATAATCCAAAGTTATAAAACACTCATGCAACTCAACATCGAAAAAACAAACAACCCAATTAAAAAATGGGCAGAGGATATGAAGAGACATTTCTCTAAAGAGGACATACAGAAGACCAAAATGCATATGAAAAAATGTTCAACTCCACTGGTCATTAGGGAAATGCAAATAAAAACCACAATGAGATACCACCTCACTCTGGTCAGAATGACTATCATCAATAAATCAACAAACAAGTGCTGGTGGGGCTGTGGGGAAAAGGGAACCCTGTTGCACTGTTGGTGGGACTGCAGATTGGTGCAGCCACTATGGAAGTCAGTATGGAGGTATCTCAAAAACCTGGAAATGGAACTACCTTTTGACCCAGCAATTCCACTCCTAGGTATTTAACCTGAAAAACCCAAGACACTAATTCGAAAAAATATATGCACCCCTATGTTCATTGCAGCACTATCTACAATAGCCAAGACTTGGAAACAACTGAAATGCCCATCGGTAGATGACTGCATTAAGAAACTGTGATACATTTATACAATGGAGTATTACGGAGCTATAAAGAAGAATGAAATAGTACCATTTGCAATGATATGGATGGATCTAGAGGATATTATGTTAAGTGAAATAAGTCTGTTGGAGAAAGACAAATACCATATGATCTCACTTATATGTGGAATCTGAAAAACTGAATGAATGAGCAAAGTAAACAGAAACAGTCTCTAGATATAGAGGAAAAACTGAGGGTTGCTAGTTGGGAGGAGGGTGGGGATAAGGGAGAAGGGGAAGGGATTAGACAGCATAAATAGGTAACTACAATTTTGCCACAGGGATATGAAAGACAGTTCAGGGAATATAATTAATAATGTTGTAAATATTTTGTGGTGTGTCCGATGGTCACACGTCTTGTTAGGGAAACCATTTCATGGATGGAGTAGAGGCTTGATCACTGCACTGTAAACCTGAAGCTGATGTTGTATAATATTGTATATCAACTGTAATTGAATATATAGATAGTCACGGGATGTGGATTATACTATGGAAGGGAGTCAAAGGAAGTGTAATAGATATATATGATATGGAGGGGAGGAGTGGGGTGGCGAATTGGGGGAGGGGGTTCTCACTTTGAGGGGTAAAAAGTATAACTATTGCACTGTGTTGTACACCTGAAGTTAAAAATAAATAAATAAATAAAAAGATGAGTAGGATAGAAATTCATGTAATCAGAGAATCACAATACAGAGAAATAAGAAAATAGTTTATAAAAGGCATTTGAGAAGGTTCTGCACTTAAAGAAATTAAAAAAAAACCCTGTTTCAGAATAAATAAATAAATAAATGTAATATATATATATATATATATATATATATATATATACACACACACCTATTTCTGGACCTTTAAAGAATTGTGCATCTTTTCAAGGTGGTTTACATTTTTATGAAAATATTTCCCTTTTTCCAGGCAATAATAACATATCACTAATCCAGACATACACACACACACACACACACACACACACACACACACACAGGAGGGTGCCAAAAAAGTGTATATACATTCTAAGATAACATCACTTATATACTTTTAAAATTTCTATTTCCAGGGCCGGCCGAGTGGCGCATTGGTTAAGCGCTGGTTTTGGGATGCCAGCGGCCCCGGTTCGGATCCCACATGAAGGCCAGTGACACTGCCCTCTACAGCTAACAACAGCTCCACCTGGAGCTGGGCTGTGCGAGCCCCGGAGATGGTGTAGGCTGCAGCCCCTGCTGCAGTGGGCTCCCACAGGCTACAGTGAGTGGCCGGCAGCCAGCGTGAGTGGCTGGCAGCCAAGTGTGAGCTGCCAATAGCCGCGGTGAGCGACATCCAGAGGCCAGCGACCGATCTGCCTCATCCGGGAAGAGCACAATGACGATACCAACAGTGAAGCAACATCCTCCGCAACTAAACTGAAGAACAAAAAGACAGCAACTTGTCTGTTCCCCCTCCCCGATTCCCCAACGCTGTTCCCCTCCACCAATTCCCTAATAAAATCTTTAAAAAAAAAAAAATTTTCTATTTCCAAATTATTACACATTTTTAAAACTCTTGATTTACTTTTCATATGTCTTTGTAATACAAACGAGGGTTTTTAAACAGTTGAATAGGGGGGAGTTTCAAAGATCATTTGTTAGTAAGTGGATGAACATATTTGCCATTATACAGAGGAGTATATATTTTTAAAATCTAATACTTTTATCTCTATTAGTTTTTAATCCTGTTATCTAACAATTTTTGTTTATCTATCCCTGCTGAGAAGCATAGAAGTTTGAACTAGATGTGAATTAACATGTTGGGCACCTACTATAAATTACTATTTTCACTCCTTCCTCTACTTTTATGGGTTAAAAAACATAATAAATAACTTCCCCAAGTTTACAGGCCAGTAAATAGCAGAAAAAATTATACAAACTCAGGTTGGTCTGACTGCCAAAAGAAACACCAAAATGCCAAGGAATTCAGGATGTAGTTTTGGTTCCACTATATGTAGGATCTGTATACGGGGTAATTCCCCTTTCCTCTCTGAATTCCAGATCTCTGACCTATAAAAGGACAACCAGAGTTCATACCCACTAGATCACTTATGAAGTTAAAATGATATTTGTGAAAAATAGTTACAAAGTACAAAAAGGGCATCTAATATAGAAATGTGTTGTGCATATATAGCAATAGTAAAAAAATAAAGGTCTCATTCCATCTTTTGGTATAATCCATGAAATAAAAATATGAAGTGCCTGTCATACCTCTGGCCTTTCCAAAAATTGTGTCCAGAAGCAATTCCTAAATCAAAGTGTACTTGTTCTGTACCATTGGAGATCATACTCTGGTGACTGGTCTAGGGTTAAGATGGAGGACACCACTATATAACATAAATGTAATATAAGCCACAAATGCAAGCCAAATATGTCATTTCAGAATTTCTAGTAGCCACATAAAAAGTAAAACAAAATAAGTGAAATTAACTTTAATAATGTATTTTGTTTCAAAATATTTCAAAATATGATTTTATGTAATCAAATATATGCTTTTATGTAGTCAATATAAAATTTATTCATGAGACATTTTACAATATTTTTTCTATTCTAAATCTTCAAAACCATGTATTTATTTTATACATGTAGTACATCTCAGTCTAGACTAGGCACATTTCAATTGCTCAGTGGCCACATGTGGCTAGTGACTGCCATATTGAATACTGCAGCTAAATAATACAGACAGTAGTCTATGAAGAACTCTAAACAAGAATTCTGCTCAAAAAGAATGTTCTGTGCTGATAAATAAAGCCATTATCTTATGGAGTTTGCACAAGATAAAACCAAGAGTGGGGCATAGGCAGAAAGGATAATTAAAGGTCAAGAGATACATGGGGGCCGGCCGAGTGGCTCAGTTGGTTAAGAGCTCGCTCAAGAGTGCGAGCTGAGCTCTGAGCAACAGCAGTTCAGTGCCCGAGCTGAGTTGCCGCTGAGCTGCCAACAGGTGGCAGGATGGCTCAGCTTAAAAAAAAAAAAAAAGACATTTTTAACTTGCACTGTGTTGTACACCTGGAACTAATTAAAAATAAAAACAAAAAATAAAAAGAGATACATGGGAAGAAGGTAGAGAGTCAAAATTATGAATAAGCAGAAGCCATCAAGTTGACAGACAAATATA
The DNA here is from genome assembly GCA_033961575.1 of Aselliscus stoliczkanus. Classification (NCBI taxonomy): domain Eukaryota; kingdom Metazoa; phylum Chordata; class Mammalia; order Chiroptera; family Hipposideridae; genus Aselliscus; species Aselliscus stoliczkanus. The sequence continues at coordinate 184,935,460 of CM066728.1, forward strand.
GAGTAGTCAGTAGTAACAACAGTAGCACTAAGTATAGACAGAGATCTAGACAAAGAGAAGTTGAATTATGTTAACAGCAGACTATTCAAAATGTCACTTGGCCAGTAAAGCTGCAATATAGTCTAAAATATTATTTCAGTTATCTATGAGGCCTTGCAATGTAGCTTTGAATAAATCTCCTATCTCCCTTTATCACCATGCTTTCTTTCAATAAACTTCTTTTACCTTATATGTATATTATGTAAAACAAAAAGCAACTTTATTTGGCCTTCTGCTATTCCTTTAAATTTATTTATAGAGTGTTCCTTCTCTGGCCCTGAAAAAAAAAATCTAACTAGCTCAGCAACTTACTTGTCCACTTTAAGATGATTAAAAGTTCTATGATTCTTCTAGGTTGCAAAGTTACCTATATTTCTATCATTGAAATATCTCAGTCTCCAGTAACAATCAAAAGTCCAAATTTCTTCTTCCTGCTATAGACAGGGAGCCTTTGGTCAGGAAAATGGGGTTTATTATCTACCAACCACAACCATTTTGACCCCTTATTCTCTGTCCTCCTAACCACAGTTTTGTTTTGTATCTCTAAAGTAGAAGCAAAGTAAACAGATGGGAAGAAGAGCAGGAAATTTTTACTGGGTGTTTGTGATAATTAAGCATTGGCATCTATAAAATTGTCAAGTACTACTTAAAATGGACTCTTCCTTTCTTGTAATCTTAGTGGGTTCTTCAGAGATACCCATCTATCCCACCAAAGTTGAGGGTCCTCCCTTAACTGAGGAGTTTTTTTAACATGGGTAAATATAGCTGGTTGCATTTGAATCCTGAGGCAGCCCTTTGATATCCTGTTATTTACTTCTAACTTCTTTCTGCTGAGGTCTGTTCAACACACTCTGATTACTGGTATTAACCTAAGTCGACTAAATATACATGTGTGTACCCTGTATTGTAAATGATTTTGCTAATGGAACTAGAATATTGAAAATCCCTTGACTGAAGATTGGATGGGCATTTCCAAAGTTTTCCTCTACTCTCTTATCCACCTTCTTTTCCCATGATTGACTAACCTCTTCTTATTGACTCTATAATTATACATGTTAATATAGTAAACCTGTGTGTCAGTCAGAGTTCTCCAAAGAAACAGAAACAGTAAAGATATATATAGGAATTGGTTCACCCCGTTATGGAGGCTGAGAATTCCTATGACCTGCCATTTTCAAACTGGAGACTTGGAAAAGCCAGTAGAGTAATTCAGTCTAAGTCAGAAGGTCTGAGAACCAGGGGAGCCATTGGAGTAATTTCAGTCAGAAGACCAGAGAAATTAAGATGAGCTGTCTCAACTCAAGCAGTGAGATAGAAAAACAGGGGCAAATTCCTCCTTCCTCTGCCTTTTGTTCTATTCCGGTCTACAGTGATTTAGATGATGCCTACCCACTTTAGGAAGGGTGATCTACTTTACTGTATACTCCAATTAGAATACAGTAAATTATCCAATTAGAATGCTAATGTCTTCCAGAAACACCCTCACAGACATTCCCAGAAGTAATGTTTAATCTGGGCACCCCTGTGGTCAGTCAAATGGGCACATATAACTAACCATCACAATCAGGTTACCACATGAGCCCTTTATCCATTGTTATTGCAACTTGCAAGCCATTTCTCTGTTCCATTGTATGTTGATTTTTAAGGATTAACTCTCAAAGGGTAACTGATTTAAATTATATATATATATATATATATATATATATATATATATATATATATATATATATCTGAGTTTTGGAGGAAAGCTTTCAGTATGCTTTAGTTTTGAGATATTTTAAGCAAATTCTATGACAATATGCTTGTTGTTTTTCAGCACTTTGGTCTTTCTTTTCTGCATATTAAGAGACTGATGCTCAGAGACACAATTTTTTAAATGTTTTAATAAGCAAATCATGAATATTTAAACTCATACTGAGAAGATGTGCTTATTATGTTCCTTCTTCCTTGAGTCTACCCTAAATTATGCCATACTTTCAAAAACTGGCTCACTGCTCAAATCGGATTGAATGGCCAATTCATTTCTACTTGAGCTACCATCTAGAGAACATGTAAATAATATTGCTGCTTGGATGAAAAGAACGAATTTTAAAAGAGAAATAAAATTTCAAACTATGAAAGTTATAAATCAGAATTTGCAGATTAACTCATAAATGCTAGGGTATATATTTCTGTGATTTAGAGGATATTTTTCAAATCATACTTAAATAATAGAGTTCTGTTTCTGCAATCACTAACTGTCATATATGTGGAAAGGCTAGAAACATCTTAAAAATGCACACCAGGCTTCCAATATATCCTCTCTGAACAGGCCTCACAAGCATGGTAGTAAGCTAACTGGGTCAACCTGAAACAAGCTCATTGCACTTTACAGAGTATGTATATGCTTGCAAAGTTGAGTGCAGAAATCAAGATAATTCAGATAAAATACATTTCTATCAGATAAAACCAGATAATGTAGGCATGAAGAATATGTTAGCACTGAATTTTTAGAATACTTGAGTATCATAAGCCTCCATTTAAAATTTACAGATGGATACTGTAAAAGAACCCTTCATAATACAAAGTGACTTACTCTCTGAATTAAAGCTGAATTGAAGCTAAAAGGTAGGGTTTAGTCTAATAAATGTGTTATTACTGTAAAATGCGACTCATGATTTAACTTAACAATAAATGGAAACTATAGCTAACATTTATTGAGGAATTACTACTGAGTGTCAGTCACTGTGCTAAAGGTTTGCATGGATTATTGTGTACACATAAATCACCATAATGGAGGTGTTATAATGTCATCCCTTCATGCCTCAGAAATGTCTGCATGGAATGAAGCCTTGAGCTTGGTCCTCATCATGAAATGATGAAGAGCCCATGATGGAGCACATGGGTGATTGGTAAGATGGTGCCTTGGAATCACTCTGGAATGGTTCTTCTCTTTGGTATATAGATTAAAAACCATACTGTTATTCTAAAATTCATTCATTAAAATGACTAAAAAATAGTATTATTAAATTTCTCTTATCTGCAGATCAGCAGTCTTTATTTGTGTCTAAGATACATCCCACATGGTCTCTATTCAGTATGTTTGCTCTCGTGAGTCTTACAAGCATTTTTAATTGGCTGTTTTAATTCTTTTCCTTCCCCCTTTGGTGGCATATATTTTTGGGACACAGTGAATAAAATACCTTGCAGATCTCATAGCCTTTGACATTATTGTCATTTCCTCCTTTCCCATACATAATAAATAAATTAGAGAGTATTGGAGCTTTTAAATTAGCAAAAGGTTAAATAAAATTTTATAATCTCCCTTGCTGATATCCTGGCTGGCACCACATTTTGAGTAATACATCATTAGAGAAATCACCCCCTAATGCATAATTGTAATATTATGATGGGAGAGTCGTTACTTGGAGGCACCTCCTTAAATAGACAGCTAGCCCTGGGAGCCTTAAATAAGTAAAGTGAATTTCCTCTTTCCAGGGTTGCTGAAAAAGATCTACAAAAGGCCCCAGGAATTGAGACAAAGCTAATGGCTTTAGGTGACACTTTCCTGTTAATTTAGTAAGCCTGAGGCATCAAACACAAGTCCTTGGCTTGTCAAGATATATCATTATTATCTTGCTAAACATTTCAAATTTATTTCAGTTTAAAGAGCCAAGATGTACCTATTTATGGAAATAAGTTTGAAGATTAAATTCATCATATTCATAAAAGCTGAATTCAAATTTGACCATTTCCTCCCTAACCCTTTTTCAACACTATGAAGACCTTCAAGTTATATTAGACTGTTTCAGTGAAAAGGATTGTTACATAATACACAAGATGAAGATTTGAGAAGCTACTAACGGAACTCAGTCAATACAAAAAGTTATCTAACAAGAGGCAAACCACTGCCTTCTTTTCCTTTGAATAAAAACATATATATTTTTGGCAATATAATCTATGTTTTTATTTGACTTTCCACCTTCCCTTTACCTGTATAGACGAAGAAAGAAAGATAGTTCTATCTGACCAAGGTACTCAGTATTTGGACCTGCAGGGGTTTATTCAAGTCTAAGTGTAGCTGAGCCCCTTGTGATTTCAATGTCCCTAGAATTTTTGGCAGCTAGAATTAAATACTTTTATTCTTCATTAGGCCTTTGTTCACATGTTAATGACTCTTCTTGCTCAGTTCCTTTTGTTCTTGCAATATAATTTTGTGTGGCTGATGTGCTGTTTCTTTGCCAAGCAGGAGAATTTATGAGTTTGTTTTACAGGAGGGAATGTCTCCAAGGTAGCTGTGACCAGCTGCTGGCGCCCAGGGGTCTGATGGGAAAAAGTGTCATCTGTGACTAAAGAAACACAGACCTCTCCCTTAGTTCCCTGGAACTCCCCAACTCCTTCCCCCCCTTTAAAACTGCTCTGCTTGGTCTGCAACTTCAGAGATGGTCTTTGGACATTAGTCCACCATATTTCCAGGCTGCTGGTTTCCTGAATAAAGCAGTCTTTCCTTTCCACCCAACACTTGTCTCTCAAGCATTGGCTTTTCAACAGTGATACATCAGCCTTGGGTTTTTTGGCAACATAAGTATGTCTCTCCCCACAAAATAGCAAATTAGGAGACTTCTCTTCATTATCAAATTCAAATTTTTATAGAAAAAGGAGATAGAATTATTAATCATTTAAAAATGCTCTTGCACAAAAAGAATATCTATGAAGGTAGCTTATTAAAAAAAAAATAGGCTCCTGAGAAGCAGAATCATTTGAAAAATACATCCTAGTAACTCAAATGTAACCCTGAGATTAATGAACTTTTATCCCAGAGCAACTGTCAAAGACAGTCAACTCAATTCTCTCATCTTGCTCTTATTATGCCTTTAAAACACTTAAGTACAGCAGAAGGAATAGAGTTAACGGAACTGTAACAGCTATATACAATGTCAGAGGGGTAGTAGATTGGGGGAGGGGTTATCACTTTGTGAGGGGTATAAATGTCTAACTATTACATTGGTTTGCACACCTAAAACTAATTAAATTAAATTAAATTAAAAAAACACTTATCAAAAATAAGAGGATATATATCTTTTAATGACGCTGTGAGCCTTTGTTATTCACTCTCTATTGGTGAGGAACAATGAAGGGTGAAGCCAGAACAGTTAAATGCCTCTGCTGAGGTTACCTGGCAACATAGGGCAGGGCAGGACAAAGCAAGCTGAGGACAAAGCCAGATCTCTAATTTGTTTTCTGGTCATCCTTCCAAGAGAGATGAAAATCAATCATATTAATTTTTACCATAAAGATAACTGATTCATCTTCACACTGTGTAGTCTTAAGCAAAGACACATGATAGGATCTGAAAGAGACAAAGATAATAAATAATTGTCTGCCTGAAGTAACCTTTATTTGGTTGGAAAGACTTCAGGGAGTCCCCAGACCATGCCAAAGACAACAGTTCTGCACAATCAGTAGGAACAGAAGGCAATTTGATTTCCAGATTAAGATCAGTTAGGATTGTTAAACCTTGGCAGATAGTACAAAGATTTTCAATGTAATACAAACTACCCAACTCTTACTGCTTCCTTTGTTAATCTTTCCCAATAAGTCAAGGATGAATGATATGCCTTTGAAAGAAATAGTTGGTGCAAATAAGAAAAATGAAGAGAGAAGAAAAAAGGGGTACAGTAGGGAAACCGAAGAACTGAGAATAGCTACAGGAGACTTCAAATGTACAGCTACAAATGCACAAAGATTTGGAAGAAGAGCCCCATTCCACATTTTGGTATTGTTTTACCAAATTCAACTGTAATTTACAAATTTCTCCTGTCCTTACACATGCTCTTTTGTTTTAGATGTTAACATTATACATTTACTCATATATTAATAACTCTATCAAGAGATGAAAGAGGTGATAAAAACTACAATTTGTAGTATTTGTTTAAATGAGGAAGAAGAGTTGAAAGAAGAAAAAGAGAGAGAAGGAGGGGGAGGGAGAAAAAGAGAGGGGAGAAAAAAAGAGTAAAGGAAAGAAAAAAGGAAAGAAGGAAAGGAAAGGAAGGGACTAAGAAAATTAAAATGTGGTGGAACTGCTACTATTTCTTGAGAGTCAACTATTTGCTACACATTCTAATAGACATTTTCTACATATTATTTCTAATTTTCAAAAAGCCCCATATAAATTCTCAACAATACCCTATGAGAAAGATATTCTCCTTCCCCCTCTGCCCCCTCCCTTTCCTTTCTCTATCCATCCTTTCCTCAGTCTCCTTCCCTTTTTCCTTCTCCTTCCCTCCCTCCCTCTCTCTCCTTCCCTTCCTTTCTCTCTTTTCCTACCTACTGAAAAACAAAATATCAGAAAGATCCAGTAACAACACATTATTGCATAACTTGAAGGTGATAGAATTGGGATTTTAAATCAAGTTTGTCTCGTTAAGCTTTTCTTTCAATACCACTTCCTATTGAGCTTATATTGAGATCAACAGTCATGATATTAGTAGGAATGAAGAATGAACTGTTAATAATAATCTGTGTCACCCAGGACCAAACCAGATTGTCATATTTCCACTTTTAAATGTCTAGTATGTTCATCACACGAACACTTATCCTAATTCAAATGCTGCAGTAGAAACACCAATACAACATTAAGGGTACATGGCTCATGGATGCATATTGCAAATAAGAGCTCTCTATCTGAAATTTTATTCATAATTTAGTAAGACAATGGTTGAACTTAAGTCAATAAACAACCCTGCTTATCTGAAGAACAAAGGGTTCATGAGCATCTGTCACTGGCTTCATTCACAATAGTTACAAGTTACCTTGTATAAAGTGTCTAATACAATAGCTGGCACAGAGTGGGTCCCAAATAAAATGCTTATCGAATAAAATAATTAAGAAATGTATTTCAAAAAGTTCCTATTGAACGGAACTTTCTACCTTCCTCTACAACCTGGCCAACACATACTTCAAAGATGTCAAAATGTCTTATTATTGTGCCAATATTATAATAACAAGAGATCTAGAAGAAACCATGTTAGGAATAACTACATAGAAACAGTGAAAACCCAGAAATACCTACCAACTCCTTTATTTTTTTAATTCACTCTGATGTGTATCAGCCTACTGACTTGCATGTGCACACAGTCTTGTGGAAACACTACCTTTTCTGCTAAACCATCAAATACTTGAAAATATAGAGGTTTGCAGGGGGAGCAGGAAGATTGTTGTAGGAGTGCATTGCAATGGCAGTCATCCATTGTTATGAATTATCTATGTCCTTAATCAAGTCACTATACCCACCTCAGGCCTTAGAATCCCTAGGAAAATCAGTGTTTGTATTAAAAGCATTCTAATTTTACTTTAGTTTTCTTATTTCTTAAAGTATATGGTTGAAGAAGAGACTACTGTTATTTATTTTCACCTTCTTCTTTATTAGTAGAATCTCCATTTGTATGCAAATGAAAATAATACTATATTCCTTAGCCTCCTTTCCAGATAGAGATGATCAATTAAAACCACATAGTTTTGGGAAGACACTTCCATAAAATCTCATTTTACCTTTCTGCACTCTCTTTTATTTCTTGCCTAGAATATGACTGTAGTAACTAGAGTTCCAGAAGCCATAGAAGAGGGTAGAAGTCACAAGCTAAGGAATGGTAGAAGAACTCTGGGTTCTCCATGGCTTCCTGATGCTGTCATACCAGTCCAAAACTGATGTCGAGTTTTTAAAATTCCTGTTTATTAATTTTATCTTGAATGCGAACACAAGGATCTCTGGATCAGAGAGTGATTTCTTATTAATTACCATGCAGTAATTCAGTCCATCACCCCATTCCCTCTTGCCCTAGGCCTTACCCTTGGAGTGACCTGGTGAAAACTACATCGAATGTCCCATGCAGTAGTTAGACAATCCACAGATGAAGAAAAGACAATAATTTGCTTCACTTGTAGTCAGGAAAGAGACAGTCATCACTCCAACAGAAAGGAGAGGAAAAATATTTGCTGATGGGATGACAAGGATCTTGAGTTCTCACTCTAACCTTTTGGAATGTAAATACATCTTTCCAGGGTCCAGATAAACTACTGGGTATCTTTTATGACTTCTAAGACTTAACGATGTTTCCAGTATCTGAGCTTCATCTCTTTTAAAATGGAGACTCCTAAAGAAGGAGATATTGCGTCAGTCTCCCTGATACCTTGGGTCTTAATTTAGGCACCTAGTTCAGGTGGTAATCATTTGATTCTCTCAGATCAGGGCGATTAGGTAGAAAAATGTCTACAAATCGAATTCTCACGGTAAGTGAAGAATAGTGTTCCTAGGAAAAATGAAGGCAAGCATTTCCGGTCTTTATATTATATATACACTGTGCCTGGGGAGGCTTTGCATTTTACAAGAGTACTGGAAACTACAGAAAACTTTTATTTCTCCACAACAGGCTACTCGTACATCTAGACTTCTACAAGAGAGGACAAACATTTAATGTTTAAGCCACTGTAATCACATTTCTATTACTAGGACCAAAACAAAACTCCTAAATGACACAATGATTAACGAAGTATCAAGAATTTACAGATAAAATCCAGCTTTCAGCTTATAGGAACAATGATGATTATAGCACTAGAAACATACAAAACACTGAATACAGGATTGTTGAATGCATGAAGAAATAAATTAATAAACAACCAGTAGAAGCCACCCAAAATAATCCACATTATACAGCAAACATATAAGAGCTTAGGGCTCAATATGACTGCTGTCTGAATGGACGTTCTTAATTTTATTGTCCTATTTGGATTTTCCTTGCTGTTCTGGTTTTATTTCAACCCTAATCCTATACACATACATTTTTCTTCAGAAATATTCAATCTTACTATCTCCAATATTCAGCTGGCTAATCCAAGCGTCCACTTAAACGTAGGGGCAAGTTGCAAAGGCATCTTGACTTATTTTACGATTTATTACTTTACCACTCTTTGTTTAACTTGTTGCAGAACTTGTCACATTGTTATTGCCAATCATCACAGCTAGTCTGAAGTTCAGTGAGAACCAAGGGCATGATTATATTACAAGTGACTGAATCCCCAGAATCTACTAGCTCAATTCCTGACTATGTATTAAATTATATGTCAACATGTTAATCATAATTTCCTAACAATAGTCAGTAAATGGTATGCTGTAAATTTGGAGACATTTTTCAGAGTGCATTATTTTCTTGGCATGAATCATTGTCCTATGATTGTCTACTTTGCAATGTGGCAGTAGACAAAATTACACTCTACAAAAGAGACAGGAGCAGATGATACAGCCCTAGGCTTGAGAACTGATTTCCTGGTTCAAATATGTTTCCTGATTGAAGATTGCACACCTAAGAGGTGAGAGGAGAGAGCTATTTTATAAAGTGTCCAGCAGATGTACGGCAGTAATTCCCACTGTATTTATCATTTAATGAATTGCTCACACACCAGGGGTATAATCCAATGTAAATGATCTCATCACCCATCAGTATGAGGGCTCACAAATTCAACTTGGCCTCAAGCTAAAACTTGACATTTCAAGGTTCTCACATCCACAGTAAGTAAGAAGTATATTGATGACTTCCAAACGTCTCATCTGAAATTTTTGAGAAATGCAGGTGTTTGGGATCTAGAAATAGAAGTGGCCAGCTGCCCTTGAGGTACTTGGGGCACAGTTCCATATTTCCTACCCCTGATTTGGCTCTGAGAAGAGAACATTTTGTACAGAAGATAATGGAATTGACACCATTTGCATTCTGCTCATACGAACACTAAAGAATGAAATTTAAAAGGTTCATTTTAAATCATCCTTTTGAGCAGTTCCACTGGCATTGCTGTATGTGGGAAAACATAAAGCATTCTCAGCTGTGAAATCAGAAGAACACAGAGAGTCATCAGATTGGCAGAGACCTTGGGAGGCCATCTATGCATGAACCCACTCTAACTAAAGGGTTATTGAACTTGAGGTAAGTCCACTAGCCTTTCTAAATCTGTGTTTCTTGACTATGAGAGGAGAGAACTAGGCTACATATAGTAAACCTCCCTTCCATTTTAGCATTTTCTGATTACCAATTCTGAACGAAATTACATTGAGAATAACTTCATTTGTGGCCATTATGATCATTTCCCCCATTGATCCCCTACAAATAATGTGGTGTACTGGACAAAACTTGGGTTTGTAATATATACCTATAGTCTAGTCCTTCCTCTACCACAATACTTCCTAGCTGTGTGATCTTGGGCAAAACACTTATTCTCCTTAAATTTCAGATTTTTTGAGTATTAATAGAGACAACAATAACTTTTCCATAGGGATAAAGATTAAATTAGATGATTGAAAAGTACCTGGAGAGAACTGATTTTTAAAGAAATGTTATTGGCTACGATTGCCTTATAATCTTGTATTTTTGAGAACGTAAAATACATAAAAACATTTCTCTAATGATTAGTGATGCTGAGCATTTTTTCATATGTCTGTTGGCCATCTGTATGTCCTCTTTAGAGAAATGTCTCTTCATGTCCTCTGCCCATTTTTTAATTGAGTTGTTTGGTTTTTTGGTGTTGAGTTGAATAAGTTTTTTAAATAAATTTTGGATATTTACTCCATATTAGATATATCATTGACAAATATCTTCTCCCATTCAGTAGGCTGCCTTTTTGTTTTATTGATGGTTTCCTTTGCTGTGAAAAAACTTTTGAGTTTGATGTAATCCCATGTTTATTTTTTTCTTTTACTTCCCTTGTCCAAGGGGATATATCAGTAAAAGTATTACTAAGGGTAGTGTCTACAAATTTACTCCCTATATTTTCTTCTAGGAGTTTTATGGTTTTGAGTCTTTAATCCATTTTGAACTTTATCTCATATATGGCGTTTATTGCAGTGCTATTTACAATAGCCAAGATTTGGAAACAACTGAAATGCACATCAGTAGATGACTGGATTAAGAAATGGTGGTACATTTATACAATGGAGTATTACTCAGCTATAAAGAAGAAGAAATCTTACCATTTGCAATGATATGGATGGATCTAGAGAACATTATGTTAAGTGAAATAAGTCAGTCAGAGAAAGACAAATACCATATGATCTCAGTTATATGTGGAATCTAAAGAGCTGAATAAATGGGCACAGTAAACAGAAATATTCTCAGAGATATAAAAGAAAAACTGATGGTTACTAGATGGGAGGGGAGTGGGGATGAGGGATAAGAGGAAGGGATTAGACAGCATAAATCGGTAACTACAATATTGTCACAGGGATATAAAAGACATTTTGTGGAATATAATCAATGATGTTGTAAAGATTTTGTAGGGTGTCAAATGGGCACATGCCTTAATAGGGAGAACACTTCATGAACGGTGTAGATGCCTCACCACTGCACTATACACCTGAAGCTGAAGCTGAATAATGTATGCCAACTATAATTTAATATATAGATAGTAATGGGATATGGAGTACAGAATAGGGAATAGAGTCAATGGAATTGTAATATATATATACAATGTCAAAGGGACAACAGATTGGAGGAGGGGGGTTATCACTTTGTGAGGGGTGAAATGTCTAACTATTATATTGTTTTGTACACCTGAAACTAATAATAAAAAATTTAAAAATAATAAAAAATAAAAAAGAAAGGAAAAATTAGATAGATAGATAGATAGATAGATAGATAGATAGATAGATAGATACTAAAATAAACACAAAATATTACCGACCAAAACAAGAATGTAACTCAAGAATAGATTAAGGAAGCAGTGGCGCTAACAGTAGAGTTGGGAAAGGAAATCCTTTGATGACCACTAGGTCCCTGGAGATCAATGCATACATATTAGAGAAGGGGAACAAGGGCCCTAGGAGCAAAATTTCAAAGAAAAGGATGAAACTGGTGAGTCACCTGACAATAAAACATTTTTTTACATTTGAAAAAAAGAGAAAAATATACAAAACCATTACAATACATAAATTTTTATTACAATTTTTTCCAGTGGATCCTTGGTTTTTACCATTATAACTTAAATTTTCTCACTTCTTTACCTATCTTATGGTTGTAATTTATAACATTACTTTATATTACAGTGTTATTGAAGTGTTAAGTTCATCATTCATGGCTGTAAACGATGTCCAATCAACTTGAATTACCTAAGAAAGGGGAGGAGTGGTACTTATTAGAATGACAATGCAGTGACTTAACAAAGGAAAATCAATAGGAACTAAATAACCTGGACCTATTATTTTAATCTCAAGCCCCACCCTTCTCTCCTTTATTTCCCTGTGGCAGTGGTTTCTTACATAAAGTCCTTTCCACACTGTACAGAACATGGTTGCTAACAAATCCAGTCATAGTCTTACAACTACTCAATCAGAGAAGAAGTAGAATTTCTCTTTACTAGCTTCAGTATTTTAAAAAGTAATGCAAGAAAGTGTTCTTATTGGCCTACTTTGATCACATGTTTACTCTCTGGACCAATCACAGAAGTCAGAGTTGTGATCTTGTGATTGGCTCAACCTGATAAACACACTTCCTATAGCAAGTGTAAGGCAGAGCCTTTTGCCATTAACAGGCAGGGTAAAATTTTTAGGACAAACAAAACAGTCAGGTGTTCTTGTATATGCTAGAAGTAACAAATTACAAGTATAGTGGTGGACCTAAGGAGGAAAAGCTTAACTTGAATCAAATAATAAATTTACTTATAAGAATCATGCTCTGCTATCTCATAATTTGGGAATTGTAATTGGGGTAAAGCATTGACACAAAATATTTGTATTTGTTTTTAAATACTTTTTTTTTTTCATATGGTAAAAAAGATGGCTATTTGTAGAAACACGTCTAATTCCAAAGGCTTAAAGAAGGCCATTTTACTTCTTTAAATATTTCCTCACTAACATCAAAATTCCTTTTAATGGGTAAATTCAATAGTCATATAGTTGTACAAAAAAATAAAGACTATCCTGGAGGAGCTAGCTCACTGAGAAATTCAAATAAAGGTAGAAACTATTGAGTTCAATTCTTTTCCAAAAAATAAGTTTATAAAAGAGAAAGAAGAGATATAGGGTTCCTGAAAAGGGAGTGAAGTGAGATATACGATTAGAGATATGATTGAAAATTTGAATTGGAATAGAAAAAGATTGTCTTATTAATTGGCTGAAAATAGTTCAGTCCATTAATAACCAAGGATGCACTGAAGTTTCCAAAACTTTGCTCATTTTCTAATTAAACTTGAAATTGTTCTTGTGAAGTGTCTAGGAGCCAGCAATAATGATCCCTATTTTGCGAATAAAGGAACACAGTGTCTGAGAGGTGAGGCAGTTTAAGTGTATAATCAAGTCAGTAACACTTAAGAACAGACCAGAAGGTGATGAGTGGAGAGTGCTTTTTCTTTCCATGAAGGGATGCCAATAAGTAGCCAAATCAGCTGGAGTATGATAGAGAGAACATTGGATTTGAAAGCAGAAAACAGATTTAAGCATAGTTTTCCACCAACTGATAAAAAACAGAACTTGGGCAAGTTACTGACATTATCTACATTGCCTATAAATTGGAAATAACAGTGATCACTTTATAGCACTGTGGAGATCATTAAATGAGAACATATGTCTTGACATGATGGATTGGTGATGGTTCCTCCTGTTCTCCTGAACTCTTCCTGCAGTGAAGAGTGCACATCTGAACCAGGAAGTCATTTCGGTGCTCATCTGAACCAGGAAGTCATTTCATAGCAGGTGGCACTTCCTAAGGATTGATAAGATTAATGCCCATGAACATCACAGCTTCTAATCAGAAGCTGAGTACACTAAAGTATGGAGTCTCCCTATTGAAGTAAGATGTCCTTACCAAGCATCTTTTTCTTTTTATGTAAGAAACATTGGGAGAGTTCAAGGACTAATATGGGTAAATTTTAAGTCAACTGTCTTGACTCTTTCATTTTACAGAAAAAGACAATGAGGCCAGAGTGGGTATATGATATACCCAAATTAATAAATTAGTGAGGTTTTATATGTTTATATTGAATTTTCTATCTCTTTAAGATTGCAGCCCTACCACATATTACTTGTTATTTATAAAGAGAGTTTTCTTCCAGCTATGAAAAGGAAGATAAAGTTGAAGTTCCCTTGGCCACCCCCAAAAATAAAATCTCAGGATGGGCTGCCTGAGGCGGCTTTATCTCTCCTTGGTAAAAACGAAACTGTCAAGGAGTCTGAAATATAGTATATACAGCTCCGTCCTCTGTAGTACAGAAAATATCATAGAGGAGAGGTAGAACTGTGCCAAGATGTCGACAGAAAGTCTAGCCCAAATGCCAAAGAAGTAAGTCATAGACACGGACTCCTCCAAATGGTTGAGCCTAGCTCATTAGAATTCTGCTTGTGGCTTGAAGTCACAAGCTTTGAGTAGTAATGCTCATTTGTGTTGGTTTCTCTCTTATGTATATATCATGTCTTCAGGGCCTGTGTAGAAATTGGTCAATATCAAGAATCAGGTAATCCTTGATTCAAAGCTAATACTAACTTCAAGTCCTAAATAGAATCAACATACACAATACCCCCTTGTGAAATGTACAGCAGAATCTAAACCTTCACTCCTAAACACACACCTTCCCTTAAGCATTCTCAGTTCTCTTTGTAAGGAAAACAGTGATACATGTTAATTTCCTTTAACATTTTCATACTGAGCCAAATATAATTCCACTATTCAGTACTGCTGGGTAGGTATTCTCAGTTATAACAGCACCAAAGAGAGAAGGTTGGTAAAACCATGTATACTGTTAATAAACCAGACCACCAAGTCTGATGATCCAACTTCAAAAGATTTTCTAAGTGATATAATGTTTTGCAAAATTAATCACAGTGATTCTTTCTCTGATTATTCCATTTATCTTCGTCTTCCTCCATTCAGTCCATGCCACTTGGGAGAGGGATGTTTAAGTTGAAGAACACACAATGAAAAGGTTAATTTGCAGCCTTTGAGTTTTAAAATATGCTTTTGAAATATGTGACAGAGACAAATTTTGGAGGAGAAAAACTTTTAAGTTGTAAGAAACTTGGCTTTGAATAACAAAACAGGAACATAAGAAATAAAGTCTTCAAAAACCAATAGACATAAGTGATCAATTTGATGTTTTTTTTCCCAAAAAACCCATACCAATTAAGACCTAGAATTTAAATTGAGATAAAGCCAAAGGGAAGAAAATTAGAACTTGGTATAAGCCCCAAGAAAGGAAGCTGTACCATCTCTTTCTAATCACTTCTCACATTCATTCCCAGGATCAGGTATGTAATGAGATTCCTAAATAGATTTAGGATCCAAGAACACAAGAAACTTCTTCACCTCAACCTGGGAAAATTCCTGGGACTTTGTGAAGTCTTGATCAACATGCCGAGAATTTTTGTATAGATGTAACAGGCAACAGTTTTTATTCCATGGCCCTTTATGGGTTGAATTCTGTATCTCCAAAAAATACATTGAAGTCCCAAATCTTGGTATCTGTTTTGGTATCAAATTTGGCCAGCATGGCATAAGGACCTATGTAAGGCTGCTGTAATAAAACCACAAACTGAGTAAGCTAAAATAATAGAAATTTGTTCCCTCACAGTTCTGGAGGCTAGAAATCCAAAACCGAGGTCTGAGCAGGGCCTTTCACTCTCTGAAACTCAGAGTAGAATCTTTCCTGCAGGGGGCCAGGGATTCCCTCGGGTGGGACAATGTTGGTGAGGAGAAAGAAGGAGGGAGACACTGGAAAGAGGTTCACAGGAGCGTCACACACACTTTATTATTAAAGCCTGGCCCCTTTTATAGGGGCTTCTGACCATTACCTCAATTGCAAGTTATGTTTCACATGATCCGGATGTTTTTCTCTTTCTCAGAGCTTTTACCTTTTTGTAATTGTATCTTTCCAGGGTACACCGTGGCCCGTTCAAGGACTTTACTTATCCGCTAAAGAGTGGTTACCATGACTACCTTACAGGGCATATACTTGAACTATTGCCAAGAGACTAGCAGTGGCTGAGTTTAGGGCAAAACCCATCTAAAGTCTATTTTTAGGTGATTAATGATACTTAGTAGCAAAAGGAGTCTCAAACTTTTCCTATCCTACCAAGAGCTGCATATTATTGCAATAGAGGGGAACATCTGTTTCTCAGTCAAAGCTTCAGTTTTTGTTGCTACAGCAATGTACAAAGCAAAGAGTTAAATCAAAGCTGTTAATTAAAATACCTCATGGTCAGTAAGTTGTCTCTTATCAGAACTCTGATGGCCGAGAGACCTTGGTCTACTGGGCTCCAAGGAAATCTTTCACAGCTGCATAGGCAAGGACGGATGACAACACCAGTTTCTCCCAGAGGCCTGAGCCTCAGTTTCCAAGAGGCTTGAGTCCCCAATATCTCAGTTCAGGGGTCCCCTCGAGCTGTAGCCTGTTTTAGGGAGTTTCCTTTTCTTTAGGAAATCTTGCCCCGTTGTTGGCTTACCCAACCAGCTATCATCAGGGTACCACAGGAACTTGTCACAAATGCAGTGAGCATATTGTCTCCTATAGGAGGAAAGGTACATGGGTTCATAGAGACAGGAGATATTACATGACCAACCATAAGGCAGCATCCCAGACATCCAGTGCTTAACGTGGATCCTTATTTCAATGTGGTCTTGTCAGACACTGAGAGACTGTCGGCTCCCAACACTTTCCTTTTCTCTTCTTCGTGTCTGCTGATGGCCAGCAATCCTTAGTGTCCCCTGGCTTTGTAGATGCATCACTTCAACCTCTACCTCTGTAGTCACATGGCTGTCATCTCCCTGTGTGTCTGCCTTCACTTTGTCTTCTTATAAAGACATCAGCCATATTGGATTAAGGCCCACTATGATGAACTCATCTTAACTTAATTACATCTACAAAGACCTTATTTCCAAATAAGATCATGTTCACAGATACCAAGATTTGGGACTTCAATGTATCTTTTGGAGATACAGAATTCAACCCATAAAGGGCCATGGAATAAAAACTGTTGCCTGTTACATCTATACAAAAGTTCTTGGACCACTACAGAGAGTTTTTAGTACCCCAGAGAAAACTTGAGACCAACCAATTACTTTCATACGCCCAAAGAGGGATATGGAAGTGGTAAAAGAGGGCTGGAAGTTGAGAGGATTTATCATCAGGATAAAGAGCATGTTACTTCCTCTTATGTGTTGAGACCATATGAGAACATCAATTTCTAAGCAGATGGAAGCATATACAGATACTGAGGCCCACAATCAAATGGGATGGCGTAAATTTTAGAGGATGTCGAGATAGATAGATGACTGAGAATTACCATGTCCTACTCTACTCTACATCCATTAATGCCTTGATGCTACCTGAGGCCCTTTGGCAGGTAGATCTTAGATGTACCCTGGAGATAAATTGGAAGGGAAAAAACCTTGAGTTGACCAAAGAGGATTCAATTAAATGAATGAAATTACCTCAGGTGGACTAAAATTAAGTAGTTTTCCACTAGATGAAATAAGAGGTCGAAGAAATAATGTTGTGTATTTGAGGAAACAAAGTGATATTTCTTGCCAACATTAATTTGTGATCTGAGATTTATATGTGTTACCTATAATAAAGGTGGAAAAACTCTCTGGGACACACTGGGAAAAGCGACATCAATACAAAAATGGTCTTTCATGGGACACTGGCCAATGTAAAAATAAAGAACATATTAGACTGAAATACTGAAACATGGAAAGCTGTAAATTCACAGGAATCCTGTAGACTCTAAAGTGTGTATCACAGTGGTAAAGCCTATAATCAAACCTGGTTGCTTTTACTCTGGCAGTCCCTATCATGTTTGTTTTGACAAGGGAAGATCATTTGCAGTACACTGATCAGGATACAGTTTGGAAAGGCAAGCTCATTGCACACACACAGCGTGTATCCCATGAAACTGTGAACACTATGTAAGCAACAGAAGATGCTATGTTTATAAGTGGATTTGCCTAAAATATTACATGGATAAAACCACAATAGGTTTTCTAATATGGAGATTAAATAATAAGAGTGATAGCTTTAAATATAAATTTATGTTGGTCTCAGCTCTTACTAGCTGATTGATCTTGGGAAAGCTACTTAAAATTCACAAATGTTAATGTTCTAAGGTACCAACTGGCAATAACAGTACTCACCTCATAGTCATGAGGTTTAAATGAGATGACATATGTAGAGCACTCAACATAGTAATGGACACACAGTAAGCATCCAATAAATATTTGTTATTTTTATCCATTTTTTTACTCATTTAAATCAAGTGTTGTCTTTAAAAATAACATGTGATACAAGATATAGAGTTGGATTCTTACCAAGGTTTTATAGTTATCTCATCTTGAGTTTGCCAGTTGAGCTTCTACTTTTTTCAAATGTAACATAACTAGATTGGCTGCTGGATGGCCTATAATACCATGTCCAGGTCTGAAATTATATAGTCTGTAGGGATAGTCTGATATAGTTGCCTTAGAATCATACCGTTTTCTAGCTCTGGAAGACTTCAACAGGTGTCTCTTATCTAACCAAATACAAGAATAAGTAAGGAAACAAAGCCCTGATCAGGCAAGTGAGCTACTAAGGATTTCCCACTGTTCACTCACATTCCCACACTCTCTGGCCTTGATAGCATTTTATATGTATATAGAGATATACATATTTATTAACATTGAATTTGTCCTTCTTTGGTATAAAATGTTCAATTAGAGTTTCAAACTAATCGTTCAGCTACTACTTCTAGCTCTGCCAGATCATATGGTTTCTCCTGCCAGCTCAAGTTCAGCAATTCATGAGTGCCAGTGTCATCCTCTCATTTCCCTTTCAGACATACGGAGTACAGGAATCCTAGTCATTCCAACTTCTGACGTCATCACTGTCCCCTTCTGCACACTTTTCTTTCTGTTCCTGTTGAATCAGTGTGGCTATTATTACACTTCAGCTGCCTCTTCGTGTCTATCATGTTCTAAGACTCAACAACATCAAGCCAGGGCCCTGATTTATTCATACTTATCCCAGGTACTTTGTATAATGTCTGGAGAATAGTAATTAATAAATATTTATAGGATCACTTCATAAATGAAAGAGCATGTGAATTTTATGAGACTGAATCATATGAAATTGATGTTTTGTAGTTCAAAAAATAGACAAAGATAAAAAGTTTCATTTATGACTTAATTTCTAACTTTCATGCAACCGGGGCAGATTTCAATATTAATGAAAGTATGTTATTCAATTCTCACTTTTTTTTTTTCTTTCACTTAACCCCTCTTTTATTTATACCTTAATCCTATTCCAGGATTATGTCTCAATTAAGTTTTATTCTTTTATTCATAGAACAATTCATTTGAAAAATATTTATTGAGCATAATTGTAACAGGGACAGTGCTGGGCTCTAGGGATAACAATTGTGAACAAAAACAAATGTTGTTCATGTTCTAATAGAGTCTTTAGCCTATTTAGATAGATATAATCAGATAATCTTAATTACATGTATAACTATAAGCTGAAGAGAAAGAAATGCTGTTTTAGGGAAATGCATAATCAAAAAAAATAATCCTACAGTCAGGAGAGTCAATTGTGGCTTCCTGAGAAAGTGACTCTTAAGTTGAAAACTGAAGGATAAGTTGAGTGAGTTAGACTTAATATGTGCTGTAACAACACTCCTGTTTAGAAAAATGGAGACACTAAATACTAGTATTACAAGCTTAACTCTATACAATCAATCTAACCTTTATATATTTAAAAGTTTTATCATAGATTGAGACAGAGAGAAGAAATTTTTGACAATGAACAATATGTAGAAACTAATGGGGAAAAAATGGTGTATGTGAGAAACTAAGAAAGAAAGTCAGTGTAATTGAAGGATCTCTGACAGTATAAGAGAGGTGTGCTGAGATCAGACTATCTGGGATCTTGCAAGCTATGTTAAGTATTTTTATCATAATCTTAAGAGTGGTGGAAAGGAGTTAAATGTTTTTTAGTAGGTGGATATCTTAATCATATGTGCATTTTTAACACATTACTCTAGCTGCAGCATATATGATGGTTAGGGAAAGACATGTGAGAATTCAGTTAAGTAGACTATGGCAATCATTACTGTGAGAGATGAAGTAGCATTAATTATAATGATGGTACTAATGGTAATGGACAGACTTATATAGACTTGAGAAATCTTTAGGATACACATTCAACAGAAATAATGATGGATTAACTTTGGACATTAGGATGAGAAAGAAGTCAAAGTGACTGGAAAATCTTTTTGGGGAAATATAAGATCAATTTTGGACAAGATGAGTTTGAGTTTCCCTTAAGACATGTAAATGGAGATGTTGAGTATGCGGCTGGGTAACCATATCAGGAACTCAGAGCTGAGGTCTTACTTTAAACCTGCTGCTTGGACAGTCTCATTCACAGTATATTATTCATTTATTATCTACTTCATAATGACCCCACAACACACACACACACACACACCAACTGCCTTAACAAATATCTACATATCTATATTTATATCTATATCTATAGTTATATTTATAAATTTCCAACTCAGAAGAGAACCTTGAGGAATTTGACATGTACTGATAGGCCAGAGAACAAGCATGAAAGGAAAATAAATAAGAAGCCTTCACAGAGATCAGAGGAGTCTAATGCCTTAGAAGCCTAGGGAAAAATAGGTTTTTAGAAGGTAGAGTGATCAACTATGTCAAAATATGCTTTGAGATCAAATAAGATGAGGACTATAAAACTATTGAATATGTTTAATTTAATTTGTGTGTCAGCATAGAGAAAGCTGTTTTGCTTGGGTTTTGGACAGAGTAGCCTAAGAGAAAATAGAGACTTCAAGTATAGATAATTCATTGTAGGAAGTGAAGTTATGTGCTAATAGTGATGGGAACAGGCTTGAATATAAGTATCATGAGAAAGCTTCTAATAGTCATGAAAATGAGAGAACAAGTTGGAAATTGAAATATACTTGAATTATCAGGCAATGTTTTGGACCTACTTGAAGCTGGTTATATCAATCTGTTTCTTGGTATCACTTTCCCTGATATTGCAGTCACTCAGATTTAATTTAATGTCAATCAACCAACATTCATTGATGACTTTAGTACAATAGGGCGATATCAGATGTGGTGGGGAATGCAAAATCAGTAATCTCAGACTCTGGTTTTTACTTAGCCAAGATAATTAAAACTCCATGTATTGGAGTTCTGGTTGTAAATTCAGTTTATCTACTACTGGACTAATCTATTAACAAATAGCAATTCAGTGTAAGCTCTGGGAAAATATTAAGACATACAGAACTCTTTAAAGGCACTAGGGAGCAAACAAAAGCATGAAGAAAGTGTAGGTAAGTCAAGCTTGCCAGGCAGGAAGTAAGTTGCACAGGATGAAAGCTATGCTAATTTGGCTGTTTTCCTAAAAGCATTCAACAGACGACAGAACAAAGGATTCCTTCAACTCAAACAGAAAGCCAGTCTTATGACTGGAAGATGTCTAAGTACAGAGTCCAGGGTCACAAGAGGAGCTGATAATTGAGGGGTGAAATCCCAGAAGCGATGGAGCCACAGAGGGAGGGGAGACTACCTCTGCATGGAACTCCCCACGGATATTAGAAAAATTGCTGAACTGTGTATCAGAGGAAAATCCAAGGAACACAGCAGAATGTGAAGACATATTTCAATTGCTGCCCATCAGAAAGGAGTCTGGAGTTCCAATATCACCAATTTAGAGTAGCTTAGGAAATGCCTCTAGGGTTTCCACTAATAGTCAACAAAATACTCTATTAAAGGGCAAAGGATGTACCTGAAGATTAAGGATAAAAGTTAAGTTAAGCCATCCTGGGAACTGTTAAAACGGACTCCACAAGTTCATGGTAATCAGCCAATAATTCATGTACCTGCCAATACAAAAGTCAATACTTGTATAGGAAGATAAGATGCTCTAAAATACACACACACACAATAAAAATTCAGAGAATTCAGATTTTCAGATTTTAGAATTACCAGACAAGGAATTCAAAACGCTATTAAACAAACAAAAAACAAAAAGAAAGAAAGAAAGAAAGAAAGAAAGAAAGAAAGAAAGAAAGAAAGAAAGAAAGAAAGAGTTTACAATGTAAAGAAAAAAAGTGTCAAAACCAGTGAACAGATTGAGAATTTCACCACCAAAATGAGAAACAATAAAATGTAATACAACCCTATTTCTAGTATTAATAAGACAGCTGAAAAAGAAAATTGACTGGATGAGAGGATGAGATTATTAGAAGACAGGAGACAACAGAAGAAATATTCAATGGACTTGAAGATACATAACTTATCCACTCTGAAAAGCAGAAGAAAAAGAAAAAAAGATAAAACAAAGAAAACAGAGCCTCAGTCACCTGTAGAGCAGCATTAAACTGAATAACACATGTGGAATTGTAATCTAAAAAAGAGATACATAGTATGAATGAGGCAGACAATTGCATTCTAAAAAATAATGAGGACTTGCAGTTTCCAACTCCACATGTAAGAAGCTTGAAAGTTGCCTTCTGTCCTAACAACAAATGAAAAGCTGAACAAACTGAAAAACCAACTCTCCTTGGATGCATAAGGGAGACAAGGACACAGAGCTAACCATTGCCTTAAATGTTGGAAAGCTAGGAGACTTGCAGCTTACTGGAGCACAGGCTCATTAGCAGAAACCATCACAGGAAGCAACCACCACAGTTAGAAAAACCAGAATTAATGAATTGCTGGACGCTCAGTATGAACAATTCTGAGAGTTAAAAACTCCAAGGGGGACCAAGGCATGAAGGCCCCCACGATATTGTGAGAGTGACTTCCAGGAACTTCATCAGGTTCCCACAGTAAATTTACTAGAAAAATCTTCTCATGCTCCCAGCAAGAAGAGATGAAAAGGAACCATTTTGAAATGTGTCACTGAACTCTGCTCTTCCTAACAAGGTCTGCCCTCAGGAGAAACTAGTTAACCAGATTGTAACCTTCTGGGGTATGATCAGAGATTAACTGATATGTGGGGGGTGGGGAGGGGGGAATACCCAATTCCAGACCCCTTCAACCATCCTGTCTCACCATAAAGGTAGAGAAAAACCCAGAGAAACACTGGTGAAATCCAGTGAAAAATGGGTACTTAATCATAAGACTTCCCCTTCCCCCACACCTCAACACCGCATTCCTAGACGCGTATTTACAGCAGTTCTTTTACCTGGTAAATCATGTCTGGCTAGCAAGAAAAAAATATGACAAGGCTTTCCAAAGGGCAAAACACACAATTTGAAGAGACAGAGCAAGTATGAGAACCAGACATGGTGGCAACGTTGGAAATATCAGAATTGGAAATTAAAAAAAAACAAAAGACTATGATTAATATGTTAAAATTTTAATGGATAAAATAGCATGCAAAAACAGAAGATTGAAGTAAGCAGAGAGATTGATAGTCTAAGAAAGAATCAAACAAAAACCCTAGAGATCAAAAACACTGTAATAGAAATGAAGAATGCCTTTGATGGGTTTATTATTAGACTGCACACAGTTGAGGAAAGACTATCTGAGCTAGGGGATATATCAAATGGAATCCTCAAAAACCAAAAAGCAAACAGAACAAAACCTAAAATAAAAGAATATCAAAGGATTAGCCTAGTGGCACATTGGTTAGGAGTTGGCTTGGGATGCCAACTCTGAGCACATGGCCAGAGCCACTGCGCCCTCTACAGCAAAGATGGTGAACAACAGCTCGACCTGGAGCTGGGCTGCTGTGAGTTGCTGTCGATGGTGTAGGCTGCAGTGGGGCTGGCCGGCAGCTGGAGTGCACCTCCGTGAGCTGCCATGAGCGGTAGTCCAATAGCCAGTGAGCGACTGACTCACCTGGGAAGAGTGCAATGATAATATCAACATGGGCCAGTGAAGCGACATCCTCCACAACTAGACTGAAGAACAGAAGGACAGCAACTTGTCTATTCCCTTCCCCAATTCCCCAACACTGTTCCCCTCCCCCAATTCCAGAATAAAATCTTTAAAAAAAAAAAGAATATCCAAGGACTATGGGAAAACTGCAAAAAGTGCAACATACACATGATGGTAATACCAGAAGGACAAGAAAGAAAGAAAGAAACAAAGTCAAGGAAAAACAAAACTACAAATAGACATAACAGGTTTAAGGATAGGAAGACTCAATATTGTCAAGATGTCAGTTCTTTCCAACTTGATATATAGAGTCAAGGCTTCACAATCAAATCCCTGAAAGTTATTTTATGAGTACTGAGAAGCTGATTCTAACGGTTATGTTAAGGGTAAAGAGACCCAGAATATCCAACAAAATATTGAAGGGAAAGAACAAAGTTGGAAAACTGACACTACCTGATTTCAAGACATATGGTGTTTCCCCAAACATAAGACCTAGCTGCAAAATAAGCCATAACAATAAAGCATGTTATTCAAAAAATATGAAGAACTCTTAAAAAATCAACAATAAGAAAACAACCCAATTTAAGAAGTGGGGCAAAGACCTTAACAGGCACATCACCAAAGAATATACAGATGGTGCCAAAAAAATGTATACACATTTATTTTATTTTTTTTGTAGCTAAGCCATTCTGCCACCTGTTGGCAGCTCAGAGGCAGCTCAGCTCAGGCTGGGCATCGAACAGCTGTTGCTCAGAGCTCAGCTCGCACTCTTGAGTGAGCTCTTAACCAACTGAGCCACTCGGCTGACTCCTGTATAAACATTTTAAGAAAGGGAAAAACTATTAAAATTGTAATACTCAATACAGACTGATAAAAAAGATAAATACAAGTCACATTTGACTTCTGTAATTACAAGCGGTGCTCAAAGCGGTTACCATCAGTGTAATTTTAATACAGTTTTTTTCTTTCTTAAAATGTATATATCTTTTTTTTGGCACCCTCTGTAATACATGGCATATAAGCATATGAAAGGATATTTCGCATCATATGCCATCAGGTACATATAAATTAAAACACCAATGAGATACCACTACACACACCATAAAATGGTCAAAATCCAGAATACTGACAACAGCAAATGCTGGTAAGGATGTGGAGCAGAAAGATCTGTTATTCATTGCTGGTGCAAATGCAAAATAGTCCAGCCACTTTTGAAGAAGGCTATTGGGAGTTTCTTACAAAAGTAAGCATATGCTTACCATACAATCTAGCAATCATGCTCCTTTGTATTTATACAAAAACGTTGAGAACTTATATCCACACAAAAAACTGCATACAAATAAAACTGCACAGTTTTATTCATAAATGCCAACACTGAAAGCAACCAAGATGTCCCTCAAGGTAAATGAGAACATAAACTGTGGTTCATCCAGACAATGGAATATTATTCAGGGCTGAAAGGAAGTGAGCTATCAAGCTGTGAAATGACATGTTGGAACCTGAAATGCATATTACCATGTGAAAGAAGCCAATCTGAAAAGACTACATGCTGTATAAGTCCAATCACAGTCATGCATTGCTTAACCTCAGGGGTACATTCTGAGAAATGGGTCATCAGGCGAGCTCATCATTGTATGAACAACATAGAGTGCATTTATACAGCCTAGTGGTATACTCAACTACACGCCTAGGCTCTATGGCATACCACCATCATATAGGCAGCCTGTCGCTGACCGAAATGTTATGTGGCCCAGGGCTGTACATGACATTCTGGAAAAGATAAAACTATGGAGACAGTACAAAGACCAGTGGCTCGCAGGGCGAGGGTGGAGAGATGAATAGGCAAAGCATAGAGAAATTTTAGAGCAGCGAAAATGCTCTTTATGGTATATAATAGTAAACATGTGTCATCGTACATTTTTTCTATTCCATAGAATTTACATTACCAAAAGTAAACTTTAAGATTCAACTGTATGTTCTCTAAAAGAAACCAACTTTGTATATTAGGTTAGATACTGATTATAAGTTCAGACATTGAAAAGCAAACTACAGGGCCGGCCGAATGGCACAGTGGTTCAGCGCTGGCTTGGGAGGCCAGAGGCCCCAGTTCGGGTCCCACATGTGAGGGCCAGTGACACTGCCCTCAAAAAAAAAAAGAAAAGAAAAGAAAAGAAAACTACATTTCATACAAACATTAATCAAGAGAAAGATGAAGTGGCTATGTTAATATCAGACAAAGTAGATTTCAGCACAAGGAATCTTACCAGGCATAAAGATGGAGGGATGGGTTGTAATGATAAATGTTATGATATTTGTCATCAAGAAGACATAATATTCTACATGTGTATGCATCTCATATTAGAGTTTTAAAATACATAATGTAAAATTAATAAAATCAGATGGGAAAATAAACAGAGCCACAATTAGACTATTGGAGATCTTGATACTTCTTACACAGCATATAGAAAACACACACATTAAATAAGTATTTTAAAAAACACAACAACTCAATCTCATTGACCTTTGGTAAATACCAATCAAAAACAGTGAAATAACATTCTTTTCAAATGTATATGGAGCATTCTTCAAGCGAGACCATGGGAAAGACCATAAAATAATTCTCAATAAATCTTAAAAGCTTGAAATTATGTAGAGTATATTCTCTAGCTACTAAGGAATTAAATTAGAAATTAAAACTAATAAAATATCTGCAAAATTAACACAATTTGGAAATTAAATAAACACTCATTAGTAACATAAAAAAATGACATGGGAGTAATAAATATTTTTAACTGACTGAAAATAAAAACATATTGCAATGTATGGACTATTGCTAAAACAGATCTTTCAAGATACTTTCAAGCATTACATGTTTACATTAGAAAAGAGGAAAGTCTGAAGGAATGATCTAAGTATGTATTTTAAGAAACAGAAAATTGAAAGCAAATTAATGAAAATGCAAGAAATAATAAAGATAAAAGCATAAGTCGGGGCCCGCCGAGTGGCGCAGTGGTTAAGCGCTGGCTTCGGAAGCCGGCGGCCCCGGTTCGGGTCCCACATATGAGGGCCAGTGACACTGCCCTCAAAAATAAATAAATAAAAGCTAAAAAAAAAAAAAAAAGCATAAGTCAATGAAGAAATACTGCAAAAGATTAAAGACTCAATAAAGATAAAAGGTGGTTTTTAAAATAGATCAATAAATTCGATAGACCTCTAGGCAGACTGAAAAAAAAATAGAGAGCAGACACATTCATGTATTCTGAATACAAGGAATAAAAACAGGCACATCATTACTGCATTGTAGACTTTAAAAATGTAATGAGAAATAATGGAAAGTAGCATTAGGCCATAAATTCTATAATGTAGATGAAGTAAAAAATGTTTTGAAAGATACAAACTCCTCACAGTTAGTCTAGACAATAAAAAAAATCAAACAATTCTTTATCTATTTTAGAAATTGTACATGTAGTTAAAAGCCTTTCCATAAAGTTAATTATGGTCCTCCAGTTTTATTAATTATTCTACTGAACATGTAAGAAATAACACTAATTGCACACAAACCCTTACAGAAAACAGACAAGAAACAAAAAATTCCCAAGTTATTTTATGAAGACAACATTATTCTGAACTAAAGACAGATAAAAGTATCAAAAGAAAACAATGGATCATTATCTCTAAGGAAAATAGTAATAAGAACCCTTAACAAAATATTAAACAAACAAATGAAGCAATATATAAAAGAAACACAGCACACCAGGATCAAGTGGGGTTTATTGCCATCATCAAAGGTTGGCTTTACTCTAAACAATAAATCAATGTAAGCTATCATATTAACTGAGAAAAAGAGAAAAACATGACCAATACATATATCAATATCTCAATACATTCAGAAAAAAATATTTAAGAAATTTAATATCTATTCTGAGTCATTTTCTTCAAAGGAGGAATGGTAGAGAACTTTCTCAGCATGATAAAGAGCATCAACAGAAAACCCACGGTTAACAGCATCCTTAATAATAAAAATGCATGCTTTTCTCCTAAGGCCATAAGCAATACAAGTACATATTAAATCACTGTTCCTATTAAACATTATACTGAATATCATAGCCAATAAAAAAGGCAAAAACAAAAATAAATAAAAGGAACATAATTTTGAAAAAAGAATTTTAAAAACTCATCAGGAGACTTGATTGTGTATAAATTCTATGAAATCTACAAAAAAGGTACAAGAATTAGAAAATTAATTTACCAAGATAACAGTGTACATGTCAATATAGAAAAGCCAATTGTATTTATGTGAGCAATGAAAGTTGGAAGTTAATTTTTTAGTAAGTGTTTTGGGATAACATTGGTTGGTAACATTATATAAATTTTAGGTATACAATTTTATAATACATCTGTATACTCCATTGTGTGCTCACCACCCAAAGTCTAGTCTCCCTCTATCACCATATATTTGACTCCGTTTCCCCTCTTCATCCTTCTCCGACTCCCTGTCCCCTGTGGTAACCATCATTCTGTTGTCTGTGTCTACGGGTCTGTTTGTTTCATTTTGTTTATTCATTTGTTGCTTTTTGTTTTGTATACCACATATTAGTGAAATCATACAGTTCTTGTCCTTTTCTGTCTGATTTATTTCACTTAACCTGATACTTTCAAGATCCATGAATGTTGCAAATGGCAATATCGCATTTTTTTGAGGCTGAGTAGTATTCCATTATATATGTCCCACAACTTCTTTATCCAGTTCTCCATCAAAGGACCCTTAGGTTATTTCCATGCCTTGGCAATTGTGAATAATGCTGCAATGAACATAGAGGTACACATATCTTTATGAATAAGTGTTGAAATTTTTCAAGTAGGTACCCAGAAGAGTGATTATTGGGTCACATGATAACTCTAGTCTTAATTTTGTGAGGACTATATAAATAAATCCTACAATTTAACAACAACAAAAAGACAACCAATAAAAAATATGGGCTGAGGATCTGAATAGACACTTTTCCAAAGAAGACTACAGATGGCCAACAGATATATGAAAAGATGTTCAAAATCACTAATAATAAAGAAAATGCAAATAATAATCACAGTGAGAGACACACTCACACCTCTTAGAAAGGAAATTAAAATTTTAAAATATCAGTTTCAATGGCATAAAGAGTGAAAAAAATTTATCAAATTATTTACAGGACCTTCAAACTACAAAATTTTGCTGAAATTAAGAAAGCCTAAATGCTAAGTGGAGACAGTTATCATGTACCTGGATTTGAATACCAAAAATTGTTAAAATGTCACAGAGCAGAAAACTTTCATGGACTGAAGCATAAATTGCACTGGGTTATGGAAGAAAATTCACAAGGTTGGACTAGTGTTGGCTTTATTACTTTTTAAAAGTTCCCCTTACCAAAATGCTCTCTGAATAACAGAAAATATGGGAAAAGGTAACAATTTAACTTTCAAAAAGCAAATGTGTATTAAGAGTAAATTTTCAAAATATACATGGACTTTTCTTCACTTAGTAACATTTAAAAATAAATGGGTAAAAACTTTAAATGCGGGCTGGCCGAGTGGCGTGTTGGTTAAGAGCTGGCTTGGGACGCCAGCGGCCCTGGTTCAGATCCCACATATGAGGGCCAGTGACACTGCCCTCTACAGCTAATATGGTAAACAACAGCTCTACCTAGAGCTGGGCTGGGGCTGCTGTGAGTCTCTGGTGACAGTGTGGGCTGGAGCCCCTGCTGCAGTGGGCTGCCATAGGCTACAGTGAGTAGCCGGCAGCCGGCAGCATGTGTGAACTGTGAAGAGCCTCTGTGAGCATCCCACCAGAGGCCGGCGACTGATCTACTTCACTCGGGAAGAGCACAACGATGATACCAACATGGGCCAGTGAAGCGATGTCCTCCACAACTAGACTGAAGAACACAAGGACAGCAACTTGTCTGTTCCTCTTCCCCGGTTCCCCAACGCTGTTCCCCTCCCCGAATTCCCCAATAAAATCTTTAAAAAATAAATAAATAAATAAAAAACCTTTGAATGCTGGTGAGTAATTGAACCCAAGCGGATTCAAAAAAAGTCTGACTTTCGTTGCATCTTGTACACATAGTTTGATGATAAATTATTCGTTACTTGCAACAGTTAATACCACACTTAATGACTAATATGTGGAAAAATTCATGAATAACAAAATAGGAATACATTTTAATCAGCTGCCATGAGGAATAAGAGTGGTGTTGGAATAGACATAGTTCTTTATTGAAATGATGAACGTGATAAGGTCTTTTACATTTTAAAGAAACATGAATAGCAAATGTTGCTCTCCAAAAGCTGAGTTGGCCCATCCCAGCACAGTCCAATAAAGAATCTGAAGAAGACACTTTGAGAATTTATTCAAGAGGGAAATACAGTCTTTCAATATTAACTAATGCTAATTATGAGTAGTTCAAATTAACATATAAAGAGATTGAATCTTTAATTACTGATCACTGATTACTATAGTCTTTTCTCATGTTTGAATCCTCATTGTAATTCCTTTATACTTTACTTTTTGTACACTTAATATTTTCCCTGAAGGATATTTTTGTATTAATTTTATGATTATATTAATATCTAACATTTATTGGGCACTCATTATGTATTAGGCTTTCTTTTCAATGATTTACATATATTCTTAAGTACACTCCAAAATAACCCTTTGAAATGGGAACTATTTTATTCACATTTTAAATGGAGGACACTGAGGCATATAAAATATAAGTAACTTACAGAAACTCAGGCAGTGTTATGTGATCTTCTTCAGAGCAGAGCTGGAATTTCACCTATCTTTGTATAACTTAGATTACCTAGAGCACTTCCTGGTCTCAAGTTGTTACTTTAAGATCATGACCCAGAAAATGTGTTGAGTAAAGTGATTCTTGACAGATGAGTAACTATTTCCTAGGTTGACAGAGTGGGAAAAGAGTTTCTGGTCAGCAGAAATCAGAGTGCAAGCAGGTGAAAACTGACACTTCTTTATGCCACTGATGAAATGCATAATACTGATACACATGCCTATTTTGTAGGAATGTTTTGATATAAAACAGTAATATCATGATAACTGCATATAAATTTGTGTTTACTCCCTACAAGGAAAGACAGTGGAGAGTTTTAACCTCTTTCAGTTTATGAACATAGTATACTGAATTTAGATGATTTAGAGTACAGTTTATTTGGGATAAAACCAGAATTACATTAAGATTTAAATGATCATGGTTGTTTTGTACAGTGATGACTAAATAACCTGAAGGGTGCCTAGATCTGTGGAGACTCCTAAAGCTTTGGAATTAATTCAGTGACATTATTATGAGACCTTTGCTCTTACATTGCTCAATCCCTAAGCCAACAGTAGTTTATTATAAGACTCAGTCAGTAGCGTTTGGACTGCTCTAAATGCCTAGGCCAGGATTAATTTGGGTGATGAAAGTAAGAAATGATCATCTAAATTATAAGAAGCACATTGATTTTCACACTATGCTAAAATGAGTCTGGACGATTACAATGGGTAAAAAGCTAAAACTAATGGCTGTTGATCAGATTGCCTACTTTAACTACTAGGATTAATTAGCATGGTGATCAATATTAATGCTGGCTTTATCATTTATAATAACTTATTTCTGGGTTTTAGGGCTAATTAGGGATGTTTGGTGAAGTTACTAATTATTAACATCCAATAAATTTCTGGTCATTATTAGGACCATTGTAAAATAAGAAAGCCATTACTTGAGCAGAGAAAAAATAAGGAAAGAATTTTTTCTGTGCAATAATGTCTAAATTACGTGATAATCATATTATGTCAAAATGCTTTGAGGTGAATTGAAAATATTGACAATTGATTAATCAGAATCCTCCCTATACTTTTCAGGGGTCGACAAACTGTGGCTCGTGAGCCACATGCGGCTTTTTGGGTATGCTCCATCTCAAAAGTTTGCCAACCCCTGGAAGAGCCAATCTTGTCCCTCACAACAATTTAAAAATTTATTCAAGAGCCATAAATATATTTTTACAAATAAGGAGAATTTAAAATAATATTATAAATGAAACCATGATAGTTTTATTTTCCTTTTCAATTTTACTTCACAGCCACATGTAAAGCCGCATGTGGGTCACGAGCTGCAGTTTGCAAACCCCTGGTGGCTCTTCTGTCTCAAAAGTTTGCCAATCCCTGCTCTACACTATCCTGCAAGAAATACAATAGTTACATTGTCATCCTAACAATAGACTAAATGTGGAATGTTTTTGCATGCATTTAATAGAGAAAATATTAGTTTAACTCAAAATATCTGATAATAGTATCTTGATTAATTGATAATATAATTAAGAAACAGTTATTCCAACAATTTCCAATAATTTCAAGTATTCTCAAATAAAAATATAATAGCCTAAGATATTTTAAAGGCAATTTGAAGAATTATTATCTCTTTTCCTAAATAGTCAAACACACATATACATTTATTGTTCAGATTCAAGGTGAATTGATGTGTCTGAGCTTACAAGTTATCAAATGAAAAACAATAAAATGAATTGTTTTATGGGGCTGTGATCAAATCTTAATACTGAATCATATTTTTTCCATAGATAGACTACCACACGAATTATTGAAGAAACCCAAAACTAATAGCCATTCTAGTCAGACTCATGAAACAAGAGCGATATGTGATTACAATTTTATCCCCATTAAATACTGTACTACAGGAATTGAAATGGCACTAAGCAGTGATTTCCCCAATAGCACCTAGGCATATCTAAAGGAAAAACTCAGAGTAAATGTTCTTTAGACTTGAAGGGTAAGAGAGAAGGCAAGAAGTGGCAAGTGGGCATTTCAGAAATTAAGAAAAGCTCAAAGCACTGGTCTGAGGGCAATGTGAATTTATAATGATTATAACAAGTGTGAATCTATGTATATAAAAGTTTCTGTCTTATAATACCTATATTGGTGTTGGGAAGATTTTTCTAAACATGTTTTTTTTAGCATATAACGATGATGCTCAAACTATAGCTTACACCATTTTAACTGTATATTTTAATAGACACCTTTGCCTTAATAAGATAATAAAATAGCATCCCATTTGGTGGTTTTGGTTTTAATTTATTAAATGAAATCCTAGCAGACTGAAGGAATTAACGTTGCTCCTTTCCTCTGCAATGTAGTGTAGAACTCC
This sequence comes from Aselliscus stoliczkanus, assembly GCA_033961575.1. Classification (NCBI taxonomy): domain Eukaryota; kingdom Metazoa; phylum Chordata; class Mammalia; order Chiroptera; family Hipposideridae; genus Aselliscus; species Aselliscus stoliczkanus. The sequence goes on from CM066728.1 coordinate 184,968,596, forward strand.
TTAAATTGGGGGCAATAATGAGAGCAAAATAGGGAAACAGGGAAAAATATTGGTTTCCATTTTATACATTGTTCTTGCTTTTCATCTCACCCAAGCACTCTGCAAACAATGTTCAGATTTTTTATGTCCTTTTAGTTTTTCCTTTCCCCCAAATCCTGACTAAAACTTGCCTTCCAGAATAAATATGATACTAGTGATTTAAAAGCAATGTTTATATGAGGACACATTGGGTACACTGTAGAAAGATTTAGGTATGCTGTTGGAATCTATCCAAATAGCCCAAAATAAGCACTATACGTTTATGCATTAAACGTCAGTAGCCCAGTAAGTCCTTGTATTTTCTTCTGAGGCATATTTGCATTTTAATATTGCATTATGCCTGCTGAATGAAAAATGCGGTCATTATAAAAAGAAACTTAAAAATCATTGTGCAGAGCACTCCAGAACTTGATTCCTGTTACACATAGAGTCAGTCCAAATGTTGGGTCTCTTGACTTATGCTTTTGTAAAATCAAGTTCTATATAAAAAGGAAGTATAGAAGACCTTTTTTTCTTTCATAAATTATGGGAAAAGGGCTGAGATATTAACTTCTACCATATTCTCTCAGACATTTCAAGACAAACATTTGCTTACTTATGCTGTAGTGGAGAAAGCCTTTCAAATTGATACCTCAGCAATGGAGAAATTCTGCTTCATGGATGGAATACTTGGTCCAACTCTGATAATCTAAATATTTTAAATTAAGAATTTGGCTATCACAGAAAAGACATACCTGTGTTAATCTACTTCATAGGACAGTGTGGTCAGTGCCACAAAAACTCTAAATCCAGTTTTTATAGTAAATATGCATTTGGTTTACTTCCCTTCATTGTGATTACAGGAAGGATTGTTCTGAGGCCTTGATGAATTTTTCACATTTACTTTTCCTAGATGGCTCATGTAATGGCTATCTCTGCTTCAGTGTACTGTAGTTTTGTTTTGCTTTGTTTTTCCTTTAGGATAAGTGGCTTTATGGAGGAAGATATTGAAGGTTTACTCAACTGAAAAGATTAAGATAAAATGAAAGAAACATTTTCTTGGATCTCTGAGTAGCTTATGGAGCCCATATTATGGAAGATTATGAATGAGTTTAATTTTCCCATGAGCTCTGACTATTCCATCTTCAAACATTTTGTGCTTTCTCACTTTCCAGGAATCCTTACAATAAACCATTAACACCTGAGATATTATAATACAAACTCCTCTGTCTCCCACACTGGGTCATGTGATCTGGGGCCACAGGACACAGTGTATGCTACCTTGGACATGTCAGTGATGCTGAATATTCTGCATCTTTCTGAGACATTTACTTCTTAGAATCATTTGAGCCAGAACACTCTTACAACATCCCTGATATGGTCTTCTGGCATCTGCTTGAATGTCTCCAATGATGGGGCAATCTCTCTTTTAAGAGACAACTTGGGGGCCGGCCGAGTGGTGTGGTGGTTAAGCGCAGCCCCAGTTCGGGTCCCACATATGAGGACCAGTGACACTGCCCTCAAAAAAAAAAAAAAAAAGAGACAACTTGGTAAGAATTATTTTCCTTTACTAGTTCTGGGCACTCTAAAAACAGAAAAGAAATTCACTCCCTCTTTGGCTTGGGAAACCTCAAATATTTGGAAATTGTTGTTAGATTATCAAATATTTCCTCCAAAGCAAATCACTCTAGTCCCTTTAACTATTTTATTTGACAAAATGTATATATCAGTTTATTTTACAACGTTCTCCCTATTTAGAAACTTTTCTGTCTTTCAATATTCCTATTAAATATGGTGTTTGATTTGATCTCTTCTTTCACAGGAGAAACAAAGCCAACACTTACTGAGTTTCTTTGATGTGCCAAGTACTGTGTTTAGATATATATGAAGCAGTGTAGTTTACTGAGCTACAACTTATATTCAATAAAATGCACAAATCTTAAATGTGCAGCTTGATTAATTTTTATACCTTTGTATTTATTACCCAGATCCAGATATAGAATATTTCCAGTCTACCTGAGAGTTTCCCTAATGTCCCCTACCAATCAAAACCCAGCACTCCCAAAGGTAACCATTATTCTGATCCCTATCTCCATATTACATTTTGAACTTGATACACAAGAATCATATAAGAAGGACCTTTCAATGTCTGGTTTTTGTTGTTGTGGTTGTACTACAATATCTTTCTAAGATTCATCCACACTTCATTCATAGTAAGCCTTAATGTAAGATTTTTTTATTTTCATTTTACAAATGAACATATTCAGACTAACAGAGGAGTCATTTGTTTAAACCTGGTCAGAACTTGATCTTTGAAATATCTTGAGTTAAAAATCCAGGATTTTTAAACTAGACTATGGTGTTTTATAGGTCCTTTCAATGTTCTTTACCTGCATTGTTCTCCTTTCAAAGTCTGAACTACTGTTTTACTCTGTGACCTTTCCTTTCTTACAGATCCAGGAAGAGTTGTTGATTTTTCAGTCTGTTCAGCTTTTGACTTGTTTTTAGGATGGAGTGGCAATTTCCAAGCTCCTTACACAAAGAACCAGCAACTGCAAGTCAGATTTTAGGAATCATAGAAACCAGTATGCTTCAGCCCCTCAATTCTCATTAGTGTCCTATGCAGTCACCCATTATGGATGAGCAAACCCCATCCCAGTTTTAGCTTCTGACTCTAAATTCACCTACTAGGATTTCCATTGAATACCTGTTGACTCTTTTCTTGGATTCTCAAGTCTAGCACAGATTCTAATATTACCAAGGTTATGTAGCTATTAGTGGTGTAGTTATTAGCTATCACGGGTGCCCAACTGCTTTTAATCTGTGATTCAGGGGGATAGATTGCCATTGAGATTCATTGCAAATGTTGTCCATGAATTTTTAGGTTTAACATTTTTACACGGGGATTTGGAGAGATTCAAAATCTGTCTTGCTACCACCACCATATCCCTAGAATCCTCCAAACAAGTCCACATTTGAGAGTGAAAAATGTGGTATTAACAATTATTCTGTGACAAAATGCATACATAAGAGCTGCTCTAGTCCAATTGAAATGTATAGCCATTCTATCAATAGTCTGAATAAAATAAATAATCCTTAGAACTGCACACAGTGTCCTTAATGATTTGATCCCTACTTACTTCTTCATTATATTGTCTTCAGTCACTGATTCATCATATATACTCCATTCATTAGTCATGATAACCTACACGAAGTTTCCCAGATAAGCAGGTTTTTGTTTGTTTATTTGTTTTTTTCTGAATTGCACTAAATTAATTAGAAGAATAATAGAAGTATTTTGATATGAACTATTATCACTGAGAGATCATAGAGAAATCAGAAGATGCTTATGAAGGCTTTCTGATCGTCATTTTTCCAAGTTTCAATGCTAATCCTGGAACTGAGTCTTAAGTATTGGTGAAAGCAAGGAGGTGTTACAGTGTTAATTTATTTTCACTTGTGTTGGTAGGGCTTAACACACCAGATCTCAGCCTCTCCAAATTATATGTAACAGTCTACATCCCTAGACCAAAAGCCGAGCGCATGTGAGTTAATGGTTTCAGCAATGGAAAGCAGGTTGTTTCTTATATCCTTAACTAACTGGTATGCACAAGCTAAATTTATTACTCATCATATTCAAGTGTCTAATAGTGGAGGCTTATGTTTTAAAAGACTCAATAGAAAGTAGAAAGTAATAGCACCTATCACTCATAACGCCCAATTTGCCTCCTTAGATCCAAAATCAAGATACATACTTCTATACTGGAGAAGACTACCTTTGACAAAGGATATTTTTACAGAAAACATGGAATTGCTGAAATTTGGAAGCTCATAGAAGAAACTCCTCTATAGACATAGCTCATGCTCAGAACTCTGAGGAAGAAATAGCACCCTGTCTGCCCCAGCTACCTTTGGGGGGCATGTTGTGGTTAACTCTGAGAGTCCTGGAAGAACCTGAAGGTAACTATTTCCACCGAAGCACTGCTGACAAGAGCAGAAGATCAGGAAGAAAGTCCTTTCTGCCCTCCTTCTGCCTTTCAATCTCCCTCTAGAGCTCTTATTGACTGACTTTATCAGAAGCCATTTGTCAAGGAAGTCTAACAAATGTAGTCTTCAGGGTCCCAACCTCAGCATCACAAATATGAGTTTGGATTAAAGACAACAGAAAAATAACTGGCATGCCCAATCTGGATGTAATTTGGATTTCTGAACAGAGAGTTTAGGTGCGAGGAATTTGAACAGAGTTTAAGTACAAGGAAAAAAAAACAACACCTGATTTTTCAAATATCTGCTAAAAACCAAACATCATGTTAAGCTCTTTAAAATATTATTATAGGTAAATCCATAAAGACAGAGAGTAGATTTGTGGTTGTCAGGAGTTGGGAGACAGAATAATGGCAAGTGACTGCTAAGGGGTAGTTTCTTTTTGGGGTGATGAATATGTCCTAGAATTTGATGATGGTGATGGTTACACAATGTGAATATACATTATGAATATACTGAAAACCACTGAAAAAATATTAATCATTCAACAAATATTTATAGGGCACATAATAATTTTAACTACTGCAAAAGCAATGGTGAAAATACAGACTTTATTCTTTCTTTCATGGAATTTAGAGACTTAAAAGAAAAATGGGCAAATACATATGTGATTTGATGACATGTGTATCTAAGTTGAGTCATGTAACAACCTTGAAAGAAAAGCAGTTAAGGAAACTAAGGATAAAGAAGTGAATTAATTTTTCCAGGGATGTAGATACCAAGTGGCACATACAGGATCTGAACCTAAAAATGTAGGACTCTGAGATTCATGTCTTTTATCAGGGCATCTCTTTTATTTGCTTTTTTGTTAAATTTCTTGGGATGACATAGGTTAATAAAATTATATAGCTTGCAGGTGAACAATTCTATAATACATCATCTATATATCACATTGTGTGTTTACCACCCAGAGTCAAATCTTCTATCCCTATATATTTGACCCCTTTTACCCTCTTCTATCATGTCTCTCCCCCACTTACCCTCTGGTAACCACTAAATTGTCTGTGTCTATGAGTTTTTGTTTGTTTGTTTATCTTGTTCATTTGTTGCTTTCAGTTTTATATCCTACATATGAATGAAATCATATGGTTCTCGACTTTTTCTGCCAGACTTATTTTTCTTAGCATAATAATCTCAACATCCATTTGTGTTATTGCAAATGGCAATATTTCATCTTTTCTTATGGCTGAGTAATAATCCATTGTACCACATCTTCTTTACATAATCATCTGCTGAAGAACACTTTGGTTGTTTCCATGCCTTGGCTACTGTGAATAATGCTGCAATTAAAACAAGGGTACATATATCTTTATGAATAAATGTTTTCAGATTTGGGGGATAGACACCCAGAAGAGGGATTACTGGGTAATATGGTAATTCTATTTTTAATTTTATTGAGGAACTGATTTTCCATACTGTTTTCCATAGTGTTTATACCAACTTACATTCCCACCAGCAGTGTATGAGGGTTCCTTTTCCCCCCACAACCACTCCAACACTTGTTATTGCTTCTCTTGTTGATGATAACCATTCTAACAAGTGTGAGGTGGTATCTCATTGTGGTTATGATTTGCATTTCCCTCATAGCTAGTAAAGTTGAGCTTCTTTTCATATATCTGTTGGCTGTTTGTATGTCTTCTTGGGAGAATCACAGAAGACCCCTAATAGCCAAAGCAACAAATAAAGTTCATATTGCAGATCATACAGAATCATAAATTTTACCTCAGCAAACCTACACTCTTTTCAAATTGTCACATGATACAATATAAAATGTTACTGTTTCATCTACACTCGTTGACTCACTGAATATTTCAATACTGGATCCTTATTGCCTTTAAGAGTATCTGGAACATACTACATGTTTACTGAATATTAGTTGAATCAGCACATCATTTTCACCATATTCTATTGGCCACATGGGTGCCTGCCTTCATTCAGTGTGGTGGGGACTGTGTATATGTGTGTAATACAAGGAGATAAGGACCTTTGGGGGAAAATATGGAAGCCAGTTGTCACAAACTGCATTGATATACTCAGAAAATTTTCCACACCATCAAAATACCCTTACATATGTCTCTATGCAGCACAGAAAACACACAAAGGGAAAGTGCACTAGGGTCAAACCCTTCTTGTGTACATATACGCTCTCTTACTCCCTCTCAGTAAGGATTTCTTGGAAGAACGAGAACATATGGAAGTTAGGGCATAATTTCAACCTATAATGGTACTTTCACACTTATGGTTACCTTTTCTTGCCCCCTTGTTCTGAACCCAATCAATGCTTAACTGTCACTTACCTCCTCTTGTCTTCCATATCCAGTCCACCATCAAATTTAAGCAAATAAACCAGCTTCATAACTCTTGAATCCATCTACTTCTTTCCATTTTTATTGTCACCCTCGTTTAAGCTACCACATCTCTTTGCCGAACAATTGTATTCTTCCTCCAGCAACAACTTTTATTTCCTTCCAATACATTTTTTTAGGAATAGTTAGGGTTAGCATTTAAAAATTCAATTTCAATAATGTCTTTCTTATGTAAAGACCTTCAATCATTAATATACGGAACAAAATCTTTGCTAGGGCCTACATGCTTAAAACCATTCTGGCTTCTTTCTTCACTTCCAACATCACATTTAGCCTCTATGACTCTCTTTTTTTCTGTTTTCTAACCCAGCCGCCCCTCATGTGGTTTCTCAAATGTTCCCATGTTTTTCCCTATCAGGCATTATAAAGTTTATTTTCCAAGTAGTATTATTTGTCGACATGACCTTTTCTAAAAAGGACAAGAATGATAATGGCAATTATCATCGAGTGGGGGAATCAATAATGATATTATACTCACACACACAGGGCTTTAAAATTCTCACTAAAGAATTGCATTAACAAATGAACCAGGAAAAAAGCATCACAAGATTCAAAATGGCAGAAGAGATAAACACTGTGCCCTGCCTCATCCCATGAACACATCAAAATTACAACTACATTGTAGAACAATCAACCTGGAGAACCATCTGAAGTCTAGCTGAATATAAGTTTCATAACTAAGGATATAAAGAAGCCATGTTGAAACTGATAGGAGGGGTGGAGATGCAAAACAGGCTGATCCCACATCCATGTAAGGTAGATAAAAATCAGTAGAGAGATCTCAGCCACAGAGGTTCCCCATGGAAGAGTGAAAGACCCCATCCCACAAACCAGGCTCCCCAGCCTGGAGTACTGGAGCCCCCACAACTTCTGGCTGTGAAAAACTGGGGATTCTGACCATCAGGGTGGGGAAAAAAGGTGGTGGGAAACCCAGATGTCTTTTTTTTTTTTTTTTTTAAGATTTTATTGGGAATTGGGTGAGGGGAACAGCTTTGGGGAATTGGGGAAGGGGAACAGACAAGTCACTGTCCTTTTGTTCTTCAATTTAGTTGTGGAGGAAGTCGCTTCACTGGCTCATGCTGGTACTATCACTGTGCTCTTCCCGCGTGAGGCAGTCACTCACCTGCCATTGGATGGCAGCTCACGGCAGCTCATGGCAGCTCACAGCGGCTCACGGCGGCTCACGAAAGCTCATGCCAACTACCAGCCAGCCCCAATGAATCCCACACAGTTGCCAGCGACTCATTGCAGCCCAGATCCAGGTCGAGCTGTTGTTCACCATCTTAGCTGTAGAGGGTGCAGCATCACTGGCCCTCATGTGGGATCTGAACTAGGGTCCTGCTGCTCACAGTTGGTGTCCCAAGTCAAATCTTAACCAATGCACTACTCGGCTGGCCCCCCCAGATGTCTTCTTAAAGGGCCTGCACAGGCACGCACCCTGTGCTATGATAGGACGATGACTCTGCTAGCATCAGAGACATATGGGGAGACACTAAGTTGTGTAACTTTGGAGCTTGCACTGGAAGGGCAGTTGCCGTTTTCTCTACATGCAGCTCTCCTCCTGAGCAGCTGGCAGGTGGGTGCCATCTTTCCTGCATTGAGCCCACCCCCTACAGGCCAAATATGAATATGATTGGCCTGGTGAGCTCCAAGGCTCCACCCTGATGACTCACTGAGACCTTCCTCACCCAATCCATGAACTGCAGGAGTCTTGATCAAAGGCTGAATTTTATGGAAGCTGACAGGTGTCAGCAGAACTTGGAATGTTCTGGCGTTTTGTGGAACTACTCCAGGCCTGGTACTGGTGGCTACCAACCTCAGTTCGCAATGTGGCCTCTCCTACAAGCCTCCAGGTATAGCACAGGTATGGACCAACTGTGGACTGATTTGTAGCTCCTACCAGACAGTCCCCAGCCGATCACAAACAGTGGCTGAACTGGACCTTCCCTGGAGCCTCTCCCAAGAAGCTCCAGAACCAACATACTTGGAGGTTGGCTGTGGACGACAGCAGAGCACCACACAATTAGCCCCTCAAGCGACACACAAAAAGGGTGGTATCAACAGACACCAGAGTCTGCTAAGGTGAAGCCCACTCCACAGGTAAGCCCCCCACAGAGCAGCCCATAGCTGTGGATGTGGCCAAACCCCACAGCCAGTAAGCCTGAGGGTCAGTACCACCCACTGGTATGCCAACATCAATCAAGGCTCAACTGTAACAGGAGGGCACACACAACCAACACAAGGGACACTCCTGGAGCATCCAGAGCAGGTGATCAGGGAGACTGTGCCACGGGGTCCCAGAAGACCCCTAGGCCACCCAGCAAAACAGGGAGACATAGCAGCCCTACCTAATATATAGAAACAAACACAAGAGGGAACCAAAATGAGGAAACAAAAATATATGTTCCAAATGAAAGAACAGGAAAAAAATCCAGAAACAGAACTAAATGAAATGAACACAAGCAACCCATCAGAGACAGAGTTCAAAACAATGGTTATAAGGGTGCTCAAGCAACTCAGTAAGAACTTCAACAAAGAGATAGCAAGCATAAAAAAGGGGACATAGAAATCATAAAACAGAACCAGTCAAAAATGAAAGATAACTGAAATGAAGAAGGCACTAGAAGGACCCACCTGCAAACAAGATGAAGCAGAGGATCGAGTCAGTGATTTGGGATACAAGGTAGCTGAAAACACCCAATCAGAACAGCAAGAAGAAGAAATAATCCAAAAAAAAAAAAAATGAGGAGAGTTTAAGAGATCTCTGGGACAACATCAAGTGTAAAAACATTTGCATCATAGGGGTACCAGAAGGAGAAGAGAGAAAGCAAGGGATTGAGAACCTGTTTGAAGAAACAATGACTGAAAACTTCCCTAACCTGGAGAAGGAAATACACCTACAAGCACTGGAAGCACAGAGAGTCCCAAACAAGATGAACCCAAAGAGACCAAAACCAAGACACATCATAATTAAAATGCCAAAGGTTCAAGACAAAGAGATATATCATTGGCAAACATCTTCTCGCATTCAGTGGGATGTCTTTTTGTTTTGTTGATGGTTTCCTTTGCTATGAAAAAATTTTTTAGCTTGATGTAGTCACTTTGTGAGGGATGTAAATGTCTAATTGTTATATTGTTTTGTACACCTGAAACTAATTTTTTAAAAACTCCTAAATAAATAAATAAATAAATAAATAAATAAATAAATAAATAAATAAAATGACAAAGAGAGAATCCTAAAACCAGCAAGAGAAAAGCAGTTAGTTATCTACAAGGGAGCTCCCATAATACTGCTAGCTGATTTTCAACAGAAACTTTGCAGCCAGAAGGGATAGGCACAAAGTATTCAAAGTAATGAAAAACAAGGACCTACAACCAAGATTACTCTACCCAGCAAGATGATCATTTAAAATCAAAGGACAAAAAAAAAAAAATCAAAGGCCAGATAAAGTGTTTCCCAGACAAGGAAAAGCTACAGTTCATCACCATCAAACCAGTATTACAAGGAATGTTAGAGGGACTCCTTTAAGATGAAAAGAAAAAAGAAAAGATCAAAAATATGAATAATAAAATAGCAATAACTACATATCTATCAAAAATTGCTTTAAATGTAAGTGAATTAAATGCTCCAATCAAAAAACATAGGGTGGCTGAATGGAGAAGAAAACAAGACCCTTATATATGCTGCTTACAAGAGATTTACTTCAGATCAAAGGATACACAAAGACTAAGAGGGATGGGAAAAGTTATTTCATGAAAATGGAAACAACAACAAAAAAAACGAAAGCTGGGGTAGCAATATTTATATGAGACAAAGTAGACTTTAAAACAAAGGCTATAACAAGAGACAAAACAAGGACTCAGTAATCCTATTTCTGGGTATTTATCCAAAGAAACCCAAAACACTACTTCAAGGGGATCTGTGCAGCCATATGTTCATGGCAGCATTGTTTACAATGACCAAGATGTGGAGGCAGCCTGGATGTCCGTTAATGGAAGAATGGATAAAGAAAAGGTGATACATATATACAATGGAATATTGCTCGGCCAGGGAAGGGAATGGGTTCTTCCCATCTGCAGTGGCTTGGATGGACCTGGAGGGTGCTGTGCTGGGTGGATTATGTCAGACATTGAGAGACAGATGCAATCTGTGGAATCTAAAAAACAAAATAAACGAACAAAACAGAAACAGATTCACAGATACGGAGGACATTTTGATGGTTTCCAGATGGGAGGGGGTAAATAAAAAAGGGGGAGGAATTTAGAAGTACAAATCGGTTGTTACACAGTAATCATGGGGATGTAGGATACAGCATAAGGAATATAGTCAATAATATTGTAATAACTATGTATAGTACCAGGTGAGTACTAAACGAGTCAGGGGGATCACTTCTTTAATTATATAAGTGTCTAATCATACGCTGAGCACCTGAAATTAATATAAAATAACACTGAATGTCAACTGTAACTGAAAAATTTAAAAAGCAGAGGAAAGGTGAAGGGGAATAAGAGGTCCAAATTTCCAGGTATAAAGCAAGTAAGTCATGGGGATGTAATGTACAGCATGAGGAATACAGTCAATAATATTATGATAGTGTGGTATGGTGGTTGCTGGGCTTATCATGATGATCACTTCTTTAGGTATACAAATGTTGAATAATTATGGTATGCACCTGAAACTAATATAATATTGTACATTAGTTATATTTTAATAAAAATCTTTTAAAAAATGATCCATAAATTTTCTACACAGGTAAATTTGAGAAAGCTAAATTGGTTTCCTTGGGTGTATATTAAAATTAAGAGTTCGAGGAAATATGCTGGACCTGATTTAACCAGTTAGTTTTACCTTGGGAAATTAACACATTTTGTGCACTGTCAGTATTAAAGCATGCTCCACAGAATAAGTTATAAATACGACTAGGTACCTATAGTAGCCATGATTAGCAAAATTTTAAATGGCTAGAAAAATGATGGAAGCAAAAATGAATCTAGCCTGGTTTTAAGCAGTTAATAATGATCTGCATAAAGAGGTTGAGAGAAATTTTAAAAATATGGACATACTTAATTAGAACCATTACCAGGAGCAAGAGGGACACAACAATCATGTAAAAGGAAAGAGAAAGATAAGACTTGTGGGACAAGAAATAACAACATGAGAGGAACTTGAAAAGTTTAAAGTAATGTATAAAAAATGATTTAGAATATAAACCTATTCAGGGGTAACTGGTTAGCTCAGTTGGTTAGAGCACTGTGCTAACACCAAGGTTGCCAGTTCTATCCCAGCCACTGTGAGCTGCTACCCCCCTAAAAGAGTCCACTATGCCATTGTAGCAAGAAAGCAATGTGTAACCAATGACCATGGCTATTCCCCAATAAAATTAAAAATAAAAATAAAAACAATTAAAAAAAAGAAAAGAAAGCTACTCAATTGGAAAGAGAAAACTGGGAAGTGTCAAGAAAGAAAAAAAGATTAGGCATCACAATGGATAGTTTATTAAATGAGAACAATAAAGTGACATTAACAAATAATGCAAAGGTGTCAGCGGCTTACATATGGACTAATAACTCATTATGGTATCACAGGTGTGAACCCATTCTGTATGTGCAGAGAACCATGCCACACATACCCATGTTGTCTCTGTATGGTGTGTGCAGATTGTTAAGGAGAAACCAGGAAACAATTTAGTCAAAACATAACGTGGTTTTTTTTTGTGTTATTTTTGAGGGCAGTGTCATATGTGGGACCCAAACCGGGGCCACTGGCTTCCCAAGCCAGGGCTTAACCACCGCGCCACTCAGCCGGCCCCAAAACATAACTTTTAAAGGCATTTTAAGTTTGGGGTACAAAAACAGCAGAATCTGGATACTCATGAGGGTCCCAAGAACGTCTCAAACATGAGTATATTACTTATTCATAAAGTGCAGTAGAGCAAGGCTTCCCCAGAGTTCACGTGTGAAGAGAAAAGGCCACTCAGATGCAGAAAGCAGCCACATTCCCTCCCTCACACACTAAGAACATTCCCTAAATCTAGGGTCCATGATTCTAATTAATGACTCAGTGAAGTGACAAATTATACATTACAATATGTCATGTGTCTTTGGGGTTATATACAAACTGTTTTAACTGGTGGATCTTCAAATTTACATTAAAAATTTTGGGTAAGTTATTAAAATGCAAATTTCTAGGCTCAGGGACACTTTATTTTAATAAGCACCCAAGATATTTGGATAGATGTAGACTTCGGCCTCCACAAGAGGTTAATATTAAGTGTGTAATTCTAAGGGGATATGCTATATCTTGATCCAAGACAGCAAATAGAAAGATACAGTGCCTCCAAGGATAACAGATTGGCAATTAAATTACATGTGAGCTGAAAAAAAAAATAATGTGTTGTATAATCAAAGCATCCCTGAAGGTTTGGGTGAAAATATAAAACAAGAAAAGAACTAATAGTCTCTCAAGTTTTCTTCTATGTCAGGATTTTCATAACGGTAGAGATTATCCTTGAAAGACAGTTCAACTTTCTTTTTTCTCTTTACTTCTTTTACTGAACACTTCACAATTTAATATAGGAAGGCTTTAGCTGAAGAACAAGTAATAATTGTAATTCTATAAACTGATTGGTAGGATTTCATCAATTATAAAAGCAAGCAGCCTGACTTCTAGTTGTTATGTTACAGTGCATTAACAAATAGCAGCTTTCATTGTATTGACTAATTACGTTATTTTTTAAATGTATCAAGTAGGTACTTAGATAAATGCTTCTAATGCTTCTACGTTTTGTGGCTCCTCCAGTGCAGCTGTTTCTGTTGTTAAAGGATATGAGATTACCTCCCATTACCTCCCACATTCGCTGCCTTGTTTCTCAATAGTAGACCCAAGCCTGCTCTACCTCTGAGACCCAGTAAGGTTACAGTAGATAAACAAGCTATTAACTATACCCAGGAAGAGTATAACAATGTACAAACTCAATAATGCTAGAGTATAGGTGATAAAATTACAGTTACAAATGAGAAAAAGAAACCAACCAGAATAGCAAAAAACAAAGTAAAATAATTAAAGTAAAATAAAACAAAGCTCATATCACCTGATAGAAGACTGAGAAGACTCACATCTGATGGTATGTGATTTAATTGAAGAAAAATAGTTTGTCCATTTTAAACAACCTCACTTTGCTTATCCTTCTGTTTTAGGGAATGCTTTAACTCCAGTACCATCTTAGCTAGTGCTGTTCCAACTTTCACCTTTTAGAAATTATCCTACATGGGGCTTTCCATTAGGTTTGTTTGTCCAAATGTGGTACCAGCTGCATTCAAACGTGTTGACTCAATTCACTGTAAAGTTGATCTGTGAGTGAGGTCTTCCTCATGCTTACCCTCAGAACACCAGCCAAATACCCAGAATCAGAAGCAGGATTCCAAGGTATTCATGCTAGTATGTCACGCTGCCTCAGGTGATCTGGGGTAGAAGGGCATGGAGGGACAGGTCCAAGTCAGTAGGGAAAGGAAAAGTTTCAAACACCGAGTGCAAAGGTCAAAGACAGAATCTGAGGTGTAAGGAAGTGAAGATGTTGGGTATCTTTCATTAATAGAGTAGTTCCGTCATTTCACTTTGTCACCTTTTGGGAATTATGGGGTGTCACTGAGAGGTAGAAGAACACATTAATTTTCTGAGTCCAATTTAAAGACAACTTTTTAGATATAGTCCCCTCCCAGGGTTGGGAAGAGGCCTGATCATAAGATGACTAATCATTCTCATCTACACTCCAGAAATTAAAATCCATATTGCTTCATTGTTTTTCCAGAGCATCCTTTAGAATTAAAAAAGATGTCTGTGGTTAACTTGGCATACCATCTTCAGTGACTGATGTTTTATTTATTTTACTTTATTTTTTATGTTGGATGACCAGGTTGTCCTTGTCAACTCAGTTTAGGATCAACATATTTTATGGGAATTAAGTGGTATATCTGCTCTGAGATTCCTTAAGGGTTTTTAAGAGCTTAATGGAAGGAAGATGGATCGGAAAGTCAGAATCCAGTCAGTTGCTCTTGCTTGCAGCAAGGCTCATTTTTAAAACCACATCTTTTTATCCTCCATGCATTCTGATCCCTATTTTAAAATATTATATGAAATAGAAGATAAAAAATAAAACACAATATGGTTACAATTAGTCTATGCATGGGACAAAGATCAAACTGAAAACAAAAAACAAAAAGCAAAAAATGACAGCTTTGGTCAAGCATACTAATTGATCCAAATACCAAACAACCTTAAAGAATCAAGCAAGGCCTTTCATCTGAATTATTAGAATTCCTTGAATCAGTAATACTCATAATTGTCCCATAATAGAAACTCAGAAGTCTCGTAATAGAGTAATTTTAAGTAGGTGACAATGCACACACAGCTTCTGTCAACCTTAAAATTGCAAATCCAAATCCAGAGGCAGAGGGATCTTTTCCATGTATTTTCAGAGACCATGGAACATCATAAAAAAAGCACTGTTCTTTTGAGTTCTGGGCTGCTTCTTAGCTGTTTGAGCTCTGGTAAGTTCCTGAGCTTTTGTTTGTTTTTCTTTTTCATCTGTAAGACAGAAATTCCAACAACCACCTGCATACTTTTAGGCCAATGTTGTGAATGTGTAAGAGAAAATTAAGGCATATAAAAGGGTTACAAAGCTGAAAAGTGCTTCACAAATATGAGTTGTTACCACTTACCTGAGGAGACAATCTTGCTTTCTGTGTTCTGCAGAGCTCTGGTTGTGACTTTTCACAACAATATGTGATGGTCTGACTCCTGCAGTATCTTTATTCTTCTAGACATCATTTTCTTAGCCTCTGACCACTTCATTCTCAGCCTGTCCACACAAGCAAATGCCATCCTCATTAGCACTCCTTCACAAGCTAATGAGGTTTAGCAAGCAAAAATATACTAGCTGGTGATTATATGTGAGGCTTCTGTTTCTCTGGAAAGTGTCTCATTTCCGGTGGCTTCTGAGATATTGTGAGTGTCTCGTTGGTAGCTGGGACTCCACTGCACACAGGAGACCTAACTGTTAAGTTGAATTCCTCTCTACCCCTCCATCATCTGTACCAATTAAGTTCCATAGTTATAGACTTTGACCCCAGCTAGTCATCTCAAAATGACTGCCCAGAATCAAAAGACATTACAGAAGAGAGATGCTAGAAAATTCAGTTTCCATGAAGAAAAAAGTAATATCAGGGAATCAATTTTAATAATCAATCTAAAGTCAATAATAACTCCAATTTCTTGAATATCTATTGTGGGCCAGTCACTGTGACAATGGTTGCCCACATGATGCAGAACAATAATTTAAAGTTTTAATTTAGGTGTTTTTTGTCCCTGGATTTTCCCCTTTTAATGCCCACTCCTCCCAACCTTCCTTCAAGTCTGAGGACAGAATTTCTGTTTGCTTTCTTCTAAGAAGTTTGAAGAAGAGTGATTTGAGTTCACAATTTCCACGCTGACTGAGGAAATAATGCTAGGTGTTCCTGCAAGAAGCATGGGAAAGGGTAGATATTTGTACACAAAATCTAAATATCTATTTAGTAGAAGCAGGGTATTCTCGTATCTTTATTAGTAAAAGATTTTCTTTGGCTTGGATAAGAAACAACAGAAGAGAGAAAATCCTATGGATCCTGGGAGCAGAGAAAACCTATCCCCTGGTTTTCAGATTCAAAGACAACAGGATTGGAGAAAGAGCCCCCCTAGGATATATGGGCCTCTAGAGAACTTCACAAATACTCTGTCCTCAAGCTGAGCAATGAAGAGAAATCAGAGCATCAGGATCTGAAGGGGCCACGCACACTGATGCAGTGGATGTCTCCAAGGCCAGCTGGGTTCATTTATGACCTCAGACAAGACTCTGAGTCTCTCACTAAGATCTAACAGCCCAAATCTTGCCACTGTATAATATCCTCAGACAGTGGATATTGTTCCCCAAAGAAAAGGAGAATGAAATTGCAGGGACAAATTCAATTGAGTTTTTATCTTTGTACATCTCTACTCGTCCAACAGAAGACACATTCAGAGTCAGAAAGTATGAGTTAAAGAAAGAGAAGAAAGCTTGTTTTCTCCAGACCTGGATTTATAAGTCTAGATAGATTCACACTATATATTTATGCCTCATTTAATCCCTGTAACAGCGTTATAAAGGAGTAATCACCCTCTCTTTTTTTTTTTTAAAGATTTTATTGGGGAGTTGGGGGAGGGGAACAGCATTGGGGAACCGGGGAAGGGGAACAGACAAGTTGCTATCCTTTTGTTCTTCAGTCAAGTTGTGAAGGACATTGCTTCCCTGGCCCATGTTGGCATCATCATTGCGCTCTCCCGGGTGTGGCAGATCGGTCGCCAGCCTCTAGACGGCGGCTCACGGCAGCTCTTGGCAGCTCACACTGGCTGCTGGCCACTCACTGTAGCCTATGGCAGCCCACTGCAGCAGGGGCTGCAGCTATGCCGTGCGTGGGGAGACTCACAGCAGCCCAGCTGCAGGTGGAACTGTTGTTCAGTACCTTAGCTGTAGAGGGCAGTGTCACTGGCCCTCATATGTGGGATCCAAACCAGGTCCCTGCTGCTCAGAGCCAGCGTCCCAAGCCAGCTCTTAACCAATGCACCCCTTGGCCGGCCCATCCTCCCCCTTTTGATAGAGGAGAAAACCTGGAGAGAGAAACCGAAGTAGCTGCTCAAGATAGCACAACTAGTGTGTGACCATGCTGAGCTTCAACCCTAAGTCTATCTGACGCAAAGTTACCTTATCTGCTATCCTATAGTCCCCATACTCCAAGACCGAGTGGACTCGGAGAAATTCAGTGTTGACCAATAGAGCAGTAGCTCTTCTTAAAGGTAATATGAATCTGGAACGAACTCTTGCCCCTTCATGTTAGCACAGACATGAAGAGGTTTTCTTTTTTCAATAACCAAAGTAAACCCTACCAAACAATACATTTCATAAACATTTGTGCTTGCCTTTCATATAGTTGTTATTAACATTTTGAAACATGAATTAGGTTATTGATAGGCATTTCACAACTAAATTGCTCCACATGGTTTTGCTTGGTGGTAGCTCAGAAAAGACAAAGTTGAGAGGGATAAAGATCCATCTAGAGTCATAATTTTCTGAAGACTGGGGATTTGGCTGGTCTGGAGAAACTTTGGGAAGCCCCAGGAGTAGAGAAAGAAACTGGGAATAGTTCACTGTCACTCTCTAGGCCCCATATGCATGAGAAGGAGGCTGACACCAAAAGAACGCCAAAAGAGCTGCCCCCTGGAGATGGGCACTTGTGCTCCAACCCCAAAGGGGGAAGAAGTTGTAAGATAGTGTGCCAACTAGAAAAACAGAGCCCTGTGATAGGAAAGCAATGAGCTCCTGTGGAAGTTACTGAACAATAATTTCTGAAAAGTGCTAGGAAGCTTGAAGTATGGACATGGGGGAGCTGGATACAGATACATGGGAGTAATGTAATCAAGCCAAATGGAAGGCAGGGATGAATGAAGGAATGGGGAAGGAAATGAAAGGGAAGATGTCAGCCTTGACTGACTTAAGAAAGCCTGTCAGCAAATTCCCAAAAAGGAGCCTGGCCCTCAGTTGTATCGTAAGGAAAGGAAACATAGTAGAGAAATACGATCATTATGGAAGGAAGGGAAAGATAGTACATAAATACATATTAAAAAGCAGACCAATCTGATTTTAATCCAAGATCTGACACTTTAAAATGCGTCAGAATGCTCTTCTGTAATCATTTTTAAATATCAGTTTTCTCATTTGTAATATGGGGCTGATATTATGATAGTTGATATTATTATTATTATTATTATTATTATTATTATTTAAATCCATGGTTGACTTGATATATGCTAGGCACTGAGATAAGCATGTTAAATGAATTCTCTCACATAATTGTTTTAATAACTGAATAATATACCATAGTTGAAGTCCTTTTAAGGTGCCTGACTCGTACTGAATAAATTGTGACTACTATTAATATTGCCATTGATATTGTTCCTTTTAGCCTAGTTAATTCCTAATCTCCATGATATTCTTAAAAAAATGTCTATTACTATTCTGATGACAGGTGAGATTAGAATGAAGGGTTTAATTTCTACTTCTAACCTAAATTTCAGATAGATCTTCATTCTCAAAGAGATGCAAATCATGTAGACTGGCTACAAACACCTTGACGTCAGCCAGGATCCATAACTGTTATGCATCCCAAGCTGGAATTTCCCACTTATTCATGCAGTCATCTCACTGATGTCCAGATAAAATTTTCTTTCTTTCTACTCTCCACTAGCAGAGTGAAAATATGCTCTTTACTCTTTCATTCCTACACACACTGTTATTGAAAGTGTATCCTCTTGTGCTGTCAGAAGGTTGTTGATCAAGTGTATGTACTTACTATACTTTTCAGCATTCACAAGAAATAAGTGTATTCTCCAGGCATTGCTTTTAAAATAAATGACTTCTCAGGGCCAGTCGAGTGGCTCAGTTGGTTAAGAGCTCGCTCAAGAGTGCGAGCTGAGCTCTGAGCAACGGCTGTTCGAGGCCAGCCCGAGCTGAGTTGCCATTGAGCTGCCAACAGGTGGCAGGAGGGCTCAGCTAAAAAAAAATAAAATAAAATAAAATAAAATAAATGACTTCTCAAAATGTGTATGCTATTTTATGTGTTTGTCTGCTTACTTGTATTATATTTGTCTTTAGCACCTACCACAATGTAAAGTCTGTGAGGGCAGAAACCATGCTGGTATTCTTCCACATTCAGAAATACTTTCTAAGTACATCTGAGGTGCCAGCCACTGTTGCTAGGCACTAGGATACAGCAGTGAACTGACATTCTTGCAGTGAGAAACAGAAGAACAAACAGAAAGAAAAAGTAGCTGGTGATGTTATGAACACTATAGCAATATGAAGGAATAGAGTGCTCTAGGCTGCTGCAATGAGGAATTGTTGGGAAGGATGGAGTCTATTTCATCAGAAGTAAACAGAGAAGGATAGGTGGACCCATGATGAGAAGAAGAAGAAGAGAATCCAAGGCAGAGGGGACAGTAAGTGCAAAGACCATGAGCCTGGAATCAGCTTGGTTGTTCATAGAACAGCAATCAGGCATTATATCTACAGCAGAGTGGACAGGAGGACAGAAGGAACATGAGAGACTAGAATGACTACAGACCATCATGAAGGCTATGTTGGAATGGTAAGGCCCTTAATTTTATTCTAGATGAGGTGGTAACAAAACTGCAGAGTTTTGAGCAGAGAGTGACAGGATCTGACTTATGTTTTAAAAGGTCTGCTTTCTCCTGTTGTATAGAGAATAACCTAGAAGGAGTTAGTCAAGGGAGAACAGTTATGTGATTATCGTTGTAGTATAAGAAAGACCATGATGGTATAGAGTGATGATGACAGAAGAGGGCATGAGACAAAATAGTGATTGCTGTAAAGGGGAGGGACATAGGTCAGATCCTGTATATATTCTGAAAGTAGAGATGATTGAATTTGCTGAGAGATTGGATGGGGAGTGGCAGAATGAAAGGTATCAAAGATGACTCCGAAATTTGGGACATAAACAGTTTGAGGACTAGAGTTGCATGAATCAAAATAGGAAATACTCGGGGAGAAGGAAGTTTGGAAGGTAAAAGTTAAGAGTTCAGTTGAGATGGGTAAAGTTTCGGCTGTGGAAATGTCAATTAAACAGCTGGCTATACAACTGTGGAGTTAAGAAACAGTTTTGAGGCTGAAGATATACATTTGGAAGATATTGGAATAGAGATGACATTTAAAATCAGTGGAGTGGATGGATTCACTTTATAAAGAAAACAAAGTAAAGGTCTGAGGACTGATTTTTAGGGTATTCTAGCATTTAGTGCTGGAAAGATGAGGAGGAAATAGCAGAGGAGACTAAGGGATTTACCACTGAGGTGGGAGGAAAACCAGGGGAACATGGTGTCCTGGAAAATAAGGATCTACTCCTGCTGCTGGGTTAAGAAATGTGACAACTAAGAATGGAGTGCTGGGCTTGGCAATATGGCAGTGACTGGTAACTTTGATATGAGCAATTCTGTGGAATAATGGGCATGAATGCTTGAATGGAGTGGTTTAAAGAAAGCTTGGAAGGAAAGGAAGTGGAGTATAGACAACTCATTCAAGGGATTTCCCTAAAAAGGAATTAGAGAAATGGAACTGTAGTTGGAGAGTAATGTATAATCATGGGGAAATATTTAAGTAGGATCCCACTTTATTAAAAGAGATACACATGTTTACAGAAAGGAAGAAAATTGATGGGGGACAATTATAAGAGTAAAGTCCAATAGCAGGAAAATGAGGATGGGACACACCATCCAAGACCATGGATAGGAGCTGGCGGAGTTCTTTCACTGTGAAGAAAGAAAAGGGAGTGTGCAGATGTACCAACATTAGTAGACTTGATATGTGACTATATAGAAAGTTTCCTCCAATTCCTTGATTGAATGCTCAGCATCCATCACAATACCTGGCACTTAGTAGGTGTTCAAAAAAATTTACTTAATGGATCGATGTATATTACTAAATCTGCTTCTAGAGAATTTACTAAGAACAATGCTCTATATAGGGTCTCTCCTTGAATTTTATCTTAAACTTTCACTGCAAAAATGGAAGAGAATAAGAAGAAAAGAGAGGTTTTTCAAATAAGCTTTCAAGATTTACTATATAACCTCCACCCCTTGCCTTTTCTTCTAAAACAAAGATGTGGATAGAAAGGTATGGGATATTGTACTTTTATTACAGAAGTAATTGGATATCTGTGACTCCTCTTACCCTCTCATAATATCTGTTGGATATAACTCTTGGTTTTCTCATTTTGGCTACATTCCCAGAACTGTATGTAAAGTGTTTTCCTGAAATATTGAAAAGGAGCCTACATTTTAAGTTCATCATCTCTTTGCTTGAAAAGTGGCTTATTCTTTTCCTGTTGAGATTATCTTTTATAGGGCTTTTCTCTTCTTTCACTATTAAAGTTAAAATTTGGAAACTGCAATTTGCCTACAAGGCAAGCATGTTGGGGTGGATAATAAACAGTGCACACACACACAAATGTGTTTTTAATGTGAATTAATGGGAGAAGAAGGGATCCAGTGTTCACTGAGATTCCACGAGTGCTAGGCTCTTTACATATATTACCTATATTTAGTCATATCACACACACACACACACACACACACACTCATCTGGAAAGTAGATATCATTCACCTGTTACAATGAATGGAACAATATTCAATTTTTTAAAAAGAATTGTTTTTTGTTTTTTGTTTTTACTCTTTAAGTATATTATGCACCAGCTATATTGCTAAGTACTTCATATGCAGCATTGACTTCAATTTTAAAAGAACCCTGTAAGGTATACACTCCACCTTAGAAAACGAGAAAACATCAAGAAGTTTAATAATTTGCTGAAGTTAACATAACCACCAGGGGCTCATCCTAGATGTGATGGGTTTTGAAGACATAACCTTTCTGTCACATTATGTTGTTCCTCGAGGGAAGCAGAGCTGCCAGAGAGCTGAACAATACATGAAGATAAAGCAAAACATAATTACTGAATAAATTTTGATAAATAGTATCAATGGTCCAATGGTTTCGTTGATTATATTTACTAGCTAAGTCGCAATCTAGTTGCATTCCTCCAAAAATGAAGAGGGAGTTTTCTTTTATTTCCAAATCTCCCTCAGTGCAGTCTGACTTGAAAATTAACAAAAATGTACCAGCATGGTCTAGAGTTTTAAAACTCAATCCAAGATGGGAATATCTTGGGTTTTTTTGATCCCTTAACAAGTAGCCAGTTAGATTATAATGGAAGGTAAATAAAGGAAACTTTTGATATCACATGTAAATATATATATGTATTCAGGTAAAAGCAATTTTTTCAAGTTGCCTTTGTCCCCAGGCAACTTGGGAGACACAGGAATTAAGAACAGTCTTTAAAACCAGAACTAAGTTTCCATCCTGCCTTACCAGTTGCTGGATAAGAGATTTGCACAAGTTACTTAACCTAAGCCTCATGGCCTTCATCACTGAGGAAGGTGTGATATGCTATCACCTACTTCACAGAATTACTGAGAATAGCAATGAAATAATCCAGTTAGCACACTGGCTAACCTAGAAAATGTGCTCAATAAACTGTTTCTGTCCCAAATGCCATTTGGAAATATAGAGAAAGGCACTAATGGTCACTTTAGAATCTGTGACAAGCATGAAGATTGACCTCAAATAGAGTGCTCGTTTTTAAAAAGGTTCTAATGATTAAGCCTGATGCAGATAAATCACAGCACAGGCCACATGATTAAACTGCATCTCCTATTTAATTGCATCTCAGGGGCCAGGCATTTGTTACAATTCCTGTCTCTGCCGCAAGGAAAGACTTGTGTTCTATAGAAGCCCAAGAAAGTACAATAGAAAGGAGACTAAGATGTTTAAATATAGCTAAGACTGCAAAGAGGGAAGGCGTACTCTTCCAAGACTATATATATAGATATATATATATATATATATATATATATATATATATATATATATATATAATTTTTTTTTTTAAAGATTTTATTGGGGAATTCGGGGAGGGGAACAGTGTTGGGCAATTGGGGGAGGGGACAAGCCAAGTCTTTGTTCTTCGATCTTCATTGTGGAGGGCATCAGTCTCCATCTGTCTTCCCATCGGCAGCACGTGGCCTCTAAGCTCAAGGTGCTGTGTTACCATCTTAGTTGCTGGTGGGCGTAGCCACCATCCCATGTGGGAGTTGAACCAGCAGACTTGTTGTTAAAAGCCCACACTCTAGCCTCTGAGCCATCTGGGCAGTAGTTCAGCTCAAGGTACCGAGTTCAGTCTTAGTTATGTGTGGGTATAGCCACCATCCCATGAGGGAGTTGAACTCAGCAGCCTTGTTGTTAAGAGTGCATGCCCTATCCAGTGAGCCATCTAGGTGGCAGCTCAGCTTAAGGTGCCGAGTTCAATCTATAGTTGCAGATGGGAATAGCCCACCACTGAACAGGCAATCTTGTTGTTACACCAGCTGAGCCATCATGTCACCTGTAGGCAGCTCAGTGACAGCTCAGCTAGGACACAGCGTTCACTGGCCCATGTGGGAATCAAATTGGCAACCCGGTTGCTCAGAGCACAATCTCTAAGCCAACTCTTAACCAACTGAGTCACTTGGCCAGCCTCTCTATATATGTATATTTTAGACCAACAATTTTCTTTTCTTTCTTTTTTTTTTTCTTTTTTTTTTTTTTTAAGAGAGCAGTGTCACTGGCCCTCATATGTGGGATCCGAACCGGTGCTGCTGGTATCCCAAGCCAGCTCTTAACCACTACGCCACTTGGCCAGCCCTAGACCAACAATTTTCTAAAAATTATTTTGAAAAGTTGAAGAATTTGAAAGGAAGAGCTTTTAAAAATTTTAAATCCAGAATAGTTTTACTTTTCTTGTCAAGTCCAAAGAAGTCCTAGCCACCTCCCTCAGTTCTATGCAATTGCCACAACTATTCATTTACAACAGGAATTCATGCCAATTCTTAGAAGGAAATGATAGTTCCTCTTTCCAACTATCATGTTATGAAATACCTTGTGCTGGTGAAAATACCTGCGAAAAATGAGCTTTATCTCCAATATCATAATATCTCCACAAATATAAATTGTTGTCCAATATTTCATTTTTCCATTCAAAGTCACCTCCTTCATAAAGTTTTCCCTGATGCTTTACCCAGATAGAAACTTGTTCTGCTTTTATATATTCACAGAGTGTTTTATTTTGTCTGTCTCTCATCTTCATCTCTATCCCTATCTCTACCTCTATCACTCTCACCACCTCTGAAGGGCAGGGACTATCTTTTTATTCGTTTTAGTTCTCCCCAGATCTTACCACATGCTTCTGGACATGCATAAATTCTTCCTCACATTTCTATTAAGCATTAAATGTGTTCCTGACACTAATGCCATAACTGGTTAGGCTGTATTGAGTACTTTCCTTTTGCCACAAATTGCAAGGTTCAAATCTCAAATCACAAATCTCTTTATCATAGGCTTTAGGTATATTATCTCACTCAATTCTCAAAACTACTCTAAGTAGGTTCTAAGGTGACACCCATTTTGTAAGTTAGGAGGCTGAGACTTAGAGACTGTGAGCCATGGACCTACGGTCCCAGAGTGCTGATGTCTTCCTTTGTCATTCTTACCTCAGAGCTCATGCTCTTGATCACTGCACTAAACACCACCACTGCACACTCAAGTACAGCACAGGGAATAGAGTCAATGGGATTGTAATAGATATATACAATGTCAGAGAGGCAGCAGATGGGGTAGGGGGCTGTATTAAGAGAGGTGTGTCTTAACTATTACTTTGTTTTGTATATCTGAAACTAATTAAAAAATAAATAAATAAATGCCCAATCTGTGAACAAACAGATAAAATTCAGGGAGTATTTTTTGTGTTGTTGTTCTCCAACTCTGAGATGAGATGCAGGCAAGTGATATTTTATAAAAGACCAAGAAATTCCTTACATAAAAAGAGTAAACAAAGACTAATACTTAAATATTTCTTTATCCTTTGAATAACCCAGTGATGCATACATAATACATCCTGGGTACTACAGAGAACATTCAAGTTTATTCTCAGTGACTGGTGCTCTGCCAATTACTTAGACTTAATGGGTTATGAAGGAGTTGGTCTTGCATTTAAAGCTTCAAAGTGAAGGAAGAATTGTTGGCATTTCTTTTGGGTAGTCAGACCAGTTATTCAAGCAATTAACCATCATTTTCAGTTAATAATACTGTATTATATACTTGAAGTCTGCTGGGAGAGTGGATCTTAAATGTTCTCAACACACACAACACACAAAATGGTAGTGACTTGGTGTAATAGATGAGTTAAGTAGCTTGATTGTGGTCATCATTTCACAACATGTATCAAAACATCATGTTGTACACCTTAAACATATACAACTTTATTTGCCAATTATGTTTCAATAAAGCTGGAAAAAAAATGAACCTTCCTTTTCTGTTTCACTGCAAAAGAGGTTAAAGCAATGACATTAAACCTTTCCTAATAACTACTAAGCCTTACATATGATCCATATTATGAACAGATGCAATTACTTAAATTACTTAAGTCAATTTTTAGAATAAAAATTGATCCAGACTGAAGAAAAAAAAAATAGGACATATGTAAGCAATGAGTAGAAGCCTGTTGAGAAGAAACGGGTCTGGTGAGTATATCCATCCAAGATCCTCCCTAAGTACAGTGTACCCTAAATTATCTTTGCATCCTGGGCTCTTAAGTGAGAATGTAATGAGACAATACTGTAGTTCCTGGAACCGTAAATTAAAGAGAGAAAAAGGCAATGTGTACCAATTAATACTAGCTGAGCCTGTTTTATCTTGAAAATTTGGATTCGTATTCTGTAAGAAATATGTGAAAAGCATGCACTTCATGTAGAAAGGAAATTGAAAGTGAGAAGGCTATACTTGAGAGTATAAAATATACATGCTAATCTCCTTAAAGTGGTGCACAAAGGATAAAATATGCACACACACACAAAAAAATCCATTGAAAGTTTGAGCCCTAGCATTCTCTAAAGGCCTTAAGAATCAGATATGGTCAAATATCCTAGAAACCACAGCTGCTTGATGGATGAACATGGGCTAAGAAGTGAGTCTGCCTGGCTTTTACCCCAAGCTCAGCATTCATGGGCTGCACATCCTAAGGACAGCCTCAGTTTCCCAAATGCGAGTTCTGGGAGTACAGTAGCTGTTATATGGTAAATACTCCAAATGTTAGCTATATTAGTGCTTTTGCCTATTTTTAAGTGATTAAAAGTTTCAAAAACTTTAATAAAAAAAGCAGAACTGCATGAAGAAAATGAAGACCTGCAGGTATTACTAGAAGAACTAATAATATTGAGATGTCGGAAAAGTCATGACGTATTTTTTTCTATGTTTTTCTTTACAAAAATTCATCATGACTTTTCCTACAATCCAATATTATGCCATATTCATTTTAAGTCAAGCAATGTCAATTGTTTGGGGGAGGGAAGTGTGTTAATGTTTTTGGGTTTTGTGTTTTAATTTTATTTTCTTTGTAGAGAGCTTGAATATGCCTAAAGATATATATAGTTTATAACAATTCTCACTGCTACATGAGTGACAAGATTAATACCATAGGGACATTTCAGAGGTGAGAGAACAAAATTCTAGTCCAGAAACAGCTGTCTACAAGATGTGTTTCCTAGAGAAATCGAAGATGGCAGAGTAGATAAATGCTGTGCTTGCCTCATCCCATGAACACATCAAAATTACAACTAAATTACAGAACCACCAACCTGGAGAACCACCTGAAGTCTGGCTGAATGGAAGTTTTATATAACTTCCTTATATAATTAAGGATATAAAGAAGAAACCACGCTGAAACTGTTAGGAGGGACAGAGACACGAAACAGGCTGCCCCCAAACTTCTGTGTGATGGTTGAGGATCAGGAGGGATATCTCAGCCACAGAAGGTCCCCACGGAGGAGTGAGGGACAGCACACTAGGCTCCCCAGCCCAGAGTACTGGTGCCAGGAAGAGGAGCCCCCACAACATCTTGCTGGGAAAAAACAGTGGGGATTCCAACCATTCAGATGGGACAGAAGGCTGCCAGAATACCAGACATCCTCTTAAAAGGTGTACGCACAGACTCACTCACAGGCACTCACCCTGGGCTCCAGAGCAAGGAGGCTTGGGGGGTGTTGGAGACATCGGGAAAGACTGAGTTGTGTAACTTTGGGGCAAGGACTAAAAGGACAGTCATCATTTTCCCTGTAGGGCCCTCCCCCATGCCCATGGCAAAATTTGAATCTGAATTGATCTGTTGAGCTCCACTGGCTCCACCCTGGTGACTCACTGAGAACATACACACCCAATTCCTTACCATAGGAGGCTTTACCAAAAACAAACTCATAGATACAGAGAATGTGTTAATGGTTGCCAGATAGGAGGGGTGTTGAGGGGGTGGATAAAAAAGGTGAAGGGATTAGAAAGTACAAATTGGTAGTTACAAAATAGTCATGGGGATGTACACTCATAGTAAAGCATAGGGTATATAATGAATAACATAGTAATACCTATGTAGAGTGCCAGGTGAGTACTAGACTAGTCAGGGGGTCACTTCTTAAATTATACAAATGTTTAACTATGCTGTATACCTGAAACTAATATGAAATAATATTGAACTTCAACTGTAATTGAAAAATTTTAAAAAGGAGGGGGAAGGTGAAAGGTAATAAGTGGTCCAAATTTCCAAGTATGAAACAAATAAGTCATGGGGAAATAACATATAGCATGGGGAAACAGTCAATAATATCATGATAGCATAATATGTTGTCAGATGGTTGCTAGACTTCTGATGATAGCTTTTTTGGTATATAAATGTTGAACAACTATGGTGTGCACCTGAAACTGATGTAATGTTGTATGTCAGCTACATTTTTAAATAAAATCTTTAAAAAAAGATGTTTCCTAAAAAGTTTAGCACATTATCAGTTATATTTTAGATGCTGTAGGAGAGCTCACTGTTTATAAAAAGTTATTCTAATGGGGTAATATTTGTTTGCAAAAAACAGTCTTACTCGACTTTCCTCAGAAACATAGTTTATACAAAGAATACCTACAAAACACTAAAGAATCCTAACTCTAGGAGTTAAGGAATTGAGCAGCTCCACAACCCGAAGCTCTCTTTCCTTCTCCCCTCCTTTCATTTCCTCTCTCTTTTCTGTTCTTCTTCTTCTCTTTCTTTCTTTTCTCCCATTCTCCAATAATCTATGGTCAAGAGCATTTAGATACACAGCCCATTTTCCACTCAATAAAGATGGCTAGCAGGAGAGAGTAACTAAGTAGGACTTGGATTGGGAAAGGCATCCTCAAGCAACCCATACCTTGCCTGGCAAGCACTCTTATCCCTGTAAGTATACCAAAGGTAGGCTCACTGTAGTGTTATCCACCAATCATATATACAACTATCACCAAGCCCAACTATTAAAAAATGGGTCTTTCAAACAATCTAAAATTTATAAGAATTAATTTAACTTATTTTTTTTAAAGAATTTTATTGGGGAATTGGAGAAGGGGAACAGCATTGGGGAACTGGGGAAGGGGAACAGACAAGTTGCTGTCCTTTTGTTCTTCAGTCTAGTTGCAGAGGACATTGCTTCACTGACCCATGTTGGTATCATCATCTTGGGTGAGGCAGATTGGTTGCCAACCTCTGGACAGCTGCTCACACTGGTTGCCGCCCACTCACTGTAGCCTATGGCAGCCCACTGCAGCAGGGGCTGCTGCTATGCCACTGCCAGTTGACTCACAGCAGCCCAGCTCCAGGTGGAGCTGTTGTTCACCATCTTTGCTGTAGAGGGCAGTGTCACTGGCCCTCATATGTGGGATCTGACCTGGGGCCGCTGGCATCCCAAGCCAGCTCTTAACCAATGGGCCACTCAGCCGGCCCTAACTTAAGTTTTAAAAAATTACTTAATCGCATTTATGACTTCTAATCAGAGTTTCCGGGCAAATAACTAGGTGTGTGAGGTTGTTGACATGATTCTAGCTCAAAGCAAAGGACCTTGGCCATGTTATTAGCATATTTATATTAGGTAAATATGCCAACTTTTTAAAAAATATTGAAGAGTTTGTGAAGTATTAAAATCTATCCCAAATACTGCCTTTGCAAACTGAGTTTTCAAAAATGATAAATAAAATTCCAAAATTCACACAATGGGATTCTTTTGTAGGAAAAAGGTGAGATATAAAATGGTTTTACGCCAAGAAAAAAAGCATCGATATGATCTGTGCTGATCTCTGTTTCATTTCAAGATGAAAAGAAGAAAGAAATCACACCTGAGAAAGCTATGAGGTTTCCTGAGTAGAATGTTGTTAAAGCACTTTGTAATTGATGAAAATGTATCTTGGATAAATCTGTTTATATGTGTTTGGTGCACCGCAACTAGACAAGAGGAAAAATAAGCCACCATTTCATGAAAGATAGGTGGGAATTTTCTAATCATTTCCCAAGGTTAAACTCAGGCTCTGTATAGCATCAGAATCTTTAGTTGATTTTTTTTTTCCCCCTGAAATATCTATTGTGGTGATATATGTGGGAGAATTTCCCAAGGCTTTTTTTTTTCCCCCCTTGGAGATTTTAATCCAGAAACTGCAGGATTTTGTAAATTTTCCAGCTAACCAGACTCTAAAACTCTAATTATACAAATATGCAAATAGGATGTGCCTTTCATTCAACAAATAGTGAATATGCCAAACACTGTGATAGGTGTTGGAGATATAATAAAAAACATGACCATCATGGAATTTCTGTTAAAGAACAATTACAGTATAGGTGAATGAGTCCCATCCCAGAGGAAAAACAGAATGCCGTAGTGGTCATTATTGTCAGAAAATAATTTTGTCTCTCCTCCCAAGCATATGCTAAAGTACACATTCTGCCCCATTAAAGTTCGTTGTGGCTGTGACTTATTTTGACTAATGATATGGAGTGGAGGTGATGAGAATCACTTCTGGATAAAATCCTTAGGAATCAGGATCCAAATTACCATGTTTTTGTTTTTCCTTTCCACAGTAACCAACATCATTCCCAAGGATGCCTGATCTGGAAACCTGGGTCCTGAAGTGAAGACAATGCAGAACAGGGGACTGTCAGCAGACTTGTGATAAATACAAGGTTGGACAATTAAGTTTGCAAACTCATCCTAGAAAAAGTGCTACATATCTCATTGCTGAATATCACTACAGTCACCTTCGAAATACTGCCCTTGGGAAGCTATGTGCCAATGCCAGTGCCTAGCACACCCTTCAAAGCAATTTGGAACTCTTTTTATGGAATGGCCATCAGAGCTGTCATCATATTACCCTTGAAGCCCTGAATATCATCAAAATGCCCTTCCTTTCAATATTTTCTTTATCTTTGGGTAAAGAAAGAAGTCATTGGGGGCCAGATCAGGTGAGCAGGGAGGGTGTTCCTATACAGTTATTTGTTTACTGGCTAAAAACTCCTTCACAGACAGTGCCGTGTGAGCTAGTGCATTGTTGTGATGCAAGAACCATGAATTGTTGGAAAAAAGTTGAGGTCGTCTAACTTTTTCACACAGCCTTTTCAGCACTTCCAAATAGTAAACTTAGTTAACTGTTTTGTCCAGTTGGTATAAATTCATAATGAATAATCCTTCTGATATCAAAAAAAAGGTTAGAAACATCATTGCAAGAAGTTCACGAACTTAATTGTCGGACCTCATGTGTAGCATGAAGAAGAAATAAATGTTTAACATGCTAAACCTCTGAGATCTGGGGTTTATTCACTACTGTGTCATAACCTAAAATATCCAGATTTTTGTGGGTGCTGGGTGGGGAATACAGAAAATGTGCCTAATCCAAACTGAGGGGGAGCAAGAACTGTTTCCTTGTATATTACACACACACACACACACACACACACACACACACACACACACGTACAAGTTATTTCCATTACTTTATCACCAACTGCTCTTTGTAAACTATGAGAACATAGCACTTTGCACAAAGTATTTGCCCAGTAAATGCTGGTTTAAGTTGGATGGACTAAAAATAAAACTGTAGCTCTGGAAATTCAGCTTTGGTGCTCTTCTGCATTGCCTGTTAGCCAGAACACTGGTTCTAGAAAAAACCCGGTTCTATTACACTATATAATTGGGGAAATTTACATACGTTTTCCTATTTCAGTGTCATCAGATCCTTCTTCAACTAAATTGGAATGATAATTATATGAAAATATTTATCATAATCTTTGTTCAAAACAGGTAATCAACCAAATGTTATTTTTCTCCCAGAATCTCTGTCCTCTGCCTTTTTCACATTCCAATGCTGATAAATGCTGAACTAGATGTAGAAACTAAGATGGTAATTTCTTTTTACAACACTGTAACAGAAGGCTTTTTGAAAAATTGAAAATGTGATCAGTTATAAAATTAACATACATGGTGTCTTTCTCCAAAATAAATAACAACTGATACAATATTGGTAAAGTGAAATATTTTGTTGCAAATTTGACTTCAATGTTACTTTTCGATTTGCTGTTCTTAAACTGCCACATGTCCTGCCTGGAAAGTTCTAAATTTGTTTTGTTACTATTTTATCACTATTAGCTTCTGAGTGGTCAGAAATGAGAACTGCAGACCTAGGTCAAATTTAATTCTATGCAGTACTTTTAACAATTTGAAATTAAAAGGAATTTTGCATGAATAATTTTAACAAGATTGGGTACTTAATGATTCAACAGTATTTTATGTTTTCAAGTATCTCATTTGCCTTAGGTACTCCATGCTAAGTGCTGCTTCAATTCCTCCAACTCTTAATAAAGGTAAATTCTGCTTGTCTCCCATGAAACGAATTAAAAAGAAATTTACCATTATACTTGCTAAGAATGTTTCTCACAGCACAATGCAGCATCTTCAAATAGATATTCATCCAACCAGGAAAAATATCTGTTAAATGATATTTCCATGAATTACAGTTGTTAGCTGGGAGAAGATTAATCCAAAGAGACTTGATGAAGTCAATGCCAAAAAACATGGGTAAAAGTATTCAACCAAAACAAAACATTTTGGAGTTGCATTTCACCTTTGACAAACTCAGGTATCCCTCTACAGATAAAACAGGCTGAAAAAACAGACTCTGTAAATTCTTTACATCAACCTTCCTATTGAGTGATAAAAAAACCCCAACAAACAAAAAAAACTCAAAAATGGCTGATGGTGTCTCTAAATGTATATCTAAAAGGAATCAGCAAGTTCTTGATAAGATTTGTTTAGTGAATCTAACTGAAGCCCATTTTGAAATGTGCCGATCATCTTGTGTGTTAAATATCTAAGAAGGGGCTGTGTTTAGGTTTTTCTCAACCCAGATCTGCGGGCTAAGGCTATTCACATATAATTTGGATGAGCACAAGATTAGCAGCCATAGTGCTCTGATTCATCTGATTTTAATGGAACCCTTGGGGATTGACTCAATGCAGCTGACTGGTTTCTTGCTGTATTAAATTGTCCCTAATCTGATTGGCTACATCATAATATTACAGACGATAGACTATTTGTCACAGTATGATTCTACATTTGGTTCTCTGTGACCTGAGGCAAGTTAGCTATTTTCTTAAAACTTTGATTTCTAATTTCAAAATTTGAGGATATGGCCATCACTGGCAAAAGTCTTTAGGGTGCAAAAATGGAAATAGAGGATATCACTAATGACACAATACTTTATGATTAAAACACTGATGTAGGTTGTGAAGTTTCTAAATTCCTGTCCTCTTTGCAGCATTTTTAAAATCTGCTTTTTCTCTCTCTGTGTGTGTGTGTGTGTGTGTGTGTGTGTGTGTGTGTGTATAGGCACACTCACGAGGGCACAGGTTTGGGCCTTGCTTATATATAGCTCAGTAACTTCATTTACATGGGACATTTTATGGGCATCAGTGTTTTCATCTGAGGACTTACCATGTGTCCCAGTGCTAAACATACAGATTACAGTGTGAGAGCTAGAGTAGTTATAGCCTTCCAAATCCTTGATTCCCAAACCTTCTCTTTTCACAGGGAACCATTAGTTTACTTTCTCAGAGCTGATTTCAACATTTTGGCAGATGTTTTATGAATGTTGTAAATGGGTACAAAATGAAGAAATATCCTAATATTGAGAGTAGTAAATATTATTGTCATGAGCCTAAGGCTTCTCTGTACACAGTAGAAAACAGTACTCTCCAAAGAGAATGGTTAGGAGTTAAAAGAGAGAACAAAGCACTACTGTAATAATCATAAAAAAGCAATTGCATGCCAGTAGCAGATATTCTCTGGGTGACCAGGTGCTCATAATTTTACTCTATTAGTGAAGACTTAAAGTCATATTGGTCTACTCATTTGGATGGTATTTGCTTAAGCATTAGGAAAGCTTAATGTCTTCCCTTTAAATTCGAGTTATTAACATGACCTTGTTATTGAGATATTGCAATCCTTAATTTAAGGTAATTTACAATGGCATCTATAACACTAGATACAAATGGGACATTAGCTAAGGATGGACTAGAGGACTTTCATGAGTTTTTATGCTCTATTGTGGCTGACAAAGGATCAGACCTGTAGCACAGATGGTGGATATTTACACCCTGCATTTTTCCTGATTCTCCTCATCGCACAAACCCCAGACCATGAAGACCATGCAGAGAAATGTAACTGCAGAGGCCTGAATTGCTTCACATCAAGTGCAAAGGTCTAAAGCATTATGTTTCTCCACAATATTAAAGAAATCAGTTCCTACAGAAATCCATATGCTTCTCTCTCTGTCTCTCTCTCTGTCTCTGTCTGTTTCTCTCTGTCTCTCTCTCTGTCTCTCTCTCTGTCTCTCTCTCTCTGTCTGTCTCTCTCTCTCTCTCTCTCTCTCTCTCTCTATATATATATATATCATACATATTACATTCTATATAGATCTATATATAATATATAACATATATAGAATACATTATGCATAATATATTGTATATTATATATATAAATATATAAGAACATCTAACTAAAGCTTTTAGTTCAGTAATGTATCAGATGCTTAAAACAACAATCTTTTTTTAGATTTGAGTCATTTCTATTTTGATTTTTACAAAAAAAACCTCATATCGACTAAGGATTGATAAGGGTAAGATGCTGGAGTATATAATTCCTACTGGGGATTCATTATCTTCAAACCAAAGCAATTATGGGCTCTACTAGTCAGTAGAAATTTCCAAGGAAAGCTCTAATGGCCTATTTCTCACCAAGGTAGAGAACAACAAAGTGCCTGATATCCCCATTTGTTCTGAACCTATCCTGGTACTAGTCATAGCAAGGATAAGAATTGGATGTATCTAACTTAGTGATTCCCAGCCTTGACTATACACTAGAATCCTCTAGGATGCTTTGAAAAGACATTGATGTTTGAACTCCATGCCAGGCGAACCAAATAAGAATTTTGGTGGGACACTTGAGCGTGTTAGCTTCCCAAGCAATTCTAATAAGTTCAGCTAAGATTCAGAACCTAAATCTATTTACTTGTTATGAGGTGAGAAGTAAGAAAAACACTCCAGAGCCATAGTGTTTTTTCTACTAACTTGCTGTAGTAGTTGATGTTCCATTATTAAAACCATTTGATATATGTCCCCTGAGGGCTGTCATGTCCAATTAATACCATAGCCATTAGCCAGTCATATGGGCTATGGAGTACTTGAAATGTGGCCAATTAAAACTGAGATGTGCTCTAAGAGTAAAATATACACCATATTTCAAAGACTTGGTAGGACATAAAGAATGCAAAAATACCACAATCATTTTAATGTCGATTACATGTTGAAATGGTATTTTGAATGTGCATGAGATATATTAATAAAACGAACTGCACTTGTCTTCACTTTTTCATTATAACTAACAGAAATTCACATATATGACTCATTTTATAGTTTTATTGGAAATTGCTATGCTAGGAAAATGATTCTGATGTGCTGAAGAGAGCAGGTTGGGAAATCTGTACTGATTTGTCTATAGATAAGCCTATTTAAAAACTGTTAGATTCATTACTATGGTGACAGAACAAGAAGGTTTGAGAATAAGGAAAATATGATGGTGAACACTGCTGTTGAGAAGACTGAACAAGCCCAGATCATGGACCATTTCTTTAGATTGGAACAGGGCTGTCATGTTGAGCCATGACAGGGAGTGACATGGATTAGATAAACTCGGCTTGCTTCACAGCTGCACATCAGTCTCGTCCCTGTTGCCTTCTGTGAATGTTAAGCATTGCTTTGAAAAGTCATTTTTCAGGCTATCATAGAACTATGACAAGCTTTTTGATTTTGCAGGTTTGGGCTTATGTTTCAGCTATTGTAGCACTGCCTATGTAATCTTGAGAGAGTTGCTTCATCTCTCTGATCCTGTGTTTTTTCATCTATGCAGTGGAGATAATCAGATCACTCTCAGGGTTAATTAAATATTATCTTATGTAAAATAAAACCCATTCTGGTGCCTGCCACATAGCAGAGTTTGATCAATGGCTGTCACTCCTTCTCCACATGGAGAATACATGTTTATCCTTCAGAACTCGAAGTCACTTTTTTTTTTTTCAAAGCCATAACTATGAAGTTCCCCCTCTATTTTCCATAGAACATTGTCCACACTTCACTTATTTGGTAGCATATCCATTTCTCCCACTAGATGACTATGAACTTTTTTTTTTAAAGATTTTTTTATTGGGGAATTGGGGGAGGGGAACAGCATTGGGGAATCGGGGAAGGAGAACAGACAAATTGCTGTCCTTTGTTCTTCAGTCTAGTTGTGGAGGACATTGCTTCACTGGCCCATGTTGGTATCGTCATTGTGCTCTTCCTGGATGAGGCAGATTGGTCGCTGGCCTCTGGATGGTCTCTCACAGCGGCTATTGGCAGCTTGCGCTGGCTGCCGGATGCTCATGCTGGCTGCCGGATGCTCACGCTGGCTGCCGGCTACTCACTGTCGCCTATGGCAGCCCACTGCAGCAGGGTCTGCAGCCTACACCGTTGCCGGGGCTCGCAGCCCAGCTCCTGGTGGAGCTGTTGTTAGCTGTAGAGGGCAGTGTCTCTGGCCCTCACCTGTGGGATCCGAACCGGGGCAGTTGGCATCCCAAAACCAGCTCTTAACCAATGCGCCACTTGGCCGGCCCGACTATGAACTTCTTGAGGTCTGAGCTTTTGTCATTCTTTGTAATCCCTGTGGTTAGGCAGAACATCAAGCACCATAGGTGCTCAAGATTTGCTGGGTGGTAAGCACACAATGTGATATACAGATGATGTATTACAGAATTGTACACCTGAAACCTATGTAATTCTACTAAGCATTGTCATCCCAATAAATTAAAAAAAAAATGATTTGCTGGGTGGATAGGTGGATGGGAGAAAGGCTGGAAGAACGGGAGGATGGTATTAATGTTTCAGCCCTTGAAATCTTTGAAGTTGGAGCACAACAAAAAAACTCCAGTGAATCAATAAATAATAGTATATCAATAAGGTAAAGAAAGGAAAGTAGGGCCGGCCGAGTGGCACGGTGGTTAAGCGCTGGCTTGGGAAGCCAGCGGCCTGGGTTCGGGTCCCACATATGAGGGCCAGTGACACTGCCCTCAAAAAAAAAAAAAAAGAAAGGAGAGTATAGTATCTGTTTTTATGTCCCATTATGTATGGTTGCTCACCTGACCTGGGCTGGCCATCTGGCAAACAGTCCATTAGGTGCTGTCCACTACAACTGCTGGAGGAACACAGAGAAGCGAACACTCCTACATGGTATCAGTCTATAGCTTTACATGAAAAACAACCTGAGAAGTGAAAACTACCTGCACTGTCTTTAAGCCTTGTCTTCCTCTTCTGAGCACTGGTTCCACTCCCAGCTATAGTCAATTGTAAGTCTTGTCCCAGCCAACCCTACTCTGGCCTCTATTCCATTGCTTACGCAAATGTTCCAATTCAAGTATTCCTTCTCTTTCTTCTCTCACTCCTCTACCTCCACCCTCAACCTAAGCCTTTGGTAAATCCCAGGGTGTTTATGATATAATGTAAAGGCAGCTTCTACCATTTTCCTTAATCAGACCCATGTAAAGGACCTCTAGAAACTTTATCCTCACACAGCACACTGCTTGTGGTTGCAAATGGCAATTATAAGCTCTTCTTGATCATGAGTTGTGTGGCAGGAGCTCTAGACTATAAGATCCTGAATGGAAGGAACTGCATTCTATTAACTGTGTCCACTGAGATGCCTGGGTCAGGAACTTGCATTTTATACCATTTAATATTGTACTAGGACCCAAGTGAACCCCCAGGATAGAACGGACAATATAGCTTTCTAGAGGTTTTTAACTTTTCTTATTTACATACACCAATTCTGATTTTGAGATAGGAAAATTATAGGCAGTCAGGGAAATGGCCACGGTAGAGGGAATCAGGGTGAAAACCATAACAAAAGCCAGGAGAAATAATTTTAATAGCTGACTGACAGGTTTAAGTCACAGGACCCTACCAGAAGGACAAATTTGGGAGAGGGAGGAGGAAACAGTTTTTTTCAAAGCCTATAACAAAAAAAATCAGAAGTTAAGTTTCACCTCCAGGCAGGGGATTAAGACAGGTTAGTTAACATAATATAAGGTAATCAGGAACTCCCTAACAGAATGAGCAACAGACAATGATATCTTCAAAGTTCCAGCCTTGAGATGGCATAATCCTATCAAAACAGACATCAATTCTGAGTCAAGGATACAGTTTCAAGAAAACGCCTTCTCCAGGCTGTTCCTCCCCAGGTATACAAAAAATAGATAAAAGGAGTAATTCCTCACCTAACTCAGGCAACCCAGAAGGAACCCTCTCTCATTTTGAGAGCTGTTACTTTCTACCCTAATAAACTATCCTCTGCTGTAAACTCTACCTTTCTGGTCGGTGTCTCCATTCTTCGGCTTCATGAGACTACCATCCCGGCGCAAGAAATATACTACATCAATTCTATTTGTAGATAATCTTATAATAATTATGCGAGACTAATACCTCATCCCATCTAAATCTTTCCAAACACAGAATAATTCAAAGTTCCCACTGAACCTGGTCTCCATGTATATTGCAGACAGCTGTCATCATGGAACAACTGTGAGGAATGGGAAAGGGTGTAACTGTTACCCAGGGCAGGATCCAGTCAAGATATCAAGGCGTACTGGACCAAGTAATACTTTAATTTCCTACAAAATAATCATTTTAAGTTATTTATTCAAAATTTACCTGTTGTGATTCAGAGAAATGAACTCTTTCAAAAACAGGTTGAATCTTATAAGCGCCCAACATAATTTTTAATTATTTGGAGTTGTCTTTTATTTCAGTATTTATTAAGTCCTAGTTAGATATCATGACCTTACTCTCAGTTAGGATGGAGGTAACTATAGGAATAAAATTTTAAAATTTCATTCTAGGTAAATAGCATTATACCATGCATTATTCAGTTAGAACATTTTACCGCATACAATTATAGATGATTTCCATATATCAGCTGTATATCTGGTGGTACATCCTCTA
Source organism: Aselliscus stoliczkanus (assembly GCA_033961575.1). Classification (NCBI taxonomy): domain Eukaryota; kingdom Metazoa; phylum Chordata; class Mammalia; order Chiroptera; family Hipposideridae; genus Aselliscus; species Aselliscus stoliczkanus. The sequence continues at coordinate 185,007,169 of CM066728.1, forward strand.
GCAGCCAAAGGTGGACACCTGAGTGAACTGGCAACAGTGATTTTTCTGATTTATCTCAGAGATGTTTTCTTGTTGCTTGTAGATTGAGGTCTAAAGCTGCTAGCTGGCTGGTCAGGCACTCCAGTTCAGCTATAGTCAGGAGCCAAAGATATAGTCAAAGCTTAAAATCCTAAATCTAGTGATCTAAAGGGTGATTGGTACAATTATTTGATTCTGTAACAGTGGGCTTGAACACCTAGTGAGATCATTTATTCCTACTCTGCTGAGTTCTTCCACTGAATTACTGAAGTACCTTTGGCATTGTTGCTGTACTTAAAGTTTCAAATTCCTCAAGTATAAAATAGTAATGATAAAAACATTTACTTCTTAGGGTTGTTGTCAGGATTAAATGAGATAATTATTTAGGACACAAAAGATAACTGATGTTCAATGAACATTAGATATTGATTGTGCCACCAAATAGAGAAAGCATAAATTAGAAGTAGAAAAAAAAGGGAAGGGCAGTTGATAGATATGTCCCAATCTAAGAGAATATCAAACAAAACCTCAAAGTAAAAATGGAGCAGGGGCACCCAGTGGAAAGAGTATTTAGAGGCAATCAGTTCCAAATTTGCAAGCTGTGTCATGTTAAACAGAATGCTTCATTTCTCTGAGTCTCCATTTCCTTATCTAAAAAAAGGAGTTAATAACAAATGCCCCAGAGGCAGTGAGGATTAAGGGAGATAGTATATGGAACACTCTGAAATTTAATAAATGGGAGAAGAAAATGTAAACAAGTTGAATTAGTGAAGCATTTATATGTGGGCTGGCCTGCAGTAGCTGTTAATTATGAAAGATGCTCTATTGACTTAGCGATTTTTCCTCAAATACAGATGAAACCAGGAAGCCTTATACGACCAAACTATGTAAAAACAATCTGGCTAAGCTACAACTGCACCACCTTGTTAACCGTTTGAGCTAGGAATATGTTCACCTGTTAAAAAGTTTTTAGACAGGACATCAATAAACAGGCAGAGCACTTTGGAAAGCTGATTGTACCCTGAGCAGTCCTCAGGGAGAAACCCAATGGGCTGGATGGATCACCAGGATGCTACATCCAAGTCAGTGCTGCCTGGAACCAGATTTTAAAGAAATCTCGTTTCAATGTTTCGTGTGATCGATTTGTGAGATATCTTTTCTAAAACACTCATAGATTCTTCCTCCTGTGTACCCTGGCTCCAAAAGGCCTTTATCTTGATCTACCCCATCAGATAACCCCAAAGATATGGTTAGCTTTTTTTTTTTTTTTTTTTTGAGGGCAGTGTCACTGGCCCTCATATGTGGGACCTGAACTGGGGCTGCTGGCTTCCAAAGCCAGCGCTTAACCACCATGCCACTTGGCCGGCCCAAGATATGGTTAGCTTTAAATCGCATTATATCATTCAATTCCAAACCTTGGCCATACTAAGTACCCAGTAAATGTTTTCTGAATAAAATAATTAACTTATTCAAAATAAAATACATAATTATGACAGCATAGGAAATTGGTACACCATCTTTGGAAAATAATGGAGAATTTGTAACATGAAATATTAAAATGTCCATACCTATGATCCCATAATTTACATCTATGAAATAATTCAACAGAAAAAAAAAAGGCTTTATCCATTGTGATGTTCTAAGCCAGGCAATATTTGAAAAGTGTAAGTATTTAACAAAACAGAAGTGCTCGAGTAGATTATGGCATCTCATTATAAAGTGATATTATGTCTACCCTAAATTAAATAATTATAAAGGCTTTATATTGCAATATTTTATAAAAACATTGATAACAACAGTAGCATACAAAAACCCCAATTATGCCATGTTAATGACTATACAAAATACAAAGGACCATAGATAGCTGCTACAAAAGAATGCACACATATGAAAAGCTGTTGATTTAGAATGTTCCAACCATGCATATTGTCCTTAACAAAAATCTGTTTTACTGTTGTTTTATTTTTAACAATTAAAGAGAAATGAGGGAGGAGACCTATGACTTTTCTTGTTACACACAACATTAAGTACTGGGAACAGGAACATTAAGTACTGTCGATGAAAAATATCCAGCCTAAGAGAAAATTTATAAGAGTTTATTTGAGCCAAACTGACAGACAATTGCTGAGAACCAAAATCTCAGTGGATTGAGATTATGCTCTAGAAAATGGCCGTTTTGCAATTTATGTTATACATTAGAATCAAAGGAGGAAGGCTACATGAAATCCATTGGTTGTAGATTAAGGGGGTGGGAGAAAGGAAAGTGGGGAAATCCTGGGATTGGATAAAAAGTAAACTGGAGAGACAGGCACTTCTTTTACAATGGTGGGTACAGCATAATTAATAGTATTTGGGGAACAAGATAACAGTGAGGGACTTTGTAGTTTCCTTCTCTGGTCTGATGGTTGTGCCCCCTGGGGATCCAGAAAAAGAGATTATTCTGATATTGTAAGGGTATGTTATCTTAGATGCAAAAAGACTACAGACAGGCTTAAGGTAAAGATTGACCTTTGTCAAGGAAGCTACTGGCCAAGGATGTGACTTCTGGCCATGGCCCACCTTGGTTAGGAATTTTTATGTTCACACCATCTTCTGTGGTTATTGTCAGTCTCCTGAGCTTGTCAGGTTTAACACGTGGTCCCCTTTCCGTCCACAGTGCTATTGTGTATTCATATACCAGGTAATCACAGAAGTCATCACGGTTTGTAATGGTGATTTAGTTCATTGCGTTTCTTTCTCACTGGAGGACAAGCTTTGTAAGGCCCCTGTCATTTGGTAGGGAGCATGTATGTCTTATTATACTTAGTGCTTATCTCCTGTATTTTTACAATGAAGTGCATGTTGTAGGAGATATGCAATGTGTTTATCCAATAAAAAAAAGTGAGGTAGGCTGCCCCAAACATGTCATTCCCATACAGTGGCTATTATCTGAAAATTTACTGCAAATTCATGTTTTTAATGTTAAGAAAGGTAATGCTTTAAACAGTTGTCAGTTATTTACAGCTTGTATTTTAATGAGAGCTGCGTTTGACAAGGAGAGTTGGAGTCCTTAAGTAGAATGGGACGTGGAAAAACACGAAAGGTCAGTAGAAGGAATACCAAAGATTTATTTCACTTATTTTATATCCACATATAGGTCTAGTCCCTTTGATTTGCATTTGCTCTATTAATAACTCAGTTCTCATACAATGTGTAATAAACAAGCTACAATAAAACCAGAATTCAAACCAACAAACACCCTCAATTACTCAAGTATGTATTATACATTGTTTGTGGCATTATGCTTAGGTGAAAATCAGTTAATATTGAGCATTTTAGAAAAGAGTTTTCTATAGAATATCTAAGACAATGTGACAGTCTTTCAAATCTTCTTCCAAATTCACAATACGAAGAGTCACAGTTTTCAGCCAAAAAGAAATTTGAGCTCTAGAAAGGAATACTTTAATTTTACATGTGAACAGATAGAGGATCACAGGTCAAACAATATATCTGGCAGGGCCCAGGCTGAGTCAGTTGTGTGCAGGCTGACATAGGGACCCTGACCCCCAATGAGGTTAGGGCCCACACAAGCGGGGGCTGCTGAGGCACAGACCCTGGCCCCAGACATAACAAACCTTGACTCCGGACCCTGCTGCGTAGGTGCCGTGCTCCGGAGCCTGCTGCGTAGGTGCCGTGCTCCGGTGACGTAAGCTCTTTACTTAACATGAGTCACAGTCGTGGGAGGGAGCATGCGCACTTCCTACACTCTCCTCCCTCAGAACCTCTATATAATGGTTAGTATTGTGGAATGAAGATGCAGCAGAAGCTTGTTCCTCATGTCGGCTCCACGTGCCTTCTTTACTTTGGGCACCTCCCCGCCGAAACCGCACTCCCAAACCCCGGGCCACGACACTATCCAACATTCAAATATTAGACTCCAAGGCAACAATACTTTCTCATACATCATCAATGAATTCCTGACTGTCTCTGAAACATAAAATTCAGTGTTATCAAAGAAAGATTTGATTGTGCTTATGAAGTTATATATTCTGAGACCAGGAAAACTTCCCTTTCTAAAAAAGAAACAAAATTCACTCAAATCTCCCTCATAGCATTGTAGTCATGCCAGTGAACATTTTGGAATTAGCAGTTACACAAAAAATACTTATTTAAAAAAAATCTTAACCACAAATATAACTTTCCTTCAGAATTTCAATTGCAGTTTTTATTTGCATGGGATTCCTTTTGGGAATTTTAAGGTTTAGTAAAGTCTGTCCCCAAAATCTAGCTACACTGCTACATGGAGTAAAGAAAATGAAAAATTGATTTAAAAAAATAAAACAATTTCAGTAGCATCACATCTCTTAAAACCTCTGTGTCTGGGAAGACAAAATAAAAATAATTTCTAGGTAATTTTTCAAGCAGAAAGCTTTGAAAATCACCCTTCTAATATACAAATTCTTTGATTTCTAGTGGTTAGTGTTTGATTGAAAATAGTACATATTGTGTAATTTACAAACTAAAAACATAGCTAACGCATTTCAAGAGGTTATTTTGAAGACATTTACTTAGAATAATTTCTGATGTTCAGAGAAATAATGTCCACATGGAACTTGGGCACATGTTTCTGTACCAACAAGGTAATTAATCTGTCACAAGCAATTACAGAGTGTACATGTAATGGAATACTACCTTTGGGATTTGTAGATAGTTAAACTAGTTTTCCTTGTGAGTTGCAAAGGTGTGAGGTACAGGGACACTTAAGAACTATGAAACTTAATTACCCTTCCATCTTGTTGAAGAAAACCAAAGGACAACTTTCTCAACGACTTTTACATTTAAAATGATGAAGGACAACTCAAGACAAATGATTTTTGGAAAGATGGTGTATGAAAATGAAAATCTTTGTGTCTTTTTTTTTTTTTTAGCTGAGCCATCCTGCCACCTGTTGGCAGCTCAACGGCAACTCAGCTCGGGCTGGGCATCGAACCGCCATTGCTCAGAGCTCAGCTTGCACTCTCTTAAGAGCAAGCTCTTAACCAACTGAGCCACTCTGCCGGCCCCTTGAAAATGAAAATCTTTGAATTTTTAGATCTGTCTCTATAAATACCATTACAACTATTTTTCAGATAATTTGTATAGGTCCGATTAAACTATGTCTGAACTAGCCAACTGGTTTTCAACAACAGAGTAGATTTGCTATTTAAAAGCTTGATTTTGAAATAACTTGGAAATAAATTATTTTAAGTGTTAATACCCAAATTAAAAACTTTTAAAATATAATATTTATATGACTTAAAGCAGTTATTTTCTTTTATGGTAGTCTGTATTTTCAACAATAGAACATTAGATAAATTTTATTTAAAAAATTAAACAAAAAATTGGCTAAGATTTTAAGTTTTTATTAATTTATGAATTCAATAAAATTTTCTTTATTTTCTAGTTTTGCTGGTTCAATTCTTCTTAAAATATAAATAGGTAATATTGATAGGAACATACAAAAAGAAAAATGTGTTTCCATTAAGCTTAGAATATTCTGGGTTAACATTAAGTAAGCTTGTGGACTGCAGGATATTTCTATCACTTTTAACATACTAATTTACATCATGAATCTGTACTTCCAGTGTTGCATAAAGCATTTCCTATGAATAGTTAACCATAGGTCACCTTTTTTTTTTTGAAGCATGACATCAGACTAGAGTTTACAGAAAACACATCAGTAAGTACTAACTTAACACATTATAAATCATGAAATGACTTTTTTCAGTCTTTATAATTCCTGGAAATACCAGATAAAATATTAAAAAATTATCTATATCTATATATGTATATGTATACATATGTATACATATTTACTCCACACAGGCATATACATCTGAGTATTTATATGTGTATATGCATGTATGTGTATGTGTACAATTTACTTTCCCAAGTGTGTCATAAAGCTGTTAGCTTTTTATGTCAATAACCACTCTATAATTCTTCCCATTTACTTGCCCCTCTTATACACATCACTTGGAGTATCTATGCAATATGTAAACAGAAGAATAAGCTTTGGAGAAATCTTAAAAGATAGTGGTATGTGCTCTTTAGCACTTACGTGTTCCATGCTGCTACCTTCTTCAATGGAATTTCCTTCCTGCTTAGCACTAGGATATGACCCTCATCTTCACAACTCAAAACAACTCCCCTGAGAGTTTTTTTCCCCTCTGAACAGGGTGCAGATTTTCAACAGTCACATGTCAATGTTCTGTTGTAGTTCCTAAGGCCCCAATGAGTTGGTAAGATTTTTCTCTCCCTGAATTTGGGAATCCGTTATATAAAAAGAGGAGATTCTTGACAGCTGAGTGTTTGGAATGTAAGCATTCTAGAAGACTGATCCATCAAAACATATCTTTGAGCATCGCAGAGCTGCCCTGGTTTCCTACTTCTTGAGCGCTGACCATTTAATACATTCTTTGGATTTCTTTTTTTCTGTCTAAGCCAGTCAGAATTGGTTTCTGTTACTTACAACCAAAAGAAATCCAAATAGGTTAAGATATGGTGAGTTTGAAGGAAAGGTACGACATAACATAAAGTGGTATTTTATAAACCACTGGTTAAACAAAAAGAAATTTGAATCAGACTAGAGATACAGATTAGGAAGGTACTTGTGCTGATACAGCAATTCAAACCTCTTCTAACTTCTACTTCCAATGCTTCCAGTAATCCTAGCACCCGTAAATAAACAACATATTATTTTCAGTGCCTACCAGCAGGTTGTCCTGTCCCCATTCTCTCTCTTTTCATGGCACCACTGCAAGCTCACCTCAAAATATAATATTTATCATTTCAGCCAGAAAACATAAATGTCTTCAGTTTGCCAATCAAATTACTTTCAAACTCGCCTCCCTGCTAATGCTTCCATCATCTATTCCTGTGTACTAAGGAAAAATGACTCTTCTGAGTTCATAGCTGAGAATTCTAGGATAAAAGACAGATTTACAAGAGAAAAATAACAATAAGTTTATTAACATGTATACCTCATATATACATGGGAGATACATACCCAGGAAAAATGATCCTGAGGTGGCTTAGATTTCAGGGTTAAAAACCATCCTACTAGGAAAAGGAGAGGGGGATGTAGGTTTCTTAGGAGAGTAAGTGATTTTTAGGAAAGATGAATGTGCCCTTAGAAGAATAGATGGGAGGTACAATAGTTTGTGAAAAAGTTTGTCTGGGTGTGGTGTCAACTTTGAGTCTCTTCTCCTATGAGAAGAGTCAGCCCTCACTGGTTGATGAAATGTCAGGGGATAGGATCTATGACAACGGAGTCCCTTTTGGAGGATTTATCTGTAGGCAGATAAATGGAATTTTGAGAAAGCCTCTCCCAGAACTTGCTGTTTTTCAAGTGCTTACAGCTCAAAATAATCAATATACCAAAGCAGCATATTTTGGGTGGCATATTCTGCTATCCTTCATCTGTCTTAAATATCTATTCAAAGAGACCTTTGGTCAAATTCCCCCTCATAGCCCTGGAAGCCCTTAATTATCACAATATATTTGGTAATTTTTTTCTCTCCTCTGAGGGAAAAAGAGATGGAAATAATTTATGACTATTAACAATGATTCTCCAGTCACATAAAAATCTGTGTGCATTTAGCTTCTAGAGATACACTTCATATGCCTGGAATAAATGGACTATGTAATAGTTGCAAAATCTTTGTGTGAAATTGCTATTAAAAATTTCTACCAGATTGCAGTTAAGGTAATTACTAAAAGGAAAGAGTAACCTGGCTCAGTAAACTTTCCTCTTATGAGATAATGCCTGTGGTTGGTCATCATCACTGTCAATCATTTCTACCACAGAAGAGGTCAAAGAAAGGGCGGACATGCCTTCTTTCCTTTAATAGCAAAAACATTCATATGCAGTCTCCCCAAAATGAGAGAGTCCCAACTCTCCCACTTTAAAAGTAGAGAACTGCAACTAATTTGGCAGTACCTGAAAACTGCACAGTACATTTTAATTCGTAGGATAAAAAGTTAGTAGAAAAGAATTTGACTGGTCTCCTGATCTTTATGATTTTAAATTTATGCCTCAGTGCCTATATTTAAAATAAACAAACAAACAACAAACACTGAAATTAGGCCTAGTCAAGTGAAGACAGTCACCCCAAATTTTGACCAGTATCTAATACACTGTCTCTATATGAGCCAACTCTAGAAGAAAAATAATTGGGTCAATTGCTCTGGGTCCCCAAACTTTTGAGGTTGCCTCAGTATTATGATCATACACCCCATAAGTAAAAAGCTTTTATATATTAACTCAGCACACTAACCTATCACAATCACCAAGACAGCTCTGTAGGGATTCTACCATCGCCCAGGCCTTCTACCTTAGCAGCTTGAGGTCCTTCCTTCCCATTCACTGCTAACCTTTATGTCAGGTTTAATCTGCTCCTAAAACGATGAAGTAAACAGGTAGGGCTGGCTTGGGAGTTTAAAATTTCCTGAATCCTTAACAGAAGACCTTGAAACTAACTATACCCTTGACCAGTCTGCAAATCCATTTCTATCTCCAGCCATTTTTTATGCTATTCCCTTCCTTCTAAATTCCCTCATTCCACTATCTAGTTCTCACAATCAGACCACTCCTTCAAGTGTTAATTCTCACCACACCTCTTCCTCATCTCTTCAGCTAACTTTGGCTTCTTTCTATGCTGTCATCCTGTTTCACTTACAGTAAGTACTTTCTCCCAATTTTATCGCTGGCTTTATTTCTTATTTTTCCTTTACCCAAATTTCTTCAAACCAGCTTTAATTATTACCCAGTGTTGTTTTGTCTGTTATTTCTGCTTTCTTTACTAGATTGGAAGCTCCTAGATAAAAATTCAAGACCCCATGTTCTCAGAGTGCTAGGAGAGCACTACTCAGTCAACATTTCTTGTTTGGACAATGATAGGAAATTCATTTTGTCATCTTGGTCACTGGTGTTGATTCAATGGCATGTTATGCATGCCTTACCACTTCATGACCAGTACACATACCATCCCTCTATTCAGAATGCTCCTTACCCCACAGTTTGTATAGCTAAACACTCCTTACCCTTCAGGTCTTTTATTAGATTTGACTTCCTCCATAGAGCATATCTTAATCCCCAAACCCATTTCTTTACTATAGCATTTTTCATCATTGTACTTGAATAATTGCTAATTAGTTAATTACTGCTCTTCAGTGCTTCTCAATTGTGGGCAATTTTGTTCCCCCAGGGGACATTTGGCAATGTCTGAAGACATGTTTGATTGTCACAACTGGGGTGGAGGGAGAGTTGCTCTTGGCATGTAGTGTGTAGATATTAGGGATGCTGCCAAACACCCTACAATGCATAGCACAGCCACTCACAACAAAATACCATCCAGCCCAAAATATCATTACAGCCAATGTTTAGAAATCTTGCCTCGCTCAGTGGCACATTATACTGAATGTGTGCTTTGACGGTCACCCTCAAGCTACTGAAAATATTATCAGACTCAGCTGTTATAAATTCTGAGATATTGAAGATGATATCTACCACATTGAACATTGTTCCCTTTGAGAAAAGGAAAACAAAGTTTTTTTCTCAGGAAAAGTCATACTTTTTTTATTCAATAAATCTTCTAAATTATTGTGTTTTTTTCTTATTTCTTTGGCTGCTAGAAAGATTAGAGCCACATTTGCTCCTACCTGTGACAACAATATATGACTGTGTGATATTAATTTCTACTAACATTATAACTGGATTTATTATTTTCCTATTTTTATTTCCTTGTATCCAAATTTCTTCAATTGTTTCTTTCCTTCTGTCAAACATATACACATCCATTTTTTTAACAGAGCCACATTCTTACACTTAATTCCTCATCAAGCTCAAAGGGGGACAGCTCATCACTAAACAATATGTTTTGGATCAATAAAGCTTTCAGAGGAAGAAATAAGAGAATAATTCTATTAATATTTGCAGAGTTACAGAACAATAGACTAAATTACTTGAGTATCTAGACTTCCATTTTTTTTTTAATCTATTTGCATAAATAGACAATAATACAAATTTTGGTTCCCATGTTCTTTGGGTACTGCAGACTTGTGGGCAGTACAAAAGACTATCATTTAGAAAGTGAACATCTTAAATTTACAGGTGACTGCGATTTGTGTAGGAAGGACATCATGGAACGTAACACCTACCACTTCAGAGTTCCATTGCCTTACCTACCTAATTTTCCAGCAGAAAATGACAAGTTAGAATGCTGCTGAATTCTACAACATCTTTGGAGAAACAACTACTTTTAATTCAGAGATCAGTATCTGTTCCAGAGAGAGAAGCAAACTTGAGGACCTCTTAGGGGCCCTGTTGTAGAACTCACTCTTTTTAAAGAAGCTCACATTAACCCCGTATCAGATATGCGGTTTCAAATATTTTCTCCCATTCCATAGGTTGTCTTTTCATTTTGCTGATGGTTTCCTTTGCTGCGTGGAAGCTTTTTGGTTTGATGTAATCCCACTTGTTGACTTTTGCTTTTGTTGCTTGTGCTTTGGATGTCACATCCAAGAAATCATTGCCAAGACCAATCCCAAGGAATTTTTGTCCTATGTTTTCTTCTAAGGGTTTATGGTTTCAGGTCTTATATTTAAGTCTTTAAGCCCTTTTGGGTTATTATTTGTGAGTAGTGTAAGACAGAGGTCCACCTTCATTCTCTTGAAGAGATTATCTTTTCCCCAATGAGCATTCTTGGCTCTCTTGTCAGCTGTTAGTTAACTGTACATGTATGGGTTATATTTCATGGCTCCCGATGCTGATCCATTGGGCTATGTGTCTGTTTTTATTCCAGTATCATACCATACTGATCACTAGAGTTCTGCAATATAGTTTGAAATCAGGAAATGTGATTGTTCCAGCTTTGTTCTTCTTTCTCAGGATTTCTTTAGCTGTTTGGGGTCTTCTGTGTGTCCATACAAATTTTAAGATTGTTATTTCTATTTCTGTGAAGAATGTCATTATAATTTAAAAGGGATTGTACTGAATCTATAGATGGCTTTAGGTAGTACGGATATTTTAACAATATTAATTCTTCCAATCCATGAACACAGGATATCTTTCCATTTGTTTATGTCTTCTTCCATTTCTTTCATTGAAGTTTTATAGTTTTGTTGTACAGATCTTTCATTTCCTTAGCTAAATTTATTCCTAGGTATTTTATTTTCTGCCATTGTGAGGGGATTGCTTTCTTTCTTTCTTTTTTAGATTTTTTTTTGTTAATGTATAGAAATGCAAATAATTTCTATATGTTGCTCGTGTCCCATAAATCCTGTAGGTTTTCTTAACTCTTTTTCATTCTCTTTTATTTATTTGCTCCCCTGAATGGATAATTTCAAATGAGCTCTCTTTCAGTTCACTGATTCTGTCTTCTGCTGTTTTGAGTGTGATGTTGAAGTTCTATATTGAATTCTTCAGTTTAGTCACTGTTTTCTACAACTCTAGGATTTCTGTTTGTTTGTTGATGGTTTCTGTTTCTTTGTTGATGGTTTCTTTGTTGAAATTCTCATTATATTCATACACTAATTTCCTATTTCATTTACTTGACTATATGTTTGTATAGTTCACTGAACTTCATTAAGAGGTTTATTCAGAACTTTTTTTAGACAGTACGTGAGTCTCCATTTCTTACCATCAGTTAAGTTACCATTAGTTTCTCTTGGTGGAGTCATACTTAACTGACTCTCCATGATCCTTGATTCTTTGTGTTAGAAAGCAGTCTTCTGTTCCAGACTTTACAGATTCACCTTCAGCAAAGAAAGACTGTCACCAGTCAGCTCAGTTTAGGATACTGGACAGGTCAGTTGGTACCGTCTGCTATTAGGGTCTCTAGTTGGGCAATGTAACTACTATTCTCTGAGGTTGGGGGCATGCCACTGGCTGGGCTCCACAGTTGGGTGGGCCTGCTGGCTAGGTGATCTTCTCAATCAGGCTGGGCTGGAGGCTGCATTTCATGGTAAAGTGGGGCCACTAGCTCCATCCTGGAATCACCCCTGGTCAGGAGAAGTCACAGGCTGTATTTTCTGGCAGGGTGGTGCCACTCGTTGAACTCTGTGAGTGGGCAAGGCTATGGGCTTCACTCTGCAAATGCTGCTGGTCAGGGAAGGTCTCAGGTCTGCTCCTCATCTGCATGGTGCCACTGGCTGGACTGCATGTTTAGGCAGAGCCACAAGCAGTTTTTCACATTTGGACAGGTCCTTAGGCTGTGCTCTGTGTTCAGGTGGGGCTGCAGGTGGTGCCCCAAAGTTAGGCAGGGCTATAGACTGAGCTTTGCAGTCAGATAGGCTGCTGGCTAAGGTTTTTAGTTAGGAAGGGCCACCAGTTTTATCTGGCAGTGGGGCAGGGCTAGAGACTGTGTTCCAATGTGGAGCAGGGTCTTTGTCCAGGCCTCCATGTCAGGGAGAGCTGCAGGCTATCCTCTGTGATTTGAGGGGCTGGGCAGAGGAAGGGAAGATCACTGGCTGGGCTCTCTTCTTGGGCAAAGCCGCAGGTTATAGTCAACAATCAGACAGGGCTATAGTTTGGGTCCAGTTGTAGGTGGGGCTGCAGGCTGGGCTCCCAGGCTGCCCAGTGTCACCGTTCCTGCTCCCAGGTTTTGTGGGGCCAGAGTTAATATTAATGTTTCACAGTTGGCCTGGGCTGCTAGCCTGACTCCCTGGCCAAACAAGGCTTTAAGATGGGCTGTACAGCTGCCCCAGTTTTCTGGCAAGGCTTTCTGATTGGCCTGGACTACAGGCTATACTCAGTAGATGGGCAGGACTGTGAATTTGCTTCCCTGCCCAGTCATGGGTGTACAGTGGGCTCCACAGCCAGTATGGTTCAGAGCCTACAGATAGGCAGAGCCGTAGTTGGGATCTCTGTTCAAGTGGCACTGCATTCAGAAATGCAGTCTGCCAAGATCTGAGTGCTAGTTTCTTTAAGCCCTGCCCCCTTCTCTGTCTCTGATTCCCAGTGTTCAAGCTCCTCACATCCCCCCCGTGGTCCCTATGAAATGATACCTGAGTGGGCATCCTGGAAAGTGTCCTACAACACTGGTGGAACTAGATGTGCACCTTGAGCTCCCTTTTTCCCACTGGAGAAGGTATTGGCCCAGAGGGTCCCCTTTGGGGCAGCACTGTGCCAGCCTGGGGAGGGGACAAAGAAGTCAGAGTGTAGCCACTCCTCTTACCCTCCTAATGAGGTTCTTCTCAGTATCTGTGGTACAGGAGTGATTTAGCAGCATGGTCTCTTCATGAGAACAAAATAGTAAGCCCAGTTTTTATTCATAAATCCAACCCACCATATGAAAAATATTGCCAAACTTCCCTCAATCATATAAAAATAAAAAGAGTTTTTAGAAATTAGATGTAACTTAAACATGAAGTCAGTTCTACCAGTTGTTCTGGGTAAACACAGAATCAAAATGTGAGCTGAATAAATTTAAATTTCTTTCTTTTAAAAATAATCACCTTTTGTTGCAAATGATTACTTCCAGGAAGCCAAAAAATTGGTTACAAAAATCAAACACAAATTTGAATTTTTACTTCTGATTATCATTCAAGTTTAATTTTTTTTTTCATTTCAGAAGTGAAGATACATATAAATTATATATATTTACTCCCCAGTAAAACTTTCAGATCATGCAGTTATTAAGGAAAAAAAAAAAAAAACTCTTTCAGACATGATTACATATATACATGTGCTATAAGATCTTGTCATAATAATTTCTTTATATCTTTAAATCTTACAAAGGATCCCTTTAGAATGTCAACTAAGCAAACAAGCATTGACAATCTCAGATATACAGATGATGTATCACAGAATTGTACACTTGAAAACTAAGTAATTTTACTAACCATTGTCACCCCAATACATTTTAATTAACAACAACAACAAAAAAAATCTCAGACTTAAAATCAAGGTAAAACGCTAAGCCTAAATGTAACTTTTCTGAAAAAAGTACATTTCTTGTCTGAGCAACACACTACAAATATTTGGCATTTTAGAAAATATAACAAAATGTTTCTCTCTATTCCTATTTCAGCTATGTTTCCATGTTAGCTTTTATTGCATAGTTTAAGAGTGTGATAGCACTTTTGTTATTAACCCCATTTTTCAAGAGTTTATAACACTGTTGAAATTTCTTTTTACCTTTCTTACTTGATATTATCAGAAAATTCGATTATATGCTTGGAAACTTGAAGAGACTCATTTTAAGTGTTTTTATAGTTCTCTGTTACTATTTTATATTGAAACAAAAATAAACTTTTCTTTCAACAACACAAGAGCTAAAATTTCAAGAGTCAACAGGAATAGGCACACTTATTTACTCTCATTACATCATCTAACTTATCTATTTCAAAGAAATAATTTAAGCACACAAAAAAAGAATAAAGAGTGAACTCAAAAATTTTTTTTTATTAAATAATTTTTTAAAATAAATACCTTCTCATCATCCTTTCATTTCTCCTTCTGTTGGAATGGCAAGATTGTTGAACTAACTTAGTAATACAAAAGAGCCTAACTGTATAATACAAAATAAATGTGATGTTAATAGTTTTTGAAAGACTCAAACAGATTTCAGAAATATTTACTGATAGCATTTTTTGACACTCTAGAAATATAAAATATAATTTATATAGATACATAATGTTACATGCCAAGTTTTAATAACTAGAAGAGCTTGTTTCCCCAGATATAAAAATGTAATTTTTTAATATTTGATTTTTATGAATAGGGAATCCTTTATCTCTTTAATGTGTTATGATAATATAATTGAATATTACCAATATGCTTACAGAAAAAGGAAAATGTCCATGCATCTATTTAGACTGTAATAATAAATTAAAAACAGAAATATATCCTTTTCACATTTGTTTGTGCAATGTATTATACTCCATGAAGTTATCATTTGGGTGGCTAAAGTTAGTATGGACTGGAAATGAAGACTAATAAAATACCTGGGTCAAATGGAGGAGTAGGTAAATGCCATGCTTGCCTCCTCCTCTGAGCACATCAAAATTACAATTAAATTATTGAACAATCACCCTTGAGAACCACCTGAAGACTGGCTGAACAGAACTTCTATAACTAAAGACATAAAGAAGCCATATTGAGACTGGTAGGAGTGGTGGAGATTTCAAATGGGCCGGTCCCACATCCACATGTGACACTTAAGAATCAGGAGGCATATCACAGCAACAGAGGACCCCCTCAGGTGTGAGGGGTCCCAGCCCCACAGTGTGCTGGGAAAAGAAGTCCCCACCATAGCTGGCTATGAAAATCAGCCGAGATTCTGTCCCAGTGAGACAGAGGACAGCTGTAGATCAGGCATCCTCTTAAAAAGACCAAGCAGACTCGCATTTGTAAACACTCGGGCTAAGCTCCAGTGAAGGAATAGTGGCTCAAAAATCTCCAGGGAAAAATAGGGGGGAACATAATTTTTCAGCTTCAGGGCAAAGGCTGGAGGGGCACCTTTCTCCAGGGACCACAGGTACCATTGTTCCTTTGTTGAGCTCTCTGCCCACACAGCCAAAAGTGCAGACACACACAAAATCTGAGTCTCCATTAACCTCTCTAACACCTTTCTCGCCCCACCCCGGTGATCCTCTGAGACCATACTCCACCCAACTCCTGCACAGGCCTAAACCTCTTTTAACTGCTGTTTGTCACAATCTGCTGGTCTCACAATCAAAGATCCACAAACCCCAAACAAGCAGAATCTGGCTTTGGTGTGCCTTGTGCTTCTTCCTAAACAGCCCTAGCACTCGCTCCAGCCTGCGTTGGTTGACAGCACAGCCTCTCTCAGCCTCCAAGGCCAGCACAGACAGGTACCAACTTCAGATCACTTTGTACCTCCTACCAGGAGGTCCCAAGCTGGACACAGGCAACAGCTGACCTGGACCAGCACCAGAGTCCTTCCAAAGAGGACCTCTAACCAATACATCCAGTGACTGGCTTCAGACCACATGACAGCACCATCCAACCACCACCACAAATGACACACCCACCCAAGCATGGACTGGATAGGTACCAGAGCCCCACTAATGTGATCCCACTCTGTGGGGTCAGCCACTGCTCATCTCATCTGCTAAAGTCACAACCACTCCTCACAGCCAGTCAACTTCAGGGTTAATCCCACCTACTGGTGTGCAAACAGCAGTCAAGGCTCAACTACAACAGAAGGACACACACAACCCACAGAAGGGACACTTCCAGAGCACCCACTCAGGTGATCAGGGAGTCTGCACCACTGAGCCTCACAGGACACCTACTACTTAAGGCCATACTGCCAATACTGGGAGACATAGCATATTTACCAAATGCATAGAAACAAATACAGGAAGGCACTCAAAATGAGGAAACAAAGAAACACATCCCAAATGAAAGAATAGAACAAAGCTCCACAAAAAGAACTAAATGAAATGGAGGCAAGCAAGCTACCTGATACAGAGTTCAAAACACTGCTTAAAAGGATGTGCAATGAACTTAGGGGAAGAATAGATGAAATCAGTGATAATTTACATGAAGAGATAAAAAACCATAATTAAGAACCAGTTAGAAATGTAGACTACAATAACTAAAATGAAGGATATCAACAGATTAGATGAAGCGGAGGATCAAATAAGTGATTTGGAAGGCAAGATAGCATAAAACACCCATCGAGAACAGCAAAAAGGAAAAAAAAAATGTGGTTAGTTTAAGGGGCCTCTGGGACAACATCAAGCATACCAACAATCACATCACAGGGATACCAGAAGGAAAAAAGAGAGAACAAGGAATTGAAAATCTATTTGAAGAAATAAGGACAGATAACTTTCCTAATACAAGCCCAGAAAGCACATAGAGTCCCAAACAAGATGAACCAAAGAGGCCAACACCAAGACACATCATAATTCAAATGCCAAAGGTTAAAGACAAAGAGAGAGTCTTAAAAGCAGCAAGAGTTGCTTATGTACAAGTTAGTTCCTCAAAGATTGTCAGCTGATTTCTCAACAGAAACTTTGCAGGCCAGAAGGGATTGGCTTGAAATTTTCAAAGTGATGAAAAGCAGAGACTTACAATCAAGATTACTCTACCCATTCTATCATTTAGAATCGAAGGACAGATAAATGTTGCATCCGGCACGACAAAGCAGTGGGAGTGGAGAAGGGACGGTGAAAGGTTAAGAAAGAGAGAGACAGGACTTCCGGTAAAGTGGCGCAATAGACAGATGCTGTGCTAACTGCCTCCCAGGATCACACCAAAATTACAAGCAAATTATATAACATTCAACCCCGGAGGTGCCCGGAACACTGGAGGAACAGAACCACTAAATGAAGAACTTAAAGAGGAAGCCGCGTCGGGTCTGGTAGGATGGGCGGAGACGAGAGAGGGCGAACCCCGTGAGGGAGGTCCCAGCTGTGGAGAGGCTTCTCCGGTTGGGGGAGAGACCCTCCGGCCGCATACCAAGCTCACCAGCCCAGAGCTCCTTTGCCGGGAAGAGAAGTTCTAAGATAGCTGGCAGTAAATTAGTGAGGACTCTCTTAGCTCAGCTCGGTGAGGCTAAGAGCGGCTAGAGAATCAGTGGGGCTGATGCCCGGGCTTGCTCGCCAGTGAGCACTTACCTGGTTCCTGGTGAGGGAGTGGCTGTGTGAGCCGGGAGCCTGCGGGGACGGACTGAACTGAGCGCCTTTGGTGCAAAGGCTGGAGGTTTTTAAACTGTTGTTCCCGTGGCGCGGAGCCTGCACGCGAGTGGTGTAGGGAGGGTGCCATTTTGTCAAGCTTGGGCCCTCCCATGAAGGAACAGGTCCGAGACCTAACTGGTCTGGTGGAATTGGCGCAGAAGTACGTGTGTGCGTGAGTGCGCGCCTGCAGCCTTGGATCCCCACCTTCTGCCTGGCTTATACTGCGTTGCCAGGGAAACGCAGGGCGGGTGCCCTCCGGCTCCAACACGCTGCTCACTGAGACCCAGGAATGTGCGAGCCGCCTCGGGTCCCCACGCTCCATTCGGCTTGTGCTGCGTTGCCAGGGAAACATCTAGTGGGAGGAATCCAGCTCCAACAGGCTGCTCACTGAGACGTGGGAGTGCAAGCTGCCTCGGGTCCCCGCTCTCCGCACTCCGCTTGCAGAGTTGCCAGGCTGGTGATTGGTTGTCAGGCTGCTCGGCCTGATCTGCAAGCGGCTGATTGGGACAGGCTGAGACTGGGAGTTTTCCTGGGAGTGTTGGGCCGTGAGCTGTGTGCCTGCGTGATCCAGCCAGGGCTCTCCTGGTGATCTATCTAATACATCAAAGCAATCCCAGAGCGACAGCCAGAATGGGGAAACAAAGAAACATGTCTCAAATAAAAGATCAGAAGAAACCTCCAGAAATGGAACCAAATGAAACAGAGGGATCCAACCTTTCAGAGACAGAGTTTAGAACACTGATGATAAGAATATTTAAGGAACTTAGGGAGGACATAAAGAAGGATAGGGAAACCATAAAAAACAACCTGTTAGAACTAAAGAATACAATAACTGAAATGAAGAACACACTCAAAGGAATCACCAGTAGAGTAGATGAACCAGAGGAGCAGATCAGCGATTTGGAAGATAAAATAGCAGAACTCACCCAGTTGGTACAGCAAAAAGACCAAAGAATAAAAAACAATGAAAATAGTTTAAGAGCCCTATGGGACAAGGTGAAGCGCAACCACCTTTGAATCATAGGGATACCAGAAGGAGAAGAAAAGAAGCAAGGGGTCAAAAATGTATTTGACTTTATTTATTTATTTATTTATTTATTTATTTATTTATTTATTTATTTATTTATTTTAGCTGAGCCATCCTGCCACCTGTTGGCAGCTCAACGGCAACTCAGCTAGGGCTGGCCTCAAACCGCTGTTGCTCAGAGCTCAGCTTGCACTCTTGAGCGAGCTCTTAACCAACTGAGCCATTCGGCCGGCCCTTCAAAAATGTATTTGAAAAAATAATGACTGAAAACTTCCCTACCCTGGTGAAGGAAATCAACATACATGCCCAGGAAGTGCTGAGGGTTCCAAACAAGCTGAACCCAAACAGGTCCACACCAAGACACATCATAGTGAAAATGGCAAAGGTTAAAGACAGAGACAGAATCCTAGAGGCTGCAAGAGAAAGACAACAGGTTACATACAAAGGAACTCCTGTTAGACTAACAGCTGACTTGTCTACAGAAACTCTGCAGGCCAGAAGGGAGTGGCAGGAGATATTCAAAGTGACACAAAATAAAGGCCTACAACCAAGATTGCTCTACCCAGCACTGCTATCACTTAAAATTGAAGGAGAAATAAAGAGCTTCTCAGAAAAGAATAAGCTTAAGGAATTCATTACCACCAAGCCAGCATTGCAAGAAATGTTAAAAGGGCTTTTTTAAACAAAAGAAAGGGGTAAACAAGCTAACCCAGAGAGACAATTTAAGAAGATTGAAGTCATATCAAGCAGATATAAAGGAAAAACTGATGGTTGCTGGCTGGGAGGGAGTGGGGAAGAGGGAGAGGGGGAAGGTTTTGGACAGTGTACGTGGGACTACAATGTTGCCGCAGGGATATGGGGGCAGTTCTGGGAATGTAATAGATAATGTTGTGAAGAGACTATTATGTTGCGAGAAATAAGTCATTCGGAGAAGGACAGGTACCATGTGATCTCACTTGTGTGTGGAGTCTGAAGAGCTGAGCGAACGATCAAAGTAAACAGACTCGTAGATGTAGAGGAAAAACTGAGGGTTGCTAGTTGGGAGAGGGGTGGGGATAAGGGGAAAGGGGAAGGGATTAGACAGCATAAATAGACAACTACAATATTGCCACAGGGATGTGAAACACAGTTCAGGGAATATAATAATGTTGTAAAAATTTTATGGCGTGTCAGATAGTCACATGTCTTGTTAGGGAGACCACTTCATGGATGTAGTAGAGGCTTGATCACTGCACTGTACATCTGAAGCTGATGTTTATATTATTGTATGCCAACTGCAACTGAATATGTGGATGGTCACAGGATGTGGAGTATACTGTGGAGGGGAGTCAGGGGAGTTGTGATGGATATGTATGATATGGGGAGGGAGTGGGGTGGTGAACTGGGGGAGGGGTGTTTTCACTTTGGGGGGTAAAGAGTATAACTATTGCATTGTGTTGTATACCTGAAACTAAAAAAAAAAAAAAATTTAAAATCTTAAAAAATAAAAATAAAAAGAAAGAGAGAGACACAACTAAGAGAAAAATGCAGTTGGTGCCAGAGGACTCGAGCCTCATGGACTGAGCCCCAAATCAGGCTTGACTGCTCCTTTTATTATATCACACATAAGAAAAGATCAATGTATCTTCCACTATGAGTCTCATACCAGAGAATATAGCTCAGGGCCAAATCACCCATGCCTGCAGGCTGCCATTACTGAAGGTCCCATGATGTTATTGTCATGCACCTCCTAAGAGACAGAAACTTCCTTTGCTGAGACTTACTGATAAGAATGCATGGAGGACAGATGTTATCACATCATTAGGTCATTTCACAGGGAGGCTGTCACAACTTGAAACAAGAGGTCTATGTCCTTTTTCCTCAAATCGCTGATTCCTCTTATGGCTCCCATGAGACTGTGCCTGTCTTAGGTTGTACCTCCCTTAAGGAATCTTACCCATCATTGACTAACCAGCCATCTTTTGGGGCCAAGTAGGAATACATAGTGTAGGCATAATATTGAAGTAGTGATCTGTCTTTATGGAAAGGTGCATGGGGGCAAGCAGGCTGTCATGTGATGACAGATAAAGAGCTTCCCAGAGAAGAAGCTGAAGGAGTTCATCACTGCCAAACCAGTATTACAAGGAACGTTAGAGAGACTTCTAGAAGAATAAGGAGAAGGAGACAGAAGGAGAAGGGAGAGGAGGAGAAGGAAGAGGAGGAGGAGGAGAAGGAGGAGAAGAAGGAGAAGGAGAAGGAGGAGGAAAAGGGTGGTGAAGGAGAAGAAAAAAATGAAAGATCAAAAATAGGAATATTAAAATGGTAGTAACTACATATTCATCAATAATTACTTTAAATGTAAATGAATTAAATGCTCCAATCAAAATACATAGGGTGGAGGAACGGATAAGAAAACAAGATCCTCATATATGCTTCCTACAAGATACCTACTTCAGATCAAAAGACACACACCAACTGAATGTAAAGGGATGGAAAGATATATTTCATGAAAATAGAAGTGAAAAAAAGCTGAGGTAGCAATACTTTCTTCAGAAATAGACTTTGAAACAAAGGCTATAAAAAAAAGAGACAAAAAAGGACATTTCATATACAATAGCCAAGATATGGAAGCAACATATCCATTGACAGATGACTGGATAAGAAGAGGTGGTACATATATGCAATGGAATATTACTCTGCCATAAGAAAGAATAAAGTCTTACCATTTGCAATAATGTGGATAGACCTAGGGGTTATCATGCTAAGTGAAATGAGTCGGACACAGAAAGACAAATACCACATGATTTCACTTATAAACTCTCAACAGAGACTCACAGAGGTTAAGTAGCTTGCCCTATGATTTAGGGCTCAAATGTCAGATCTAAAGGCAACCGCAATATCATATGCCCCAAAGAAAGCCTAGATTTGTGCTACAAATTGTTTTGAAAATACTACATGGAGTAAAAAAAAAAGAAAAAAAGAAGAATGGTTGTAACACTTAAAGACAGACAAGTTGGTCTGCTAATCTTTGATTAGCAAACATTTCCTCATTTTTGATATATTTTGAGATTGCATACTGGTACTCTGGCTTCAAGAGTTGTGCTGTTATTGTAATTGGTTTAGTAGTAGTAGTTGATGTTATTATAACTATTATTATTCTCTTTTTTTTTTTGAGGGCAGTGTCACTGGCCCTCACATGTGGGATCCGAACCGGGGCCGTTGGCATCCCAAGCCAGCTCTTAACCACCACACTACTCGGCCGGCCAAGATAACTATTATTATTTGAAGTACCAGATATTAAAACATCAGTGTTTCATTTTGGGCATGAATTATAATATTTCCATAGTAAGAGCAGCACTCTGAGTAGATTCCTCAGAATTGCACCTCAATTTCAACAAATTTCTCTTTTTTTCATTCACAATTAACAATTAATACATTTCCAAATAAAAGCATAGTTCTTCTCTAGGTCATGATTACTTTTAGGGCATATAATATACAAGGTCTAACAATTAAGTTCACGAACTTGTTGCAATGATGTTGCTAACCTTTTTTAATATCAGAGAGATTATTTATTATGAATTTGTACCAATTGGACAAAACAGTTAACCGCCTTTACTATTTTGAAGTGCTGAAAAAGTTAGACGACCTCAACTTTTCACCAACAATTCATGGCTCTTGCATCACAACAATACACCAGCTTACATGGCACTGTTTATGAGGGACTTTTTAGCCAGTCAACAAATAACTGTATTGGAACACCCTCCCTACTTACCTGATCTGGACCCCAATGACTTCTTTCTTTACCTGAATATAAAGGAAATATTGAAAAGAAGACATTTTGATGACATTCAGGACATCAAGGGTAATATGAAGACAGCTGATGGCCATTCCAGAAAAAGAGTTCCTAAATTGCTTTGAAGGGTGGACTAGGCACTGGCAATGGTGCATAGCTTCCCAAGGGGAGTACTTCAAAGGTGACTGTAGTGATATTCAGCAATGAGATATGCAGCACTGTTTCTAGGATGTGTTTGTGAACTTAATTGTCTGACCTCGATATATCAAGGGTGCCAAAACATGTATACACATTTTAGGAGATGTTTTCTATGTTCAAGCAGTAGTTCCCCATAATCAGAAGTGTCTGGATGCTGATGGTAACCACTTTGAGCACCTCTTGTAATTGCAGAAGTCAAACGTGACTTGTATTCATCTTTTGTTATCGGTATATATTGAGTATTATAATTAATACAGTTTTGTTTTCCTTTCTTAAAATGTGTATACATTTTTTTGGCACCCTCTATATATACTGGGGTGCCAAAAAATGTATAGACATTTTAAGAGATGTTATCTATGTATTACTTTTCAAAGTTGAATTGAATTACGTAGCAATGTGTAGTATGATGTTTGTTCAAAAGATGGTGTTAATCAAATGCTAAGGTCATTGTATTACGATTTTTGTACAGTTTTTTTCCTTTCTTCAAATGTGTATACTTTTTCTTTGGTACCCTCTGTATGTGTGTGAAAACTTTTTTATCTTTCTGTGAATGAAAGACAAGTTTCAAGGTAGAAAGTGAGTTTTAAAGCAGCTTCCATTAAGTGTTTTCATTTTTCTACAGTGGCTTCAGAGTTAAACATTGTAGACAGATGATATTATTACTTCCATTCTAAGTCACAGGAGTTCCTGGTTGAACTCAGTGTGCCTGAGGAAAACTAAACTTTAGTCAAAAAGAAATTCAATTAAAATCAAAGAGAAAAATAGTTTGTTTCCAATAGCAAACTAAAGATATTTCATCACTGTCATATAAGACTAGAAGAATCAAACTCACCATGAAATTCAAAGATCAATTTAAAATACGTTATGAAACAACAGAATCTCTTTTTGTTTGTCATTTAAAATCTAGCAGTGGTAACACCTTTTTGTTTCAATTATATGTCTAAGTTGAATTTATATAGCACAAACACATAGCAAGTAATCTCTCCTGAGTGCTCTGTGAAAGCTGACAAAATTATTTCTGTGGTAAAACACTTTTTTTTTTCCATGAAAAAGCCTCTCTTAGTAAGTTATATATGTTTGAAAAAGCTGTTCATAGATTTTTTTTTTAATCCAATAAAAAATTGCAAAGTGCAACAGAGCAGCATCAGACTGAAATCAAAATTTCTCAGGAGTATTGACTAGTGAAATTTTTTTATTAAACCACTTTCAAAGATGAGTCTTCAGTAAAAACCACTAGTTTAATTTAATCAAAAATAGGATTCAAATGGTGTAGAGTCTAATGAAGCAGAATCTAAAAGTTGCTATCTCACACATGTATTTTAGAAATAGTTAATATATTCAGCTCTAAAGTTTTTAATATTACTACACTATTTACTAACAAAAAAACATTTTGGAATAAATATTTCAAGGAAAACCTAAAATATAATAATCAGTATCTTTACCTCAATTTACTTGACCTCTGTAAATTAACATGAAACTATAAAACCCCATGATTCTTATAACAGTCAACACCCTCCAATAAGTTTTAATGCCTTTCAGTTATAATTTTATCGATAAATTTAAATTTTGAAGTTTATGCTTAATTTATACAAGTACAACTGAATTGACCTAAGATGCTTTTCCAGTCAGGAGTGGAGTCCAGACAAGCCTCAGTATCTAAAAATGTCTCATCTATGAATCAAGCATTTGCTATTTACTGCATAAAAGAAAAGTTATGAAATTTCAAGTACCCTATGGCTTTTGGGCAACATGTAAACTATAACATAGAAAAGATGTCTTTTTATCCTAATATTCATACTATCTCCAGGAATATAAAACCTGCTTCATAATCTATTTCAGCATTTGCCAAAATATTCTTAATAACTTATTCTTTTTTTTTTGAGGGCAGTGTCACTGGCCCTCATATGTGGGACTGAACTGGGGCCGCTGGCTTCCTAAGTCAGCGCTTAACCACCGCGCCACTCGGCTGGCCCCTTTAATAACTTACTCTTAAACCTCATATTTTTCACATGGTTTTATTGTTCATTTTTCTAATTAGAGTGGTACATACTCAGCAAAAATTCCAACTTAGAAATGAATTAAAATGAAAACCTTATACAGCTCCCTCCATTATTCACCTTTCCTACTACATGTTCAGACCATTTCTTTGATCATGATTCATATTTTAGTGAAAATAGCAAACACAACTGAATCTTGATGAAAATCTTTCACATATGTTTAAAGAGAGATATCAGATCATTCATAAGGTCTCATTGTGCTGGAAAGTAGGGAGGATTGTTTGAATTACTCTTCTTGCCTAAGAACATTCTTTAGAACTATCCCTGAATTTGATTTTGGTGCTGTTATGGTCAACTTTAATCAGTGGCATTTATTCAGCCAGCAATCTCCTCAACCATCTGACCACTTGACAGTGTGTGACCACTCATTCATTTTCAAATCATCCTTTTAGATGCTATCTATCTCATGCTAGTTCAATTACTACCCCTCTGTTCTTTTTTGTGACTTTCTTTAACTTCTGTGTCTGTTTCCACCTCCAAAGTCAAGATTTCTCCAGGGATTTTTTTGTTTTGTTTTGTTTTTGTTTTTGTTTTTGTTTCTGTTTTTGTTTTTTGAGGCAATGTCACTGGCCCTCATATGTGGGGCCCGAACTGGGGCTGCTGGCTTCCCATGCCAGCGCCTAACCACCGCGCCACTCGGCCGGCCCTCTCCAGGGATTTTTATCTCTACTATTTTCTTTTCTCTCTGTACTTATCATTATCAGCTTGGCTGAAAATATCTCTGTTTACTGGATGAGCAAGTATGTAACTTGAGCCTTATTCTCTCATGGAAGAAATAGTCTAGGCTTCTTCTCCACCAGCACCACTTAAAAGTAGTTACCAAGTCCTGCCAAACCTATTACATAATGCCACCTACAATCCATTTCTTCTTATAGAATATCCTCCCACTATTAATAGCTATTTTGTGCCCTACATACATCCCTACTCTTATCATAATCTCCCATGTCTTCCCTGTCCCTATCTCAGAATGGCAAATTGTTTTTGTCCCCTGTGCCAACTTCAATTGAATGGTAATAGAAGCCCAGAGTGCTACCTTGAGAAAGATTCTAAGAACACATTTGAGCTCAGTAAGGACGTCTATCTCAGATTAGTGAAGTCAGCCCTGTGGCACTGCTCCAACTCATCTTCTCTATCACTGTCAAAGTGATTTTTTTAAAAAAATCAAGGTTCAGTGTAAGAGTGATCATTTTATAGTACAACTCTGATCATATCACGTCTCTGCTCTAAAGTCTTCATTGGTTCCCAACGGTCTGGCAAATTAAGTCCAAGCTCTTTAAATGTTGTCATTCAAAGTTGCCCAATGATCTGGCTCCAAATATCCTTTAGTGTTTCTGTTCCACTCCTTCCCTCTTATGTTTAATTACGCCACTGACTATTTCTTATATATAATGCATTTCCCCTTATGTATACCTTCATTCACACATAGCGATTGGTCCAAATCATACTCATATATTAAAGTCCAGCTCAAATGCCATTCCTCTGTCTGGCATTCTTGAATTTTTTCAGGCAGTAATGACAAGTCCTTCTTTAGGAATCCTATGGCCTCGAAAAGAAACAATTCTTTCCTGGCATACATTCCATTCTACAATTGTCATCCAGCACTTTGTAAACATGTCTTTCTCATCTTTGGAACCCCTCAGACTTAGGGCACCTCAACATCATAGGGATTCAAAAAATCTTGGTTTAATAATGGATATCATGAAGAATTCATAAAATCATTTTAATCAGCATATATTTATAATTATAACTTTAGCAACCTAGCACATTTTTATATATTCTACTTTTCCCTTTGTATAAATGGTATATTTCATAACAGCTAAAACAGTTAAGTTTAAGGTTAAGGTTATCATACCGAATAATTCTATAGTCAAAGGAGAACAGAGCAATAGATAAATCTTTATGTTTTAACTTACAATAGGTATTACATTTATGATTGTTTTGAGGGTAAATACCACAATGTGCTTCCCTAGGTGTTAGAATGTATTTGAATGAAAAAAAAAAAGCGTGCATGCACACACACACACGCACAAACTTTCTGCCACCCCTAAGTCTTGTCTATTTTATCATATCTTTTTAAATATCTTAATGCTGGGACTATAATTCGGCATATGAAAATTTCAATCTTACTAAAAATGAACTATATGTGGAAACCTTGGCAATGTTTCTGATGTACTTTGTGGATGATATAAGACTGAAAATGTTCTAGTCTTCTATTCAATGTGTGGTCCATGGACCAGCAGCACACTCAAGCTAGGAGCTTGTTAGAAATGCAGTACCTCAGTCCCTACCAAAGTCCTACTGAATTTTACTTTAACAAGATTCCCATGTAATCCACATATGGATTAACATTTGAGAAGCATTGGTCTAAAAAACAGGATCACTTTAGAAGAAAAAAAGCAAACTGATTAAAAACTGGATGTAGAATCTGAATAGACAATTTTTCCAGAGAAGACATACACACATGGCCAACAGATACAGAAGATGTTTAACATCACTAATCAGCAGAGACAAAACCACAGTGAAATATAACCATATACCTGTAAGAATGGCTATTATCAAAAGGAGAGACAGACAGACAGACAGACAGACAGACAGACAAAGAGAAACCACATTTTAAAAATCCATTCATTCATTGATGGACATTTAGGTTGTTGTCATATCTTCACTATTATAAATAATGCTACAATGAATATGGGGTGCATTTATTTTTTCAATTTAATGTTTTGTTTTCTTTGGATAGATATCCAGAAATAGAATTGCTGGATTGTATTGTAGTTCTACTTTTAATTTTGTGAGGAGCCTCCATACTGTATTCCATAGTGCTGTACCAATTTACATTTCCACCAGCAGTACACAAGGATTCTCTTTCCTCCAAGTTCTCTCTCTCTCTCTCTCTCTCTCTCTCTCTCTCTCTCTCTCTCTCCATGTATGTGTGTGTGTGTGTGTGTGTGTGTGTGTGTGTGTACACACACATATATGGCAACAACAGGAATGGACCTTGAGGGCATTATGCTAAGTGAAATAAGTCAAACAGATAAAAATAAATACTCTATGATCTCACTTATATATGGAATCTAAAAAAAAAAAGCTTAAACATACAGAGAAGATTGGTGGTTGACGGAGGTGGAAGATGAGGGGTGGGCAAAATGGTGAAAAGGCACAAACTTCTAGTAATAAAATAAACAAGTCATGTAGATGTAATGTACAGCATGGTGACTATAGTTAATAATGCTGTATTGTATATTTAAAAGTTGCTAAGAGAATAAACTTAAAAATTCTCATCACAAGAAAAAATTCTATAACTGTATGGATGTTAACTAAACTATTGTGGTGATCATTTTGTCATATATACAAATATCAAATCATTATGTTGTATACTTCAAATTAATATAATGTTGTATGTTAATTATACCTCAATTTTAAAAAAATAAGAAAAAAGACATTGATACATGGATCACCACTTCACAGATTCTGATTTAATTGGTCTGGGATGCATTCTATGCTTTGGGATTTTATAAAGCTCTCCAAGGTATTTTCTTATGAAGCTAAAGATGAGTAAACTTTGGTGCATATTGCCACCACCAGGTAACTTGGTAAAAATATGAAGGGTTAGGCCCTATGCCACTCAAAGAGTCTGGGCCTCTGAGCTCCAAATTAGCTCTCTAGGTGTTTCTGACACACACCAAAGTCTGAGAGCAATTGGTCTAAAGATATTCTATTTTAGGATGTCTGGAAGTTTCCATTGGACAGATAATGAATGTAGATTAGATGTGTCTACAGGCCCTGGGTCAAAATTTTCCAAATTTGACCCCTTCCCCAAGATTCCCATTGTCTGGTTATTTAATAAAACACTAATCTGGGTGGTACTATGAAGAGATTTTGCAGATGGAATTAAGATTACTAATCTGTTGACCTCAAAGAGATTATCCTGAATTATCTAGGTAAAACCCAATGTAATTACACAAGCCTTTAAAAGCCAAACAAATAAATTAAAGAACAGGTAGAAGAGGAAAACAAGAGAGATGGAGCAGAAAGGTAAGTCAGAGAGATTCCAAGTGTGAGGAGAGTTCAGTACACATTGCTGGTCTGAGATAGGGACCATGGACAAGGACAAGAAAGAGACTTCATGAGCCAGATGGACTTCAATTGACAACCAGCAGTGAAATGGGGATATCAGTACCACAACTGCATAAATAATACCACAAAAATCTAAAAGTTGAAATAAAAAAGTTTTAATATCTAATAATTAATATAGAGGAATAGAAAAAGAGACCTCTCATAAAGCAAGCAATCCATCACTCCCACCCAAAAGAACAAAATCTGAATTTAGATAAGCCTAAGTTTATGCAATAAAAATATTGTAGTTTTTCCTTTTTTTTTTTAAAGTGCCTATATGATGAAAAATTTTAATTCAAAATTTCTACTGAATTAAGCATGGCACATTCAACACTCTATCTGTTCTCTCTTTTGAAATCCACTAAAAAAGCAGTAAAAAAAAAAATAAACAAATTTAAACTATAAGGATAAAGGGAGAATAAGATAACAATGATTCTTAAATTTTTAGAATTTTAGAAGATGGAAAAGAGGGAATGAATGGCACAGACTTAGCTGACAAGAAAAATTTGAAACCCAACTAAGGTTAAAAGACAACTACAAAAATTGATTCAGACAATATAACCTATAAAAGCTCAGGAACTGGAAGGACCAGGTGACTCTAATAGTAGAGGGATAGAATAGAAGGTATTAGTCCTCCAGAGTCCCTCCAAAATCCTGGAAGGTAGGCGCCTACCCAGGCAAAATACTAGAAGCTTGCTCTCCAGAGACACTGAACCAGAGACTATCTGGACATAGGTGTACCTGGCACAGGTGTGTGCAGTGATATAGCAAATGAAACTCTGTATCCTGAATTTTGAAATTTCTTTCCTATCCTTGATTTTAATGAAGCTGACAACCAAGCTGATGCTACTTCATTAAGATTTTGCTAAATTTCTTTCCAATAAAATTAATCCACTGAAGAGAAAGAAAACTTTAGGGGCTCACTTTTTGTATCTTCCCAATGCAGTGGAAGATATCCAATATTATCACACAAATTTGAGGACCACTGTCGATTAATTCTCACCAAGCAGAGAACATTAAATCAGTTTTTTGGTGCTGTTGTCTTAAGTGGTAATACACAACTAAGAATCTCCAAACCTTCAAGGAATTACTCTTTTTTTTTTTTTTGAGGACAGTGTCACTGGCCCTCATAAGTGGGACCCGAACCGGGGCCACTGGCTTCCCAAGCCAACGCTTAACTGCTGCGCCACTCGGCCGGCCCTCAAGGAATTACTCTTAAATGGAAAACAGTGACTAATATAAACAACCAGAAGTAAAAAAAGTAGAGTAAAGTCAGATCGAAGGAAAAATATTCAAAACTTGCATATATGTTCTGAGCAAGGTAAGACATGCGAGTATGTTTGTATGTTTCTAAAACAAGAGCAGGAAGTTATACAATTTTTTAGAAAACAAGAAAGAATTCTAAGAAATTAAATATATGATAGAAGATTTTTCTTCTTTATTTTTTAATCCATAAAATGGTTAGAAGATACAGTTGGGGAAATCTGTCAGAAACAGGCAAAACCAAAAGGTGAATAGAGGAAAACTAGAAGACAAAAGATAATAGAGTATGGATAAATAAAAGAATATCTATCCAGGAAGGCCAACATCAGACTAATTAATCGCCTTGAAAGAAAGGTCACACAGAAAATGAAGAAAAAAAAGAAATAATATAAGATGTTCCTAAAACTAAAACATATCAGTTTCCAGACTGAAATAGCACACTGACAATACAATGAATAAAAAATATATATACCTACACTAAATAGTATCATATTGATACTTCAGAACACCAAGAATAAAAATTTCTAGACAAAAAATATCCCATCACATACAAAAGATTGGGTATTAGAACATTATCAATATTTTCAACTGCAACTCTGGAAATTAGAAATCAATGGAGCAATGCCATTAAAATTATATGAAAATGATATTTAACCCAGAACTTTATCTCTAGCCCAAACAATTGTATTCAGGGTAAACTCAACATTTGACATCAAAGTACTATGTTTCAGGAAACTATTGGGAAAGCGAGTAACCAAATTCAAAGAGCAAACCAAAAAAGAAAAAAAACATCAGATTCAAGAAAAAACAAAAAGGGATTAACACAGTATTAAATTGAGAAGTGAAAGGAATTCCCAGGGTCAATAAATGAGTATTCCTAGGAAACATCTGTGCAGAGGGCCTAAAAATCAGTAAACTGAGACTGGAGGAAGGGGACAGAGAACTCCAAGAAAGATGTCTGAAATTTAAAAAAGAAAAAAAAAAAAGGACAAATTGAGATGATCACCCTATGGATTTGACCAAGATCCTTATAAGTTTCCTTATCAGCCTTGGAGGCCTATTTAACTCAAAATCCTGGACATCCATTAATTGATAATTTGAAATAAATCAGTTCAGGTTTTCTTGATTATGTAGCAAGCACCTAAAATAACTATCCTTTCCTCAAACAAAAATCCTTCCTTTTTTGATATATTTTTGTTCATGTCTCTAGATCAAGAAATAAATCAATGTAGCTTACAATAAATTCTCACTGACTGATTTCCTTTGTTATTTTTCACCCACAAATTTCCCTCAGCAAATATAGATTCATTTTATATTTAGTAGTTCTTAACTTATTCCCATTTAAACTATTCATTTATAAAGAAAATTAATGACTGTCTATTTTGAAATGAAGTGGAGTTATAAATACATACAGGAATAAATCAAAATTATGACAGGAAAAAAAGAGAATTTTTTCTTTTTGCAACTGTCACTTCTTGCTCAGGAAATGTAATATTATTGTACCTTGTATTAATAAATTCATTAACCAAATAAATCACAAAATAATTATTAATAAACTTTTGTCTCAGTCCATCACATTGATTGAAATGAATGCACCATTTTGATCTTCATATATTTATTTACAGATTTTTCTTCACCCAGAAGTCTCTCAAAATGAGAAACACCTCACTGACAAGTTCGCTTGATAAGGTTGCTACTCACCACTTATACATTGAAACATTAAATGAGGCTTGGCTCATTTCCTTGAGGGAGTCATACTAAATAAAGCAATCTAGAGTTGTTGTCCAGGAAGGACCAAATAAGAATAATAGCAAAAATCAAACATACCTAATACTGTACAGTTGTTTAAAAGTAAGATTTATTTCTCTCCTGTGGCTTCTGACACATAATACCTATTATATTTTGTCAAGTGAACATTCCCTAGTTACACGGTAAGACATGGAACAGCCTAAATGCTGAAAACATATTTTAGAAAGTGGCACAATGAAGAAATGGTATTGTTTTTCTATGGGCTATACTAGAAAATTGGATTAAGACATTTCTAAGCAATTTATTTTTTGAAGCACATTTAATTAGATAACAATGATTTCTGGTGTCATTCCATCTATTTTAATCTATGTGAACAATATACCTTCTTAGTCTCTGATCCCATTGCCTCCATTGGTCCAAATCACTGGGCTAAACTAAGTGAACAGTTATTTCTGATACAGACATATATTCCACTGGTTTTAATAAAAGTAGGGAAATTATAGTTCGATGGGATGTTGGCGTACACTAACAATTTCATGTCGTAGGTGACAACTCTGAAGTTTAGGGGAAAATGGTTTGTTATGAACTTTTCAGTAAATGCCATTCTATTCTTTTTAATCATCTGAGTTTATTTCTTTCTACATGATAATTAAAAATGATATGATTACCAGTCACTAGTCTGTGGAAAATGCTAGAATATTTTATGTGCATTATTAATCATCATAACAGTCCCAGTGTTATTTTTATACATGAAGAGTCTGATTCTAAGAGAGATGACTAGACTCCCCAATGTCATCAGTAAATGGCATGATGAGAGCTTCAAAGCCTCTACTGTTTTGCTGTGCAGTGCTGGGTCCCGCATACAGGGCTGTTATCTGACCCAGATATAATTTAGAAAGGAAAAAAACCTATACCCGTCAAGTTTTCCAAACAGGGACTGAGGTTTAGTCACAGAAGTTGAGTGAAATTATCACATGTTTCAACACACGGCTGCATCATTTCCCTGACTAATATTATTGTTATTTAAAATTAATAGGACACGATCAAAACCTGAAGTTTGTTTTGTTTTAACAAATCCAGGTGTATTGTGGTTTGCATAATGTTTCTCTAAACATTTATAACTTTATCCTCTGATTGCCTGATGTCCTGTGGTTAGGGTTTAATCTAACTGTAAAGATGAATACTAATACAATCATAAAAATTCTTCTATAATAACTTTATACAAAGGTTTAGTTTAAAAAATAAATAGTCTATTTCATTTACATAGAGAAGCACAGAAGAAAATAATAAAAATATAAAACATCTAGCCATAAAGCAATGCAATATTGGAATTAATTTATTACCATACAGTGAGACTATTCTCAAGGGAGAAATATAGAAAGACTATTTTCTTAAGTCCTAAAATATCTATGGAAGGAAAACGGTTGTTAGCACCACACCTGCTGGACGGTAAATCAGGACATAGATTTCTTATTATTTCAACTAAAGGGATAAAAGCCAAA
The DNA here is from genome assembly GCA_033961575.1 of Aselliscus stoliczkanus. Classification (NCBI taxonomy): domain Eukaryota; kingdom Metazoa; phylum Chordata; class Mammalia; order Chiroptera; family Hipposideridae; genus Aselliscus; species Aselliscus stoliczkanus. The sequence continues at coordinate 185,040,544 of CM066728.1, forward strand.
ACATAAAAAATAAAAATGGCCTGATTCTGCTATCTTTAGGAGTTTAAACAGCTTAGGAATAGTAGACCTATTCCTAAGTGTAGATCTATCCTAATAGTGTACCTATTAGAAACTTTATCAATTACTACAACTCCATGCATCCTGCATTCCAGAGCGTTCGTTCTTAAAACTTAACATTAATTATTTAAATTAACACTTAACTTCCAATAGTGAAACTTAAAGGTTACCAAATTCTCTAAAAAATTCAAAAACAATTGTAACCTTTTCTGAATTATGAACTCTTTTGGGATTCTGAGGCAAGTCATTCACCCTTTACTCACAAAAACACACTTGCACTCATACACACACAGTATTGCCTACCATTCTAATGAATTAACAGATACTCTAATTGAGACCTTCTACCTCCCATCAACTTGAAACAGAGAAATATTGGGGACCTGAAATTGCATCTGCATGGAAGTATCCTTAACATTTTCTGAATTTTTAAAGTATCATTTAATGGGTTAAAGGTTATCTCAAGTTACAGAACATCTTTATCCATCCAAGTTCCTGAATTTTCACATCATTTAATAACTAGCATTACTTTATCCTAATTATTACTTTTCATGCAAGCCTGAACTTACTGAGGGTCAGCCTAAGTAGGTTTCCCTCTTTTTCCTTTGGGCATATGTTTCTAGCCTAAAAATACTTCTATCTTAGCATCTACCGTAAATTATTGCATTCTTTATTTGCATATATTATGTATCTCCACTAATTGATTAGCTTCCTGAAAACAGGGACAATGCCTTGTTCACTTTTTTTTTTAATCCGCCTTATCTAGTATACTACTTCATACAAGGTAGGCATATAATAATTATTTACTAAGTGAATAAATGTGCTAAGAGAGTGCAGCCTTTAGTATGCTTTACCAACAATTTCCATTCTCACAATCAAGCTTTTCTGCCAAGTTCCAGACTCATTAAAAAAAAAAAATCCTTCTGAATGAATTTTAAGGTTTTTTTTGTTTTTTTAAAGATTTTATTGAGGAATTGGCGGAGGGGAACAGCATTGGGGAATCGGGGAAGGGGAACAGACAAGTTGCTGTCTTTTTGTTCTTCAGTTTAGTTGCGGAGGATGGTGCTTCACTGTTGGTATCGTCATTGCGCTCTTCCCGGATGAGGCAGATCGGTCGCTGGCCTCTGGATGTCGCTCACCGTGGCTATTGGCAGCTCATGCTTGGCTGCCAGCCGCTCACGCTGGCTGCGGGCCACTCACTGTAGCCTATGGCAGCCCACTGCAGCAGGGGCTGCAGCCCACACTATCATCGGGGCTCGCCCAGCCCAGCTCCAGGTGGAGCTGTTGTTAGCCGTAGAGGGCAGTGTCACTGGCCCTCATGTGGGATCCGGACCGGGGCTGCTGGCATCCTCAAACCAGCACTTAACCAATGCGCCACTCGGCCGGCCCTGAATTTTAAGTTTTAACTTAAAAAAAAAATCAGATTGTTCAGTCATAAGGAACAATTGTTACTTAGCACAAATTTGCAAGTCCTTAACGATTTTTAGACTTAAGAACTCACCTACTACTCTCCTGTTCGATAAATTAACCACACAAATAACACATTATTGGCACACATTAGTGCTAGTACTATAATTAACTTATAATACCTTTTAATAATATAATTTTACACTATGATTTAGAACTGTGCTTTGTGAGGCAAGTTCTTTGGGGGTTAGGATTTTTATCCTATATGTTCTTTATAAAGTACTGTTTCTAACGTACTCTTTCTAGTTCTAAGTTCTCTATAAATAATTAATAATAATAACTTTACATACTCTGGGCAAAATGTCAGAGGACAGTGCTGAAATTTGCACAATTTTTCAACAAGAAGCCCTGAGCCAGGCTGAAGAATTTCCAATTTGGAAGACAATGGTGCAGGAATAGTAAAAGAAAAAATGCTATATTAAGCTTTAAGAACAGCTTTCAGGGGGAAATATATATATATATATATATATATATATATATATATATATATATATATATATATATATATATATATAGAGAGAGAGAGAGAGAGAGAGAGAGAGAGAGAGAGAGAGAGAAAGCACCCAAATGAAACAACGTACATAAATGCAAAGCTTGCTAGGAAAGAAATCAGCTAAAACTCATAAAACGGAATTATCAGTTTTCCAGTTTGTGTTCACGGTTTCAGTGCAGAGAGTGAAAAAGCTCAGTCCCTACAACACTGCACCCTACCTTCAAAGTATGGTCGACGCTCTTCCTGACAATAGTCTAATCAACAGAAAAAGAAGCATCTTGTTTAAAAGGAGGAATGAAACAGTATATAAGTCAATCAGAAAAAAATATACAGGAAATATTCCATATTCTTTATAATGGGACAGTAAGATTACAGCCCCTCTTCCCAAAACACCTATCATGAATTGACCTACTTTGTGGGATCTTAACAATCACTTTGATACTATTCATTGAGGAAAGGAAAGTGTGAATGGGGAAAAAAAGTAAATCACCACCTATAGTTTCTTAGGCTTTTCACACTATAATCTTATTGAATGCTCACAATGTGCCCTGAAGATAGACACAATTATTTAGACATTATCAATGAAAACTAAATAGCTAAGAGAATTGCTCCAAGACTCCCAGAAAATAAGTGTCAGAGGCCAAACTCCAGTCAAACTGTGTCTGAATCCTTGTCTGTGTCTTTCCACCTACTATACGCTATGGAGAAAATGAGGAAAGACAGTAAAACAGATGGCATGTCTGTGATGAAATATTTTGGTTTAGGTTGATATGATGGATGTGGAGTTCAGGAAAGGAGAAAAAAATCTACCATATTTGTTTCTGTTCTTACTCTGTATATTGGATTTTACTTTCACAGGCGATACATGATGAGTGAGCACAAGGGGGAAACAAGTAGTTCAGGACTAATTGCTAAGAGTGATCTCAACACGAATCTAAAGAGCTTCTCGTAAAATCCAGGAAGGAGGCAAGGGTCTCTAGGAGTCAGAGCGAAAAAGGAGCAGACCACTTTGAAAATGAAAGATGTAAAATCCAGATGTTATATTTAGTTAAGACATGTGAGTCAGAGGGAATGAGGCAAAAATTCCTAATCTATTTGATTATGAAGTGTTGATTTCTGATATTCCCTCATACTTAAATTGTATTGTAATTTCAGTGGCTGAGAATGGCCCTTGTTTATGCTTTGACTCAAAAAAGTAATCCTCTGCTTTTCTTTTATAGAAAGAAAGGAAAAGATATCTAAAGATCTTTCTTCTTAGACACAGTATATGATATTTCATTACTTCTTTAATAATGCCTCTTTTTTTGACTTCATCAAATATAGCTGAGCACATTCCCAGTAGTTAAAGGCATGACCAAATTTGACATCAACATAGTGAATCTTTGGAGGCAAACTATACATTTATGCTCCCCCTGCCCCCATTACCCACTCTAAAGTGTCATTTACACTCAGCTAATCCCTACTGGAGACTGACAGTACAACTGAACACCAGTGGTGAACTCCATCATCCCTGATGAATTTCACTGAGAGGTACCATTGATGCTAATTTAATAAAAGTTTAAAGGGAGAGATTAAAGAAATTCACCAAGAAATAATGAACCAACTGTTCAATAGATATGATCAGCCTTGAAGGTTATGAAGTCTTGGGGTAAAACTGTCTAAACAGTCTGAGAGTTAATAAGGAACTGAATCCTGTAGGAACTTGTCTGATTCTAAAAACTGCATTATCTTTTCGAGGGTTGAACCATGAAGAGAGATGCTATGACTTAAATTTCAATAGAATTTCACTGGTTGCTAGGTTGAGAATAAGCTGGGGAAAGTGGGACAAGAGAGCCAGTAGGGATAACCAGTTAATGAATGATGTATTTCAATATTCTAGATAGAGGGTGATGGTGGCATGGACAGTGTTAGAAATCCGGAAAGAAAAGATCTTTGTGGCAGAAAATAAGGTAATGATACAGTCTGGGCATCTGGAGTGAAAATTCCAGCTGGAATTGCCAGGGACACTGAGCCTCCCTCTGGGGCAACATGGCTACAGGCACAGTGGCAGAGAAACTGAGTCACGGGTCAGGCCTGACAGTTTTTATTGGCAGGGGTCTACACAACTCTGCCCAGTGACTGCACAATGACCTTTCAGGCAAACAGTTTCAGATCTTCTCTCCTAGAATCTAATGTCTCCTTTCTTCCATGTCCCCCTTTCGAATCTTACTTAGACCTGAATCTCTTCCTCAGTTTCACCTCTTTCATGAGCCTTCTCGAGTACGAAGATTTGTTCTCTCATTCCTCTGAACTCCCTTCGTACTTTGTCAGAGCCACATTTACCTTTGATTTATATATATTTTTTACCATGTTCCTTATGACATCATTCATCAAACGCATTCTGTGTCAGGAGTCATATCATACAGTAAACTCTCTGACAATACTTCATCATGTACCTTCAACATGGGAAGCCCTTGAGTAAATGAAGAAATGAATAAAGAGTTTAGCTGAAGATGGAAGCAGATTTAAGCTAACTTCCAAGCAAACGCTCCCTCCTCTACCTAATACCTCAGCAAACTCAAATGTCCTTTCCTCTGTAGAGGTAGCAAATTGGCTTAAAAAAAAAAAAGGCTGTAAAATAGTAAATGTACATCAGTTTGGATAATTGGACCTACTTCATGCATCAATTTTTATAGAATAATCAATTCACTCCAATTGAACACCTTTTAAACCATTTAATTTACAGAAGAATGAATTTTGCCTACTTTAACTCAGTTTTCTGTATCTGTAGCTTCTGAAAAAACACAGATATAATTAAAATACTGGCGAAACAATAGAAATGATTCCCATGTCACCTTCTATGAATCCCAGAGTCATCTCTATTTTTGAGAATGTTTTTGTCTTTACTTATTCTTAACAACTCATAGGAAAATCCTTTGAAGAAACAGCATTATTAGTCATTAAGCATTCACCAGGTTCTAATACTTTACATGTATTAGCTCTACCTTTAAATTACCATTGAGATAGCTGAACATTTTCACATTTACTATTTGAAGAAACTGAGCCCAAAAAGTCTTCTAAGATATATATATATATATATATATATATATATATATATATATATATATATGCAGTAAGTGATAAAACTTGAAATAGGTTCATATCTATACTGTTTCTGAGTTGTAAACATCATGAAATTCTGAAGGTCTACTTTTCTGCTCTTTGAGAAATGAAGCTTCTTTCTCTGAAGACAACAGCAGTCTCATCCCAAACTCAGCTAATTCCTTTCCTTTTTTCTTCTGATCCTAATGACTAGAAATACTTGGAAGATATTATTTTTGTATTAGTACTATAGACCTTAAATTTAAAACAATAAATCAAAAAGAACCTTTTTATGCAAAACACTTTAATTTGCATTAAGTTACTAAAAGGCTACATGTCAGATGAAGTTAATTTCTGTGGAAAATAAATAAGAAAATAAGGCTACGTGTCTAATAGTACATTCCAACTAAAAGAAATACCACTCAAGAAAAAGTTACATATTTCCTTGTCATTTATAGAAGGAAAGGTGTGCATAATTCAGTCATCTAAATTAGTTACCTTAAAGTAACTTTAATGATAATTGGTAAATTTGATAAGCATCACATAAGGCATTTTGAAAACATTTTGTGTTTAATAAGCATTTAAAGGAAATTGTGAGAACTTGTCTCAATGAAATATAAATGATATCAGGTAAACAGCAATGAGTAGTGAATGAGGTCATAGGAAACACATAGAGAAAATTCTGTGTGATAAAAAGAAGATATCCTAGGAATTTATCCCAATCCCGGTCATTTTTCACTCATTTTTTATAGCTACAATAAGAAAATCATAGATTAAACTAGGCTAATTCCCTACATTTATAATGATAAAAATGAGGACCAAAGAGTTTAAGTAACTCGCTAACGGTCACAGATTTACTTAACAGTTTATCAAGAATTAGACTAGAATATTCTTAGAAAACAATCACCCACTGATAGTATCTGTTGGTTCTGATTAACTCAAACACTAAGATGAGATCATCTGTGTGGTAACCCTTCAATATTTCATATTTAAACTTACATAACATTTTCCATTCTGTGTCCATGCAGTCATTTCAAATTTACAACTTACCTCAGAGTCCCTGACTTTCATTTTATTGTTAATAAGGTGGAGAATTTTAATCATCCACAAATACTCACAAAACATTTTGTGAAATAAATAACAGTAAACTGAAAGAACTATCCCTAGGAGTTCTGTGTATTATGGTTGAGGGGATGAGGGGAGCAACAGAATCTCCTGTGTCCTTTGGTCCTCATAGAGTGATATAATATTGGTGATTATAAACAGCTGAAATCCTGGCAACCTCTTCCAGGGGAGAAGCAAGAGATGTGGAGTAGAGTGGAGAAAGGGTAAATGAGCTAGAGAGGAGTTACCACAGTGTTAAGAATCAGATGTTCAATATTCAGAGTATGAGGGCCTCGGGGGAGACTTCAGAGTATAAGGGAATTGGGAAGGACAAACAACAGATTTTAAGAACTGGTGCTATGGGTTATAACTCAGACCTTCTTCACTGTGCTTCAGTAGATGCAATTAAATTTTGGAAACACTTTTCTACTAGCTACTAGACTGCACTTTGCATGTAATCTGCCCGGGGTCCTGGCTAATATTCAGTTCTTGTGATTACCCAAAATGTAGGAGTCACCACTGTGACAATCATTGTCATAATGGTGATTTGTCTAATTCTGCTGGTCTAACTAGCCATGCACACAGTGTGCATATTGCTATTTCAATGGATCGTACTGTAACCAAGGTGATATTATTTCACAGATGTGACCCTTAGATATTGATGGAACTAGTAGTGAACAAGGGCTAAGTAGAAGCACAGGGGTGGAGTGGGGTGGGGTATAGGTAGGGAAAGAATAGCCAGTCCTCTCCATTTTTACCTAACCTATTATAATTAAAAGCCCCACTCCTTAGACACTGATCCCAGACATCAGATTTTCCCTTTAGAACACTAACCTCCCAGGGTCAGTGGGGTTAGAATCTGGGACCATCCCTTCATCAGAAAGAAGTAAAAGGAGCTGTCCAGTGTATCACACTGTCACTTACCTGAGGCCAATCTTGCTACAGGTTCTTTGAGCTCACATATCTAATCCTAGCACCTGTGTTCTAGCCTCCTTAGATGTGGCCAACATCTTACCTTAACACTTTCCTCCTGTTCCTAGGTTACGGTCTAGGCCTGCTGAGTCCAGGCCTAACCATTCTTGCCCCATATTAGGATCTTTCTGAATCTTAGGCCACGAACCTAACCCCTAAATTCTTTTGGGGTCTGAAGTCAAGTCACTGACCTCTAGGCTCCTACATCCTGATGAATATTTTTCTCATGTCTGCATTCAAAGATTGTAAATAAGTGATTTCTAAACTGGCTCTGGGTGGTGAACACATAATGCAATACATAGATGATGTATTATAGAAACATACACTAGAAACCTATATAACTTTACTAACCAATGTCATCCCTATAAATTTAATAAATAAAGAGAGTGGGGGGGAAAGGAAAGAAAGAAAGAAAGAAAGAAAGAAAGAAAGAAAGAAAGAAAGAAAGAAAGAAAGAAAGAAAGAAAGGAGAGACCTTGCAAATCCCAAAGCCTAATACAGTTAATCCTTGAACAATGTGAGGGTTAGATACACCAACCAACCCCCAATGCAGTCAAAAATCTGCATATAACTTTTGACCCCCCAAAACTTAAACTGCCCTTCAGTATCCACAGGAGATTGATTCCAGAACCCAGGTGGATATCAAAATATGTGGATGCTCAAGTCTCCTATATAAAATGGCATTAATCAGGGCCAGCCGAGTGGCGTGGTGGCTTGGGAAGCCAGTAGCCCCGGTTCGGGTCCCACATATGAGGGTCAGTGACACTGTCCTCAAAATAAATAAATAAATAAATAAAATGGCATTAATCAATACATACAGTCGGCTCTCCACATCCATGGACTCCCAACTTCTGATCAAAAACAGTACAGGATTTACTGAAAAAGTCCGTGCATAAGTAAACCCACGAGGTTCAAACCCATGTTGCTCAAGGATCAATTGTACTTTCTCAGATACCAACTGTTTACCCAGCCAACCACTGACTTTTCTCACAATTCTGGTTCCCTATCAAAAAATCTGTTTCAACATTATAGTCCCAGATCTAGATCCTCCTTTGGCTGACTGAGACCCAATTAAATAGAAAAAGAGAAATGTGTCTGAATTACAATGCAAGACTTGTGACAATCAATGAATTAAGATAAGATTTGTAAGAATTTCTTTGAGCCATGATGAGAAAGAATTATTGTTTCATTATTGTTATGGAATTATAATTTCTTACATTTTGACATCTGAATTAGAAGTACCTGAGCCCTAAGGGGGAAAATCTCATTAAGATTTATATGTTATCAATAATACAAATAGTTTTAAAAAATAATGACTTTGTTAATTTCTGCATAAAAATCATGTACTTTCCAATTTCCTTTGCTATAAACTTTTATCAAGCACCAAAAGGACACTTTTTTGAGCTTTGCAATTAGTACAGTGCAAGAGTGAGGAATACTTTAAGATCACTTTCTATATTTCCCCTTCCCCTCCTCCCTTCTCCTGGATTCATAATAAGAGCTAACTTATTTTATTTTACAGTAAAAAGAGATGGAATGACTATAAATTGTCCTTGCATGTGAGGATTAGGGAAAGTATAAAACATTAAACTCTACCAAATAGATTAACAAATAATAATTTAATCTATTTTTTCCCTATTTATACCTCTACTAGATCCTCCACAGGTGTTCCAGGAAGTAGCCCCTTGTTATCTGATAGACCTTCACATTCAGAAACTGTCCATTTGACTCTGATGAAAGAGCTAAAGAGAAGCCATACAACTCAGAAGGAGACATTAGACAACAAGCAAAGAATTTTAAATATATAAATTGCTTCTAGACCCTAAATAATGAAACTACTTTGAGGTAATATAAAGTTAGGGGAGATCCCATTCTAGGACTTTCAGGGCACTGGATTGAAAAAGTTAAAGAATTATAATTCTCCAGGTTCACAGTCATTTATCACCACCAAATCAAGCTTGTTCAGCACTTTATAGTATTGAAAGCATATCTACGTACTTAAATTATTTAAGCCTCTCAAAAAATGGTTAAGGTATAAAGTATCCCCATTTTATATATGAACAAAAGACTTTCCAAGAGGTTTGATGGATAAAAGTGTCACACTAGTAACAGACAGACCCGGAAAGAACATTTACGCTTTATGGCTCTTTTCTATGATGCTATTACTAAATGTAAAAAGACAGAGACACAACTTGTAGATTTTTGTAATATTCCTTATCAGGTTGAGGAAGTTCCCTATTATTCTTAGATTTTGATAGGTCTTATTATGAATGGGCATTGAATTTTGTCCAATGCTTTTTTTCTGCATTTATTGAAATAATCATATGACTTTTTCTCCTTTACCTTGTCAGTATGATTAGTTAGATTTATTGCGTTTAAAATATTAAAGTCACCTAGTATTCCTGGGATAATCCTTACTTAGGATGATGCATTATTCTCTTTTATTATTATTATTATTACACTTTATTAAAGATTTTTACACCTACATTCTTGAGGGATAGTGGTCTGTACTTTTGTTATAATGAATAAGTTGATTATGCCGGCTTCATAAAACAAATTGGAGAATGTTTTCTCTCCCTCTTTTTCCTAAAGGATTTGTCTAAGAGTGATCATTTTCCTTTGTTTAAATTTTTGATAAAATTCGCCAATGAGGCCATCTGGGCCTGGAGTTTTCTTGAGGAGAGGGTTTTAATTACTTATTAAATTTCTTAAATTTCTTTAAGACACTTCGTAAGGTATATAAATGTCAAATCACTATTGTATACCTGCAACTAATATTGTATGTCAACTATATTTTAATTAAAAAGAGCTTCACATTCCAAGAGAGAGAGAGAAGGGCTTTTCTGATTTCATATTGCTATATGCAGGAGGGTTCGTTTGATATAAGGCATTTTGCCTTACTTTAGAACTAGACCTTCAGAGTAACCTTTTGAAGAACACATATTTGATCAATTTATGCCTCTGATTTAACTCACTCAGTAGTTTTCTACTGTCCTCAGGCTAAGGTTCAAAAGATAGAGTATGGTCGACTAGATCCTGTCTCCTGCCTGCTCTCCCTCAGCAAACAATGCTGCTACCTGATTTCTGCCTTCTATGCACTGGCTTTCTTTCAATTCTTCAAAGCAGCATGCTTCCTCCTAATTCAGGGCACTTCATACGTGTGTCCATCAGCCAGGAACATGTGAATTTGTCTGAAATCCCCTCAGCTTACAACTTCCAGTTCATATTTCCATACCATATCCAATGTCACCTCCTCAGGGAGGTCTTCCCTGATAGCTGATGAAATCAGGTGCCTCTGTTCTCCACCTGCACTGCTCCTCATTAATTTTCTTCCTTTGCTTCTGTGATAGTTTTAACTCTATACTCATATAATTAATGTTCACCTTCTCCACTAAACTCTCAGTGAGAGCTGGGATCATGTCTATTTTCTTTACGGTGGTATCTTGGGAGCTAGTATAATAATAACTGGTGAATGGATCTTCAGTATTTGTTGAATGGTTAAATGACTTAATAAACATAATATGACTTTTGGATATTCCTGTCTGTTTTCATGTCTCCACCATGTTTTACTGGCTACTATTATGAGCTCATTCATTTGAACACTTCAGTACAGTATAACGACTTGATGCTCTTCTCAGTGTAGCTTTTATTTTTGGGTTGTTACATTAATATAAAGGAGTACATTGTGATGAAAATATTATGAGCCAACTGTGAAGACTTTGGGGGCCCTTTTCCCCATGTTATTCCTTATAACCGAAGACCTGCATTGACCACTAGTATTCACAAGCTCTGTGACATATGGTCTTGCCATTAGACACCTACTTGACCTTAGTTTCTTCATTTGAATCTAGAATGAACAATGTTACTTTTCCCTGCTAATAATATGTGAAAATGTTTGATAAAACATAAGATGCTACAAAAACCTAAGGGGTTGTTAATGGTAATCTTGAAATTGGGAATCTTTACCCTGGAAGTATGCATTTTACTGTTTTTAAGTACTCATTCAAAATGTATACAATAAACTTTGGAGGGAAAATATTTCTATAATAGAATAAATACTGGACAAAAATATTCCTAAAATATTTTCTCTGGAGAGTAGGGGTTGGCATTTATAGTGAATGGGGAAAAACATGAATGTAAAAAGAGGGGGAAAACGGAGCATACTATCTAGATTACTTTGACCACACCATCAGTGTCTATTATATTCTATTGTCTCTATGCGTTATCCCACCTCCCTGTGTTTTTTTTCTTTTTTTCAAAAGACTGATCAGTGCCCTAAAAAACCTCCCTAAGGTACCGCAGGGAAGGGTCCTTTTCAATGTGAAAATCAAGCCACCTCAGCTTGGAATTTGACAGCGAATCCTGTTCAGAGACAGAAAAGGACAAGACACACTAATTCTCAATCAGTCCTTCCAAGTTCCTGGAATTCTTTGGGATGCTGGGAAGTGAAATGACTCAGAGCACAGAATCTGGAATAAGTTCTTCAGAAATCAAGTGGTTCCTTTGACATAGGGCAAAGAAGATAACAAAATCATTCAACAATTTTACCAGCACACAGGCATCCCTGACCTTGGAGAAAAGCCACAATGATGGCCAGAAATAGTTTCAGCTACCATCAGCAACATTATATATTCATGAAGTTATGTTTATTTGTCCTTTACATCAAATGTAGTTACAAATTAACCAAGTACTTAAGTTGTCTTGGCACTCTCTGACATCAGCATGAACAGCAATAATACACATTACACATCTTTTAACAACACAGAAAAAACTATTTGATAAAATATGAAAATATAATGCTGAACTTCTGTTTTTCTCTTCCTACTCTTTCCACCATCAACTGAGCCCTGCAGATTCTTTTTACAGCTTTCAATGTATGGGTATAATCTTTTCTTAACCTCCGTTAATTCCAGAGGCTAGATCCATGTAAAGTTTAGAAGAAAAACAAAAGGAAAGGAAGAAACTCAAAACTATCTCTATACCTTTAACTGGATGTAGACATATGCCCTGCAACATTTTTGGTGTTGAATTTGCTTTTCTAATTATAAATGTGGAATTTCAAAATAAAGGAACACAGTGAAATAACAATGTTTCCAGAGAAGCAGGAAGGCTAGCTTCCAAAAGGCTCTAAGAGCACATTTCCTTTACTGAATTCACCCCAGTCCAAGGTCTGCCCTTCAGTTATATAGGCTCAGAAATCTGATTTATCAGATCTGGAGAGAAGAGGCCAGTCCATGTTAACCAAACTTATAGTGAATGGCATGTAAAGAAAAAAACCTATCAAGTCACTAATCAACAATGAAAGCGGTAACAATCACGCAGAATCGCATGACCAGAATATTCTTTATCTCTTGAACAGATCTGTATTAGATGCTAAATTATAATCACTTAGTCGCTTGGAGAATAGGGACTCAAAGATGAGAGGTGCCGGATGACTTACCTATTTAAGGCCTTCAGGACAAGATAACCAACCTCATGTATCCCTATGTGCTACAAGGAATCTGTTTGTGAACTTGTCCAATCCACTACTTCATCAACACTTTCCTCTATTTCTTTGTAAATCTGGCTCACTACTGGAAGTTTACCATAAAACTTCAAGGGCTGTTTCAGTTTACTATGGCTAGTCATAGTAGATTTTCGTTAAGCTCTTGGGAACTGATCAAATTGTTAAAGACTAACTTAAAAAGCACTGATGCCCTGAATACATAACATATATTATATATTCCTGGGAAAGAAAATATATATGCAGTAGAAATGTAGAAATGTTTGCTTTTGCTATGAGCATATCACAGAACTCACACACACAATTAACGTAGTACACTGATTTGTCTCTTTCTCACACTCAGCTGCCCTTGTTAATATCCTGGAACTCTGGGACTCAGGGTTTTTGTTATTGTTGTTGTTTTTTGTTAAGGAGACTAAGTTTTATTACAGTCTATTCCAGAATTTATATCCCAAAACCTGGATCCAGTCTCTGTTTACTCACTAGTTAGCTGTTTAAAAGAATAAATATATGAAATGCCATCATTTCCTAAAAGTAGGTGCTCTGTGAAGCACGAGTAAGACTTTTTGGATAGATTCTGAGGACTTTCAGGACAGGTGGGGGTGATGGGATAAAAGGGGATGGGAAATAGAAGTGGGTGAGAAACACAGACAGAAAAGGCTGGGATTCTCAAAGACGTGTTTTCACTCCTTATAAATTTTGCTCAGGACAAGTCTTAGTCATTAACAGAATACTTCAAAGCATGACAGCCTCCAAATGTTAATGGTCTCCCTTCTAGTTTTTTTCAGGGAATGTTTCTAAGTCAGACTTTAGGGAAAAAATCCTGAGGAGAAACCCTTCCCACCTATTATTATTATTATTATTATTATTATTATTATTATTATTTTCTTTATCTTCTTCCTCTATGTAAATTCCAGGGACATGCTGCTTCCAGGGATGACTGGATGGAAAGGAAACAGCAGAACTGAGGTAAGAGTGAAAAAAAATGAAGCAGGAGAGAAAGAAATGTTCTTTAAATTTACAAACTGCTACTTGGTAAATTCTCCTTTTTTCATAGGGATAAAAGGTAAATCAGAACTTACTAAGATTCAACAGAAATGTTCCAACTTTTCAGGGATAAAACCATATCTCAAAGGACTTCGCTAAATTAAATAACAGAAGCCAAAAGAAAACATTTTATATTAATTACACAAAGAAATAAATGCAGACATTATAACATGAAAAAAAAATCTAAGAACTCAGCTAGAAATTCAATAACACAAAGGGATACAAATTATAAAATTTAATCTGCCAAACTACTGCAGAGTAAACAGATTCTATTTTGCCCCATGAGATTTCAGCAGAATTGTTGGTTTATTTCTTCTTTAATTTTTATTATTAAGAATTGTGTAGCATTCTCAATGCAATTTCAGGAAGTAGGTGAAAGCAATGTACACACAAATAGGAGTTCTGGTGTCTAAATTGAGCTGTGTCAGAATTACAGTCTGTTCTAGCTCCAAGGCAGCCTATAAGAACTTGATTCATCTTTTATGAGTCCAATAGGCACAGTCTACCTGTTCTATTTTAATTGCAGAATTATTATAACTCATAATAACAAAAGTCAGATCCCAGCTTGATTTTCAGATCCGGGATAGGTGTGCCACCACTACAGGTAAGTGTAGTATATTTAGCTTATAGCAAGAAGAGTTCATGGAAGCCATAGAAACCCCTATGTGAGATAAGAGTTTCTATTTGTGTTAAGTGATTTTCACTTTCATGGATCCAATCTTTACAAGCAGATAGAGACTTACAACTGCCAGCTCTTCAAGTAATTTTCCATAAGTTGCTCAGATTTGAACTCTGAAAAATTATAGAAAAGTTTGAGTAAACAGATATCTTCTTGGAAAGGCTTTAAAAAATGTAGGATGGAAGAATTTGGGTGGCACTTGAATCTGATTTATTTTCACTCAGTAAGGTGATATAATGGATAAAAGCAGGTATACTATAGTTGTGCAACCTGGGCTGAACTACCATTTCTTAGCTGTGGATCACTGGGCAAGTATTAAACTCTCTAACCCTTAGTCCTCTCATCTGCATAATAGTGATAACAATAGCACTTAACTAGAGAGTTGTTATATTGATTAAACAACATAATACATGAGAAAGTGGCATATGGTAAGTAGTCTATAAAGTTAGTAGAAAAATCCGAGAATATATTTTTTGTGTTCCAGATTTTTAATGCTAAAAAATCTAATAGAAGTAAAGTACTTTATGTGTTTTTGTTTTTGTTTTCCCATGAAGCACAGCTTTATATTGGTATAATTTATATGGAGGGTGCCAAAAAAAATGTATACATATTCTAAGAAAGGAAAACAACTGTATTAAAATTACACCGATGGTAACCACTTTGACTACCTCTTATAATTGCAGAAGTCAAACGTGACTTGTATTCATCTTTTGTTATTGGTATATATTAAGTATTACAATTTTAATAGAGTTTTTTTCTTTCTTAAAATGTATATACATTTTTTGGCACTCTCTGCATATCTAAAAGAACAAATAGGCAATCTTATATTTTGGATCATCTTCCTGAATGGGACTCAAGGCGTTGGTACTTGAGTGACAACATCACTTGAGTGATATCTTCAGGACACCACAGTCTTACCTTTCATAAAAATAGTCAAAAAGCACAATTTCCTTCTTCCATCTAGAGAGAGAGGACTTCCAAAGACATGAACAACACCATTGGTAAAGAGCTAGATTTTCCTAATCCTACTTGAATTACTTAAATTCACACAGAATCCAGATGGTAGGAGAAACAGATGAAAGGAACCCACTGCTCATTTTATCTGCCGGTAAGTGTTTCATCAACCTTTTGTCCTGCCACAATCTTCAAGCCACTCTGTGGTCTGACCTTCACCACTACGCAGCTGGCCTGGGAGAAAGGGAAAGACACTATATACCTAGCAATGAGAGTGCAGAGATATAGGTGAAAAGACACATGGACAGAACAAGAAACATTCCCACAGAGAAGCTAAAGTAAATCACACATTCAGGAAAGATAAATGTGTCCTCACTTTCTCGGAAGTACGTATTATTATTTTCAGTAAAAGGTGTCAAATAATGGCATTTAGCTAGAAGGCATGGCAGCTAAGACCATGCACTGGCGTGTCAGCCTTGGTTAGAACTGCACATGCTCTATGGCTTTCAGTGTTCACTAAACGTCAGCTTACTCACATGAAAAACAGTTAATATATGTCTCTATTTCAGGGCAACTGTTACAATTAATTGAGATAATATATGTAAAATACAGCACAGAATGTGATATATAGCACTATACCAGAATGTAATAGCTATTATTATTAATATTATTATTTGAGTATAGAAGAAAACAGTGAATTAGCAATGGTTTTAAGACTCTTTATGCAGGCATATCCCCCGTTAAATGACATTCAAAACAAGGGCAGTGCTCTTATGAACCTGAAAGGTTATAAAGTGGGGCCTATGGAGACAAGAATTAATATAATTTAGGAGCTAGCCGAGTGGCTCAGTTGGTTAAGAGCTAGCTCAAGAGTGCGAACTCTGAGCAACAGGGTCACCAGTTCGATTTCCAGCCTGAGCTGAGCTGCCGCTGAGCTGCCAACAGGTGGCAGGATGGCTCAGCTAAAAAAAAAAAAAAGTGGTGAGGAAGAATAAATATAATTTATATAAGCTGGAGAGAAATGTAGAGAAGGTTTAACCCTATATACTCATCTAACATGAGATAATTCATGCCTAGAAAATGGGTGTTCTAAGGTGACCAGATGGTTAGTCACCAACAATAGAAGCCAAATATCTGCAACTCTTTCTAAGACTACTAGCTTTCCATACAGTTAAATCCTGGCCATAATTATCAGCCACAGTAAAGTTTCTTATTAGAAAGAGTAGACTCCTAAAGTTAATTCAAGAGTGTCCCTGAACACTGACAAAGGGAGAGAGTCAGGACAGGGACATTTTATATTAAATTTGGGGCATGCTTCCCAATTTCATTGCAAGACCATATTTATTCTTCTGACTCAAAGCAATGAAAGAAAGTCAAACATAGAAGGTAGTGTTTACCCGAATAATTGGAATAGCTTCTTATGAGCTGTTTTATTTACTCTTTGGGTAAATATATTTATTATTCAAGCAGTTTACTTTTATGCATTACATATTTATATAACATTTTAAATGCATGTGACTTTATAAAGCTTCTCTAACATTAGCATACATTGTATGCTGATAATAATTACCAGAAATTGAAGCATATCATAAAAAATTGTATGAACCTTCAGAGAATTTCTAGCCTCTTCTGTTTTACTACTGAAGTAACCACTGCAGGATTTACAGAATGCCATTGCCAAGCCACCTGAAAGGACAGCAGTTTTTCTCTAGTTATTTATTTAAGATCTTTATAGTGAACTTGCAAAATTGGTATTGATTTATAAACAAATAATTGCCAAGTATTTCCAGGTTGTTATTTAAGCCCACTCAATAATCATGATAAACATTCTCTCTCTCTCTCTCTCTCTCTCTCTCTCTCTCTCTCTCTCTCTCTCTCTCTCCCTATTATGTACCAAGAATGTGCTAAATAAGAACTTTAGCTCAGAATTTCTTAGTTGCAGCACTCTTGGCATTTGGGGTTGGAAAATATTTGTTGCAGGGTGGTGTCCAGTGCATTATAGGATGTTTTGTAACACCTCAAGCCTCTATCTCCTAGATGCCAGTAACAGTGATTAGAAATACCTCCAGACATTGTCACCTATCTCCTGGGTGGCAAAATTACCCCCACTGAGAATGCTGCTATGGTTAATTGAATTCTCTCAATAATCCCATGAGGCATGTATTATTGTCTCCATTTTCTAGATGAGGTAACAGAAGCTTAAGGAGTTTAGCAATTTGCCCAGGTCACACAGAAAGTAGAGACCAAATCAACTGCAGATCCCAATAATTTAAACACTGAATGAATGATACTACCTCACTTCACCACTCAAATGAACATAAAATCAAGTTCAAAGTATCTACTGAAATCTCCCCGGCCACACTGAAATGGAGAGATTCCTTTGAAAAGGAGCACATACCATTCCACTGAAGGTTTTTATTTTTCACATACAATGTATGCATCTTTTGGAGTTGTGCTGTAGCCACAAAGAATACAAAAATTGGGGTGGCTTACACCACCAAAAGTTTGTTTCTGGCTCTTGTTATACTGCAATCATCACATGGTATGGGCTTTGCTCCATCATTTCAGGTTACTGGTTAAGGATGAGGACCTGTGAGGGACTTGCCAGTCTCTGGCAGGGTGATGACAGAATGATATGATACATGTAAAAGTTTTCACTCAGATGTGACACAGATAGATCCCTTCCATTTGGTTTACTTGGTCAACGTAAGCCAGATGGTCATGTGTGAAATCATTGGGCAGGGAAATATACGCCTCTCTTGTGGAGGACCAAGTAGGGAAGGGGTCGGGTGAAGAGCATCTTAATAGGGAAGCCAATAAATATTTTGGAAAAATAATACAACCTTATATAACTGCATTGAAAAGTGGTAAGAGGTAACACCATCGAGTAAAACAACTTGCTTTTTATTCAAAATGCCCATATCTGTATGTTTCCTAGAGACACCTGTTTGAGAAAGTAATCCTGATGTGGCAACCATGTGCCAGAAATGGAACTGTGACATGTTCAACATTTTAGAACCTCAAAACAGTAATATAATATAGATATTACAACACAAATGAATCCCAATTCTTTCTTGACAGTCTTCCTTTGAGAGACTGAGCAATATCCTTTCCTTCCCTGTGAATCTCTTCCATGATCTCTTAAATGGGAGCTCTAATAACTATTCAATATTTACCAGATTGCTAGGCTATTCTAAGTAAGGAGTGGATGAATTTCTAAGAGCAGAAAGTGTTCTTGTGCTTGGTATTTGGTGAGAAAGTGTCTCATCAATCATGGGGGTCTGTAGGATACCTTATAAGCTATTCGTTTTAATGCTTTCACCACACGAACCATATTTCCCCACCTTATCTTTCTCCCTGTCCCTCCCCTCTCCCCATAATAATATACCCCACACTTTCTGAGGAAAACTTATAATTAAAAAACCATAGAAGGCTCTATAAAACAAAAAGTTCTATTTTTTCAAATGTTCTTATATACCAGTCATTTAGTAGAGTTACACAATATATTTAACTTAAAGTATACTTGGGAGGAAAACAGAGGGATAGAGAGTAGGAAGGAAAAAGGGTAGGAAAAGAAAAGGAGAGCATGAAAGTTAAAGATGGTGGCAAATCTTTGATGCTCCTCCCACTGAGAGGTGATCTAATTTTTCTGCTCTTGAATCTGAACTAGCATTAGTGACTTTATCAATAGAATGCAGTAGAAGTGACATTCTAGGATTTCTGAAGGTAGATAACTATATTTTTAAGCCTTGCAGCTTCAGCCCAAGGTTTCTGGAACATTTAGTGTTGTGGCCTGAATCGTGTCCCCTCAGAAATCACTGAAGGCCTAGCCCCCATATCTGTGAATGTGTCCTTATGGAAATAGGGTCTTTGCAGTTGTAATTAAGATGAAGTTTATACTGTATTACAGTATGCACTAAATTCAAAGTTTGGTATCCTCATTATTCATCTGGAGAGAGAGGTAGTAGGGGACGCAAAGACACACACAGGATGGCCACGTGAAGACACTGGAGTGATAAAGCTACAAGCCAAGGAATGTCAAGGATTCTGATCACTGCAGGAAGTTAGAAGACAGGAGGGTTCTTCCCAGGGGCTTCAAAGGGAGCATGCCCCCCGCCAACACTTTGATTTTAGACTTCAAGCCTCCAAAGCTATGAAAAAATAAATTTCTGTTGTTTTCAGCCACTCAGTTTGTAGAAATTTGTTACGTCAGCCCCAGGACACAAATACATTTGGTCTTAGAATGCTGTCTCTGGGACCCAACACTCCACATTATGAAAATCACAAGTTGCCTGAAGAGACCACATGGGACACCCATCAACAGCCCTAGCTGAGCTGCCAGTAAACAGCCAGAATCAAATGCCAGACATCCCAGTTGAAGCAACAGGTTGGGAGTGAAGAAGTCATCTTGGAAGCTGATACCCCATGGATTTGGAGATGATCTGCCTAAAAACCCCTTTTAGAATGCCTGATCCACAAAATTGTGAAAAAATAAAATTTTTGTTTCAGCTACTAAGTTTTGGGGTGACTTGTTACACGGTCATAATTAAATGGAACAGAATCCAATACCTAAAAGTGGGTTACATAATAAAAACATAAACTAAGAGTATATCGCCCTGGCTTTGGAACAAGCAGTAGGCAGAAACTGAAAGGACTTTGAGGAGTCTGCTGATAAAGGCTTGAAGGACAATAAGGTAAATATTACTGGGTTCCAAAGAAAAGGGAGCCATTGTTATGTAGTAGCAATATGTTTGGCAACCTGGTTGCCTGCCATAGCATGAAAAATAAGGTTTGCCTAATGAACTCTTAGATTTGCCTAGAGAGATTTCTAGACATAAAGTATAAATTGCCAACTGGCCCAGCAAAACCTCTCTTAATTCTGACCAAGAAAATAATCAGTGAGCTAAATGATGGTTTAAGTCTCTCTGTTTGGGGATAGAAAAGTAGAAGAATGGAGGCAAGAGAACAGGAAAGGGGAGTGTGGCAGGTTAAGGATGGTCACAAATCCTTGACACCCTTCCAGCTGAGGCTGAAATTGAATTTTCCTACCCTTGAATCTGGATTAGGGTTACACAGCATTTATTACACAGCAGTGAATAACTGGAACAGGAGAAAAGGTTATAAGGGAACAAGAGAAGACCCATTTAAATTGTGAATGTTCTGGAGTGAGAATAAAAAGTGAGTTATATTGCCTCTTATGCTTGAGAACTTCGCCTGTTGCATGTTATTCAAATTTTTACAGGTTATATGTATAGTCACAACATGGTCACCAACACAAACCAACTAATTTACATGATGACTGACCCAAGAAATAGCTGTTTAATTCTGGAGGAAAATCTGTGTTGTATTTATAGAAAACTGTCATTTTTGTTTCTAACATGGTATCTCCCTACAGGATTTTCAAGGGTAACATCTTGCCTAAGGCACTAGCTACTTCAGAACCTCAACTTGACCTAAGATGTCATTTTGTTACATCCTTTCAAATAGAAAGGATTCACACAAAGCAGAACACTCCCGACCCAAGTGTTTGAATAAGTGTTAAATGATAAAGACACAATATAATACTTGTACATTGCTTTATGGAGAAACCTCCTTATTCTGTTAATTATTTAAAGTGGCTCATAAGTGATAAAGTCAACACTCTATAAAAAATAAAAATATGTAAGAATCTAGAATCAGAAAAATCCAAGTAGAGTAAAAGTAACAAATTATAAAGAAATAGTCAAAAATGCTATATAGTTATTAAACTGAATTTGACTCTGAGATTCCAGATAGCTAAACAGAAAAGGAAAATATCTGTTACATGTTTTTCATTGAAATTGAAAAGAAAATATTTCTGCTACAAAGGAGAAACAAAGTTATTCATGTCACAGAATTCTGAGAATAATATTCGGTAGGGAATAACCACTAAGGACACCATGATCTCAACATCTCTACCATTAAAGTATTTCTATTAATATGTTTCTTCAAGTTTTTTTCAATTAATAAGAACATAATTCCAAAGTTCAGTTCAGTCATTGATACACACAAGACCAAGAAACCATGTCCAAAGACACAGCTCTATTTTTTTTTCCTCCTCGACAAGACTATGAGCTCTTCAAGGTAGAAACAAGCAAACAAACCACAACAAAAACATGTGGTTTTCTTTTCCCTCAACACCTAGTTTTATATGTACTAGCACCTGTGGCAAATGGTATGATAGAGATCTGCCACAGTTCTGTTTTCTGAGAGCACATCTGAGGCAAGGGTCCTTATTTAAGAAAAAAAAAAAAAAATTCATTTCCATTCACAGTTGTTGAACTACCTCATCTTCAGACTCCAAAGAATGGCAATGTGATTCTTTTATGTTGTATTGGAATGAATAATAATAATGCATAAAAGTATGTGTTCGTATATGGAATTCTGGTAAACAAAAAGCTCCTATTACTATGGGAGTTATCTGGGTACTCTTCTCTTTTCCTTTTCACAGTGCATCCCGGTGTGAAATGTTTATAGCCCATAGCTCGGTTAAACATTAAAAGATCCCAAAAGGTTTGGAAAATATCAAGATCACCAGTGTCATTAAAAATAGGCATTATTAGTGGCAATTGTAGTATTAAATCTGAGCTGTGGGATGGGAAGACGAAATCATTGCACAAGTTTAGTGGAGATTTTCAGAGAGCGCTTCACATGGCTGTTTAATGTTTAGGCAGCTGACTTTTATTGCTATCTCAAGGGCCAGATTTGACTAAAACTCTCCCTAGTCTTCACTCCACATCGTGCTAAAATGGAATGGAGCATCTTGGCAAAGAGATTTAATGGCTTAACTATTTGCAAACACAAAACCAAGAACTCTGTAAGAGCAGCCTGGTAAGTAGCACTTTACTCCACAGCAAGGAGCAATTTGTCTGTCTGTTGGGGACAGTGGGGGGTGGGAGGGGGGATTCCATCTATCTCCTACAATCTTATGAGCACTCTGGGTGCCAAAGAGGGGCAGACGAAACTGTGAAAATATTTAAGGGCTGATATTGTGGAAAAATCAGTGTATTCCCATCAAAATCACTGGTACGTGTATGAGTGTGCAACTCAGAGCAGAGGAAAAGATCAAATGAGAACCAAAGGCCAAAGACTGAATTCTTTGCCACAGGGAGCTTATGACTTAGCCAAGAAGAGATGTAATAATAGAATGTATTATTTAGACATGGCCTAAGAGAAATCACCTGGTCCGGGGGCTTTCAAATTCTCCTCCTTGAAGTTCTAGAAGAGTCACTCAGAGGCTACTATGGGGGAGAAAGGAAGACCAGATCCCCAGAAAAGTTTCCAGCTTTAAACAGAACAGCTCTCCTTCGATATGGTTTCTATTGTATACCAAATTAAAAAAAAAAAAAAACAACAATCTCACTTAATGTTAGTCCATTGATAATAAAATTTGAATGCCTTTTTAAAACAAAATGGTTCATCATTTGTGATGGAACGCTGTTGCTTGGCTTTCCCAGCAACAATTTTCTTCTCTTTGGGCCCCTGATCTGCCCGAAGGCATCATAATTTCTTCACTGTCTGTGATTCAGAAGGAATTAACCCAGCTATTGGTTACAGTAATAAAAAGAGCTGGTCCATTTGTTCATTTATTTCAGTCTCTCTGGCCACAGTAACCAGTTAGGGACACAGCGTATGAGTCAAGGCAGATCAACCAGAGCCCAAAAGGCTCAGTTCAGGGCTTTATGAGTGCTCTCAGGTCAGAGGTAGCTTCATCCATTAGGATTACTAAGACATGGAATTGAGCCTAAACGTGCTGAAAAACACTTTCCCGAGAACGGCGCTGAACTCAGGGGAAAGGGCGCCTGTGTTCTGCTTTGTCTAAAACCAGCACTGCCCCTGGGATTTCAGTCATACAACAAATAAATACCCATGTTGAAAAGTTGGTTTTCTTTCCTTTACAACCGAAGAATCATGCCTTATATCCCAGGTTGATTTTACAGACAGGGAGTGTCAAGGTCCTCATTAGGTAAAGTGTTGCCCAGGATGACTACCTGGATACACGCTATTGGAACCTAGGGATTCTGACTCAGCCTAGTGCTTCTTCCGCCCAAGTCACCTCAGATGTTCAAGGCAGTCTATCCTCCCAGAATGAGTGGCACTTTAAACCCAGTGCTATTTCTCAAAAGGGGAGTAAATATCTTTAAAAATTACATCTTATTTTAAATTTTCCAGAGGAACACATAATCTAAAGGAAACATGTAATGGATCCCTTCATTGTATTTGTAAATTCATATTTCACACATGCTGACTTGAATACTGGATTTCATTCCAATGGTTTCTTCTTGTCATCCCAAGACTACGGTTTAGACTCTCAGACGAAGGCCTGCCTGAGTTATCAGTGCCTTGTGAACACACATTGGCATTTTCAATGAGCGTTTGCTCATAGAGTTCTTGACTCTTGAGCCTTCTTCCTCAAAACAGAAATAAGTAGAGGGAATTGACCATGTAAGAGTTAAAACAAATTACTTCATGACAATTGTAATCCAGATTATCCTTTCTCTGTCTCTCATCATATTTTCATGTTTTTTTAGGTAGGAAAGTTTTACAAATTTATATGCTCATACAATATATAGCTGACCTTTGAACAACATGGGTTTGAACTGCACAGGTCCATTTACATGTGGATTTTTTTCAATAAATATATTGGGAAATTTGGGGAGATTTCCTTACTAACATGAAGCAAGTGTATAGATTAAACTAGGCTACCACATAGCAATCTTACTGCTGCTTCTTCATTATCAATGCATGACTTGTTATACCTATAAATATGAATTTTTTAAGATTTTTATTAAAATATAGCTAACATATAATATTATATTAGTTTCATGTATACACTTTAGTTATTCAACATTTATAGACCTAAAGCAGTGATCACCATGAGAAGTCCACAACCATCTGACACTGTACCATGCTATCACAATATTATTGACTATATTCCCCATGCTGTACATTACATCCCCATGAGTTATTTGTTGTATACCAGGAAATTCGAACCTCTTATTCCCCTTCACCTGCCCCCCTTATTTAAATTTTTCAATTATAAAAATTGACATTCAATATTATTTTATATTAATTTCAGGTGTATAACATAGTGGTTAGACATTTATATAATTTAAGAAGTGATCCCCCTGACTAGTCTAGTACCCACCTGGCACTATACATCGTTATTACCATACTATTGACTATATTCCTTATGCTTTACTTTAAATCCCCATGAGTATTTTGAAACTACCAACTTGTACTTATTAATCTCTTCACTTTTTCACCCTGCCCCCCAACCCCCTCTCATCTCTCACCCCAACAAATCTGATACCCATCTGACACCATACATAGTTATTACAATATTATTGACTATATTCCTTATGCTATACCCTACATCCTCATGACTACTTTATAACAACCAATTTTTACTTCTTAATCCTTTCCTCTTTTTCACCCATGCTCTCAACCCGCTCCCCATCTGGCAACCATCAAAATGTTCTCTGTATCTATGAGTTTGTTTCTGCTTTGTTTGTTTATTTTGTTCTTTAGATTCCACCCATAAGCAAAATCACATTGCATCTGTCTTTCTGTGTCTGACATACTCCACTCAGCATAACACTCTCCAGGTCCATCCGTGCCGCCGCGGATAGCAAGAACCCATTCCCTTCCATGGCTGAGCAACATGCCATTGTATATAGGTGTTGCCTACTCTTTATCCATTCATCCATCAATGGACACCCAGGCTGCCTCCACATGTTGGCCATTGTAAACAATGCTGCAATGAACATATGGATGGATGCACATGTCCCCTTGAAGTAGCATTTTGGGTTTCTTAGGATTAATCCCCAGAAGTGGGATTACTGGGCCCTTTATTGTTTCTTGTTATAGCCTTTGTTTTAAAGTCTGTTTTGTCTGATGAAATATGGCCACCCCAACTTTTTTTTTTTCCATTTTCATGAAACATCTTTTTCCAATCCCTTTACTTTCAGTCTGTGTGTGTCTTTCTATCTGAAGTGAGTCTCTTGTAGGAAGCATTTGTAAAGGTCTTGTTTTCTTATCTATTCAGCCACCCTATCTTTTGATTGGAACATTTAATCCATTTACATTTAAACTAAATGCAGTTATTGCCATTTTAGTGTGTGTGTGTGTGTGTGTGTGTGTGTGTGTGTGTATACATCTTAAATAAAGGCCTTTAAGAGTCCTTGTAATACTGGTTTGGTGGTGAGGAACTCCTTTAGCTCTTTCTTGTCTGGGAAGCTCTTTATCTGTTCTTTGATTTTAAATTAAAGTCTTGCTGGGTAGAATAATCTTTGCTGTAGGTCCTTGCTTTTCATCACTTTGACTATTTCATGCCAATCCCTTCTAGCCTGCAAAATTTCTGTTGAGAAATCATGTGAACATCTTATAGGAACTCCCTTGTAGGTAACTAACTGCTTTTCTCTTGCTGCTTTTAAGATTCTCTGTCTTTAACCTTTGGCATTTTAATTACGACGTGTCTTTATGTAAGCCTCTTTGCATTCAGCTTGTTTTGGAACTCGCTGCTTTTCCTGGGCCTGTATATCTATTTCCTTGTCCAGGTTAGGGAAGTTTTCCATCATTATTTCTTCAAATAGGTTTTCAATTCCTTACGCTCTCTCTTCTCTTTCTGATGCTCGTATGATGTAAATGTTAGTGTGCTTGATGTTGTCCCAGGGGCCTCTTAAATTATCCTTTTTTTTTTTTGAGGGCAGTGTCACTGGCCCTCATATGTGGAACTGAACCGGGCCCGCTGGCTTCCCAAGCCAGTGCTTAACCACCGTGCCACTTGGCCGGCCAAAATTATCCTTTTTTTTTTATTCTTTTTTCTTTTTACTATTCTGTTTGGGTGTTTTCTGTTACTTTGTCTTCTAAATCACTGATTTGATTCTCTGCTTTATCTAATCTACGGGATGGGATAAGGGAATCTGTTGATTCCCTCTAATGTATTTCAGTTAATGTATTCTTTATTTCTGACTAGTTCTTTTTTATGGTTTCTATTGCCAACTTCAGCTTGTTGAAGTTCTCTCTGAGATCACTGAGCATCCTTATAACCAGTGTCTAGAACTCTGAATCTGGTAGATTTCTTGTCTCCATTTTATTTAGTTCTATTTCTGGAGTTTTGTTCTATTATTATTATTATTATTATTACTATTATTATTATTTCATTTGGGACATGTTTCATTGTCTCCCATTTTGGCTGCCACCCTGTGTTTGTTTCTGTGTATCAGGTAGGGCTGCTATGTCTCCAGGTCTTATAGAGTAGTTTATGTAGTAGGTGTCCTGTGGGGCCCAGTGGTGCAGTCACCCTAGTTACCTGAGCCAGATTCTCCAGGTGTGTCCCTTGTATGGGTTATATGTGCCTTCCTGTTGTAATTGAGCATTGGTTGCTATTTGTACATCAATGGAAGGAATTAACCCTTGAGCTGATTAATTGTGAGGACTGGCTGTGACTATAGTGGAGGAGCTATGGTGCAAGGGCTGACCCTACGGAGCAGGATTTACTTAAGTAGGGCTCTCGTGGCTGCTGAGTTTGCCCCTTCAGCCTGTCTTCTTGGAGGTAGCTGGATGATGCACCAGCTCAGTCCGAAGCTGGCCACCAGCATGCTAGCCTCTGGGTCTCCTGGGAGGGTCCCCCACCATAGGCAAAGTTCAGCCTCAGCCTATGCCCTGCCTGGGGCCATATGGCATGAGTCACAAAGCAATCCGTAGATGGCCTCCACTCACTCTAGGCTTGGAGATCCCTGGAGAGACCAAGCTATGAATTGTGGCCGGCTATTGCTACTGCTGGGTTTAGTGCTGTTCAGCAAGAGGTATGCGACATGCCAAAGCCAGGTGCTGATTTTTGGGTTTTTGTGAACCTTTGAGAAATTTTAGGAATGTCTGTACCATGAGTCAAGACAGGCTGTTTGTATAGAAAAGCCATTGAAAGTGGCTTGGTTGGGCCTGCAACCTGGGTGGGACAGGGTCAAAGGAAATTGCCAGGACAAATTGTATATTATCAAGGTTGATGGACACTCAAATATGGTGACTGGCTACACATGCATAGCAGGAGGAGGGAGGGCTCAACAAAGGAACAGTGGCTTCTGCCAGCACCTCTGTCAGTGTCACATTCAGACAGAGCAGTGGGAGAGCCAGAAGGGACAGCGAAAGGTTAAGAAAGCGAGAGACAATGCATGTAGTGCCAGGGGACTCAAGTGTCATGGACTGAGCCCAGAATCGAGCTTGAGTTCTCCTTTTATTGTCTCTTACACAAGAAAGGATCAAAGTATCTTCCACGGTGTGTGAGTCTCATACATGAGAACTTAGCTCAGGGCCAAATCACCCATGCCTGCAGCTGCCATTACTGAAAGTCCCATGATCTGCTTACATGTACCTCCCTAAAAGACAGAAACCTCTTATGACAAAACTCACTGATAGGATTACACAGAGGACAGATGTTATCACACCCTTAAGTCCATAAGCTGGCTATCAACTCCAAGGCAGGGGATCTGTGCCCACTCTCATCAACTCCGTGATCTCTCCTTATGGCGCCCATGTGACTGTGCCTGTCTTAGGTTATTCCTCCCTTGAGGAATCTTATCTATCTTAACTATCCAGCCATCCTCTGGGGCCAAATGGATACAAACAAAGTAGGCATAATGTTAAAGCAATGTCTCCAAAAGGATCTGTCTTTATAGACACTCCACTCTTTATGGGAAGATGCATGTGGGCAGACGGGTAGGCTGCTGCATGACAACATGCCAAGAGAAAGCTGTCCCCATGCCTTTGCTTCAAATCCAGACAACTGAGTTCCTCCCCATATGTCCCTGGCACCTTTCGAGCTGCTGCCCCAAAGCTGGAGCTCAGAGTGACCGAGTCTCTCAGCAAATAAATCCACACAAAATAAATCCTTTAAGAGCAGCACTTGGGAGTGTAGCCACCCTCTGTCTCATTCAGCCACAATCTCCACTGGTTTTCATAGCCAGAAGTCATGGAGACTTCTCTCCCTGATGCTGGAAGCTTGAGGGAACCTGAGGTGGGTCTGGGATCCCTCGCTCCTCCACAGCACTTCCACAGCCAAGATATCCCTCCTGATTTTAAATGGTTACACATGGGTGAAGGACCAGCCAATTCTGCATCTCAGCCGTCCCTACCAGTCTTGAGATCACTTCTTCTGTATATCCTTAGTAACAGGACTTCTATTCAGCTGAACTTTGGGTGATTCTCAGTGATGGCTGTTCTGTAGTTTAGTTGTAATTCTGATGTGGTCCTGAGAGGAGGCAAGCACAGTATCTACCTACTTCGCCATCTTGACTGGAAATCTGAATTTCTTTTTCATATTATCTTTTCATTTTTGATATTGTGTTAGTGATGCATAAAACATCTACAGTGTTTTGTATCATATAAGACAATATTGAAGTAGGCACTGACAGATAATTTATCTTGTGAACAAAAGAGGTAAATTTATGGTATTGGTATAGTATGTTACTGTAAATGTATTTCCCTTATAATTTTTTCAGTAACATTTTCTCTCTAGCTTACTTTATTATAAGAATACAGTATATAATACACATAACATACAAAATATGTGTTAATTTACTATTTATGTTATCTATAAGACTTCTGGTCAACAGTAGACTATTAGTAGTTAAATTTTTGAAGCGTCAAAAGCTATATGCAGATTTTCAACTATGCATGGGGTTGGTGCCTCTAGTCTCTGCTTTCTTCAAGGGTCAAGTGTAGTTCCTTTTGTTCTATGATTAACAAGCTGCCTAACTTTCCACAAGAAAATTCATCCCTCTGAGTCTATTTTTTGGGTGTTTTGGCTAGACTAAATCCTTTCTAAGTTCCCTTTCAGATCTAGTAATCTCTGAAACTATGGGCTTAAAGCACATCACAAAGTGCATGGAAAAACTGTGGTGAAGCCCTGCCTTTAATACTTTGGTGGTTATGGAGAAGAAGCTGACTGCAGGCTTCTGAAACAGGTAATTTCAGTGCAGAAGTCCCTTGTAGAAATCTGCTTTATAAATGTTTAGATCTATGTTTTCCCAAAACCTGTGTAAAATGTTCACGGTAGATAGTTTCTATTTAAAAAGTAATTCTTACAAATATTTGAAGATCAGAAGCAAAACTTGATGTTAAAAAGACAAAACAAAACTATCTTTATAAAAAACATATTGATCTGTGGGTTTATGCAAACCTAGGAGCTAGTCATATTGTATACTTGATGCAAAGTTTCTAAACTTTCTAGGGAGCCTATAAAAATATTTTAGGATGTAAACTCTGGGATGGAAATGTAATACCCCACTAGCGACTAAGTAAAGTAAATAAATGGAATAAAATGCTGACTCCTTTGATAATTTTGTCACTGTTATCATAATTCTATATAAAATAGAAGCATAGTGTGATGAAAAACAGTTTGAATGTGAGGCACAGACCCAGCTTTAAGTTAGTTCAACGGGAAATTTACAAGAAGAACTCTTGGGCAAGTTACCTAAACTCTCTGAAGCTCAGTATTAATTTCTATATCTAAGGTATATTTCTATATATGCTATATAGTAGGGATAACGTCTAACAGATATAAATGTTTCAGGATTAAAGTGCCAAGTAGTATGTGATAAGACATCATCACTATCAACTTCAACCCTTTGCTGCACTACAATGCAGCTCTTTTCCCAAATGTTCCAGATGCAAGAATGTCTTATAGAGTTGACTTGTTATGAGACAGATTCTGAGGCAGTCACTGTTGTTTCTGCTCCATTTCCTGACTTAACATGATGATGAACTCTTTGGGAAAGGACATTGAGCTGTTACTATGTGCTAGGCACTATGGAAGGAGTGTTTACATTTGTGATTCTGTTAACCTCACAATATCCTGAGAGTTACTAATACTGCTGCCTAACTGCAGTGTCCACATGGTGCCAAAGCACCTGATGATGACTACTCACTATCTTGTGGCTGTCATCTCTAGTAATGCTTATTTCATGAAGATCTCTCATTTAATACTTCATTTCTTTTTCTTCTGCCAAGTGATTGACGGTATTAAAAATATCAACCCCTAATAAGCAGAGGAATCACCATGTTACAAAAATATTTCAAGTATCTGAACTCTCCAACATAGAGTTAACTGCAGACAGAACTACACAGCACACACAATTACTTTTGGGCATCCTTTATGTCCTTCTCAGAGAATCCTTTATCCCTTACCCCAAGTTCCAAATATCTAGTTAGACAGAGGTTCCTTTCTTGGCCTTATGCTAAATCTTTCTCTTTTTCCCTATACCCAACTGAACTATCTGTTCTCTCTATCATTTTCCTTGTTTGCATGTTTTCCTTTGCCGTCTCTTCCCTCTCCTTCTCTCACCTCTATTTTTCTTTCTGAGTTGGTTTTATTCTCCTCTTTTTAAACTGGCTTATATGGAATTCCTTCTCTATTCCAAACTCTTGCTAGCTTTGTTTTTTTAAGCCCAACATTTTTTTGGCATATCACCCTCTGAGTCATGCTAAGCTTCAACTTTAGCATCAGACTTAATCTTACAATGAAATGACTCAGCAAAAGGAGACAGAGTACGGGGTTTCTTCTGAAGCTCTGTGGGAGGAAGTGGCACTTTCAATCAAGGTTTGGTTGAGAGAAGCAGGGAAGAAATCATGATGTAGAAGCTTTAACTTAATTAAATGTACAGATTTCAGAAACCTTTAGTACAAATGGGAACATCAGAATAGTACTAGACAATGAAGAAATAAACAGAAACATTTGGAAGGACAGAAGTGAGACACTGGACTTTAGGAACTGAGACAAAGAATGATCTTAGCCTGATTTTTATCAATTTTCTCTGAAGGACCCATAAGCCCCCAAACCCCAAAGCCTGAGGTCTGCAGGAGACAATTGGGAACCCTCTTCTGAAATGAGCAGAGAGAAGAGAGAATCTTCCTGATAAGAGCTATCTTGAATATCTTCAAAGTAGTCTCAACTTGGTCATAGCAAAGCTTTTATAAAATTCTTAAAGTACAACAGAAATGTAGAAAAGCTTACTTATCTTTTATTAGGAACAGTTATCAACCTATTTCTTTAAAATTTGAGAGTTGAGAGGGTTAAATACAAAGCTAAGCTAAAAAAAATTATCATTCTGGGTAGCGTTTTTGATACAATCTATTCAGAGAAAATAATATTTACTTTGCCCATTATTTATTATTAATCAGAGATCACATTAAACTTTTAGAAGGCAGTATATTATATTTTCAGTTGATGGAATGAAAAGGGATTTCTTATTTATTTTTCTTTCCACTCACTGGAAGCTTTATTGAAATAAATTTACTGAAATTTTAAGAAAAGTTATTATCAATTTGTGATTTAATTTTCCATAACTTCCTTCTGATACAGGGTGATTTTAGGGCACAGTACAATCAGGATATGCTAAGTTATGCTATAATAATAAATACCCCCAAATCTCACTGGCTTCCAATAACAATGATTTTATTGTTCATTCTACATATGTCCATCCTGTATCAGCTAGGGCTTTTCTCTGAGAGTTAAACAATCCCTATTTTGAACATTTAAGGATTTCATGTTTCTGTGTAACATGCTAATTACTGAGATGTTTTGAGATCATGGTGTCCTCAGTGACAATTTACTAAGGGATATTATTTACAGAATATTATAACAAAATGATGTGCATAGTGATTATGTGAAAAATAAGAAAATGTAGATATGCTTGCCAAGGCACATAACATCTATGTAAGCACACATAAAAGAAACTGGAAAGAGTGGTTGATTTGGGGAGAGAATTAGATAGCTCCGAACAGGGTTATATATAATTACTTTTTACTTAATATCTCTGTATTTTTATTTTTGTGCTATGTGCATGAATTTCCTGTTCAAGGTAAACAGTCACTAAGATATTTATCCTTAAATGCCTCTTATCAGGGCTAGGGTACAAAGAACATGAACATGAAATATGGTAAAGTTAGTTACTTCATTCTGGAAAAAGCTCGTGCTGTTGCTCTCATCATTTTGAGCCAACACCTGGAATGACAAATCTCAGATGTTACAGATTATGAGTCAGAAGGTATAGATGATGGGGTTTCCACCAGTTTCCACACAACAGTGGGAGTGGGGGAGGAGAAAGAGAGAGAAAGAGAGAGAAAGAGAGAGAGAGAGAGAGAGAGAGAGAGAGAGAGAGAGAGAGAGAGAAGAGAGATAATTTTACAGAATCTCAGCTCATGGAGAAACTTTGGAAGCTATCTGGTTTAATCCTGTGTATAAAAGGATTTTTAAACTCTCTAGAGTCTACTTGGGGTATCAGAAGGTAGTCATGTGGATTGGATCAGCTCATGCTTCAACAAGAGCAGCTCTGTTTCACATAATGAGTTTTAGCCATAAGTTTTACCTGAATAAATGATTCTAAAAAAACGCTTGAAGGCCATGGATGTGAGAATCTCCTTTACAACATGCTGATAAGAAACAACCCAACCTCTGCAGAAGGACCTTAAATGCTAGGGAATTCTCTACTTCATTACATGCTTGGACAGCTCCAACTTTCCTAGTGTAAGTTCATCTTACACGAGGCCAAAATCTGCCCCCCATAACTTTGATCAATTGGTTCACATTGTTGCTTTGGGCTATTTAATTGCTGGTAGACGTTTTAGTTGCTTCCCTGAAGGCAGAAGACTTAATGTTTTCTAACTACTATTGATCATTGGCCAGCTTTGGCCTGTAGCTGAGCAGCTGGATAATTTATTTCTCTTTGAGGTTCTTCAATATATTTCTAGGCTACATTTTCTGTTTTACTTCTTGAAGCTTTCATTGCTTTATGTGAAGAAATTTGAACACATAGTCTTTTTTGAGGAGGTGGGGGTCCATGAGTGACACGTTTTTTGCATAGAGAGCAATTAGCTGTTAATTATTAAATGTGTGGGTGAGAGCTCAAATGAAAGCTTAGATGTATTTAGATTAAATATTATAAAATCTTCATAACAGTAATATTAAAACATTAAGTAATGGAATGAGCTGTCAAGAAAGGTTATATAATGATTGTCACTAGAGGTATCCAAGGCAGAAATAGCCACCTGTTTGGGAAATGACAGTTTGGAGCTAATTACATCTTCTTGTTATCATCTCTGAGTATTTATCCAGACTAACTTCTTCAGATTACTTGAAATTTCAGTGATTTTAAAAGGCTCAATTTAAGCATATTCATATAAACATATGCCTGAAATATGTCATCAATTACCTTTTAAAAACTGCTGTAAAATACTTAGAATGTTCAGTCCTCAACTCAGGGCAAAAAAAAAAAAAAAAAAAAAAGGAGCAAAAAATGTTTACCATAGCTTTATTTATGCGAGTCCCTAACTTATAAACAACCTAAATATCAAAACACAGTAAAATGGTTACTAATTTCTGGTACATGCATGCAAGGAAATATTTGATAACCAATTAAGTTGTATTCATAGTTTGTAATAACATAGAAAATGTTACTGTTATAATACTAAGTGGAAAACCAAGGCCTTAAGTTGCATAGAAAATATGATCTCCACTATGGGGAAAACTGAGCTGAAAAAAAATGGTGTAGGATTTCCAGCACAATGGAGGAATAATCTAAGGTAGACCACTTTCTCTGCCATTAACACCTAGAAAGGCCAGATATAAATATATGAAAAACAAAGGTAAGTTATTCAAATTTAAACTTTAATGAAAGAGATAAAGGAAAAATCCCAGATGCTAAAATAAAGAGCAGACTCAAAGCTAGTGTAATCAGCTCTAGCAGATAGCGATGGACCCAGAAGGATAGTGCCCCTGGGTAGGCCCTGGAAATAGGGAGCTAAGGCTTTAGTACTCACAAAGGTATGGTAGGGACACATACATAGCTGCTGGTCTACTCAGACCACAGAGATGAAACTGTGGATTCTTCATAAAGCTAGGATTCTACAATGCATACTGTCCCATAGAAAGATACAAAAAACTTACTAACAGCTCTGGGCTCTGGGTGGGTAGAAGAATGGGAAGGGTATTTTGCTCAAACCTTTGCTATGTGCATATGAGGAATCCAAATGTATGAGCTATGACAATTAAGCTTGTGAACTCATCCTAGATAAAGTGCTACATACCTCATTGCTGAATATCACTACCGTCACCTTCAAAGTACTCGCCTTGGGAAGCTATGCACCGATGCCAGCACCCACTCCACCCTTCAAAGCAATTTTGGAACTCTTTTTCTGGAATGGCGATCAAAACTGTCACATTACCCTTGATATCTTGAATGTCATCAAAATGTCTACCTTTCAATATTTCACTTATCTTCAGGTAAAGAAAGAAGTCATTGGGGGCCAGATCAGGTGAGTTGGGAGGGTGTTCCAATATAGTTATTTGCTTACTGGCTAAAAACTCCCTCACAGACAGTGCTGTATGAGCTGGTGCATTGTTGTGATGCAAGAGCTCCTTCTGGACCATTTTTGCATACACCTTTCTCATGCTAAGAGTTTCAGTTAAGATTTTCCTTTTATTTTTAATAATAATAATAAAAAAAATAAATTTCCTAACTGTTCCTCTATCCATGTTTACTTGGTCTGCTATGCTTCTCACAATCATCCAACGATTTTGACACACCATGTGTACACAGAAACTGATAAACCTATGGATAAATCCAAACTTGCCTTGAGTGTAAAAATCAAGATAGCCACCCTAGGCATAATAACAAATACAGATTGAAAATAGTGTATGAAAAATGATGAACAAGAAGTTAAGGCAAAACACATTACTAGGGGAAAAATGTTTCATAATGATTAAAAAAACAATTCAACATGAAGGTGTCATAATCCTATTGGACTAAGGTGGACATAAAAACATAGCATAAAAAAATCAACATAACATCATTGTAGAACTAATAATATTAGAGAAAGTCCCTTCTGAAAGCCTCAGGCTCTCCAACTTCACTCTCAGTTTCATATACAAAACCACAGATATTAAGAAATGTGTCATGTAGTATGTAGGATGGTGTATTTGTTAAAGGATCATTTTTACAGGTTAAGGTGAAAATATTTCCTTTGGCATGCTTTATCAAATACATGAAGAATGGAATGAACATATAATTCACAAACTAGGTTCCAATTTATAAAATGTTAGCTTGATTCAATGTGGATGTCCAGAAACATCCACATCATCACAGAGGGAGTCTTAAAAATAATAACAAGGACACCTATCTTAAAGGATAGGTTCTTTGATGATAATAGAAACAGTGATAATGGAAATAACTACCAACCAAACTAAGGGCAACATAAGATACAATTCTTAACTTAGCACATCTGTACCCTCTCAACTGCAGAAGACTGGCTATCTGACCCTGCAGAGGAGACTTGCCTACATAAATGATACGAAATTTGCTGTTCAGTATACATATCACATTTTTGCCCTTGTATGTGGACACATTTTATGAATGTCACTTGTATCTTTGATAAGAATGAATCTATTCTAAAGGTTGGTTAGAGAATTTTAGGTATATCCATAAGATCAGGCTTGTTATATTGAAATTTAAATATTCTGTATCTTTACTAATTTTGTTATTGGCTACTTCTATTAGCTGCTAGCAGATAACTGCTTTCAGCAAGATTATGGATTTGGTTGATACAGTCAAATTTTTATACCAAAAAGACACCATAGGTCAACTTAAAACATCAATAGCACACTGGGAGATGATATTTGCAAGGCATAAAATTGTCAAAATTAATTGATTTATATATACATTGAAATCAATATAAAAGTCAAAGAATATTGTAAAGGAAAACTGCAGGTCTATAGACAGGTCAGCAATAAAAGGGGAAATACAAATGGCCATTAGATTTATGAAGAGATACTTAACCTCACTAGTAGTCTAGGATATGCAAATTAAAACAATAATGAGGTAATAACATATTATTACATAAAGCCAAAATAAATAAATACAACTCTGAAAATACAACTTGCTGACAAGGACAGAGAAATGCACCGTGGCTTCCACAGCAGGAAGAACTATATATTTTATAACTGTTATTTAGAACAATTTGGCATTATTCAGTTGAAAACAGCCAGTGTGTGCATGCTTCTCCAACGAAGCCTGTTAAAAGATTCTTTAAAATATCAACAACAAAAAAAATTGAAAAACAATCTAAGTAGTCATCAACAGGAGAATGGATAAATGTGTAATATTTACACAGTGAAATACTTTAAAACAGTTAAAATGAATGAATTGCATTAATGTGATTAAACAGATGACTATCAAAAACAATGTTGAATGTAAAAAGAAGATGCCAAAATGTATGTACAATAGATTTACATAAAGGGAAAATACACGCAAATCACAGCTGTATATTTTTTGGTCATGGATAATGTGTCATTTCCATGGTAAAAGTATACACACATACCTCAAGGCAGTGGCCACATCTCAGGGGAGAGGGGCTGCAATGAGATGGTAATTGTTTGCAGTTGGGGTTTCAATTACAGATTTGAAATTTTGAAATGAAAAAACATCTAAAGCAATTATGGCAAACTGTTTATGTCTGGTAAACCTTAGTTGTGAATACATAGGGTTTTGTTGTGCTATTATGTATATTTTTTCTACATTAGAAATACTCCAGAATTTTAAAAGTTTGTATTAAAAATAAAAGATTTCCTGTGGCGAAAGGAAGTACACCAAAATGGTATTAGTGGTTTTCTCGGTGAAGGAATTACAGATTTGTGTTTTATACGTCTTTCTAAATCTAACATTTTCTGATTTTTCTTCAATGAGAATGCTTTACTGTTATTATTAGAATGAAATTCATTTTATTTAAGAGAGCAAAGCTAGGACTCTCCTCAGAAGATTTCTTCTGCAACTAAGCTGCCATCACACTGAAGGTGACCTGACTAGAGAGGTTAACATTTCTTTGAAAAGCTAATAGGAGTATATTTTGGATTTCTTTCAAACCCAGTATGAGGACTGCCTTTACTTTGTAACTGCTGGTATGATGCTAATATTTATCATCATTGGAATCAGAGGAGCAGAATGAGTCTTTCTTGGCACTGGAATTTGGGTTCCTGAGGAATAAAACTTCCCCCAAAAATGCAAACGATTAAATTAAGTGCACTATTGTTTTTCTCTACATTTCTAAAGATTAATTTAGGCAGTTTGCTTTGCTAAAATCAGATCAGTGTCTCCTGTCTGGTTTCAACTGATACTTGTTTGCCTGGAGTTACAGGGAAGACTTTTATAAGTGTTCCTTATGATATGAGGCTCTTAAATTGATATATATTTTGATTATTTACAAATGGTAGGATTTTTATACTGAGTAAAACACCAAACTCAACATGTCAAAGGGGAAAATGGATTTCTGATCAGTAGAAAGCATAGCTGTGCATCCATATCTTCTCTAGCACCCAGTCATGCTTATTTAACACAATTTACACCTAAATTAGTTATATTTTTAGAATTTTTTTTCACAAAAGCTATATCCAAAAATTATATTTATTTGCTCCATAGGCATTTAATATACCACTGGATGATTATTGATTTTTTTTCAAGGTCTTTCAAAACCTTGATATTTTTAAGAGAAAACTGTCACCCTCAGCATCTCTTTTTCTACACTGAGAAAAAATAATTTCATGTGGAATGGGCTTAGGCAGGAGGCAAGCCCTTTAGGCTGATCGTGTATTCTCAAGATGCCTTGGGGTTAATTAAAAACAGATACTATAACATTATGCAGAGAAGTCTAAGCTTGCTTTCCCAGAATGCAGGAGAAATAAACAACGAATTTTTCCAGTTTTGTTAAGTGCTTTACAGAAATCATAAAAGAAGACCAATTGTTTCTGGAAGAAAAAAATTCTAGGAAACATATTTTTCTAAAAATCCTTAGGTTTGATTCAAGGTATCACTTTGTTTATAAAACACACACACACACACACACACACACACACACACACACACACACAGCCTGAACTATTGACATGTTTTGGAAAAAAAGAAGATTAAGCTAAGTGTTTTGAGATTCAAAGCGACTGTTCCATAGTATCTAATCATTGCAAACCTGATGTTTTAAATCATTAAGCCATTCCCTCTAGCTTACCATGGGAATATATTTCCATATAGTTTGCTGTGATATATTGAGAGAGATAAGAATTAGAATTAATTTGCCATTTAATTTTCTCCCAAAGTGACTTAAAAAGGTCATCTAATACCCACACTTCCATTTCCAGAATATTTTCATTTCATCTATCAGAAACACTTGTGTCACAGTAATTTATTTGACTAGACTTTTTTTAGGATTTCAGCATCATGGTTATATTTATTTGAATAAATTCAGAGTTCTATCTGATTCTAACCAATAAAGTATGGAAAAAACAGAAAATGGTAACATTCAACAACTCCAATTTATCAGGATGTAAGTGCCTGTATTTTTCCTACACTGAACAGATCTCAAAATATTACAAGTGTCCATTTATTATTTTAATACCAGCTTACTCTGAAAACTTATCATAAGTTATTGAGATAACTCTCATCTAAAACAAATTTTCTTATGTGAATGTTTAGGTTCATGTATTGAGTTTTCTGATAACATTATATAATTCCTCTCCTCCTACCTGTCAATTTCCAATTCCTCAACCTCACAGACTCTGGTGTAACCAAAATAAAAAATAAGTAAGTACAATAAAAGAAACCAAAAGAGAAGTAAAAACCAAAGAGAAAGCTGAGGTTCAGAAACTCCAGAAGTAGAGTCTGGAGAAATTTGTAAATCAAGTAGGACAGAAAGCAGAAGTCCTGAGACAGGAATTGGTCATATTTGAGACTCAATAGTGCTTTCTGAGCCTTACAGACCTTGGAACTGGCTGGATTACAGAGCAAAGTGTGGAAGAAACAAGATGCCACATTTCTTTCATATCCCCAGAACTCAGCAAGCACCTGATACAGGACAGGATCTCAATAAATATTTGTGGAAATAAAAAAGAATACACGAGTAAACAAACAAAAATTAATACACAAACTCTAAGTAATTTTCAAGGGCTCTCTACGTCCTAAAGCTGACTTATAATCTCCCTCCTTCCCTTTAATCAGAAATTTCCTGGTTCAAGTTCTTAATAAACTGGCTCAGTAATGGCTGAATTACTGAATATAACTGAGTATTACTGCATCCACCCTGCGTATAACCAGGTTGTAGCTTTTAGAATGAGAAAGTACTCCCAGACACACTTGACTGTGTCTCAGTGTGTGTCACACTCAGGCCTACTACCCAAAGACTCTGATTCAGTGATTTAGAGATAGGAAACAGAAATCTACATTTTTAACAAATATCTCAAGTGATCTGATTTCAAATAGTTTTGGAATCTCATTTTAAAAAACAATGAAAATAGACCCT
The DNA here is from genome assembly GCA_033961575.1 of Aselliscus stoliczkanus. Lineage (NCBI taxonomy): Eukaryota > Metazoa > Chordata > Mammalia > Chiroptera > Hipposideridae > Aselliscus > Aselliscus stoliczkanus. The sequence goes on from CM066728.1 coordinate 185,080,252, forward strand.
TATCAAATGTTGAGTGAATGAATACAACCTGATGAACACTGGCCCTGGTTAAACTCTGTTGCTTGGGCTTTGTTGGGGATAAACTAATTAAAGTTACTGGAAGATAAAATAACAACAGCAACAATTTATTAAGTGCTTACTAGTGTCATTCACAGTTGTTCACCCTGGAAAATGATCTGTACAATAGCCATTAATGACCAACCCTTTTGTAATTCCCTCCCCTTGAGACCCAAAGTAGCTTTGACCTCCTTGGCTCTGCTAAGTATCTGCTCAGGAGAAAGAACTAAAGAGTAACGTGAGGGCTTGGCAGCAGGCCCCTGGAGACATGCTGAGCCTTCTCTCCTCATGTCTCCATTTAGTAAAAACAAAATTGAAACAAACAAACAAACAAAAAATTTAAACATCACCCAATTTTCCTTAAAACACAGCACAATTTGTATCATAAAAGAAAATTGAGAAAATGAAATAATCTCATTTACTCTTATTTTAACTGTTCTGGGCACCCCAAATAATAGAGGGTACTGCCCAGGTTTCACAATCCTCTAACTCCATGCACTGAGAGGCCCGTAATACTCAGGTTTAGGAAAAATTTTCAGATGGAAAACCTCGATAGGCAATTCCTTCAAATCAGTTGTATTCTAAAAAGAAATAGAATCTGGATTCTTATCTACTGTTTTAAACCAGCCAATTTATATCCGAGTCCCCCAGGTATGTATTAAACAGATATTTCCAAGGGTAAAGAAGGCATGTGTCACCTCTCAACGTGCAGGCAATTGCACATGAAATACCTCTGTGGCTTGTTGCTGAAAAGTCACACCTCTGATGCACAGATCGGCTTAATTTAACCATTTATCAACATGTTAATACATTTCCCTATTTTAAATTCCTGCTTAGTGGAAAGTTTCCCCATTGAGCATCTGATTTAATTTTGTCTGCTTGGATGCCCTTTAGGTAAAGGACACCATTCAATATTGGAATGAGAAGCATTCTATTCAGTTTTCCCCCTGCAGCCAGGGAAAGAGAAAGAAGAACGCAAAGAGGCGGAGACTCAAACAACTCTAGATGCTGCAATTCTCCAGCCGCTGAGCAATGAGGTTTCATACGCGGCTTGAGGACCCATTCATCTTAATCCATCTGGAAAGAGGGCTACACGCAATATTTCACAATCTAAGTACTTTCTGACAAATCTATTAATTATGCACTCAAACAAATTATTTGCTGCCTGTGAAGAATTGCTACTAGATTTTCTCTTGTGCCAGAATCCATGATCTCTTTTCTGCTTTTAACTCATTGCTGTCATTGGCACACTCATATTAGTCCCCAATTTTTCATCATCCATAATTTTAAATTTAGATATGGTCATTACTAGAGAGATGCTAAACAGGGGATGAAGATAATATGACACCTACTAGCTGAAAGACATTTTCTGCTTACTTCTGTACACCTTTTGTCTCCTGTTCTCCATTCCAAAGTGTATGGAGGATGTCTCTTCTCCATGCTGAATCAACAAATGAGATCATTAGCCTACGGCTTACTGATACGTCCCACGCACGACTTCTTTTCCTCAGTTCTAAAGACAAGTTCTTCTCCACAACTCATGAATTATAATGAACTTTATGAAATGTGCATGATGTTTGGAAGGAAAAAATAGAGTTGCAATTATTCTCACTAATCTGATGATTGCACTCAAGTTCTAATATATCATTGAAAGAGCTCAAATCATTTTTTTTTTAAATTTATTTCCTAGCCCTGGAAGTACCGCATACAATTATAGAAGAATATTGAAAACAACTAGAAAGGGGTAAAAATTTAAAAATACTCATAATACCACCTTTTTAAAAATGTATGCGTGTCTTTCTAGTCTTTATATTATGTATTTAAAATGCATGTATTACATGTTGAAAACTACATGTATAAATAATTTTGTATGGATATTTTACTTACCATTTCATACATATTTTCTACATTGAGACCTTCACATGTGTTGAGGAAATAAATATAATTAAAAACAAAATATTCTCCCAACCCACAAATCCTCTCTACAAAGACAGAAGAGAAAGAAGACACATTTATTACTGAATAAGCACTAAACCAAAATGTGATGTGCATTACAAGCAATCCACTAAGGATTGCAAAGACAGAATGAAATCTCATCCTTTTATAGCCAAGCAGATACAGCCCATTACATATTTATGTTTCCAAGATAAATAAAAAACAGTCCTCACGTAAGACGACTCAACAGCACTACTGGTCACACACAGTTCATCCTTTCTTTACCTGGTCATTGAGGGGCCATCTGTGTTAGTTAATAGGCTTTACATTAGCTTTATCCAAAGGAAAAACAAACTTCTCATATCTTTATGACAGGAGTTACTTTGCAACTTGGAGCAAGGTGCGAAAGTCTTATTTTTAACTTGCATTTCTCCTTTCAACATACGCATAATTCTTAAAATCTTATAATACTCTCATAAAAATATAGAATCATTTACCTAACTGTACTCCATTATTGGACACTAACTTTTAAAAATAATCCTTTTTAAATAATTTTTCAATAGACATTGCTATGAATAAAGCTTTCAAGCACTTTTATTCTCATTGCATCAAATATGACAACGTTCTCTTTAGGACAAAGAGGAAAAAACATTAGATATTGCCTTCTTACAAACTTCTTAAAAACTTACACATACATGCATTGGGGACACTCACAAACACAGTTGGTGCACTTATGATAATTTAAAATGCATAGAACAAATATATTCAGTAAACAACTGTATGCATTCATTAACAGATCAAATGCTTAGAAAAAGTCATGTTCAGCTCCTTCCATCAAAACCCAAGGTCAAAATTGACCTTCTTAAGAACATCCATGAATTGGCCAACTGTTCAACTCATGAAAACATGGAGCATTAATATCTCATCACCTAACTATCAAAACTGCTCCCTTTTATAAAAAGACCAAGTACTTCATATTTGAATTGTCAATGGCTTTTCTGATAGAAATCATTTTCCAAATGGCAGTTGGGTGGTCTGGAAATGTGAGTGGGCCTCCAAGATGAAAACAGAGTGAAAGATTTTATTTTCCTATATTAGAAGGCTGATAAGCCAAGACCTTTTAATTTTTCCAAAGCAAATTTGTTTCCTTTTTTTTTTTTGAGGGCAGTGCCACTGGCCCTCGTATGCAGGGCCTGAACCAGGGCCGCTGGCTTCCCAAGCCAGCGCTTAACTACCGCGCCACTCGGCCAGCCCAAATTTGTTTCCTTTTGAGGTAGGTAGACAGTTTGCCATTTTATACCTAAAGGAAATAAGGCGCTAAGGGGTCATACAGCAAGCAAGTGTCAGATACAGAATCGGAACTCACCACCTTCAGATTTCAAAATCCCTGTTCTCTTCCTTATACTAGGATACAGTAACTATAAGCTATGGTCTGCTCCCTGCTTTGAAAAGCATCTATACGTACATACACTAATTGAGATTTCATAATTACTAGAAGTAAGGAGGGCACTGAAAGGAATGCAAGAATTTGTAACTGAACAAGTTGATAGCCACAGATTTAAAAAAGAATTTAGAGAATTTCAGAGCCTACACTCAGTGACTAGACAAAGGAAACAAGACGAAGGCCTCAAAATGAACAGCTTTATTTGCTAACGCTTCCTTTTCTAATCTCAGGAAAAAACAAATTCTCCCACCCAGGATAATTTGCTTCATGGAAAAATTTAATGAATTGATAATAATTTCATAGATTTCAATTTGTTTTCCTAAGCTTTAGCAATAATTATCAGATGTTTGCCTTAAATCAACAAAGAAAAAAGTAAAATTCTAAAATTTATAGTTAACAATTTCTCTCAATATAACAGCAAACAATTGGTTTTTAATTTTTAAAAAACTTTCAGCTAAATATCAAGTTATATAAATTACATTGGACAGAAGTTAGTCATAGCAACTATAATTTACTTTAAAAAATGCCACATATTTTGCTAATATAACATTCTATTCTCAGTACCTAAAGTTTATGACTTTGTTGATCATTAACATAACCTTTTTGCAAAAGATGCAACAATGTGTTAGAAATATTTATTTTACTCTTTAAAGGATTATATTTAATAGTTAAAATAGTCCTCTTTGATCACAGTATAGAATTTCCATTAAATCATGGCTGAGAGCAAAACAAGTTCAGTCGTTGAAACGATATCTCCTGACTTAGCTTTCTCTAAGAGATATAGTTGCAAACCTAACTGGGCCAGGTTTGAAACTGGATATGTCTCTAATGTGGAGTGTGAAGTTAAATGACACCATACCCTTAAGTATCTGCTTGCTCAGTTTACATATATGCACACACATGTATGTATATATGTGTATGTATAGACTCTGTGTGTGTGTGTGTGTGTGTGTGTGTGTGTGTGTGTGTATAAGGATGAGGGAAGTAAGCAGAAGATATACAGATACGAGAATATGAGAATAATACAATCAGTGGCATAGCCTCTGTCCATCCCTACTCCCCTCCACAGTTCAGCCTATAGACTAGTCTTGAGCCTTAAAGAGAAGGAAGAGAATCCACAAATGAAAAGGCTGACTCAGATGACAATTAGGATTGCCTTAGAACACAAAGACCAAGTGAAACATGAGTTCAGCATGGAATGGGTGTTCAGCAGGGGAAAGGTGCAGACATCTTCTCATGTCAAGACCAAAAAGAGAACAACAGAATCAAATCATGACTGCAAAACAGAAACACAAGAGCAGCAGTGCCCACTCAATGCAACAGATTGCAGGCCCAAGGAAGATCTCTTACTGGCCCTGGAAGAAACACGAGTGGGGGATTATTTATTAGCAGGTGAATTTTAGAGTTAATAAAATGAAGATAATCGTGTGAATGGGATATAATTTGTAACCACTTATCCAGTCAGGCCAGAGCCATGAAATTTATGTACCATGTTATGCTTTCATCATCTTTAAACCACTGAGATTCTTAAGACTGTCCTTTAGACTGTTACCAACAAAGTATTTCATATTAATGAAGAATTTCCAAAAGAAGACGCACATACTTACATCTAAACATTCCACATCATCACCCATTATGGAAAGCAGCCCTATCGAAGAAGCCCTAAACAAAACATATCTCACTTCAATGCATTGTTTAATCTGCCAGGCAAGCCTCATTAGAATCTTTGAAGGGAGACTGGGAGAGTGATCAAGGAGAGGAAAGAACAGAATCAAACATCAGTCAAGCACATTCAGTGTACCAAGCCCTGTTCCGGGCATTTACCAAAGCCTTCTGACTTAACTCTCACTTTTACTAAAGAGAAGGAATGAATATCACTCTACTCTGTCACAGGTGAAGAAATAGAGGACTGAGAGTTTACAAACTGGTCCTATAACTAGCTTTCGAAAGGCCCCTGGGACATCATCTACTGGAGGCCATGTTTTTCTCCTTTCATGGAAGTCCTCCGAACAATACCCTAAGTCTAACCATATCCCTGAGTTTACTCTATTTTCCCATGTCTCTTCTTCTCCAGTCTGTCTACATGAGATTCACACAGATAACTGTTAAGCAAACAGTTTGCATGCTGGCTTGACACACCACCCATAACCCAAGGGTCCAAATATTCTGAAAATATCAACAACTGAAATAGTTCACAGTGAACAAAAGAAACTGACCCTGGCTAACTTGAGCAGAAAGCAGAATTTCTTCTAGGCATATGTGGCAGATTGCATCATCAAAAGGAACCAGAAGAGACAGGACTCAAAGAAAAACAGCAACCAGGTTAACTCTGGGGAGCAGCAGCAACTGGGCCATGTCATCAAACTGTCTGGATAAATCCGCTGCAGACTGTTTCCATCATTCTATCACTCCACTCAAGGTTCAAGTTCAGGAAGAGAGGGAGACCGTAGCCAGCCTGGGTCACGTGCCCATGCTTTGGCGGGGAAGAGGAAGGCTCAGTAATTGAGTGCAGGCAGCTGGGGAGAAGTCCCCCACAGGAAAATTAGTGCGGGGGGGGGGGCAAAATAACAGATCCCCACTACAATAACACAAGGTCTCCTGTGCCCTCACAAATGTCCTCCCTTGTCACATTACAGTGAGTGGTTTCTGCTTACTCACATATTCCTCACACAGAGCCTCTGAAGCTGAGGCTGAGCCGCAGAGAACACCGTCTCCCTCGCTATCACCACGCACCAGAACGACTTCCAGCTTTTGATTCATTACACACATCACTTCTATCTTCCCCACCAGAACATGATCTATATGGTAATTTATTTCACTGTTTTGTACTTGCTGCCGCCCCCTCACGTCCTATATCATTTAAGCGGAGTTCTGCATCAGCAGCAATGAACATTAAGACCCACCCCTCAGTCAGAGGGAAGAAAAGAACGCTACCCTCTTTCGCTTTCCTCCTTACTGAGTGAGTCGGCACCAGCCGCAGTCCAGACATTATAGGCGATCCACACACCCTCTGCCAACATCTGTCTTTGGAAGAATGCTGAGTTCTACAGATCAGAGAAGGAGAAAATGAGCAAATTATGTAACTGAAATCGAAGCACCAACAAGAATGGCTCTGAAAGCACACAAAAGCCCTTCTACAATGATACTGTTATTAAAATCAAGCACCGTAGGCTGTCCAGAGATAATAGTTCAGAAATCTCCCGAACAAAGGGGCAGAATTTGTGATTATGCAATGGAGATAATTTGTTTGAATTATCCACTTCATTAAGATACCAAAAGGGGTTTCAATTTATTAATGTGAAACATTCAAAATAAAAACATGGGCGAATGCTGCACTTACAAATAAATAAAAGTTTGTACAGGAAAAATAGATAAAGAAACGGTTTTGCGAACAGAAGCAATGAAACATAAAATCTGCTATTACCTGGTGACCTCTAGAGCTGAATATATGACATGCTCTGAATTCCTGCAAATCTGACCTCAAACAGAGCCTTCCAGGGAATAATCAGTGGGACAGACATGCTCTCTCCCATTACCATATCTACTAGATATTGCAAACTTGGTAGGAAAACCTAGAGAGCTTCTCAGGCCCAGGAGAGAACAACGTACAGACCCTAACAGTCTACTTCCCATATTGCTTGGCAAAGCGAAGCCACCCATTGCAGGGTGACCCAAAGTTCTGAAGAGGGGCAGAAGACAGGCTAGGAAAAGTTGAATATCTCTGCTAACAAAAGAGGAGGTTTGTGATAGTTTGGTGCTTATTGTTAATATCTGGTCAGTTTTTGTTTCCAAGGAAAGAGCAATGTAGGAGGAGGAAAGGGAATAAAAAGAATCACTAAACAAAAACTTTCAAAACAGAGATATCAAACATTCAATGCTAAGTATTTTTTTATGCCTGTTGCCTAAAGCTCTCCATCTCCTCAACCTTGAAAAAGATCTGCTTCACATAAAGGTTCTGTTTAAACAGAAATCACAGAAGCAGGAAGGGAAGGGAGAAGAGGGGAGAGGAGAACGAATTCACCCGTGCATGGGGTGAGGTGTGTTAGACTGACTTATTTCAGGTGTGAATAAGCCATTGAGTCATTCTTCCTAGGGTTTAAGTTGAAGACTGGCCACCATAGCATTTTGGTTACATATGCAAAATAATATCCCACCATTAGTTTAAAATGACACACAAATGACCAACCAGTCATTGTGAATGCTTTCTAAACGTTCTCACTTTCCTGAGGCTTCAGTTTAAAAATGGATAACAGGGTCGGCCGAGTGACGCGGTGATTAAGCGCTAGCTTGGGAAGCCAGTGGCCCTGGTTTGGGTCCCACATATGAGGGTCAGTGACACTGCCCTCAAAAAAAAAAAAAAATGGATAACAGCTCCTGTTACTTGTTAGAATAAAACTACATCCTTCTTTTGGAGGGTCATGGAACCCAACTAGCCTATCTGACCTTGTCTCTCCTCACCATTAGATTACTCAGAACACCCTGTCTTAGCTGGACTGATCCATATTCTATGTTCCACATATGTTTAACTCTTTCTAGAAGTGAGGCCTTTAGGACGTTCTGCACACTGGGGGTAGCTTCTTCAACTCGAATTCTTTGTTTTCATTATGTCTTAGTTCATGATTCACAGGTTAATTTCTGTCCTAATTTCCCTGAACTTAAGCTCACAGTGACCTGTTTTAGTTCTCACCACAGTTATGTGCCTGTCCATATAGGCTACCTTTAGATTTCCTATAGCTGCCCATGCATGGGTTGCCTTAATCTCCATAAATAGATTATGAGCATTTCAATGGCAGCAACCAATGTTTCTATTTCTTTGTAGCTCTAAAGTCACTAAACTATGGGGATACCTGGAATACATACTCAGGAAAGTTTTGGTGAATAACGAAGTAGGCCTCTTTGAGTGGAAAAAGGTTATACTCAAAGCACAAGATAGCTAGAAGAGGGAATAGAGTTAATAAAAAATAAGTTAAAAACACCATCCCACTCTCTGAGGGACTCACCTTTGGAGATATGAAAAACCACATGAAAAATAACAAGAGCATGCACATTAGACACATAAATTCACATTCTGACCTCAGGGAAATATAAGTTACCTAGGTGCAGTCCTGTGACCCAGTGCGCACAATGCCTCTGCATCTATGGGGGAAACGTCAAGTTCCAGGGACTGATGGAATCAACAGACCCAGGAAGTTCCGGAGGGCTTGTATAGCTGCAGCAGGCTTTGTTGGGATGAATCAGGGTCATATAGCTTTAGGAGAAGTATGGCAGAAGATCACTAAGGGGGCAACCAGAAGTGCAATGCTGTTGGTTATTACCCAGGAGTTCTTCTGCCAATGCAGCTCAAGAATATATATATATATTTTTTTTAATTTAATATTTACTTAATACTATACATATTTAATATATATTAATAATACATAATATACTATATATTATAATATAATATATATTTATAATATAATATATAATACATATTTCTAACCTTTTGACATGTAATTGGTATACAAAAACTGCACATAATTGATATATAATATTTAGTGAGTCTGGACATTATGTATACACTCGTTATCTTCACCACAATCAAGGTAATAAATATATCCACCACCTCCAAGTTTCCTTGTGTCCCTTTGTTGTGTGTTTTGGTTTGTGTTTGTGTCTGTGTTAAGAATATTTAGTATGAGATCTACCCGTTTAAAATATTTTATGTGTACAATATTTTATTATTAACAGAGTCACTATGTTGTACAGCAGATCTCATCACCGATAGCTGTAACTTCACACCTAAGAGTCCTTGAATTAAGAATCTGTGTGGGCCGTCCAAGTGGTGCAGTGGTTAAGAGCTGGTTTGGGGATGTCAGTGGCCCCGGTTTGGATCCCACATATGAGGGCCAGTGACACTGCCTTCTACAGCGGTTGTGCAAGCCCCAGCAACTGTGTAGGCTGCAGCCCCTGTTGCAGTGGGCTGCCATAAGCTACAGTGAGCGGCTGGCAGCCAACATGAGCTGCCAATAGCCACGGTGAGCGACCATCCAGAGGCCGGCGACCGATCTGCCTCATCCTGGCAGAGCACAATGACCATACCAACATGGGCCAGTGAAGCAACGTCCTCCGCAACTAGACTGAAGAAAAGACAGCAACTTGTCTGTTCCCCTTCCCCGATTCCCCAACGCTGTTTTCCTCCCCCAATTCCCCAATAAAATCTTAAAGAAAAAAAAAGAATCTGTGCACTGTCCTTCTAGAGGTAGGTGGAGAGGTTGTGCTGCCCAGCTGCACAGGGATGTTGGAGGAAAGCCAGTAACGCTTTCCTACTGGATCCTCTAACCAGCTTGGAAATGCAGACGATGTGGGAGGCTCACTGCTTCTTCCTAACTCTCTTCCTTAGAAAGTGCCTTGGCTGCTTTGTTGAGCATACATATCACCAACTTACATAGCATCCATTGATTCGCTTATTTATTACCTTATTTCTCCCATTGGAATACGAGAATAGCTATTTAGTCTGTTTTGTGTTGCAGTTCCTAGAATGGAGCTGGGCACTTGGTAAATGAGCATGAATATTTGATGACTAATTATAGTATTCATAGATAATTGGATTAAATAAATTAATAATTGAAGACATATTTCAATACCTTTATATTTTACATTGTAGAACACCCCTTAGCCCCCATTGAATAGATATACCCTCAACTTCATCTGATGGTCAAAGGAAAAAATCACAGTTCTCGAGTTAGGATGGTTAAATAATATAATACAGTACCCACAATTGAAAAGTAGCTTAGTAAATTTTGTTTATCTTTAATAAGACCAATGACACCCTTTATAGTTAAGGAATAACAATGCCTCTATCCTGAATGGTGCTAATATGAATTGCAAATGTGATAAATTTATTAATATCATAAATAACAAGTCTCAAACTATTCTTATCATCAATAACATTTCTGTTGTGTTGGAAATGAGACCGTGAATGCCTTTCTGCTTTCACTTTTTAAAAAATTTGTTCTAACTCACAATGGTTATGAAAAAGAAGTGATACCTATTTATGATAAGCAAGTGTTTAGGAAGATCCCAATTTTTGCTTTAATTTTGAAACTTGATGCTGACACATGTCTCATCTTCTCATCTCATCTCTATCTTAAAGTTAATTATATCAGTTCCATCTGACAACTGCCCTTCTAGTACTTCCTATGTTCTGTTTTTTTTGTGTGTGTGAACCATTAGCTAGAAAACAGTGGCTCCACAAAACACACATGACATTTTGCTGATTTTGAATATGATGAGAGGGAGCAACTGTATCCTATTTTTTTCCTCCATGTTTTAAAACTGTTTTCTAGTGTGCAGGTGTGAAACTTATGTTTTAATGGAATGCTAAATATATAATAGACAGAGTTAGGGGGAACATAGTTCTATAAAGAGTAACTAGACCCAAGACATTCTGCTCTACCTTTTCAACACTGGACACACCATCACACTCTCCTGTGGTCTTATGCTCTTCCCCCATAGGACAGTAATTCACCTCTGCTTCCACTGACCCAACTGCTCAGAGATGTTTTGTGTAGTATTAAATGTCCCCTTTTCATCGCAGATCACCTATGCCTGCATCTCCACCTTGAAACACTTCTGATTTTGCAGCCTCTTTAAACTCTGAATCACAGGAAAGGGCACAGGTAGGACCAAAGCCTGACAGGACATAAAACCTTTCTGGTCACATGCCTGGGATCTTCTCCTACCTCATTCCCAATCTGTCAAAAATATGGCTTAGGTAAAATATCTCATCTTCAACCTGAGCAAAAGTTATTAACACGCTCTTCAGTTTTCTCCCATCGTTTTATTACTGCTGTCGATATCATGTTTATAAACATTTAGGGAAAAAATGTTTTCTCACTCTTTCTGTTTCCAGTACAAAAACAGCACTGTTCATAGAACATCTGCAAAGATTAAATGTTTTGTCTGCACTGCCCAATGTGGTAGCCACTGGCCACGTGAGTACTGAGCCCTTGAAAGGTGGCTAGTGTAACTGAGGAACTGAATTTTTAATTTTATAGAATTTTAATGAACTTAAATGTATGCAGCTACGTGTGGCCAGTGGATACTCTATTACACAGTGCAAACCTAGAGTAACACTCCTGGCTGCTTTCAGCTCCATATGAGTAACCCTGTAGTTTCTTTCCCCTCAATGGCTGCAATATCTTCTCTTATATCTCAGTTTTGTTATAGTTTGTTTGAGAATTCCTTTTCTCCCACATAGACTCTGTTTTCTCCAAGATGCTTTTTCTATGTTTTATTTGTTTGTTTGTTTTGGTCTTTTTATATTGAATATTTCCCTCTAATCTGATCCTAGCCTTTTTTTTTTCACATATCAGAATGGCGGTGACAGGTTAGCTCAGTTGGTTAGAACATGGTGCTGATAACACCAAGGTTGCCGGTTTGATCCCGGTCTGGGCCACTGTGAGCTGCGCCCTCCTTGAAAGAGTCAATCAACTACGCCATTGTAGCATGAAAGCAATGTGTAACCAATGACCATGGCTATTCCCCAATAAAAAAAAATTTTTAAAAAAAGAAGAGAATGTGGAAATTAATAACTGAATGGAAGTCTGTGCTTGTGGATAGGGTTTGTGGATGATGATCTTATTGCACATTGAAGTGACTGAAATAGTGTTTGCTTGTTTATTTTTTAAATTAGAGAATCCCCACATCAGTTCATTCAGGCTGGCACATGAAATAGAAAATATTTTTCCAAGCTCTGCCTGGAATGTATATATACCTAGCTATCAGTGACCAGATTGCTGAGAGGAAAACAGCAGAAGTGGGTAGGTCCCAAACCTCAGTATATAATTCAGTACTAACATCCCATGTTTTCAGCAGGGAACCCTACTCGTCACTGTTTTAGTATCCATCTCTCACTAGAGGGAGATGGCCATCCCCCAGCTGGGAGATGTGAAGGAAGAACTTTTGATGTTATAACTACTTTTTTTTTTTTTTTTGAGGGCAGTGTCCTAAGCCCTCACAATTGGGACCCGAACCGGAGCCGCTGGCTTCCCAAGCCAGCGCTTAACCACTGCATCACTCGGCTGGCCCCCATAACTGCTTTTTAAAAAGATTTTCAACCATTCCTTATGATTTAAGCCTCACCTGAGTTCCTGAGGGTCCTTTCATGTAATATGAGTGCTTTCTCAGACTCATGAGTCTGCTTTCTGGGAATTTCTAAATGAGTTACCACTCATCCTCTCTTTCAGTTCGACTGTTTATGAGTTGACCTGAGGCAAATAAGTGTGCAGTGTGCCATGTTTAACCATAAATATCTCAAGCTGTTCTTTCTATTTAAATGTGAAGGTTTATTGAGGGCATGGAGGAATCTTATTCATCCTTGTGTTTCTAGTGCATGGATGCACAGAACACGGCACAGAACACGGCAAGCATTGTAAAGTACTCTCTTAATGAACAGATTTGAATGGATAGATCAATGAAAGCATAGATAGATGGATGGACACATGAAAAGAGCATTTTCTCGGTTGCTCAAAGAGATTGTGTGAGCCGTCACCTATGGAGGGTTAGTTGTCTTTGAAGTTATCTTTCTGCCTCACGAAAAGGTACATCTGTTTTCTCGTTCACCAAAGGCATCCTGGTTTGAATTACAGGCCAGTGATATTGACTAGGCCCTGAATGGTCATTTGCCCCCTTTCAGTGTTTTCTCTTCCCATCAGGGCCACACAGAATCTTTAGCCCTTACAGCGGCCAACTACCTCCTCCAGGAATCTTGTTATGAATAGCATTGCAGAAAGTGAAGATCATTGTCCTTCTGGAAATTTGTGAAGCAATGTTGCTACAGTAAGAGATAGCACCTTGCAATGCAGATTTCATGGATTTTCTGTGAAGCACTGTAAGATAACAGTACACTTTTCAAAGATTTCTGCTCTGCATAAGAGTTTTTGATTGCATCTGGCATACAATACTATAGTGGCGGAATTCATGAATATTTTACTTCTGGAGAGAAAGGGAAAGCTAACCTGCCTAAATAAGCTTTTATTTTGGAAGGTTTTAGATTTAGTTCCTCCTCACACCCCCAGATTCTTTTTTTTTTAAACCCTACATTAAACAGCTGCTTTGAAAGTTTCTCTATCCCTTTAAGTGTTTTCACATTTACAGACTGTGCTCCTATGATCTAATAAAATTAAGCTATCAGGAGGAAATCATCGCATCAGAAAGGGCTGGGGAAGCATTGTAAAACAAAGCACCAGACATCTCGCTAGAAGAGCATCTCTCGGGAGTTTGCTCTGGGATAGAAGCAGAGGGTAGAACTGCTGAGCTCCTTGGTCTGTGAAGCTGATGCCTGCCTTCCTACACTTGTTTCACATAAGCATTTTCCTTTCAGGGCAGCCCACGGTGGCACTGGGAGAGAAGCTGTCAGGCACACTGGTCAGGGCTAAGTATTTCAAGGAGGAGATAAAAGATGGTACATGAGTGAATGGCCTTCGAACATCTAAAATCTTCAGCTGTTTTGTGAACGTACTTTCATGTCCCGCCTTACTCCCCACCCCATTTTCTGATACTTGTAAATTTTAACTTTCAGGAGGCAGAATATGCTTCAGATTGTTAACATCTGGAACAGCAAAAAGCCTGGGCCTTTTTTTTCCCATGAAGTGTTTTATCCTAACTACAATGCGCAGGAGGTCAGCTCCAAATGCAGCTCACTGGAAATTTGTACCCCCGTGACTACTCATCTAGACAAAAGCGTATTTTCTTCTACTTAAACCCCTTGTATTTTTGAGAGTTGGATGACTGTTGTTCCTTAAGGACAAAGCACAGCAAACATAAAGTAACTTCTTTAGGCAACTGGGTCTCAAACTTTAGCTTATATCTGAATCACTTGGAAGATTTTGTTTAAAATGCAGTTCTGTAGGCTCTGTCTCATGTCTGCCAAATCAGAAAGTTTATGATGTTTTGAAAAATATATGAAATCCAATCCCCAAAATGCAACAAGAGGTGAACAAGAGACATAAAATATTTTAGTTTGGTGACTTAAAACACTACGGACTGGCAGAGTGTGACAAACCTAAGCTTGGATGAAGTCCTTCCCAGACTCTGCTACTCCCTCTCTGCTTCTTTCTACCTAGTGTTTCTTTTACTCCTTTTCTATCTGTCCAAGCTTTACATTTAATTTCAACTTGAAAAGGTCTTTCATTTGCTATCCCTCATATGCAGCAGAGTATTTGAAATAAAGCAGGGAGCCCACCAACGTTAACTAAGTATCTGACTAAGATTACAAGGCCAGACAACAGCGCTTTGAAATCTGAGCAAAGGTTCTCATGGCTTAATTGTCCATCGATAAATGAATGGATAAACAAGAGGCGGTACATATATCACAATGGAAAATCACTCAACCACATAAAGACTGAAATCTTGCCATTTGCAACAACATGGATGGACCTGGAGGTTATTATGCTAAATAAAATAAGCAGACAGAGAAAGACAAATACAGTATGATTACACTTACATGTGGAATCTAAAAACCAAAATAAATAAATAGAAACTATCGTGTCCCTCACAACTGGGCTAGGTGGGAGTGGAGAAGGGATGGTGAAAGGTTAAGGAAATAAGAGAGAGAGAGAGAGACACAAAATAGAGAAAACAGTTTGGGGCCAGGGGACCCCAGCCTCGTGGACTGGAGCCCCAAATCGGGCCTGACTCTTCATTTTATTATCTTACACATAAGCAAGGCAATGTAGGGTCAATGTAGCTTCCACGGTCTGTGAGTCTCATGCCCAAAAACACAGCTCAAGGCCAAATCCCCACACCTGCAAGCTGCCATTACTGGAGGTTATTGTCATGCACCTCTTAAGAGACAACAGAATCTCCCCTGCCAAGGTTTACTCATAAGAATGCAAGGACGACAGACATTATCATATCAATAGGTCATTTCACAGGCAGGCTGCCAGACCCTGAAACAAGGGGTTCATGCCCTATTTCTGTCAACTCCTGATTTCTCCTGTTGGTACCCACTGGTACCACAGGCACCCATGCAACCGGGTCTGGCTTGGGTTGTTTCTCTCTCTTGAGAAACCTTACCCATCTCTGACTGACCAGCCATCCTTTGGTAACAAACAGGGATATATAGAGTAAGCATAATATTGAAGTTATGATCTGTCTTTATGGAGACGTGCATGGAGGCAGACAGGCAGGGTATAATGTGACAAGAAACAAACTCATAGATACAGAAAACAACCTGATGGTAGCCAGATGGGAGGGGGTTAGGGGGATGGGTGAAAAAGGTAAAAGGGATTAAGAAATACAAATTGTCAGTTATAAAAATAGTCACAGGGATGTAAACTACAGCATAGGGAATATAGTGAATAATGTGTAATAACTATGTAAGATGTCAGATGCATACTAGATTTATGGGGTGATCACACTGTAAGTTATATACATGTCTAATCACTATGTTGCATACCTGAAACTAACACAAAATTGTATGTCAACTAAACAACAAAAAAACTATTTTAAAAAGGTTCTCATGGCTTTGGGGAGAACTCTAGAATAGGAGGAATTGTTGTATTTAGGGGATACGTCCAACATATTTTTGTGTCACCAGAAGAATGATTTACTTCCATGAATGTATGTGGTAGATTTTCTTAGTTCAATGGATTCCTCTGTGGAATCATTTGATTTGATCACCTTATAACACAGATGCCGGGGTTCTCTGTTCTTTGGCTTTCTCTGGTCACTAAGTATGCTCTTCTAATATCTACAGAGGAGCAGAATGAACATCTCTACTAGGTTGTCATGAAAAGAATAACAACCCAATATATCAAGAGCTGTAACTCTTGTTTATAACAAAAAATATTTTCACATTCTGAAAATAATTGAGAAAATTCCTTCCTTTCCCTTTTCTCCCTTTCCTCCATCTCTTTCTTTCTCACTCTCTTATAACCAGGTACAAAATAATGACCCAGAGTTCTCCATAATCAATGGCGTTTTGCCTCTTGTGTGAAACAGCTAGAAAAATAGTACCTTCCTCAGAGCATTCTTATGAGAAGTAAATGGGATAACACTTGAAAGGCTCATAGCATGTGATCTGGCACATAATAGAGCTTAGTAAATATTAGCTTTACTGATGACACACATCAGGTAAAATGAGTTTGGGTGTGTTTCCGATAAGAGTTTCTGATAAGAAGTTTAGGTCAATCCCTTTGAGTCCCAATTTCAAATGGGAATTTCTGAGAAATAATGTAGGACCATGCCACAAATAAATGAATACCCCCTAGTCAGTAATTTCATAATAAACAGTATTATGTGTACCAGATTTTTCTCATTTTGGATATCACTAAAGTGCTCATACCATCTAAGGCCCATTGCAAAAAAATGTTAGATGAGTATTCCATTCAAAAGACATTGATGAGTAAGATGGACATGCTGAACAAGACACATCTTTCTCTACCATTTGGAAGCTAAAGAGTAAATAACCCTGAACTGAAAATACATATAATCCCCAAATACCTAGCATTCTCCCTTTTAGTAACTACTTATATCAAAAACCCTAGTTGACAATCATGTATATTTAATGTTTTTAATCAAGCCAAAGGCACCTGTATTTCTCTCATTCCTCAGAAACACCAGCTGTTAGTTATCCACAATAAATGGGATTTCACATTTGTGACAAGCCTATTATGGGGATAGTACAAATGCTAGTCTGAAATAATAATAAGTTATCAAAAGACTTTTTTTTTCTCTCAAATATACCTCATTATGTTTATTATATGCATTCTCTTTGTGAGAATTTTGTGTTCTAAGGACAGTGGCATTAACAAGAATATATATCAGAAAGCACCCTTTAGAAGAAATTTCAGCTGCAAAGCACCACATCCTGCAATATATTTATTGCGATATCCATTTCCCACTACAATCAACCTACCAATGGGTCCATTTTGAGATCTACCATCCAGTTGTACATGAGAAAATCTAGTACTTATTCCTCATATCTTTCTCTCCTCACTATCTGTATCCGAGTTGTCAGTTTCATCTCCTTTACTTTTGTCAAGCCAATCCATATCACTCCGTTTCCATAGCTATCATCCTAATGTAAGTCACTTTTTCTCTTACCTGGTTTACTGCCATACCATCCTAACTAGTTCTTATGCCTCTCTCTGGTTCTGCAACAATCCGTCCTCCTTACTGCAGCTCAGATTATCTTTTTGGGTGCAACCTGAATCACGCAACCTTTAAGCACGTCCTATTTCCATTAAGGAAGAGATATTAATAAAAGTCCTTAGTTTCTCCAAAGGCCCTGCTATGTCTGCCCCTGCCACCTGCCAACCTCTCCAAACTCCATCTGGTTTTATTCTCCTCCCAGTCTTCTATACTGATTCCAACAAGAATGTACACTTCAATTGAAGGTGCAATAGTTCATCTCCTCCACATTATCTTTCAGTGAGCTAATTAAGGTACACATTTTCAACAAATATTCAACATAAATTTGGTTCACCAGCTTGAGAATTAAGATTTGGACATTCTTAAACTTTGGAAACCATTTTCCAAATGGATCAAAATTTCTTTCCCTCAATGTATGATTCTCTATTCATGTGAAATCTACACAATAAAGAGGTGTTGTGTGCATTACAACCCATATTTACCTAACTCCGTGTGATAAAATAGGTCCAATTCAAGCAAAAAGAGGTTCACAAAGCACCTTATTTTACAGAATGGTAAAAATGCGTTTTTCTCCAGTTAAACTTTTCCAACACCCCTTAATTATTTTATCTTGGTAGGCAACTTGTGTGAACCTCTTCTATTTCTCTGAGTCTTTTCCCTTCAGTAAAATGGGGCTAAAACATCTGACACACAAGTTGATTGTGGGGATTTAATAAGATTGTATATGCGTACATAAAAACATGGCATGTGGATATGTTCTCTTTCTCTCTCTTTTTTTTTTCCCGTTGTCAATAACATGACTTTGAAACAAAGAAAATGCACTTCAAATAGTTCCATTCCAAAACAGAATATTTTTATGCTGGAAAGGATGTAAAGATTATTGAGTTCAACATCCTCATTTTACAGATGAGAAATCTGAGGTCCCCAGTGTTGCTCCAGGTCACAGAGCTACTTAGTGAGATAGTAGAGACCAAAAAGAATGTCTTCTGAATCTCACTTTAAGCCACTGTATTATAGCACACTCATTTAGGTGGATTTCTCTTTTTCCTCTTTCTTCTTTCTGTTTCCTGTTTTCATATTTCAATTGAAAACGAATGACTGCAAACATATATCTAAATTTGAGCTCAATTCATTTTATAATCTTCAAAAAGGAATCCTAACTAGACATAGATTATGCTAAATAGTTCTGATTTTGAAAGAAAATGATTTGAGTTTGATTCCTGAATCGACTATTAGAGAAATAACCTTGGGCAAGTCATTTAATTTCTCCAAGCTTCCTTAACTTCATTTGTTAAATAGGAAATGTAATGCCTATTGCAAATACTTACTGTATGATTATATATGAGATAAATTCTGAATGCAAAGGGACAAATTAGAATAGTGCTGAGAACCTAGGAGGTCCACATAAAAGTTCACTTCCTTTCTCACTTCCAGAGTCTGCAGAATTGAAACCCAAAATAAGTGAAGTGTGGCATCATACTTCGGAAAGATTTATGTTAGAACATCTAAGTCAAGGTGTAAAAAATGATACTGGAGGCTTGTGCAGTTGTGATTGCTAACAGAATTCAGAATATCAGTTTAAGTTTGTTTTCAAAGTTAAATAGAAATTCAGGCAGCTTTAAAGTGTCTTTGAAATGAACTGGCTTTCTTCTATTTCCATTGAAAAATCACATATAAATTCCTCTTTTTTGATAACAAGAGAAAAGAGAACTATCAGCAGGAAAATTTTACCTATGATTGATGCTTCCAGTAAGCTTAAAAGAGCGAGTATCTCAGATGTAAAAATTCTGACACATCACTTTCTGCCAAAACTACATAAAACAGCCACAAGTTTAATCCAATAACTCAACTCTGTAAAATGATGAAATTAAGTTTTTGATATTAATAATCTTCAAATAGTTCTCTTCCTCCATATGTATATATATTTCACTGGGTTGGACTGCATTTTGCTCTGCTTTTGAGTGGCAGGATAAAGAAATACTGTACAAATGTACTCCTTGGGCATCAGATTGTGATGCTGTAAACTGTACAATCACAGGGATACAGAACGGGGGTAAAAAAGGTGAGAAATTGAATTACTTTCCTCCAAGATCCCCAATGGATATATAATCATTTAAGCTGTATCTTCATTTATTTTTTCTGCTTTTAGTTTTTCAAAATATTTCCTTTCTGTTATTACAAGGACCTTAATTTTGTAAAGAAAACAGAAGAATATATTTCAGGCATTGTTTGGTGGCTGAGAAAACTGAGGCAAAGCGGTAGAGCAAATATATCTGGATTAGTTGTGCAACTTATTCAGAGTACTGCTACAAAGAACTCTTCTGTTTGTGGCCTAATAGAGAAACATATAAGCCCAAGGAAAAATATATACCTATTCCTTAAGTATGAATGACACGCTGATCTACGGTTATTAAATTATACTAGAAAAGAGTCCAAAAATTAAATATTTTCTTAAAATTACTTCTGTATCTTGCAGCCACTGAAATTTTGTATGTATGTATGTAAATGAGAGATTAAAAGATAGACTGATAGACAGGTGATGATAGAAAATAGATAGATACATGAATACATACAAACATACATACATACTACATACATACATATGTACATACAGTAACCCCCCCCTTATCTACAGGGGTTATGTTCCAATACCCCCACTGGATGACCGAAACCAAAGATAGTACCGAACCCTATATATACTATGTTTTCTCCTATACATACATATCTATGGTAAAGTTTAATTTATAAATTAGGCACAGTAAGAGATTAACAACAGTAACTAATAATAAAATATAACAATTATAATATACTGTAATAATAGTTATGTGAATGTGATCTCTCTCAAAATAGCTTACTGTACTGTACTCACCCTTCTCCTTGTGATGATTTGAGATGATACAGTGCTAATGTGATGAGATGAAATGAGTGAAAGACATAAGCATGATGACGTAGCATTGGGCTACTTTACAGGTTGCTGGAACTCAAACACTGAAATATCATCACAGTGCGCCTGATCACCCAACTGACTAACAGGAGGGTAGGGTATATGGTACAGATGGCTGGACAAAGGGATGGTTCACTTCCAAGGCAGGATGGACTGGGATGGTGAAAGATTTCATTACACTACTTGGAATGACACACAATTTAAAACTTATTGTTTATTTCTGGAATTTACCATTTAATATTTTCAGACCACTGTTGACCTCAAGTAACTGAAACTGCTGAAAGCAAAACTGCAGGTAACTACTGCAGATAGATACAGAGTGTGGGCGTCTGTGTGTTTTAGGAATTTGACTAGAACAGGGTACTAGTAGTAAAAGTAATGGCAGAAGGCAGATTCCAGATTTCTTTCAAATCTAGAGTCAATAGGATTTGCTAATTGGTTGAGGAGCAGGTATAGGGCATGAGAGAGAGGACCCAAATTCTTTTACCCTGAGAATCTGAGAGATTGGAGTTAGTACTTGCAGAGATAGATAGATTATAAGGGTAGATTGTTTAGGAAATGGATGGGAATCAGGAGTCTATTTCCAGACATTTAAATGTGCCCATTAGATATTCACATAGAGATATAAACAAACAATTAAATATGAGTCTAGAATTCAGAGGAATGGATGTGTCAGAAGATACAATGGTAAAGTATTTAATTAACAGCCATGAGATTGAATGAAATCAACTAGGGAGTGAGAACAGAGAAGAGAAAAGTTGGAGCCTAGAGCACTCCCATGCTCAGAAGTCCCAAAGATGAAGATGAATCAGTAAAGGAAACATTAAAGGACCCACCAGTGAAGTGGAAGGAAAATTATTAGGGAGAAGTATCAAAACATTAAGTGAAGAAATATTTCAAGAAAAGAGTTTTCAGATCTACCTAGGGCTGCTGACAGGAAGAGTAAAATGAATACTGAGACTTGACCACATTTGGCAAAGCTAATGCCATTGATGCCTAATTAAGACCATTTGGTGGAGAGCAGTAAATGTGAATGCCTTTTTGAATGATGTGAAGAAAGAATGCTTTGCTAAACAAGGGAGCAGAGAAATCGGGTAGAGGGACACACAGAATGGAGGCCAACAGAATATTTTAATGAGAGATATCATTGCACATGAATATTAAAGGAAATGGTCCAGCACAAAGAGAAAATTTGATAAAATGGGAAAGAGAAAAAAGGTATGTGTCATAACTGCAGAAGAGAGGATGGATTCCAGTGTAAATGGAAGCAGTGGCCATGAAAAGGAATACAAACGATATCATAAAATGCAAGGCAAAATGCAGGGTTCAAATGCAGATAAATAGACACATTGGTAGTAGAAACATGCAAAAATTTTATTGTATTTCTTTTATTACCCTAGTGAAACATTAAAAATCAAGAAAAAAAAGAATGGGGAGAGAGATGAAGGTATTAGTGATCTGAAGACACAAGAGAAGGTGCAAAATATTTGCCTAAGAGAGTATGAAACTAAAAAAATGAAATGGGATAACTGTGAGCACATATCTGCCATGAATTTATTTAAAGTGAGATCAGAAAGAAAGCAAGGTTGTGTGATTTTTTTTTTTCTATTTGTGTCAATAAAGCTGAGAATAGATTAGTATTTAAATATAACCAGGTGAGGATGTCAGAGGGAGAGAGTCAGGGACAAAAGAATTGAGAAAGTATGCAAGAAAGTGATTGTAATACAAGACCTGGTAATGTAACCCAAGCAAGGAGGGAAGTGAGGTTGAGGAGTGATCAAAGAAAGTAAAAGATGGAAACAGTCAAATGGCTTGGAAGAAGCAGTGGGATGGAAGAATTTTTGGATATGAAGACATTAAAGGAAGATGGAAAGATGGGGGTTGTGGCTGGAAAGCGTGTGTTTGAAATTGGTGTTATGGAAGAGGTGGAGTTACCAGTAATATAATAAAAACAGTCCAGAATTACCATTGGTGTGGGTAGATAGGGTGGAGTGCAAGAGAAAATCATTGGAAATGAGGTGTTTCAAAAGCTCAGGGGATAGTTTATTGGAAGCATCTTCTCTGTGAATACTGAAATTCTCAAGATTTATGATACAAGAAATGTTAGTGAGAGAGAGTGAGCCAGCTGCTAAAATCCTCAAGGAATGAGTGGCAATGAACAGATGATCTATGGATGACTAGAAGGATCAAATGGCATATTCCCCAAGTGTGTAGGGAAAAAATTAATATTTATTCTGATGGGCATGAAATATAATCTAAACTATTTTAAAAATATAGTATTCAGGGTGGCTGGATGGCTCAGTTGGTTAGAACACACGTGCTCTTAACAACAAGATTGTCAGTTCAACTCCCACATGGGATGGTGGGCTGTGCACCTCCCAACCCCCCTCACCTCCCCCACCCCTGCAACTAGATTGAAAGCGGCAACTAGACTTAGAGCTGAGCTTGTGCCCTCCACAACCAAGATTGAAGGACAACAAGTTGACTTGGAGCTGATGGGTCCTGGAAAAACACAATGTTCCCTTTCCCCGATTCCCCAAAATCTTTTTAAGAAAATAGTATTCAGACTATTTACAATTTGAACATAACATTTATGGTAAGATTAACACAAAAGGATGCTTCACTGTATGCCCCATTTCACTCTATACTGGTTCTTTAGGTCTTGGGTGCTTTTCTTTGAAGATGGTTTATTTTTGTTTAGGTACATCTGAATTTCTACCTTTAACATATCCTAAGTACTTGTTCACACCTCCTCATCCAACTTTATTCTTAAAATTTAAACTGGAAGAAAAGTAATCATGAGGTCCAGAATAAATTAAAGAGGAATGAAACAGAAAGAAATAATAGATTTGAAGATAAGCGAATAAGTTAAATTTTGAAGTATAAGAACAATACTTTTTACAGTCACAGAATGTGATATGCCTGGGCTGAGTCCTAGGTGTGTACATCAAGGTCACTGGGCCTTAGCTTCTTTGCCCCTAACTCACGGGGTAAAATAGTTGCTCAAGGGAGGCAGCTGGACTTCAGCCTCCATTCCTGATTTGTGTTCTGGCTAAATGGAGCTTAGCCCTCTGAACAGGAATGCTGACAACCCACTTGACCCATGCCAATCCAGAATTTTTATCAACTAGACCTTGAATTTTTATCCTATATCCCTCATTACTAGCCAGCAAGTAGTCTTGCGGGGGTCCAGCCTCCGCGGAGTCCAGGGATTCCTCGGGTGGGATGGAGTCGGCGAGGGAAAAAAAAGAAGAGAGTGGAGACACCGGAAAGAGTTTCGCAGGAGTGTCTGAATTTATTGTTACAGCATGTCCCCCTTTTATAGGGACTCTTGACCATTACCTCAATTACAAGTTATGTTTCACATGAGTTTGATGTTTTTTCTTTCTCAGGGCTTTCACAGTCTTTACTTCCTTGTAATTTTTCTCTCCAGGGTAAACTGTGACCTATTCTACATTTAAGGATTATCTTATCTTTTAATATGCTGTTCTCCTTGTGACCCAAACTCAATTTCTACTTATCACCTAGAGAATGGTTACCATGACTACCTTGACTATCTAGTAACTATCGCAAAATCCAGCAACTAATATACAATCGTAAGACTCACAGGGCGTATACTTGAGTTATTACCAAGAGACTAGAAGTGGCTGAGTCTAAAGTCTATTCCTTAGTAAATACAATCCCTAGTGATCAAAAGGGGTCACACACCTCTCTTTTCCTACAGAGGTAGCATCTGTTTCTCAGTCAAAGCTTCAGTATCCTTTGCTGCAACAAGGCACTAGGCAAAGAATTCAAACAAGGCTGTTGATTAACATAGCTCATGGTCAGTAAGTGTCTCTTATCATGGCCTGGAACTTTCATGGCCTGGAGACCTTTGGCCTCCTAGGAGACTTTTCACTGATTATCTTAGGGAAGTTAGCTCAGAGGCTGTTATCATCAGTTTCTCACAGCCAGGCATTTTTGGCCTATGTGGCCAGAGGTCTGTGCCTCAGTTTCCAAGAGGCTTGAGTCCCCAATATCTCAGTTCAGGGGTCCCCACGGAACTACCACCTGGCTTAGGTTGTCTCCCCTCTTTTCTAGGAGATCTTACCCGTCTTTGGCTGCATAGTTAGCTCATTGGGGTATCACAGGAACTTGCCATAAATGCAGTGAGAGTACTGTCTCCTATAGGATCCGATGTAGAGGAAAGGTACATGGGTTCACAGGAGTGGAGACTATGACTGACCATGAAACCTTGTCACATATGGGGGTGCTGATGGCTAGCAACATAGTCTCAAACTAGATAGACCAGGAGGACCCTCAATGCCTTCTGGTTTCAATTATCACCATCTGGAGACTCCTAGGTATGAGTTGTTCTATTAGGCGCCTCTGGATAAGGGGCAGATCTAGATAAAGTCTGAGCTCACCACTTTCTCTCCACAGTGTAGTATGAACTGCTGGCTTTCCACCCTGTGGCCGGCTCTATAATCCAATGAGTTCTCTGGTCTTGGCCTTGTATAGGACTGGCTCTGCCCATATTCTTGCCTCCCACTCCTACTGCTTCTGAGCTCCCAGAGGCATCTCTGGGCATAGCCTGGCTAGGTCATGATATGCTAAATTATTTGAATCCCTGTCTCTTGGGAGCTTGGTTCCAGAGTCCATCATTTCCAAATTGGATCCCTTTCCCCTAACCCAAGGCAAACACCTGTCTATCTTTGTGCATTCTTTGTCTGACTTCACAGAAACAGCATATTAGAGGAAAAAGGCAAAAATAAAAAAGAGAAATGAAAATAGAAATGATAGGAATAAAATATAAGTAGGTAAATAGTAAATATATGTATTTCCTTTTCAAAGGAAGGAAATGGATATATATTAATTTATACATGATTATATAATAACATATATTAGGAAAGAAAACATGCTGAATCCTACAGAGAGGCTAACAGATCATTTTTATCAGCTTCTGCAGGTATGTTGATGTTTGATATACTGTTGGTTCCTCACAATTCATGCTTTGTTGCTTTTAAAAAGCCCAAAGTTAAAGAGAACTCCTAAAAATGTCCTCAATCTGCTAAGTGAAAAAGATATTAAGTATTTCATGATATGCTCATAATTCTCTCTCTCTCTCTCTCTCTCTCTCTCTCTCTCTCTCTCTCTCTCTCTCTCTCGACAGGTCCAAGAGATGCTGCAGACAGACCCAAGAGATGCAGAAGAAGAAAGCTGAGCCAATCACATTCAGTTTATTTTTTTTCAGACATCAATCAAATAAGTAATTCCTCCAACAGGTGAAAAGAGAGAGTGAGAGAGCCCGAGGGAGAGAGGGAGGGAGGGAGAGAAAGGGGGAGAAGGAGGGAGAGAGAGAGAGAGAGAGAGAGAGAGAGAGAGAGAGAGAGAGAGAGAGAGAGAGAGACCAGAGGTGTGTTACTCCAGGTAAGTACTTCTATATACAAACATGAGAAGGGAGAAAGACTTGAGATGGAAGAAAAGAAGTACCACCTCTGCTCCCACCTTCTCAAGTCCTTTCGACCACCCAGGATCTGGGTTGTAGTCTATCCTAGATGTCAACTGAAAAGACAGATCTACTTAGCATGAGACAAGAATACTGGTAGTTTTGACTCTATAAATAAAGTAGAGAGAATAGAAAAGCTAGAAGTGACAGGAAGATTCACCAAGATGAACCATGGCTAAGCAGACTGGGGAGGAGAGCCAGTGAAATTACATGACATGGAATGATTAATAGTCTTTTAAGAACAATGGTGCCAACATTTTTGAAAGTTATTTGCATAATTGAGATGTTTTTTCCATTCCAAATCTTAAATAAGTCTACTTCACTTATAATTTTTTTTGTAAGGTCATATGTCTGTGTGTTTGTGTATAAATCAAAGCAAACTTGGAATTTTCCATCAAGATCAATGGAATGAAGAGTAAAGTTTACATGAGTAGAAATAAAAGCCAACAGACCAAGGTAGCCATGAAAATTTGCAGAAATACTGAAGAGGGTTTTGTACCTTTCTAAACTATTTCCTTTGATCTTTATTTTCTGCACCTCTCTTCTCTTTATGCATCCTACCTTTTCCTAAAAATGAGGAAAAATTGCAAAAGACATCCTATTAAGTAAGTGAATAATCAATGTGCCTGATAATAGAGAAATAGGGGGAGGTTTAGAAATCTAAAGAAAATGTTTACAGTGTTTCTTTAGAAGGTCACAATGAACATAATCTTTCGATTTTCAAAAAGTCATTACAATATTAGATCAATCTTCACGTACTACATGGTGGTACATTTGTGACACAGCTGTCTGAAGACACTCTTTTCCCATCTGGCGTTTCAATAGAGCTTAGTACTGAATACACCAAACATTGAAAGTTATTTGGATAACACTTCTTTGCCACACATATTTCATTCTCCTAGGATGGCTAATAGTGGGAAAGAGAAAGAGCCAAATAACAGAGTTTCTCTCTGATTTAGAAAAAAAAAAAATTATTAAATTCATTGGGGTGACATTGGTTAGTAAAATTACATAGGTTTCAAGTGCACATTTCTATAATACATCATCTACACTCATATACTGTATCACCACCCAGAGACAGTTCTCCTTCTATCAGCATAATATTTGACCCCCTTTTTCCTCTTCTATCACGCCCTCTCTCCCCTTTACCTCCTGGTAACCCCTGAACTATTGTCTATGAGTTTTTGTTTCTTTGTTGATTTGTCTTGTTTGTTTGTGCTCTCAGTTTTATATTCCACATAAGTGAAATTATATGGTTCTTGACTTTTTCTGACTTATTTGGTTTGGCATGATAATCTCAAGATCCATCCATGTGGACACAAATGGCAGTATTTCATCTGTTCTTATGGCCAAGTAACATTCCATTGTATATATGTACCACATCTTCTTTATCTAATCATCTATGGAAGGACACTTTTGTTGTTTCTATGTCTTTGCCACCATGAATAATGCTGCAGTGAACATAGGGGTATATATATCTTTACAAATAAATGTTTTCAGATTTTTTTGGTAGATACTCAGAAAATGGATTGTTGGGTCATATGGTAATTCTACTCTTAATTTTTTGAGAAACCTCCATACTGTTTTCCATAGTGGTGGTACCAATTTACATTCCCACCAGGAGTGTATGAGGGATCCTTTTTCTCCACAACTTTTCCAACATTTGTTATTACTTGTCTTGTTGGTAATAGTCATTCTAACAGGTATCTCATTGTGATTTTGATTTGCATTTTCCTAGTAACGAGTGAAGTTGAGCATCTTTTCATGTAACTGTTCATCTTTTGTATATCTGTTCAGGTTCTCTGCCCATTTTTTAATTGGATTGTTTTTGGTTTTTTTATTGTTGAGTTGTATGAGTTCTTCATATATTTTGGAGGTTAGCCCCTTATCGGAGGTGTTGTTTGCAAATATCTTCTCCCATTCAGTTGATTGCCTCTTTATTTTATTGATGGTTTCTTTTGCTATGCAGGAGGTTTTTAGTTTGATATAGTCCCATTCATTTATTTTTTCTTTTACTTCCCTTGTTTTAGGTCAAATTCATAAAATCCTCTTTGAACCCAAGGTCCATAAGTTCAGTACCTATGCTTTCTTCTATGCAATTTATTGCTTCTGGTCTTATATTTAGGTCTTTGATCCATTTTGAGTTACATGGTGACCGTCGAGTTTCATTCTTTTGCACATGGCTTTCCAATTTTCCCAGTACCATTTACTGAAGGTGCTTTCTTTTCTCCATTGTGTTTTTGGCTCTTTGGCTCTTGGTCAAAAATTATATATATATTTCAGTCATGTATTTCTGGGTTCTCAATTCTGTTCCATTGGTCTGTATGTGTGTGTGTTTCCGATAATACCATGCTGGTTTTTTCTGTTGTTGTTGTTTTGTTTTTAATCATTTTTCTTTATTTTTCAATTCACATTGGCATACAGCATATTAGTATATCTAAAAGGGCTTGACTTTTTTTCGTCTTGACTGCCTCTTTTTTGACAGTGTACGACAGAACCTTGTGAGGCAGTTGCGGCATGCAATGGCACCCTCCGCCATCCGTGACAGGTTTCCGCTGATGATCCGATGCTGGTGGTGCTGGCGCTGCAGTTGATGTCAAAGGAGTCCTCAGAGCTACTACATTCAAAGCCCTCGATGGGGGTCTTCCTCTTCCACCATGGCCTGATCTTGTGGCTGATGGGCCTGAGCTCCGGGCTGACTTCAGCAGTGACGGTGCTGCGGCCAGGATTTGCCCAGGCATGACAGCCCTTGGCTCCTGGCTGCGTTCAGCAGAGACTGTGCTGCACTTCAGGATAGATTTAGGGCTGATGGTTCTTGGGTTGGGGGGGGGCAGTCCCGGAGTGATGGGAGTTGGCTCTGTGATGGGCTCAGAAGTGACAACCTTCACCTTCTGGAGGGCTGGAGGAGCCGCAGGCTTTTAGCCCGTCTGCCCCAACTCATTGTCGAGGACATACTTCTGGACCGGTGGCATAGTATAGTTCCCTGGTTGTTCCTCCCGACCTGGAGCAGGACTCTGCTCAGTGGGATTGTAGGCCTTGACATGAATGAGGCGAAGATGAAATTTTGATTTTCTCTCTGGAGCAGAAGGTAGGCCGCTTTATTGTTCAACGAGTCCTGGATGTCCTCGTACCCAACGCCCAGCAGTGCCAGCCCCCATCGGGCCCTCGGGTCTATGTTCTCGTTGACTGGCTCTCTATAGGGCATGAGGTCCTCCTCGTCCTGATTGATCCAAGGATCTTACATGACATCAAGTAAATCTTTTCTCTCCATGGAGTTCCCCTTGAGCATTTTCTGAAGCAACGTCTCTAGTTCAAACCAGAAAGGGTAAAGTACGGTGTATTTCCCCCGTATTATCTGTTGTCCCAGCATTTTACAGCTCAAAGCCTTGAAAGGGAGGGTTCCTGCCACTGTCCTGTATAATGTTACGCCCAGGCTCCACACATCGACCGCTGGTCCTTCATAAGCTTCAGCCTAAATCAGTTCTGGAGCTGCATAGGAAGGGGTGCCACACATTGTAGTTAATTGGTTGTCAGTCAATTCTGTGGTAAGTGCATAATCGGCGACATTAGGATTCCTGTTACAATCAAACAAAATGTTCTGGGGATTTATATCCCGGTGTGCAAATCCGCGCTGATGGAAATAGTAAACAGCTGATAAAAGCTTCTGGAGGATGATGCAGGTCTCCCTCACCTTCATTCGTCCGTGAGCTGTCAGATGGTCCATCATACTTCCGCTGCCCAAATATTCGGTTTACAGGTTGGAGGGAAGGAGAACCCACAAGGATGCAACCAGCCACATTCAGAATCAGGGAATGCTGAGTCACAAAATGACTGTTTCTTCCTCTTCTTGCCCTCACAACAAGCAACGGTTTACAGGTTGCGGGGAAGGAGAACCCACAAGGATTCGACCAGCCACATTCAGAATCAAGGAATGCTGAGACACAAAATGACTGTTTCTTCTTCTTCTTGCCATCACAACAAGCAACGGTTTATAGGTTAGAGGGAAGGAGAACCCACAAGAATGCGACCAGCCACATTCAGAATTAGGGAATGCTGAGTCACAAAATGACTGTTTCTTCCTCTTCTTGCCATCACAACAAGCAACCTGGATAACAGATGTGCCCTCTCAACCCAGAGGGAGGGGCCCACGGTGCTGCTTGTTTTATTTTATAGCCTCCTTTGTCTGGGTTGTGTCACTGGCTGTTTTCTCTCTGATCAATCATTCTAGTTCATCTCAGTTTCTTCACCGGGTCTCCACGCCGGGTGGGAAGCCGGGGGCCACTCCCAGGTGGTCTCCTCTACGGCGCCTGGCCCCCCGACTGTCTTGTGCTGCCACCTTCTGATGGTCCTGCCGCTCCAGCCTACCATGCTGTTTTGATTATTATCACTTTGTAGGATCAACCAAAGGCAGGGAGTGTGATACCTCCAACCTTGTTCTTTCTTCTCAGGATTGCTTTGGCTGTTCAGGGCCTTTTGTGGTTCCACACAAATCTGATATTTTTTGTTCTATTTCTTTAAAAAATGCCATGGGATTTTAATTAGGATTGCATTAAATTTGTATATTGCTTTGGGTAACATGGCCATTTTAACTATGTTAATTCTTCCAACCCATGAACACAAAATACCTTTCAATTTTTTGTGTGTCTTTTTCAATTTCTTTTAATAATGTTTTCAGTGTTTAGGTCCTTCACATCCTTGGTTAAGTTTATTCCTAGATATTTTATTCTTTTTGTAGCAATTGCAAAAGAAATTTTTTTTTTCATTTCTTTTTCTGAAATTTCATTGTTACCATATAGGAATGCGACAGATTTTTGTACATTGATTTTGTATCCTGCAATTTTACTGTGTTTATTGTTTCTAATAGATTTTTGGTCTATTAGAGTCTCTAGGGTTTTCTAGATAAAGAATCATGTCATCTGCAAAAAGTGACAACTTGACTTCCTTCCTCATTTGGATGCCTTTTATTTCTTTCTTTTGCCTGATTGCTCTGGCTAGGATTTCCAATACTACATTAAATAACAGTGGTAAGAGAGGGTATCCTTGTCTTGTTCTTGATCTTAGAGAAAAAGCTTTCAGTTTTTCACCATTAAGTATAATATTAACTGAGGGTTTGTCATATATGGCCTTTATTATGTATAAGTACTTTCCTTCCATACCTATTTAATTGTTTTAATTATAAATAGATGTTGTAGTTTGTCAAAAGCTTTATCTGTATCTATTATATGATCATAGGATTTTTATCCTTCATTTTGTTTATGTGGTATATCACATCAATTGCTTTGTGTATGTTGAACCATCCTTGCACTCTCTGAAATGAACCTCATTTAATCTTGATGTATAATTTAATATATTGTTTTCTTTGCTTTGCCAGTACTTTGTTTAGAATTTTTGCATCAGTATTCATCAGAGATATTGGTCTGTGGTTTCCCCGTTTTGTGTTATTCTTATCAGGTTTTGGTATCATGACAATATTGGTATAAAATGAGTTAAGAAGTATTGTCTCATTTCCAATGTTTTTGGAAGAGCTTGAGAAGGACAGGTATTAAGTCATATTTGAATGTTTGGTAGAATTCACTACTGAAGCCATCTGGTCCTGGACTTCTGCTTTTGGAGAGGTTGTGAATGATTGTTTTAATTTCCTTGCTGTTGACTGGTCTATTTAGATTTTTCCAGTTCTTTGTGATTCAATCTAAAAGGTTGTATATTTCTAAGAACTTGTTCACTTCTTTTAGGTTATTAAATTTGCAGTATATAATCTTTTATGGTGTTCTTATATGATCCTTTATATTTCTGTGGTATCCACTGTAATTTCTCCTCTTTCATTTTTGATTTTGTTTGTTTCTTTTCTGTTTTTTTTTTCCTTTGTGAATCTAGGCATGGGTTTGTCAATTTTATTAATCTTGATTTAGAATTTAAAGAAAAATGAGCTGGCAGAAAAAGTATCTGAATGTTTCACGGGTAAAAGAGATGGAGCTATATGATACATTTCTCTCTATTTGTAAAACTCATGACCTCTCCTGCCCTCATAGCACACTCTACAGTATTTTGCTGTTACCACTTAACATTAGATAAAGATTGAACTCAATATTAAAAGAAGTATAGTTAACAGAGGTTTCAGGCTCTTGTGAAGTAAAGATGAGGACAAGATGCTCATAGGACAAAAACAATTATAAGTACAGGGAGAAGGGTAAGGTGATAAGTAGGGAGATAAGAGTAAGGCAAGACTGGAAAAGAAAACAAATATGGGATAGAAAGAGAGACAGATTGGAGGAAGAAAGAGAACAAGACAAAGGAAAAGATCACTAGAAAATAACAAAAAAATACACTTTGCAGGCCAGCCAAGTGGCGCATTGGTTAAGCGCTGGTTTTGGAATGCCAGCAGCCTCAGTTCGGATCCCACATGAGGGCCAGTGACACTGCACTCTACAGCTAACAACAGCTCCACCTGGAGCTGGGCTGTGCGAGCCCCGGTGACGGAGTAGGCTGCAGCCCCTGCTGCAGTAGGCTGCCAGGGCTACAGTGAGTGGCCGGCAGCCAGCGTGAGCGGCTGGCAGCCAGCGCAAGATGCCAAGAGCCACGGTGAGCGACCAACCAGAGGCCAGCGACTGATCTGCCTCATCCGGGAAGAGTGCAATGACAATACCAACATGGGCCAGTGAAGCAACATCCTCCGCAACTAGACTGAAGAACAAAAAGACAGCAACTTGTCTGTTCCCCTTTCCCCAATTCCCCAACGCTGTTCCCCTCTGCCAATTCCCCAATAAAATCTTTAAAAAAAAAATACACTTTGCATCCTTGTTATTAGAATAATCCAAAAACAAAGGGCTTCATTAAATGTCAGTCCTTATATGCTATTTCAAAACACATCATTCGTGTTGCACATGCGTTTTGTTATGCTCTCATTTTCAGTAAGTTTCAGGTTGGCTATAAGCAAAGACATGCTTTAGACCCATTGTAAAATCTAACATAGACAGTACAAAGAAGTTAACATTTTAGTCACTTTTGTGATAAATCTTTATTAAAACTTATATTGTAATTCATGAAAAGATTCAGATATGCATAGAAATTTCAAAAAAGAATAAACTATGTATATTTCCCCTTCACTGATTTTGGCAGATAATGAAAATTTGCTATATTTTATTGAGATATCCTTTTTAAGTAAAAGATTACAAATACAGCTAAAGTCCAACTCATTATCTCTTTAAACTAGCCTAAATTACCAGAAGACACTTTCAGAAGTTGGTGTACATTATTATCCCCATGCACCTTCACTGCCCGCTTCAGCCTTTCCACACTACAATTTCAGACAGTCCAAATAAATTTAGACATCACACTAATAGAGATGAGTAAAGGTGATGTGTCCATGCTGCCCTCCCCTGTTCTAATTCCCTCCATCTTAAGGATGTGCTTTTATAGCCTCCACTTTTCATACAACAGCTTTGAATGTCCCTATAATTCTTTCATTAAGCCCATAATCAAGAGACAAGGGTAATTATATAAAATCTTGTATCATACTTTTTTTCTTACTTATATACCTCATTCTTACTGTTAGTCAATGTCCTTGGGGAATCATTTATCTTTATATTTGTATGCAGCTCTGCTCTGATCTTTAAGTATTTGTAAGTCTTGAGGCGTTTACTATAACAGAACGCTTTTCTTTTCTAAATTCTTTGTATACTGGCAACACATCACAGTGCCGAGTACATGTAGGCACTCAGCAGACATGTGCTGAATGAATTAATACATGAAGTGCACTGCAGGAATGAATGAATCCATCAATCACTCAAAATCTATAACAATGCATAAATAGCCAAACCCAAACTCTGGGCTTCTCAAACCAACTGTACAGTACTTTCCACTCTGCCATATTAAAAATCAAAACAGACTTGTAGACATCTGCATATATAGCTCATGTTGTTGAAAAATAAAGGGAAAAATGGTTTTCCATATTTAGATAACCTGATTTATTCTTAATACGTCCTCATTCTATATTTTATATAATCTCAATTACATAAAAATGTATAGTAGAAATTCTACATCAGCTAGTATCAAATAATTCCCGTATTTTTTTTAAAAGTTTGGTTTTTAGGAGTGAAACAAATGGATTATGGAGAATGAATGCAGTAGATCATTACACAAGCGATCAGTCAGCATCTTTGCCTATGCATAAAGGTTACTGAGTGAATAGCTCAGATTTATAACAGAAGAATTTCGTGCCAGTGTAAGAACCAAAACCTAGCCTGAGTTATCATGAGACATTAAGAAGAAAGTATGGTGATAATATATCCATCCAATTGCTATATAAACGGAAATACTGTAAGAAAGTTGGCTGAACACCTTGATAGCCTAATTCATAATGTCTCCAAAAAGCCATACAGTGATTTAGAGGAAGCAATAGATGCCAGACAAAGATATATATAATTTAAGATATGTATGTGTCATACATATTTCAGCCCTTAAACTCAAGCAGTATATTAGATTTTTCTAGAATTGTCTACAAACGTTAAAAATGTTCTGATTTCTTTCTGCTTATGGCAAGACATCCTTATTCATTTTATTAAAGTTATTAACTTTGAAATGTTTCCTTCCTCAAATTTTTCTTAAAAGAATTTCTGATGTAACAAGATTACATTGTCTTTCAAGACAGACAAAACAGATCTGTCACATACTAGCTACGTTACATTGGGTAAATTATTTAATCTCTCCAAGGTTCCATTTTCTCACTACATAAAATTGACCTAATTCACTGCAGCAGAAAGAAGGGAACGAACGTATTCCCCAAAACCAGACTCGTTTTTATCTTGGGGAGACTGGTTGACTACATTTCCCAGTCTCCTTTGTAGTGAATCTCGGGTATGTGACTAAACTGGCCAATGAAATGTTGGTGGAAGGTAAATAAGCCATGAATCACCGTGGTCCTGCTCCTTCAAACCTCCTATATTATCTTTCATTCCTTCTCATGCTTCTTTCACCTGCTTATCAGTCTTCTAGTGAAGACTTCAAGGTCATAGAGGGTGTTAGAATCATAAGATGGGTGAAGCCTGGGTTCTGAATGACTGCAATGAATAGAACTTGCTTGTCCAGGCACTCACTCTTCAACCCCAAATGACCCATGCTGGACTATAATATGAGTGAGAAAATTTTGCTGTATTGAGCCACTGATATATTGTGATTGCTTGTTATGGCAGTTAGCTTACCTGACTGATACAAGTATATACATTAAAGAGCTATGAAATAAGTTAATGACTAAAGAAATCTTAGTGCAGTTTAATATAGTGCCTGGCACTTAGTATCAGGTTAGGTCCCCCTCCTCCCTGCTCAGCAGGAGGGATCCAAACATGTGCAGTCTTTACATTTCAGTTTTTGCATTCTTGAGACTTTACATTCCTCACCCTTATGCAATCATATGTGAAAGAATGAACACCTTCCAGGAATAGAAACTAACTTTATAATGATAATGTGCAGTTGTTTCTGAAAGTATATTTATTATTATTCAAACAGCATTTCTTTAAACGTTTTTCATGTAACTCTTTTTGACATATACAAATAAACAATTTGAGATACTAAGGTGATCCATAATATCCTTTGAATTTATGCCGTAAAATTGAAACCCTCACTTGATATTCCTTCTTGGGTACATGAAAACAAATCTATGAGATTTTCTACTTGATTACAAAGTACACAGGTAACAGCCTGGTAGCCACTGCCCTCCTGTACCTATAGAAAATCAGTAGGATAGCAAAATGCCTGCTCACAATTTAATTCTTATTAAAACATGTGGGAAGTAATTCCAAAGTAATTGGAATCAGGATGCTCTGGCCTATTTTTAAAAAAATTTCTCCTTCGCAAAACCCAATTTAAAGTGAAAATAAGTAGTGATGGAGTAGATCCATTGATGTAGGCTGAGGAAATTTATGGTCTGAAACACTCTAAAATTTGTTTGGAATCACCCTGTGTGCATGTCACACTTGGAAATGAGCATCTGAGTTTTATATATACATCTATATTTGTTGGTTTCTTCACATTAATTTAACTATTTTTAGAGGATTTTATTGAGAAAGCTTTACAGTTGTGACCTCTGTATTCAGAAGAGAAATGTTCCTTAAAATGTAGCTGCAGCTTTAAAATCCAAAATCAGTGTCACTTTGCCACTGGGTCTCATTGTCTAAATCTCCCTTTTATTGAATGCCTACTGTGAACCAATCTTGTACTGCACTTTGCATGTGCTGTTTTATTCACCCCTCATGACAACCCTATGAGGTAGACAGCAGCATCAATCACTATGTCGCACACGAGAAGACTAAGACTTAACGAGGTCTAATCAGTGCACTTGACTCCAAAGCCCATGACCTTTCTTAGCCAAATGAGTCTTGTCAATAATAAGCATACAGACAATAGATTTGCAATGATAGATTTACTGCAAATGTAAAATCATCCCTTCTTTTTACTCTGTCACCAATTGCCTGTGTTCCTGTCTATTGATTTTTCTTCCTGTCACTCACCTCCTCTAGGCAGGACAGTGGATGGTATGTCCATTTCCTATGTGTATGCATCAAGAAAACACTTTCTACAGCTTATAGAGCTTTGATTATTAACTCACCAAACTCCAACACTGCCTCTGGCTTTGGAGACTCTGTCCTAGCCTTTTGCTTATTACCAGTTACCAGTTTATTCTCACCAAGCCACTTCAGGTTGTCTGTCCCTGTTGAAGAGATTGTCTGATCCCCACACATGATTCTTGTTAAGAGCCTTCTCTCATTCTCCAGAGGCAATGCCTAAAGCAATAATGGGAACTCCATAACTCAAAATGTGTCCACTTGGTTAGAAATTTCCAGTTCTCTTACCACCAATTTAACATTGCACATTGAGTTGAGTCATAATAAAGTCAGTGGTTTCATGGTAAGACCTAAAATTTTAAATACTGCCTTGACATCATGGAATCTCACACGGCCCCAAAGCCCTAACCACTAGTTACTTTACTCTCAACACCCCACCCCACCCAACGGGAGAAGCTTCCTACCTGACTAGTAAACATATCAGCCAGACCAGCTTCACTCCACTGACTAATGAGTTTCCTTTCTCTGCCAGCTGACAGAATTAGTCAAACAATCCAATCAGGGTAACCAATCCCCCTGTTACTATAAGGCCTGTTTTCAACAACCCTTTCTGATTTCCCTGTGTGGCTCTGCATGGTGTCCTCCTCCCCCAAGCTGTAAGTGTGACTAATAAACTGTCAATCTCATCTATCAATGTCAGGTGTCATGTGTCAGCCTTGTCATACTATGGTGAAAGCACCCTCCTTCACCTACAGGGCGAATAGGAGATGATTAGCACATTGGTGTCCAGCATTTAGATTTCACAAACACATTTGAAAACAAAAACGAAAACCTAAAATTTACTATTTACTATCAATTCATGATAGAAAGAACATTTTAACCATCAAAATTAGAAAAGAAAATCTCAGAATAAAGACCAGTTCTTCAAATTGAACAATTAACTTGAACAATTAAATCTAATCTCATGGAAAATTTACTTCGCAGTCCTGATTTTTTTCATTGTGCTCCACACTGGTGAAAACCTGAGAAGAGAATGGCACAGTACCTGGACAGATGTGGGAGAAGCTCTGAATGTTTCTGGAGTCACTCACTCTGATGGAAAACAGGCTGACTTTTCTGCACCTCTTGTTTACATCCGCCTAAGACATTTTCTTAACAGTTTCCAAGTTCTGATAAATGGTGTTTCCCAATGTTTGGGCTATTGTTAGTGCCAAGTCAAATTGCCAGTCAACCAGAGGGTCCTCTCCACGACCTTTGGATACAATAATCCCACCACTGAGTATTTACTTTTTGCCTTAAACTTGTTTCATTTTGCCCACTCCACATGGAGATTTCCAGATATCTGTTTAATCTATGTGAATGATTTAATATGACATTTAGACCTCAGACCAAAAGTCTTTGGCACATAATCAAACATCTAGACAAGGTTACTTTAAAAACTGTCCATGGAAACTACCTAATATGTTCAATAATACAGAGCTAAATATGTTTTCACAGAATTATACATTGCAAAATTATGTAATCATGAAAAAGAACGGTATATATCTATATGTGTCAATATGGAAAAATACTCTAAAAAGGTTGTAAATTTGAGGAGCAGATGAATATTATGCTCCAATTGTGTAGGAGAAAAGGATGATTACATTAGCATGCATATATGTTTGTATATGCATAAACATTTTCTGAAAGAATAAAAAAGAAATGGTTAAAATGCCATTGCTTCAGCAATGGACAACTGACCGTCAATTCAAGACTTATAAGTGCCTGAAGTGTAGCCAGTCACAGATGTTGATTAAGCAATATCCATATAGTTTAGATTTTTGATTTATGTAGTAGCAAAGGTAACATTTTCTAATGAAATCATAAAAGTTTAAAATATCTTACAACTCTGAGAGAGGTCCAAGAACAGTCCATCCAACCTCCCAAAGGGCTAGGCTAATAAGGGAAGGCCTAGATAAGGTCAACATGTTATTGAAAAAATTTGTTCTACCCTACTGCTTTGTCTAATGCTACCTAGAGAGATCTACCTTACACAACATTGGACATGAAGACAACTCAGAGAACAAGGCCCATGGCACATGCACAAAATCTGAGTTTTTCTGGCATCACAGATAACATATCCAAGAAAGTAAATCTTGTTGTATCACGAACTCTCAACTATCTTAATTAATCAACCTGTTAAAAGAATGTCTTTATTACACTCCATGTAACCATTTAAGACTCTCAGCACAGAATTAAAAATTTAGTTTTCATTAAATTGTTAATACTGAAGAGATCTTCTAAAATACATGTTCAACTACTGAAGGACAATTTAGACCCATAATAGCAAGATTATACATTATCATCCAGGGACAATTTGTTATTTTAGAGGCCATGCTTATAGTTCTTCATTTTTTAAGTTAAAAAGTAGCTTAATTCTTCTTCTGGTTACCAATTGATGCCTAACAAATCACTCCAACTTTCCTAAAATAAAACCAGACAATTTTATTATTCTCAGAGATTTTGTGGCTCAGGCATTTGGACAGGGCATTGGAGGGTGGACTTCTTCCCGCTCCATGATGTTTAGGGCTTTAAACACCTCTTAGAACAGGGATCAGTAAACTTTTTCTTTAAAAGTTCAGATAGTAAATATTTCAGATTTTGTCGGTGACATGTGTCTACCGCATATGTGTCTTTTTTTTTCTTTACAATCCTTTACAGTGTAAAAATTAATTTTAGTTCATTGGCCTACAAAAACAGGCTACAGGCTCTATTTGGTCATTTGGTCCTCCAGTTATAGTTTTCCAAGCCCTAATCTGGAAACATTTTCACTCTCGTGTTTAGCACCTAGACTGGGATGACTTAAAGGCCAGGTTCAATTGAGACTGTTGACCAGAGCATCTATACACTGTAGCTTGGGCTTTTCATAGCCTGGTAGCTGGGCTCTGAGAGAGAAATGTCCTGAGAGACAGTACCCCAAGAGCAAGCATTCCAAAAGAACGAGGAGAAATCACATGTATGTTGTTATATTTTAATCGTGACAAGTGTTTCACAAAGACCAACGTAGGTTCAAAGGAGAGAGAATCAGACTCCACCCCTTGGTGGACAGTAGCATGATCACATTGCACAGGAGTACGTGAGATAGCGCTGTGGCCATCTTTGGAAAATATAATCTGCCAGAACCTTCCTATGATCTACAAAGTGTATATGCAAACAAAGGTATACAAGTGCCAGTACTTGAAGGTAAGACTATGGTAACATCTTACAATCATATCCCTTATGAATTTTTGTAACTCACTGCCTGGATCCTCTCTTATGATGAATTCTGTTCCACAAACAACAAAACGATTCTATGGTTGCAGTATCTCCTTCATGTGGTGGAAACTACAACCTATACTCATACCCTAGAAATGAACATATAACACAATAATCTAAAATCTCCAAGACTTATTAAGTATTTTCTCCATATTCCCACTTGGAGGATCCAAATAATAACTGGCATGTAAACTAATGGAAAATGCAAATAACAAGTAACTAAAATTTAAAGTGAAGTTTAAAAATGCAAGCAAGTTCATTGTTTTAAAAAGAGATATTATCATTATAATTTTCCTATATCTAAATTTTCTACTTAACTATTTTTAGGATAATATCTATGTTAAGTATTAATCAAAAGCACCCCACAAGAGGAGAAAATTAAAAAGCTAGACTGGTCTGGAGAAGTCATGACTCGTGGTTTAAACTGATATCCCTCTCATATTTGTTTTTTCCCAGCTATACTTCTCCACAGAACTTGGATATGGTTAATGTCTTCAAGTCATATAAAGTCTCTTTCCAAGTAGATGTATTTTATATTATGTGCAGCAATATGGAAGCCTTATTTTTTTTTTAACAGTGAGCAGGTACAGCTCAGCACTCAGTTTTTATGAGACTTTTTTTTTTTAATTTGGAACATAAATTAAATTAAATATTTATGCCAGAGCTGCCAAAACAAAGACAAATAGCTCTAGCAAACAATTCTTTTAATAAAATTCAATCACTATAATGCAAACTGTTGTCAAAAGGGTAAATGCAAGTTAACTTTTTTAAAAGTTTTGCTTCATGATCCATGGAATTAATAACTCATGTCATAAACACTGAAAATTGAGTGTATCTTTATATTCTTTGTACTCCTTTGTGTTCTTGCAAGTTTTATTTTTTTATTATTTAATGTCCATCTTTCTTGCAAGGGGTACTTTCAGAATTAAAAATGTAATTATATTTTCTCATCTAATTAAAATGTCAATCATTTATTTTAGCATATTAAGTATAATGGCTGTTACCCAAGTTTTCTTTTCATTTAGGTTCTGATTATTTTGTCATGTCATTCAAAATCTATGCTTTGTAACTTGTCCAAGATTTTTTCTCCTCATTAGCATAAACCATCTTAGAGTCCTGCTGGTAGTACTTTATCTAGTGCAGGAAATGATTTGGATAATAAACAGCTGGAAACCAAAATGTTATATACTGGCAGGGAAAGAAAAACAGATTAACAATTATACAAGATGAACATAAACTTCCTTTTTCTATCATCCCTTATAATTTTATATATTGAGTTTTAGAATTAAAAAATAAAGTTCCAGAAAAGCTTACTGGAAGATAGTCTATTAGACTCTTCTCTTTACTTTTTTTCTTCCTCTATCTTCTATTACTTATTTCTGGTGCCATTTCTTCTGATTTTCTATTTCTTTACTCTCTCCTTATTGTCCATTGTCTCTATAAGATGAGGTGGTTAAACTAAATAATATCTAAAACCATTTCCAGCTTTAATATTTCTGATTTGCAAAAACTTCTTAATATATTTCAGAGATTCTAGAATAGTAAATATGTTAGAGAAACAGGCATGGCGATCATATTTTCATTCTCTTTCTCCCCTTTATTTATGACAATCTTTTCTCCCATTCCCATTTCTGTGTTCTTTCTTTCACCTTTTCCATTTCCTGTCAAGCTACAAACAGTTTCTTTTATATAGCTCACTTTGATTTAAAACCAACTGAAATGTGTATCTCTCTCTCTCTCTCTCTCTCTCTCTCTCTCTCTCTCTCTCTCTCTCTCTCTCTCTCTCTCTCTCTCTCCATTCAGGGGAGGAAAAGGAAGCACATGAAGAAAATATGTGTGTATTTAAGGTCTTACATCCCAAAGCCCCTGTGTTTAGCTCTTCTGAAAATGACAACTTTCCCTTGGAGGAGACTACCACCTGAAAGAAAAATACCAACCTACCTGCTATGTAATTGCTGAGCTATTATAGGGATTGAAAATGAGCAGGAAATTTGATAAATTCTCAACTGCTAGCTACAGCTAAAATTCTGACATTTAGATAAAGAAGCATAAAGCGATTATTAATCTATGAGGAAACCAGGGGGTCTCTGATACACAGGACGCCCTTAACTGCACATGCACAATTGAACCCAAGAGTTATAACCCCTAATTTATGGAAAATATAATTGAATCCAGTTTAAGGAAAAAAATGAACTACTAGGACCATGAATATTGTATTAATATTAGTAGTTGCTCTTTACAAATTGTACTTTACAGTTTATATTTTGTATATGAAGCAGTATAAAATAGCCTGCTAACACATTTTAAATCCTTATGTATGATAATGATGATGAAAAGTTTTATAATAGTTTCACATTGGGTGGACTGTGGTCTACAAAAATAAGACACAGTTCTATCTCAGGAAACAAAAGTGTACTGCTTCTCCTCGGAAGTCTGTAACTTGGAACAGCTCCGGTTTTGGAGAGCAGCTGTTACCTGAGATGAATGCCAATGTCCCGGTACTTTTTGTCTCAAAATATTTCAAGAGCAGCTGCCCCTCTCTTTTTAATTCCAATCCTGCATTGACACACATACACGTAGAGGTGAAACATGAAGCATCTATCATGGTGTGCTGTATTCTGTTTTGCAGGCATCTTACGTAAGCTCACGGACATCAAGCCTGGTCTCACATCCCAACAGAAACAGGCAAGGATTAGGGCATTCAGAATTTAGACTAATTTGGCCAGGAGGCTTGGTCATGCTCAGTCACAATTTCCAAACTGGAAACCATCCAGTATTAAAGATGTCAGACACACTTTGTTCAGAATAGCTCTGGGACTCAGGGTCAATTCTGAGAGAATCTAACAGGAACCCTTTCATCTGAATAGTTTCTAAATCAAATCCTACAGCCACAGTGTACAAGCTAAAAATGCCTGCCTTTCTTAAAAGGAATCAGTACCACCTATGAAAGGGACCCAGTGGCTGATAGGTATCAAATAACTCCTCCATTACACTGTCTTTTAAGAATATGATGTCAATCAAATAAATTTTTCTTGGTTTCCTACCTCCAAATCCTTTATTTATATAATTGCTTCCTGAAAACTAATATTGAAGAAATCTTCTCATCTACTCTATCATCTTATTAAAAAAACACTAACTTGATTAAGTATTTATTACAGTACTTTTGAAGCACAAATGGCCCAGTAAACATAAATATGGTCAAAGATGTAAACTCAAATAAGAGTTTTATGCTATTGC
Source organism: Aselliscus stoliczkanus (assembly GCA_033961575.1). Classification (NCBI taxonomy): domain Eukaryota; kingdom Metazoa; phylum Chordata; class Mammalia; order Chiroptera; family Hipposideridae; genus Aselliscus; species Aselliscus stoliczkanus. The sequence continues at coordinate 185,123,346 of CM066728.1, forward strand.
TTATTTGAATGCATGCAAACTTTTAAGATCTGTACAACTTCCTTGGGTATGTACATAAATGGATTAATTAAAGGACTATCACATAGTAGGTGCTCAAAAATATGCACTGATTTTTTTAAGTTCAACAATTCTATTATTCACCTAATATTTTGAACACTTCTAATTCAAACTTCATTGAGATTTTATAAGAAGAAATTAAAATAATTTCCATTTGATAACATACTGCATGTCTCTCTACATAATTTGAAGTCTTTCCCAACCCTCCAACTTTTTAGTACAAAAACTTAAGGTGTGCTACTTTTGTTAACTCTTTTTTTTTTTTTTTTGAGGGCAGTGTCACTGGCCCTCATATGTGAGACCCGAACTGGGGCTGCTGGCTTCCCAAGCCAGCGCTTAACCACCACACCACACAGCTGGCCCAAGGTGTGCTACTTTTAACTGCATGTTCTGTGGTATTACTTAGGTTGAATCTACATTAAGACAGGTATTATACAATCTTTCTATATAAATTATTCTGTCAGTAACTCACTGAGTTACTTAGTCATTTACTTATCTTACATTGAGCCTTCAATTTAGTGAAATAATCAAAACTGGCACATCCCAAAATCAGCTATTAATTTAACTTAAACTATCCAAGAGAAGGATGGGTTTATTAAAAAGAGTTGTTAGTGATTGACACTTTGAATAAGGAGTGAAGCTACTGCAAGTAGCTCCAGAGCTATCCATCATTGCTTAGAACAAAAACATATTTCAGTAAGTGGATTTTTTTTTTTGTTCATAAAAATACATAATACACTTGTATTGTTTGAGAGAGAACTTTGAAAACAGTTGCAATGGCCACAGCATAGTCAAAATTGGTTCACTGAATTTGTTGGAAAATGAATGGATGACATCTTATGTGTAGGCATATTAAAAATTCCTGCTATTATATCCCAGGATATTAGAATAGGTGCTGATCTAGTCTGTCCTATTATTAGGTATCCATTATTGCAACTGTTTAAAAGAAAAACACAATTTTCAAAATTGTTCTTAAAGTACAGTCTTAAGATTAGAAGTTTGATTCTGGATAATTTAAGCAATAAAACAGGTTAAAAATATAGGCATTTTTAAGTTTGACAAACTTGGTTTCAAATTCTGGCTCTGCCACTTATTTAGTATGTAATTTTGATCATTCTCTTTAATCTCTTTGTGCTCATTTCATTGCTAGTTGAATAGGGAAATATCTACTTATAGGATTATCCTGAACATTATGACAGTGCATATAAATAAATTAAATACAGTGCCTAGCACATAGTAAGTACTCTATAAATAACCTTAAAAATACAATAACAAACAAACAAACAAAAAACGTAAAGTTACAGTATAGGGCAGGTAACTAGGTATTAATAAATACAGAATAATGACTTGAAGATCAAATAAGTTACTTCAAAGTTTGATATTTTTTGTCTTTCAGAGAAGTTAGGCCGTGGAATTTTCATTTAAATTTATAAATTAGTATGTGGGTAATATGCATTTTTTTCAAATAAAATGTACAATATTCAGAGACCCAGAATCCAAAACAATTTGGTAATGTATTTATATGAATAAATCAAAAGAAAAATTCATATTTCAAGTTTGTTTAAAATGAGTAATACCAATATCCCTAAAATCAAGAATGTCTATATCTGTACAGCTTTGGCATATAGCATGGACAGAATGAGACCCATGAAATGACAACTGTAGCTTTTACTAAAACTAAAATATGTTCCCAACTGAGCTATCCTCGCAATAACATGTAGATGGATTTCAAAATACAGCACCAAGCTCACTAGTCTTCAATGTATTTTTTTGTTGGTTCTCCCTTTCATCAATTCATTTGCCAAGTCATCTGAATCAAGGCCATGCCCAAGCTAAAGTTCCAGAAAAATAGGTCAGAATATGAATAGCCCCTCTTTCTATTCCTGAGACCACCTTCTCAACCTATGCTGCAATGTGTTTATCATTTTCTTTAACTTTTCAATATTACTTGACAGAATTTTTTTCTATCCTTTTTTTTTTAAAGATTTTATTGGGGAATTGGCGGAGGGGAACAGCGTTGGGGAATCGTCAGGGAAGGGGAACAGACAAGTTGCTGTCTTTTTGTTCTTCAGTTTAGTTGCGGAGGATGTTGCTTCACTGTTGGTATCGTCATTGCGCTCTTCCCGCATGAGGCAGATCGGTCGCTGGCCTCTGGATGTCGCTCACCGTGGCTATTGGCAGCTCATGCTTGGCTGCCAGCCACTCACGCTGGCTGCGGGCCACTCACTGTAGCCTATGGCAGCCCACTGCAGCAGGGGCTGCAGCCCACACCATCACTGGGGCTCGCACAGCCCAGCTCCAGGTGGAGCTGTTGTTAGCTGTAGAGGGCAGTGTCACTGGCCCTCATGTGGGATCCGAACCGGGGCCGCTGGCATCCCAAAACCAGCGCTTAACCAATGCGCCACTCGGCCGGCCCTTTTCTATCCTTTTTAAACTACTACCTAAGAAATCTCCTTTTGCTTAATGTGTTTGTTTATTTGGCTTTTATTTTTTGCTTTGGCAAAGGTCAATTAAACCCATATTGAATGCACCTATCTATAGAGATTGGCTGGTCTAAACAATCTAAACACTATAATAATATAATCATTAAAAGACCATATAATCCTGAGCAAAGAAGGTTATGGCTGTTCAGCAGAAGAGCTGGGGCAAAGTGGGGAGTTTGGAAACCAAAAGTCCAGGGAACCCACAAGGGTAAGCATCTGTTGAACAGTTAACAAGTTAACACTTCTCTCTCCAAGTAAGCATCTGTTATGTGCATGCTACCTGGAACACCAGAAAAGGGGTGAAATGGCTTTGGTGAGCCATCTCAAACTTCTACCACTTTGAGAAAATGGCACTCATTTGAGCTATTTGTGAATAATTAAAAGAGTGAGGTTAAAAGGCAGGTTTTGCATGTGCAATGCTCATTTGTCTTTCAACTACACAGCTATGTCTCCTAAGGGTACTCACTATGCTGGCAGTAGCTGTGCCCGCATAATATCAAACAACCATTCTTTCATCAGGCAAACTACAAATCAATCCAACATGGGGAGGGGAGATCAGTTCATCAGCTTGTTGGTCTGGATCCAATACTTTGTTAACAGGAGTTGTATCCACAGCCCTTCCCAGACATGGGTTGCTTTTACTAAAGAACACAACCAATTAAAAAAAACAAAAACAAAAAAACATAAAGGTTTTTGAAGAACAGAACCTTATAAAGAGACTTCTTCAAAGAACAAGATCTCAAAGATGTATGTTACAGACATTATTATAAACTAATGTGTGGATGATTTTAAAACTAAAATAGAGGAAAGAAAGATATTTGTCCTAAGTCTTTCTGGCTGGGAAAGCACTCATGATGATTCAGTAAATCACAGGGTACACCTCATTTGCTACCAGGGGTTAATAACTAAAGCTATAACTCAACTTTGTCAAATATCTCCCCTTTAGTGCCCACAAGACAGGAAAAAGTGGATGAGAAAATCATTCCAGAATTCAGCAGAAAAATAAAATATGTATTTTTCTAAAACATTGATTTCTTTATTGAATAAGATAAAACTGGATTATTAAATAAAATTTCTCACTTGCATAGTAGTAATGCTCATCAGTGAATGCTGGGACCACTTTTTCTTTTAATAAAATTTATATAATATCACTCACATATTTACTGAGCAAAGATTTATAGATCCAAATTAATTGTGCTGTAATAAATATGGATATTGGGTTCAATATTGTTCCAAATTTTGATGACCTAACATGAAAGAATATATTTATTTTTTTTAAGAAACTCCTCCCAATAAATGCAAACCTTTCAAAGCTTCGAGAAAATGATTACTCACCCTTTATCCACCCCCCAAATTAAAGTACCAATAAAATTAGTTCTTGACCTAATTTAAAATATTTCTAAAGAAATTATCTTCTTTTCTATGGTTTCAAACTTTATTTAAGAAGTTAAAAATAAATATTTGCTATTAACTTCAGTTTTCTATTAGAGACTATCATCAGGGTCAAACTTCACCTTGTAAGGTTCAAAGAGTTTAAAGACAAATTGTTCAGAAACATCAACATGAGAAACATCCTCTTTCATGCATTAGCACCTGATTTAATGAGCAAGGCTAGAAAGGAGCAGGCAGAGTAGTTCAGTGACAGATTGAAAGTCCAAAACCTAAAGATGCATAAATGGGGTACAACGGATTATTCCTATCTCTATATATTAAACTAGCAGGCAACAAGACAGCAGTGAAAGATGTGTGAAAAATCACTAGGTGCAACCCAAAGAGCAGAGTAAAAAATGCTGACCGACTGGAAATGGAGAGAAAAGATGGATGGGACACGTTGACGAGATGAGCTTGCATAGAGAGCTTTTTAGTGTACAATTTATTTATTTAATGGCTGTATTAGTAATATAATTGAAATGCTATGATCTGATTATATACTTGAGTATTCAGATTACACTTCTTTTATTAGAAGCAATAAAGCCAGTCCTTTTTTAATCCTTTTTTTATTCAATAAAGAAGAAAGTTATTGAATAAAAATGGGGAGAAAATAAGAGCATTTCTCTTATTTTCAAAAGAATTCAGGGCTGTTGTTTGGAGAATATCCAGAAGATTAAGTTATGGCACTGGGAATTTATGGGAAATTTATATTTCCAGGACTTTAGAAACTTATTTCATGGCTGCATTTCATCCTCAGGGTTGAGCACACTTTAAAAAAGTGTTCTGCTACATACATTAGCTTTCTCTATAGTAAGGAAGCCATAACAACTAACTTTGCAATTTGCTGAGTTCGTAAATAATTTTATTCCTTTTCTGTCTGGTTAAAGAATCAATATCCCCCATCTGTTTCAACACCCAACATATTCACTCCGTGGGTCCAAAATTATGAATTTAATTTCCACTTTTAAACTTCTGCTGTATCACTTTTATATTATAGGTGAATATTAAAGGTATTAAATAGATGATAAATTAGGGACAGGAAATAACTTGTTTAGTCCAATGATATTTCCAAATCACCAGAGTCAAATAAAAATATAGCACTAGCATTGCTGCTTATGTGGTAGTTATATTTTACAATCTATTTCTAACTGTTGTTTTACTGCTGTTATTCCTGCAAAGTAAGCTACTATTAGAGTCAGTCTTTCCAGTCTCCCTCTGAATACGTTGCAGGCAGTGGAGGAAATAACCATCATGTTAAATCATGACATTCAAATGCCTGATTTTTCAATTTGGAGAAATGTTAAGTACATAGAAGTATCCTAGGAGAACAGAAGCCACAGGATAATTCTAGCACTACATGGAACAACAATTTTATCAATGATATGAAACTTAAAACTTCTGTTTCATATTACAGCATACACAGCTATATTCTGGAGGATGATGTGAATGATTTTTAAAGAGAAAGCATGACTTCAAAAAAGTGGTTTTGAACTGATGATTGCTAGATGGGATGGGGGTGGGCATGAGAGAAGGAGAAGGGACAAGACAACACAAATTGGTAACTACAGTATGGCCGCAGGGATACAAAAGACAGTTTGGGGAATATAATCAATCATGTTGTAAATATTTTATAGGGAACCAGATGGACTCATGTCTTGTTAGGGAGACCACTTCATGGATGATGTTGAGGCCTGACCACTGCACTGTACATCTGAAGCTGCTGCTGATTAATATTATATGTCAACTATAATTTAATATATATATAGTCATGAGATGTGGAGTACAGCGTGGGGATGGAGTCAATGGAATTGTAATAGATATGTATGATATCGGGGGTGGAGGGGCAGTGGATGAGGGAGGGGGTTGTCACTTTGTATGGGGTGGAATAGATAACTATTGCATTGTTTTGTACACCTGAAACTAATTTTTAAAAAAAAGTGGTTTTGATTATACTTGGTCTACCAGGTCCCTATGACTTGCTTTCTCTCTCCTCTGCCTTCAGCAGTGTCCTGGGCCAAAAATTAGAGAAGTTCTGGCCTGGGGGGTTCTTAAGAAACCCAGCAAGTCAGGCAGTATTTATCTTGGAACTTTTGGAACTTTCTGTTCCACAGATACACCAATAGGAAAATACTATTTGAATGAGACCCTGCACTCACAGCTGTTAGCAGGTTTTAACACTCTCAGATTCCTCAACAGGAATAGGGTGATCAGTCTAGACCAGGGGTGGGCAAACTGCAGCTCGCGAGCCACATGTTGTTCTTTGGGTACGTACACGTGGCTCGGAAGTAAAATTGAAAATGAAAATAAAACTATCATAGTTTAATTTATAAACTTTTTAAATAACGTTATTCACATAATGGTGATTTCATTTGTTTTATGGCTCTCAAATAATTTTTAAATTGTTATGAGGGACAGGATTGGCTCTTCTGTCTCCAAAGTTTGCCGACCCCTAGACTAGACTTCTTAGGTCCCTGTCAACTCCAATGTGCGATCCATATGGGCAGAAGTAAAAAATGTACAGCTTCTGCAAGCTCAGAAAGAGGTACCTTATGTTGCTTTAGGTAAAAACAAAGATATGTGGTCTCAAACTAGAAGTGGGAAGATGAGTGGAGAGGAGCTGTGAGAAAGAGGGTGGTAAGATGAAGCAGTACTGTGAATTAGAGCTATTATTTACTTTGTTACATGCTTTATCACTTTCATTTCACAGTAGTCCTAAATGCAGATAAAATTATTTCCATTGTACTGAGGAGGATACTGAGAATCAGAAATGTCACTTGCAAAATGTCACACAATGGGACTGGGGCTTGACCCCCAAGTTTCTATCTTAACCACTATACCACCCAGCATGATGACAACTCATAGAAGTGGCCAAAGGGTTTTGATGCTGCTCTGTTAATTAGAGACTCAAGATTTTCAAGTTTGTTCTACCCTCAGACAAAATAGGAAGCTTAGTGCCCTGAATTCAGAGGCCCAACATGCTCTCTTCACCAGTTCCTTCAAAGACAAAAGAAGAAAGGAAGGAAGGTCAGAAGAGAAGGAAGGAGGCAGGAAAGGAAATACCCTATAATTCCTAAGTTTGCTCACATGTACCATTTCTTTAGATCAAATTTTGAATTCCTTAAAAATGAAAACATTTGGTAAGAGGCACACTGAAATATTACAAGTCATGTGTTCTTACTGTAAGTGAATTTCAAATTCTTTCCTAAGAGCAAATTTTGAAAAGGAGGGTACCTTGGTGCTAATTAGTACATGGTGCTAATTGTAGGGCTCAAGTCTCAACACTCACTGACTGGCACTACAGGGGTGGCAGAAAGTACAGGCTGTGTGTCTCTGTGATCAGTAGGGCAAGGATGATCTGAGAATTAGATTCGTTTGGTTGCAGGTAACAGAAATGTACCTGAACTCAAGAAATGTACTTACGTTTATGTTAAACATAAACATTTTGCAATGTTTAATTATTATAGAATAGAGTGCCTAGGAAAATCTCAGGAAAAACATAAAACCATCCCTCATGGGCTACAGATAACTCAGCAAGTCCTCTGTCTGCCTCTTTGCTCTATTCATTTGTGTGTTTCATCCTTCTCCCTCAGTGAAGACTGCCTTTTTCTGTTTCCCAGTTTCCACAGGGAAAACCATTATTGTCAACAGCACCCTATCGTACGAGTCTCCTCCATTCCAAAGTCATATACACACCAGGATGTATCTGGACAATAGAATCTCTTAGACTCAATTCCATATCATGAGCCCCTATTGGATCCCTTGAGGCAAAGTCACACTGGGGAGCCAAGCTGCTATTCTTATAACCAAGTAAATGACAATGAAGAGAAGTAGTCACGCCATAGAACAGGAAAATGGTGAGAGCTGGAGACACAACCCCATTGGGGTTCACTCTAGAGGAGTAAATATTCTCCAGTGAAACCTGGATAATTCATGGATGATCTACCAATTCATTTTTTTTTCCTTCAGAAAACTCCAAAGGCAGGGTTTTATTACTCGCATGGTTAGGCTGCAACATAATTCCCCAAACTATCTCTAGAGAATAACTTTAATGTTGTTGTTGTATTGAATTTATTTTTATCCTCCTTTCTAAAAAGACTGTGAGGCAGCTTACAAAAAAAAAAAAGTATGGGATTCTCTTAATGGGGACATGGCTATAGTAAATTTAGACACATTTTAATCTTCTATTAGTTTTGAAACTAAATCTGATATTAAGATCCACAAATCCTTAGCCTCTAACTAGGTTAGACTTAGCTGTCTAACTAAGGAGAAGAGCACACCAAATGCGGCAATTTGGGACATTTGATGCACTGATCCATTTGTCAGATAACCAGTTCTATCTCTGCATAATTTACATGAAATCAGGAGAAAACTTTCCAATTTTCAGTAAGAATAAGAGCCTTTGCACGACTGAACTCGCAAAACATTCTAACTGCAAAAATGTTAGTTTCATGGTTAAAAGGCTATGGAATTCCACTATAAGTACACATTGTGCTAGAAAGAGCTTGGCTCTGCTTACTTTCATTCATTCATTTACTCAACAATATTTACTGAGCATACCTACTCAGAAACAAGCACCATGATGTGCAAAATAGAATGAGTAAAAGACAGCCTCTGATCTATGAGTATTCACATTTACTAAAATAGGACAACGTGTTTGATGCTATGAGAGATGAAGCACAGAGTATCAACAGCATAGAAAGAAGGGGTTTGGCCATGATGATTCAAGGAAGGTTTGCCTCAGAGGAGTCTTCATGGTAGTCTAAGAGAGAAGCAAAGAGGGGAAAAACGTTTTTGGCAAGAGGTACAGCAAGTCAAAATTACTAGGGTGGTGAGAGAACAAGGCAAGATGAAGTAAGAAAAGACAGTGTGCAATTGTGAGAAATGAGGCAGTCTTCTAAATCCTTCTTAAAATATTCATTCCATTAACAAATATACATAACGCATCCACTGTCTGTCCTTAATATGCATATCCACTTGGAGATCCCAGGGATTATGTGCACCAAATATCTGCACACTCTACTTTCTCGCCCTCACCAATATGTCCATAAAACTCAAGGCCCTTATTTGCAACCAGGGTCCCTGATCCCACCCTCCTAGACTCCATGTAAGCCCTTCACTACCAGTGCCAACAGTGTTCTCACCGACGTAGTACAGGAACTGGATTTTTCTCAATGGCAACTCTTCTTGGAGTCTCTCCCTACGTCCCCAAAGCACCTAACGGCTATGTTGCTTTAGAATATAATATCAATGAATGCTGAACAATGTTATGATGCAGGAGTGCTTCCCAAATTTCTCCACAGATGGGTATTATCGTGTTCATTCCTCCCATGTATATCATAATTGTCTGCAGACTCTACTACTACTCCCTCCCCATCAAATGCTTAATCTTTCCATAGCTTCTTCTAAGCTACATCTTTTTTTAAAATTTTTCCTCAATTTGTGAATCAACACATCACTGGGAGCTTCACTGTCATGAAGCTCAAGGCTCTTCAACTCAAGGCACTTCAGTTCATCCGAAACTTCCATGATTCCAGAATCTTCTGTGCCTCAGTAGCACAGCTTATTCCCTACCATGTTCTACCTTCATCAGGCCCCAGGTCCAGATCCATCCTTCATGAATCACATTCAGTAATTATATATAGTAAATGAATAATAAACTCATTTTCATATTTATTAAAAATAGTCCATCTCTTTTTTAACAACGTTCTACAGTTGGGCCCTTTAATCATCATAATTAATTTAGGTACCATTTCAACACTGAACTGACATCCTTCTAGGTAAAATGAAAGTGACTGATAGTTTCTTTAGCATGGGCTAACTCATCATAATAAGAAATAGTAAAATTTCTGTCAGAACTTTTCAATTGTAGAATAACTCAAGCTCCCCTACTTGCTAATATGAAGGATTCTAGACTAATTAAAAATCCTTTGAGATCTGTTACATGGACACACGGAAATTCATTCCATGGGCCTGATAATTACGGGATATGAGAATTTTCAAATAGAGCTAAGCCATCTCTTTCCCATTTCTGAAGAGGACGTACAGAACAACATTAAATCCAGGAAGATTTAGGATAAACCATTATTTGAGTCTATTAAACATTGTTAAATCCTGTTGTTTCTGCATGAGTGAAAGATATAAAATCTCTCTGTTCCTAGAATTCTCAAAATAGTGTACAAATCTCAGGTTGTTTATTCAGATTAAGCTCTATCTTCACCTTCAAAATATATGGTTCAGTTAAATTATATCAGGGTTATAGCTCTTTCTTTCGTTGGACTTTGGGGTCTTCACTAGACCTACTGCTATCACACTTCCATTTCCCTCTCTCACAGCTTGTTCATCATCTACCATGTAAGAACCCTGGAAGAAAACCATGATAAAGTTCTAGAGGTATCTTTCTCCTAAGCTTTAAAATACCATCTTCATCAAAAAGCGTTTACTAAATGTTGGTAGGCCTTGGAGATAATGTTAGAATTCTCACCAACTTGGAGGTTGAGGTGGATTGTCTCAAAGATATTCAAGTTTTTATTACCGTAGGAAAAACAAAAACCGTAGGAAATACCAGTGGGGAAGAACCCTTAAAATATACTTTGAACTTAAGGTAATTACCTAAATTATTTTTAAAAGTTTAGTTAATTACAGAGGGAAATGCTGTGTTTTGAACTCTGAAAGTCTTCCCAACTTTAAAGGGACAAAATACCACCTTAACTTATCATTTTTTCATCAGGAGTCAACTCATTTTAACACAATCTGCAAAAGCATGATTCATTTTACTTTTCAGGGCAAGACTTTCAGGTATATCCTTAAGGACCATCAGCAAGTATAAAATATCATATGGTTCAGATCTAATGAGCCAACACTAGCCTCAGTTAGTTAAACAGAAACTAGGCAAAAAGAAAACAGAAACTAGATTTTTACCAAATAGGGATGAAATCACAAGAACAGGAAATACATGACAGAAATGAAATACCTATGAGAATATATAAGAAAAAAATGTAGAAGTTTTGAAAGCAACAAAGAATACTTTCTTTAAACATATTTATGAACAAGTTGTAGCTCTTCAGCATTTTCCAAAATGACAAAGAATAAAACTTATCTGACAGAGGCTTGGATGATTATTTGCAAAAATCTGGTGCTTATCTTATGTACTAGAGAGGCCATTTTGAGAAAAGACAATCACTGTTACTAGTATCAAGATTCTCTCAAATAATCTGTTAGAGTAAAATCTGCAAAAAAATGCTTTCATTTAACATACATAAATATTAGAATGCGGGCCGGCCGAGTGGCGCGGTGGTTAAGCGCTGGCCTGGGAAGCCAGCGGCCCTGGTTCGGTCCCACAAATGAGGGCCAGTCACACTGCCCTCAAAAAATAAATAAAATAAAAAAAAAAAAAAAAAAAAAAAAAAAAAAAAAATATTAGAATGCATATGGTTTGTGGTGTGTTTTTCTCTTAGCTTTACATGAAATGTTCATTAGGTATTAATAGCAAAAATCGTGCACGTTGATTGTAATAACATTAAATCATTAAGGGAATGCAAGGCAAGCAACTAACATTTATATATTGCCAAGTGCTTTGCTAAGTGTTTTACCCACAAGATTTCATTTGATCCTCCAACGGCTCAACAAGGTAGAATTTATCATTCCCATTTTACAACTGGAAATTAGATGCTCAGAGAAGCGAAGTAAGTTGCCAAAGAACCTTCAGCCACTCACTATAGAGTCTGAAATTAAACTGTAAAGCTAAATCCATGTATCTCCAAATCTAATTCCACTGTGTCATACTGACTGCAATTTCCTTGGGATTTCACTAAAATGTACAAAAAAAGTAACAATAATCAGAGCCTACAAATATAAACAAAAATTCCTAAAGTTTGTGTCATAGTATATGCTTGTTCACAAATTCCATTCTAAATCTGAAAGAACTATCAAAGGAATCTTGATTTCTTATTGTTAGTTTATACTGTTTTTCATGGCTTTCAGGATTTATGCAATCCAGTTTAGTTTAAGGTAGGATATATATAAAACAGTCTTTTATAGTATAAACTATATGTTAAGGACATATACATTATATTTTAATAAAGAAATATAGAAAATAAAGAAATATAGAAATATAGAAATAAAGAAATATAGAATATATTAAATATAGAAATAAAGAAAACTTGTAGAGAATATCTAAATTAGTTTTTGGCACTAACCTTTTTTTTACATTGTTTTTGAAAGTCACCAAGAGGTAGCAGATAATCGTTTTTGCATGTTACAGAGATGTATTGTAATGATCATTGGCAGCATGTATGCCTAGTGATGAGCTCCCCTTCCTTATAAATTCTACTGGAATGAACAGGCATATTTTTATCAGAAATAATTTCTAGGATTTCTGCCCCTCCTACTTGCTCAGATTTCTGATCATCAGGTCCAAAAATGAAAGATCATTTTCATATCAAATACTTCTTAGCTAATAATATTCACTTATATTTAATTATGCTTGAAATAAATTCAAGTTATACTAAAGAATCATAAGAAATACTAAATCATAAGAAATGGTCCCAAAATGCTATTATTTTTTTCTTCTACAGAGGCTACATCAGTGGCATCTAAATGGTGCAAAAAGCACAAAAAAAAGTACAGGTAATTTTCCCAGAGTTCATTTAATCCATTTCTGACCATGAGCAATCATTACAAAAAGTATTTATTCAGACTAAGTAGAATTAAAAATATAGATTATCCTGAGCCAACAATTATTAATCATCTATTAGACAACCAGATGCATTCAATATTTGTTATAAAGTACAAGACTGATAAAAACTTTAAATGAAAGTCATGCTTGAGGAAGGGAAGAAAACCTACTTAGTGTTATCTGGAAAAGAAAATTAAGTTTACCTCAGTACTAAGAGTAGCAAGCATATGCTCTGGCAAGAAACGTTAATTAATTCCTAGGTTCTCTGACATCATTCAACAGGATCACAAAACAACTAATGACAACGACCCTTAAACAATACACTATTTTAGTTATTTTGTTAAGAATGAATATATATATATATATATATATATATATATATATATATATGCGCTTATTTGTGCAAAACCTTCCAAAGAAGATCATTCATCCCTATATGACACAGCTAGGGTATGAAATAATGCACAATCAAAGCCACCCAATGTTGAGTACAAAAAGCTCACCCGCTGCATCCGGGGCCTGGAGAATACAGGGTACTGTTGTATGTAGACAGCTAGACCACAGCTGCCGGCACTCGCCGGAGCTACTCCACTAGCTGCAGCGGCTGCACGGGACCCACACGGAGCGCAAGCTGCATGTGGGGCTTATGTGGGTGGTGCAGGAGACCAGGCCCAGAGACCCAGCTGTGAGGCCTGGGGAACTAGCGCTGGGCCACATGGTGCAGCAGCAGACAGAAGGCCTCTTCCGGGAGAAGTGCCCACTGAAGCTCCGCGCGCCTCATTTATCTGGTGGCAGAGCATGGTTTTTGCACCACCTCAGCCTTCCCAGAGAGCACGCTGCTGCAGGCTGTCATCAAAACATAGATCCTCCACGGCTTCATTGTGACGCACACAGAGGACATTAAGGAACACTGTTTACTGAGCCTTTTTGACATGGGGCCTACAGAGACTCTACCAGGGCCACAGCCTATTCAGTCATGCTTGGAGCATCCTAAAGGACCCTCAATCAAGGGCTAGGCCCTGCCCAAACCGTCTCCGCTCACTCCTCACTTTTAATGAGTAAACTAACATGAAGGCCTAGTGTGAGTGGAGGTATTTGTCTGGCAGCTGATGCAGGTACAAGGAGTGAGTGGGGAGAGGGCAGCAGCCCTGGTGGATTGGGGCAGCCTCCTGGCTGGCCGCCTGTGTCAACCCCATGGAGCAGGAGAGGCTGCTGAGCACCATCACATGTGGGCATGTATGCAGAGGAATCTGGGGCTGGTTCTGAGCAGGATTTTGTCCCAGCTTTACTACAGCTTCTGCAGCACTCTGACCTGAGCTAGATCCCAGCCCCACCTTTTAAACACAGTCTTTTGGGCTATAATAAAAATGTGTTTGAAAACAAAACAAACAACAACAAATAAGTCACCTAAACTATTCAGTCACTATTAAAAACTAAATTATTGTTTCTTCTCTTTTACAATCAAACATAGGGTTTCAAAGGCATTTCTAATATAAGACTTAACTGGTTAAAGAAAATTATCTGATGTAAAAATGTAAAAATGAGGGCTAGAGGAGTGGCGTGGTGGTTAAGCGCTGGCTTGGCAAACCAGCAGCCCTGGTTCGGGTCCCACAGATGAGGGCCAGTGACACTGCCCTCAGTAAATAAATAAATAAATAAATAAATAAATAAATAAATAAATAAATAAATAAATAAATAAATAAATTTAAAAATGAGAGAGGAAAGAGGAAGTCAACTTATTATTATTGTCTAGCTGTTTTGGTGCTTGTAGTCCATGCTCAATGGAGCACATAACAGGTCTTTTTTGGCCTTTGAAATCTAGAATCAAGTTTAATGTTTTTGATTTTAAAATTTAATGTATTTCTTTTTTAAATATAAGAAGGCAATCAGAAAAGGCTACATACTATATGATTGCAACTTTTAATGACATTCTGGAAAATGCAAAACTATGAAGACAACAAAAAGATCACTGGTTTCTAGAAGTTGAGAGGGGGGAGGAGGGATGGATAGGCACAGCACAGAGAATATTTAGGGCAGTGAAAATACCCTGTATGATACCATAATGATGGAGACATTTCAATACATATTTGTCCAAACCCATAGAATACACAACACCAAGAGTGAACCATAATGTAAACTATGAACTTTGGGTGATTATTATGTGTCAGTGTAGGCTCATCAGTTGTAGCAAATGTACAGGTGGGCACAGGAGATAAATGGGAAATCTCTGCACCTTATCAATTTGCCATCAACCTAAAACTACTCTAAAATAATAGTCTAAATTAAAAATAAAAAAAAATTGGGGGACCGGCAAAATGGTGTGTTGGTTAGGAACTGGCTTGGGATGCCAGCTCTGAGCAGCGGGGGTCCTGGTTCAGATCCCACATATGAGGGCCAGTGACACTTCTCTCTACAGTTAAGGTGGTAACACCTGGTTGCCTCTATAGTTAAGATGGTGAATGTTGCCTCTATAGCTAAGATGGCCAGCGACGGTGTGGGCTGCAGCCTCTGCTGCAGTGGGCTGCCATATGCTACAGTGAGTGGCCGGCAGCCAGTGTAGCAGCTGGCCGGCAGTGTGAGCTGCCAAGAGCCACCATGAGCGACCGTCCAGAGGCCAGTGAGGGAGAGACTCCCTCACGCAGGAAGAGCACAATGACGATACCAACATGGGCCAGTGAAGCAACGTCCTCCACAACTAGACTGAAGAACAAAAAAGGATAGCAACTTGTCTGTTCTCCTTCCCCAATTCCCCTATGCTGTTCCCCTCCCCAACTCCCTAATAAAATCTTTAAAAAAAAAATTTTTTTTTTAAAGCATTTAACCCAATGAAATGGATATGGGGTTGGATGGAGATAAGAGCTCTGACACAAAAACCACACCATCCCAAGTTCAGACCTCAGCTCCAACAATTACTAGCTTTTAATCTTACACAAAAAAACAACACTCTCTGAATATGAGTTTGTTATTTAGGAAAGTGGGGGTCAAAATAGTATGTATTCCAATGAGTTGTCATAAGAATTTAATACTGCAAGGCATATGGAACACTAAGCCCAGTGTGTGACATAAAGTAGATGGCTAATAATAGCTATTCAATTTAAATTTGGGTCTTTCTTTCCAATATTGTTTATATGCATGTTGGTGTTGAGGAGAGCACAAAAGATAAAATCCAAATATGTATGTTCAACACAAAACAAGTAGTTTTAGAATCTTGATTCTTCCCCTTTTAAAGTAGAGTATTTCCCATTCATATGTAGAGCTGTGTTTTCAACTTTTTTAGTACTTACTCTTTAAGAAAATATTTTACATGTCTTGATTAATTTTCATTTATCTTTTCTAAATTCTTTCTAATTAGCCCCCTCATTATTGTTGACAACAGAGTTTAATCTATCACCTAATCCAGTTAACAATATAGGGGAGAGAATTAATCCATTTCTATGTACATATGATCTTTACATTGACTGATTTATTCTCTGTCTACACAGACCAAGGATGAAGTAGGCAAAAGGTGAGTTGAGGCACGATAATATTTACACAAGAACAATAATTTCTTATTAAAAAATGATTTTCACTTTGCTTAGTTGAATAATTATCTATAATCCCTATGTTGCTTCCATGGGCATGGATGAATCAAAAGAAAAATTTTAAATTAAAGCACTTTAATTAAACCAGAAGTCTTGAAATATATGTTTATTGACTGGCAAGTTCTAGGATTTAGGGGTATTTATCTATAGAAAGCAAATATAAATAAGTGTAATAAAATATACATATATAAACATAAAAATCTATGGCGTTTGCTATTCCTGGTACCATGTAAAATTATCAGAAGTCTAAAACATATTTGTACTTCATTCAGGCAAAACTTTAGACACTATAATTTTATAAAGATAATGTAGCAATAATAGTGAATATATTACTTCCTTAGTAACATAAACAGCATTTTGTTAGACTTAAAATCTGAACACAGCTACTTCACATTAGCAACAAATCAGTTATTCATGTAACAAAATTCATAATCCAAGTCCTCTTCTCAAAATTATATGGCATTTGTCAAAAAATAACCAGTAGTGGATTCCACTTATTTCATCAAGATATTAACTTATTTATCCTCTGGCATTAATCATTAATCTAAGCAGGACAGAATTCTACATCTAACACTACTGAGTATGATAGATTATGCATTCTTCATTAGAAAGCAAAAATCATTTAATATTACAACTATGATATGATATGATGAAACCATTTAAATTTTTTTCATAGTGTCAGACTGCTTATTTACATTATTGAATGTCAAGGAACCAATGGAAAAGAGTGAAAATACAATTCACCACAAGTCACCAGAAATCATGGATAAAGTTATTTTGAAAAAGAGAAAAATAAATTAATTAATGGATTTCTTGATATACAGCAAAGATAGTTTCCTTCAACAAATGCTAAACAGTTAAAAATTGAAACCATGGGAAGTACTCACATTTATTTTCTTTACTACCAACTAAATGTAGTGTTTGTTGAATAATATTAGCTAGAGTTTCTAGATTTTTACTAGTATGGTATGAGAAAAGTTGTATGATAGATGCAGATAGTAAGCTTTTTCTTTTAAAGGCTAATGTCTAACCATCACAAAAATATTATCAATAGGCATGATATTCTATAGCCACATGCATCGCAGGCCATATTTTGCCTTTTAGGTTCAGATTTTGACAGGACAGAAAGAGAATGTAACATCCTACAGGCTTAGGGTGCAGGGAGCCAGCCCCTGCAAGTCCAGGGATTCCCTCGGGTGGGACGGCGACAGCGAGGAAAAAGAAAGATGGAGACACCAGAAAGAGGTTCACAGGAGTGTCACATTTTATTGTTATGGCCTGTCCCTTTTTATAGGGGCTTCTGACCATTATCTCAATCACATTATGTTCCACATGATCATGATGTTTTCTCTTACTCAGGACTTTTACAGTCTTTACTTTCTTGTAATTGTATCTTTCTAGGGTACACTGTCGCCTATTCTATGTCAAGGATTTTACTTACCATCTAAAGAGTGGTTACCATGACTACCTTATAGGGCGTATACTTGAGCTATTGCCAAGAGACTAGCAGTGGCTGAGTTTAGGGCAAAAAAAAAACCATCTAAAGTCTATTTCTATGTGATTATAATACTTAGTAGCAAAAGGAGTCTCAAACTTTTCCTATCCTATGGAGAGCTGCATATTATTGCAATAGAGGGTAACATCTGTTTCTCAGTCAAAGCTTCAATATCTGTTGCTACAGCAATGTACAAAGCAAAGAGTTAAAACAAGGTTGTTAATTAACATACCTCATGGTCAGCAAGTTGTCTCTTATCAGAACTCTTATGGCTGAGAGACCTTGGTCTCCAAGGAAACCTTCTCACAGCTGCATAGGCAAGTTAAGCTCAAGGATGGATGATATCACCAGTTTCTCACAGACACTGTGGGTTTTTCACAGACACTATCGGTTTCTCACAGACAGGCTTTTTGGCCTATGTGGCCAGAGGCCTGAGCCTCAGTTTCCAAGGGGCTTGAGTCCCCTATTTCTCAGTCCTGGGGTCCCAAAACGGGGCTGTAGCCTGCCTTGGGTTGTCTCCTCTCAGGAGATCGTACCCATCATTGACTTACACAGCCGTCTCTCATTGGGGTACCACAGGAACTTGCCATAAATGCAGTGAAAGTACTGTCTCCCATAGGATCTGATGTAGAGGAAAGGCACATGGGTTCATAGAGACAGGAGATATTACATGACCAACCATAAAGAAGCACCTCAAACATCCAGTGTTGAGCGTGGATCTTTATTTCAATGTGGCCTTGTCAGACACTGGGGTGCTGTTGGCCCCCAACATTAGGGTAACAGTTTCTTTTCATAAACCTGATATGTAAGCCAGAACTACAATTTGTTAATGTATGATGAAAAATATAAATGCAATACAGACTAATGAATTCTTAGTCTCCATTCTCTGAGTCAAATAATCAACTTGTAAGTATGGCCTCAGAACAGGAGTTGTATGAATTGAATTTTACTGGCCACAGGTTAATCCCTCACAGAACTTTCTCCCACTGGTGTATTAAAAATCATTTGAATGGGGCTCTTTATATACATCTCCCCTTTAGTGATGGTCTTGCTGATGTGGCCTTGAGAATAGACTGCCATTGGCTAGATCTCTTGTAACTTATATACTTATGCTTATCTCTGTATATTTCCTATTTTATTTTATTTATTTTTTTAGTTTTCTATTTTTTTTACATTTTACACATGTTACATGTATACATATACATTCTTATATATTTTATAAATATTCAGTCTCAGTCTATTCTTACTAACCCAGAATCTGATCTTTTTATGACACGGGACAGAGAATTTTAATTTTCTGCTCAACCAATATCTATTCAGTTCTTTCTCTACAGTGGAGCATCCATGCCCTGTGAGTAGCAATATGGAAGGGGAACACAGGGATTATCCCACTCCGGTTACAGGTCAGACCCCAAAATTTCCAGTACAATCAAGATAAGCCTCATCTCCTCTCCCATTTTGGTTGGTGCCAATAACCTAGCCCAAAGGCAGTATTCACAACACCTCATTTCCATAGAGCTGATTTATAAAAGAACATGTGAACAAATTGAAGCAAATGAGAAAAGAAGTATGGTATGCTACTAACATTTGCATAAGATGGGGTCTTGCTCTACTCAGAAAACTACCAGCACGTTCTCCTTTTCTGGAAAGTATAATGTGCAGCTATTAAGGCTAGAACTGTTATAGTCATTTTAATACTACTAGGGAACCAGCTTTAGGATGCTCATTTGGCAAATGACAGAACCCAAAGGCAGAAGTTGGTCTAAGGTCACTGATATACTTCATCAAATCAACCCTGAAGACAAGCTATGGAGGATTTATAATAAGTCCACAAATTTTTTGATACATCTCCTTTAATAGGTAGAGCTTAATTCCCCTCCCTCCTTAATTGAACCCACACCTCTAACAATAATAGTGTGGCAAAAGTAACAGTGCACAGCTTCCAAAACTAGGCCATAGAAGGTATTGCAACTTCCTCCTGTTGTCTCTTGTTCGTGTTCTCTCTCTCTCTCTCTCTCTCTCTCTCTCTCTCTCTCTCTCTCTCTCTCTCCTTCACATATTCTTTGGGAAGACAGCTGCCATGCTGAGAGGACACTCAAGTCAGCCTATAGAAAGGTCCACATGGCATCCAACTGGGGACTTCTGCTAAGAGCTTGAAAGGAACTGAGGCCTTCTACAAACCATGATGTCAGTAAACAATCTTGGAAAGAGATTCTGCAACCCAGGCACTTGCTGAGATAACCGCAGCCCTAGCCAACATCTTGACTACAACCTCATGAGAAATTCTGAGCTAGAACCACCCAATCCATGACCCACAGAAATAGTGAAAAAATATTTATTGCCTTATTCTGCTAAATTTTGGCATAATTTGTTAAGACACCAGAAAAGTTATATACAATCCAACCTCTGGAATGTCTGAAGAATCCAAAGAAAGAAAGAAAAAAAGGAGTCAATAATTCCTCTTCATTATTTTGTTACTTTGACTTGGGGCTTACTTTTAGCTTCATTATTAAGTAAAGAGTCCTCAATGTTACAAAGTAATATCATATATTTCTACAGTAATCCATGACATACTAATATTTTAGCTTAATTCTAAAAGAAAATTGTTCTTTATTTCCAAATTCTTGGGCGAATGGAGGGTGAAAAGGAAGCATTTTCTTGGTAATAAAGTACTAGAAGAAATAGGAAGGAATTACTATTTTTATAAAAATTATGGGGAAGGCACCAGAGAAAAGATGCTATTCTCATGCAAAGTAGCTAAAGAAGATAAAGACATCCAACGTCTAAAATTCACCATAAAATAAATCTCCCTCTACAGATTTGGTAGACTGTTTCCTTGCCACTTAGGTTGTTGGTTCTAAATCTGAGGCCTTAGGTGTTTCAGCTTTTACCATAACTGGATTCACACGACCATGTTAATGCCAGATTACAATACCTGAGATGTAAAGTCCAAACAAACCCAAAACATGATAAGGATATTTGGCAAAGGGCTCAAGGCTTCATTATTCTGGGGAAAAGAGCACAGAAAGATGACATGCAAAGAAAATACAGAGTCAGTTGGTCAATGACCAGAAATCCATATCAGGGGTGAAAAGAGAAACAGGACTGTCTGAACATCTGAAAAATGGTAGAGACCAAGTAGGCTGATGTTCAGTAACTTAAAACCTTGAAACAGAGTACAGAAAACTCAGTCACTAGGATTCATAAAAGTCAAAGTATAAGCCAGTTAGAGAATGAAGCAGAAAACTGTAATGCAACAAAGGAATCCAGTGACCCAGACACATAGAGAGAGAATTGGCTCTAAGCTAAGCTAACAGGTGTGCAATGAATGGACCCATCTGTCAAGATAAAAGAGCAAATATGAACAAAGGAAGCAATTATTTTAGTGACACTTGCCATGAAACTATACTGACTTTTGTATATTTTTATTGACTCTTATAAAATCTATGATACATCTGTAAATATGTCCATAATAGAACCTCAAATAATATTGTCATATTTTTTACTTTTCCCAAGGTTTCCATTACTCATATAACTCACTGGTGTTTTTGTTCTGATATAGGAATAATGGTTGATACTTATTTCAATATTACATGTCAATCTATATGCTGGGGGGATGCATTGTTTTGTTTAAACACAAAATCCATCTAGAATGGATACTATTATTTTTCCTTTTAAAGATGAGGGATCTAGGATCAGAATTCATACAGTTCTATTGTAAATAATGGAGTCAAGATTCAAGTACAGTTCATATGGCTTCTAAGACTTTATTGCTTTCTTTAGTTTCTGAGAAACGAAACTGTTCCAGAGACACTGAACTGATTTTAGAAAAATAAAATTCCAGCAATTATTTAGAAAGTTGAAATTAAGCATTATTTCAGTGTTTTGCCTTTGTGCTAATTTTATAGTACTAGTGTACTATAGTACACGGAATCCACAGGTTCCTCATCACCTAGATAACCAATTCTCTTTTCTCTGTGCTTTTCTTACACAAATAGTGCTTTTACATAGCACCTTATCAGTCAATACATATGCTGAATACTGCTATTTCTCTTCTGCTTTTTTCCAACCCTTCCCTTCATGCATGCATTGATTCAAGGAATATCTATTCAGCATCTCTTATAAAATGATATGTTTCTGCCTCCGCATCTTGTAAGATATTAAACTAGAATATGCAACCTTTGTTTAAATAGAAACATACCAACTGGTCCATAATTTAATCACACACACACACATACACACACACACACACACACACACACACACACACACACACACACACACACTAGAAGAGTCCCTGCAGTAAGCTCCTATTAAAACTTAAGGCTTTATAAATTAGAGTTTTTCTGCTAAATTAATAAAATGAACTCACATGAGATTAGAACAACCATGAAGTTTTAAAAGTCCAAGTTTAAGTAATACCTTTTTTTTTTTTTTTTGGTAACTTCATAGCAATATACTAGATTCAAAGTTGAATACAATTTCTAGGAATAAATTTATTTATGCAAGCCCTACATAGGACTTATTAACCCAAAGCAAAATAATAAAAATATTTTCTGTCCTTTGATGCATATAGAAAATTCACCAGTGCTAAAGAACAAATACTGGGGGTGCCAAAAAAACGTATTCAAGTGGACACTTTGGTCAACGTTGCTCAAGCAGTGAGTAGTTCACCGTAATCAGAAGTGTCTGGGTGCTGATGGTAACCATTTTGATCACCTCTTATAATTGCACAAGTCAAATGTGACTTGCATGCATCTTTTGTTATCAGTATATATTGAGTATTACAATTTTAATAGTTTTTTTCCTTTCTTAAAATATGTATACATTTTTGGCACCCTCTGTATGTTTGAATAAATATATTCATTTTTCAAAATCTAACACATTTCTATTTCCCCTGCTCTGATTTTTAATTTGTATTTTTATGTCCATCATATAAAAGATGAGTTTGCTTTTGCTTTTATTTTATTAACGGTCTGTAGTGGAGCACACATTTCACATTCAGTGCAATGTTTTCATAAAAAGAATTTACATAGTCTAAAATTAACATAAAATTTTCTGCTATTTATGCATCCTATCTGGCCATACTGAAGGCAGGTAATGGCCTATTTATCTATGTTACAAATTGGAATAACTCAAGTTATTCATACATTTCAGCTGCAAATCCATCACTTTGATCTTTTTATACTTCCTCTTATGTATTTGTGTCTTAACAGTATATCTCAACTAGGCACATTGAGACAGAAGGTTAAATGTTTGGTTTAATGACTTTAAACTCCAGGGAAATGGTCTTCAATAATTTTAGGTAAGAGATGCAGTATTTCCTGCTATATTTTAGAGAAGTCTTTCTAACTTCATCTTCATCCAGAGTAGTATTAACTATCTTCATTTCTACAGCAAATGTTAATGGGCCTTCATGGTTGCTCCACAATTTCCCCGTTTTCTCTCTCCCACTCCTGTTAAACACAATACCACTTGCCTCCCTTGCTAGGTGATTGGAAAGGTCAGGAGAAGCCTGCTTCATTTGCACTTTTGGAAGTCCCATGTATATTAGAAGAAAAAAAAAGAAAGAAAGAAAAGGAAGAAATGGAAATAATAAAACAGAGTTTCAGGTGGTATACCTGAAATGCTTACATTTTAAAAATTAATTACTTGGTTTTGGCACATAAACAAAAATATAATAAAATTTGATTATGGCATCCTAAGATAATTGTAGGATTTATAAAAAATTATTAATTAGTAAATTAATTAGAACATTTAAGGCAGTGGGGTTCAGCAAAAAGATATAAAACTAAAGTCCTATAATGGAAATGTTAGCCCGATAGGGTATTTCTGGGTACTTCAATGTACCTTAGTAGTAAATAATGTAAGAAGTCTAAACTTGAGGCCTTTCATGGGTATGAGAACTGAACTAAATAGCCCTTTTGACCTGGGCTGCATCAAGTTCCAAAACCAATCAGAAGCTCAACAGAGCAACAAAGAAGCATCCCATGCTGAGCATATCATCCTTTTCTATTTCTTGGCCTGATTTCCTATTGAATATAAAATATTTTGTTTTTAATCATCCTTAAGAGAGGTATGACTTTATCACATGTGAATTTGTAACAGCATTTAAAATTATAAAGAAAAACATAGCTTACCAGTACTAAAAATATTCTCTCTGAATTGAATTATACTTCCTAGTCACACACAGATTTCCTTAGTGACAATTAAACTTAATTAATTACCTCAATCCTCTTCCAACTGCAAAGGCATTATCATCATTACTATTAACATTAATAATGTTATCATTAATGTTCATTGAATGCTTACTATGTTCCAGACACCTATTAGCATTTTATGTGCATCATCTCGCTTTATTTTCACATCATTCATATAAGTAGGTAATATTATTTACCTAATTTTATTGACACAATATCAGTTGCATACTTAGCAAGTTTGAAACCTAAACAATGGTTAATAATTATAGCTTCAGCTTCATGGAGAACAAGAACTGCATGCCTACCCTGTAACAAATAACTACAACTGCCTACGGCAGACTTGACTCCCTCAATCTCAACTAAAATATAAAACATAAACTATTTGATGTTGAAAGGCATGCATATTGAATATAAAAATCTATTCATAGAAAGCAAATATAGTAAATGAAAATATAAAAAGTATTACTTGAGAAATAGTTTGATTTTGACTATCACAGCTCACTCTTCAAGCACCCTTTTTCAAATCTTGCCATATGGACACACCATCTTAAGATAGACAGTAAGACCAAACCTGTTGCCATCCCCAGGCTGTTTGATTGTTTCCTGCAAAGTATTGAGGGAGGAGAGAGCACAGGTGGCTGAGTAGGTACAGAAGTCTTACAGCTATGCCATGTCACAAAAACACTGAAAAGCAGCATCACTTGAGATGCTGCTCAAATGATATCTTATGTCTGTAAAGTATGTGGTTCACCAAGTACTCTGGAGTATGCTTTATTTTTTTAAACATTCTTTTGTGTTGACTCTCCAAAAGACACATGGGCAGGGTCATAGATGGAAGGGGCTTAGGTTACCTCTACAAATAAGCAAAATATCTACACAGGAAGCTTTGAGTCTAGAGGGGGATTTTAAGACTATGTAAAATAAATGATTATGATGCATCACTGAACCAGAAAAGCGAGATGCCTTTGACACTCACCTGGCAGCATACCTGCATAGCCATGCCAAGTGCCCATTAGGTATTAGGACTTTATATGTACATCTTGACTTGGATTAATTAAAATTAATTACTACAGTTGTCTAGATGTAATTTTCTCAACACATGGATACTTTTATGAACTGCTGCTTTCTACATGATAGTGGGCTAAGTATTTGTAATTAGAAGTATTAGTTAATTTATTCCAAGTTCTTATCCATCTAAAGATTGGGCTCCTCATCACCAATATTTACCTTAGTTCATTTTGCTAGTGAGTATCCTTGTGTAATTTTATATAAAGTGTATTAACTTTATGATTAACAATTATTGTATGATTAACAATAAGTGTATTAACAATTATGAAATCTATGGTGGAACTATATTAAACCAGTTATTTCAGAATTCTTGATGAAATGGCTCTTGACTGGTAGCCAGAAAATCTGGTCATCTGCCTAGCTCTGATATGATGTGATCCAGCCTTCCTTTCCTCATCTGTCAATGAGATGATAGGAGTTAGGTGACAACTACAGAGGAGGGAGGGAAGAATGGATCTTTGTTTCAGTTCTACAATAAATGTACATTATATAAGAAATTAGTGGAAGAAATTGCCACTCACTCTCCTAGACAAATATCTCAAGGAAAGGTAAACAAAACCTAATACTTATTTCATTAATTTTACTAACTAGCATATCTCTAAAGTTGTAAGGCAATCGGATAAAGGAGGGCCCTCCGGCTCAATCCATTTGGGAGACAAATTGAGGATGCTGTGAAAAATATGCCACTAACAATAGCCCAGCTTTAATGTGAAAGTTCAGTGTTTAAAAAGCAAACTCATTGCTTTTTATAGGTTCATAATCATCTCAATGATTTCTGAGTAAACTTCACATTGATCATCTACCTTATAAAAGTTGAAGCAATAAACATAAAATTTACTCGATAGTGATGTGGTATGGTCTGAAACTAAAAAGATTTGTTTTTCCTCTCCGTAAAGAGCCCAATTCTTTGTTTTTTTTTGTTTTGTTTTGTTTTGTTTGTTTTCTTTCCATTGGTAAGAATGGAATATAGCAGCATCTCAAACTGATGAATTTGAAGTAAATACAAAGGAATGTGCAGCAGGCATGCATCTGCAAGATAAGGAATTAATGATTCTAGAAAAAAATGGCACTGCTCCCATTAAAATTTGGAGATATGTTGTTCATTGCTCTGCGTGCCACAGACGTCTAATGCCTGCTTTCTCACTGACGGGAAAATTAAATTGAATTTATTAATGAAGTGCCTAGCTGCAAACCAGAGCTTTCCAAAACACAATGCAAAAAATTGCTGTTTGAAGGTAAACAATTTGAAATTCAAACTTAATCTCACAGCTAAACATTTGGCTTATTACATGTAAGAACTTTTATAAACATGCCATTTTTCTATTGTGTTTGTAATTTGCAGATTTAATTTACTTTCTGAGCCTTCAGAAACACTGTCTTCTTTCCCTCTTGCCCAGGTGCTATGAGATATTGCTTGGGAAATCTTTCTTAATGTTGAAAATATGTGTAAAAACAAAGAATAATTTTGCTAAAGGGCTTTATCAAACCTTCATCTGATGTAAAATTATTACTGTTGAGTGTGTCATCAGGCAAAGACCTCTTTTAACTCAAAACATAAATACCACAAAATGGAAAGAGCCCAATAGTAGATCACCTTAGAATTTAAATGTCTCAGTCTATCAGGTTTTCTGGAGGAGAACCTTCAACAGGCTTTGTTTGTTTGTTTGTTTGTTTGTTTGTTGCAAGAGGTAACAAAAGATTTCCTGGACAGAAAATAACCTTAAAGCAGTGGGAGGGAGAAGTTCAAGCATGCCCTGAGAATAAGCCCACATCTAAGAGGAGGTAACCTCCAGGTTACCACATCATCTGAGTGGTAACATTGTGCTGCATATGTTCTCTGGTTTGAATTTTTCTGCTGAAAACTTATGCCAAAATCTAGAGGTAAACAAAAAAAAAAAAAAAGAAGAAGAAGAAAAAAAGAGCTGGATCCAAAGTTATTAAAAGTCCAAAAAAGCAATCCTTTGTAGCCTCTATAGCAGAAAGGGGCAAAAGTGGGGACAGAATAGACTCTCATTTAAGGAACACAAAACCAAAACATGAGCAAGAGCATCAACAAAATGGTAGGATGACTGAGAGGAAGCCACATTAGTCTGCATCCAGAAGGGAAGTAGAGCTGGGGAATACCCTGAGCATGTCGGACTCAAGAAGGTGCTTTCCTGAGCATATGCAAGGTTTTTAAGGCCCACAGGAAGAAGTAGTATATTTCTTTTCTGACATCTACTTGAAAATCAGATTATCATTCCTTTGATATATTACCCTAATTTATTCAATAGCCATTTTCCTGAACATTCTCCCCACTCTTAGAGATTTGGTGATCCAACAAATCCTTTTCTGCAATATTTGAAGTGCAGCTATGTAC
The DNA here is from genome assembly GCA_033961575.1 of Aselliscus stoliczkanus. Classification (NCBI taxonomy): domain Eukaryota; kingdom Metazoa; phylum Chordata; class Mammalia; order Chiroptera; family Hipposideridae; genus Aselliscus; species Aselliscus stoliczkanus. The sequence goes on from CM066728.1 coordinate 185,150,694, forward strand.
AACTACCCCATTCAATCATACTACAGGTTTTTCTCCCTATATGAAAATGTTCACCAGGACACCAGTTCAAGACCACACTGAGATCTCCTGGGATATGAAATAGCCATATGCCATTGCTCAGATTTATTCTTGGACAACTGATTGTGGCAAAATAAGCCACACAAAGTGAATAATCCCCAAGGTTCTCTCAAACTTCAGAGTAATGACAATAATGTAATCACCATATACTTGCAAAGTGAATGAAAACATATAACAATTATTATGATCCATGATATCTACTTCTGCTCACCTGATATATCCATTTTTACCAGAAATAATTCTTATTCATTATTGATGAGTGAACTCTCAATACCCACCCAAGATTGCTTGCTCCTATCCATTAATTAAACATCTCTTTGTCTTCTAATTCCATTCTTTTCCAACCTTTGGTACAAAACACTAGCTTGTATCTATAGAGCACCAACCATAGGTCTAGAAGCATGCCAGTGCATTATTCTTCCTCACAGAAATCTAACAAGATGGGAAGCTTATATATGAGGAAATGCAGTACAGGGGGTCAAATAACCTATCTACATTCATGTAACTAGTAAGTTGCTGAACCTGTATTCAAAATGATATCGATATCGCTCAAAAACCTGTATTCTTCTTGCTTATTACCGTGCCTCTTAGTTTAATTTGTCCTTCCACAAAGAGAAACTATAGTATAGATCTTTAAAAGTGATTTAGTCCTGGTCTGGGTGGGCTACCACCCTGCTCATGCTTTCTGAAAACATTTATTCATCCCTTACTTCCTCCACTTCCTGTTTCTTTTCCTCCTCTTGTCCTGTGTCCAGCTGCCCTCATTACATGTTCTTTCCCTCTGCTGCCTGCTTGAAACATCACCACAGGCACTCACATACTTGCTGGCAACTGGTAATAGATGGGTTTCTAAACCACACAAATTAGTTCTATCAACTATTTTTCTCCTTCTCTTGCTACTTAAAATTGAGGGCTTGGTTGGAAGAATCCAGAGGCAAATAGATGCTAAAGAATCTTACAATTTTCTTTACTTGTGTAGCCAAGGATACATAAGACATTTTTCAGATTTAAAGCAAGAAAAAGCCTTTAGTACATCTTTCACAATTTATAGGAAATCTAAGCAGGAAATGATAGTCCGAATGCCTCATCTGTACACAAATGTATATAGTTTTCAAAATCCCTTCTGATAATCATTTCATCTGATCATAACGATGATTATGAGAGGTAGAAAGAAATGTGGTTCAAATGACAAAACAAGGTTAAAAGATTTCACTCAAGGTCACACAGCTAATAAATATCATAAAATTAACTAGAATTAAGATTATTGTATCCCATCCCAGTTGAATAAATTTTCAACTATAACTATTCAGATGCCTATAGTGAAGATAACTAAATAAAAAAGCATTAAATAGTTATTGAACATTTATTCTGTTTAATTCCAGGCCTTTAAAAGGATAGAAAGTTGTATATATAAACTTTACCATCTAACACAGGGTTTGTAAATGCTAGGGAGCTCTGATACACTTTAGAATGCCCTTAAGTTCAGAAAATTATATACAAAATGTAAATTTTACATTTTCCTGAAGAAGAGTTTGATAGTTATCAATTTTTGAAGTGTCTATGACCAAAAGAATTTTAAGAACCACAGATTTGGAGCAAACAATCTAGTTAAAATACAGGATAATTGAACTCTTACTGACTTCTACTGCAAGTTAACTGTCATATAACTTGTTCAAGTCTTGGTTTAGATTGAGATAAACAATATAATGGCAAAATTGCCTTTTTTTTTCCCTAAAAATATCACTTATTTTCAAAATCATGTAATTTGAAAGTGGTATCTCAAAGATTTTTCTTGAATAAATAAACGCCCTTTAGGCTGTTCAAGCCTTTCATTAATTTCCAGAGCTCTGAAATAGTTGACTTAGACAATTTTTTATTTATTTTTTTGGTTAATATTTTTAATTACATGATAATAATTACACAATTTCCACTATTCAATATTTTGTATAAAACCAGCTGCAACACACACAGTTTTCAAATGCATATCAAACAATACATATCAAACTACATAGATATGCAAAGTTTACAGGCCATTGTGAAGCTTTGGCTAAAAAATATCTTCAGGAAAATAAGCTGTCATTCAACCAGTTCTCCCACCCACTTCCTTCCCTGCCCTCCTCTCCCTCTCGGGTGTGATTATAGAAATCTTGGGCCCAGACAAGTTTTGGAGGCATTCACTAGTGTTATCACCTGGCAAAGGTGGTTCCCTTGGGAGCCTGATGCCTGGGCTCCTGAGCTGGGCAGACCCTCTGGCATCTGGGTGGTGTTGTGCCAAGAGCCCAGGGAGACTTTTCTAGGGTTGAATCAACTGTTTATGACAAATGAGCCATGAACCTCTCTGATGTTTGTTAAATTTTTTAAATTACATTTATCAGGATAATTTTGGTTAAAAACATATAAATTTCCAGTGTACAACTTTATGACATCTGTGTACTCTTATTATGTACCAACTTCAATAATTTTTGTCAGTGTTCTCACCACTTTTATGAAGGAGAAGTTTTTTCAGAGGTCTTTACTCCACTATTCCAGAAGTGCTTCCTCAGTTATGTATTGGGATGCTCTAATTTGGACCTCTACATAAAAGCCCCATGCTGAGGTGCTTTATTGAAAATAACAGCAATCCCAATCTCGGTACAAACAATCAAGGAAGGACAACATTACCGCTGACTGAGACTTTTTACACTGGTTGGGGCAAGTAACAAATCAGCTCCGAAATGAACAGGGGCCTCTACGGAATGAGATTGTCAGAGTGGGCTTTAATAAATTCCAGATATTCTGGGGGAGGGAATTGGGAAACGTGTATGGAAGTTCATGAGAGACTGGAAAAGGCTCCAGTTATATATTCATCCACAGCTGAATCTGAGGCCCTACAAAAGCAGAAAGTGAGAGCTGGGGAAGATGTGTAGAGTGTCGGAACTTTCAATACATTCCCCAACCCAAACACAGATCCCCTCAGCAACAGTTGGAAGCCCATTGGCTCAAAATATCTAAACACAGCCTCTAATCAATCATTGGCTGACCTTTAAGCTATGCTAACCCAGGAAGGAAGCAACACCTAAGAAGGCAGGCGGGAATAAAAAGAAGGAGCAGAGACATCAGTGGCCACTGCACACTCCCTGGGAGACCACCTCTATAGAACTTACCAATCAGGTCACCAAATAAATAATCAAACAAAAAGCATCATCAGCAGCAACAACAATCACCACCACCCTTGGGCAAAAGATCAGAATCCACAGTTGCTACAACAGATCATCAAAAATATCCACCTTTTGGGACAGCCGAGTGGTGCAGTGGTTAAGCGCTGGCTTGGGAAGCCAGTGGCCCTGGTTTGGGTCCCACATATGAAGGCCAGTGACACTGCCCTCAAAAAAAAAAAATCCACCTTTCAAACAAAAATTACACCACACACAAACAACAAGAAAGGGTCATCTATGCATAAGAAATGCAACAGTCTATAGAAACTAACTCATAGCAAAGGAATGAAACTCCTGCAAAAGCATTATTGTGAGTTACCAAAGATTGAACATGCTGCAATAGAGCCTTAGTTTTTCCTATAGTCAAGAAAACCTTAGTTTCAGAGAATAACTGGGGTACCCAAAACCCCAAAGTAGTTTAATCTTACCATCTGGGCACAGATCCATAGTGTCATACTCTAAATACCAGAAACACCCATTCTTCAGTATTTAACCCACTGGCTATCATTCCAATCACCCACTCACTGCAGCTGTCTGTACCACTTACGGCTCCTGCAGTGATCCTCTCCACAGAGGATGGCATACAAATCGGGTATGGAGAGATGCCATTATACACTGGCACTGGGGTTTTGCCCTTCCCAGTGCTTAACAAGGTAACTGATTAGGTGGAAAGGCACAGAAGAGTGTTTGGGCGGGAAGGGAAATGCCTTGTTATCTCAAGGAGTCCACAGTTCAGTGGGGCTGGCAGACTGCTCCTGGTCCTAGTGCCTGCACTGCCTTTCCCCTTAGAGTTGATAATAGGAAGAGATTATTGACCATGTAGTGTCTTTTTAAAAGAACAAAACTGAGTAAGCAAGAAAACAGTTTATGAAGAAAACAGCAATAAATTAGAGAGACAAAACGTTAGTGATTTTAGTATGTTCCCATTATTCCTGCTATAATCTGCATCACTAGACTGGTTTTTAAAGAGCTCGCACTAGCACTTTATTTTCTCACTTTTGCATTTCCACATTTATAACATCAAGTTGGGCCACTTGGGATTTGTGTTCTATATGGTTGTGATTGTTTTCAGCAACTCTGTTATGAACGCAAAACAGAGCAGCAGTAGTATGGCCGTACCCTCCCACATGGATGCCTAGGGTGGGCACTTTCTCTCCAGGGTTTCTGTGGGATGTGGAAGCATATTCCCTCTGCAACAGCATCTTGGCTGTTAAAGTCCACAGGAGAACTACTCTCTGGAGATACAAGAACTGTGAAAACCTAGGGAGTGAAGGCAGGAGAAAATGGCTGCAAAGCGTAGGGCTAGAAAGGAAGAAAGGAGGGAATTGAAATGTCTCAGGAGGAGGCACACTAAAGAAAGGAGAAAAACTTCAATAAGGAGTGTATTGGGAAATGTAAACTGAATCTGATGATATGGGAAATCAGTTTTGGGTAAGCTACTCATACCATGGTTTAGGAGGCAGAACTGTGACTTACTGTCAATCTATTATACAATCTAATAAACACAGATTTCTGCTCTGTATCATAAAGAACCCAAAAGGACATCCAATCCTCCGAGTTAGACCAAATCCAGCTTAGTCTGAAGCCTACCTGTTCCCCAGGTAGGTATTTGATGTGTACTTGGAAATATAATCTTTTATCCACAGTTCTCTCTAATCCTAGAGAGTATCTGTGCATTGTTTGTTTGCTCATAAGGAACATTTTCAAAAGGACTTAGTGGATTTAGTCCTGCATCTTGAATTTTAAAATATTGTAAGTTGCAAATAAAATAAGGAAGGAGAAGGCAAAATATCAATAAACTCCTGTAGATTTTTCTATTAACCACAAAATTTAACTAAGCAAGAAAACATACTCCTAGCCTAGAGTATTCTTCCTCTATCTCTTCATATAATTACCTCCTGAACATCCTTTAGGACTCGACTGTTAAAGCCACCAATTTAGAATATCTGGCTTATGTCTCACTTTCTAAAACTTCTTTATTTTCTTCGTACGTATAATCATTTATTAGTTGTCTATCTGCCCTATTTAAATGGAACCTCAATGAGAACAAGGACCATGTTTGTCACAGACTCTACTAAGTAGAAATTGTGTCATAAACATTTGTTGAATGAATACTCCTAGATAAGAAAATGTCTTATGTGGCTCTTCTAACATTGGTTATATTTCTGATGGTAGTAATTCTGAGCTTCAACAAACAGTATCAGATAAATTTTGTGTATTTATTTTCTTTCAATATATAAAACACATTAATTCCTTCTTTCATAAATCGAACTGATTTTTTTAAGTACCTATAATTTAACAACTGTTGTTTAAGATTTTGGAGCACCAAAGATAAAAATGTCATGGACCCTGTCTGGAAGAACCCACAAGAACATTCTGGTGGTTATACAGACTTTCATGCAACACCCCTGGCTCACTGTACGTGCTAACCCCATTTTCTCCAATGCCATGGTAGTTTTATCGATTTGAAATACCTCCCTCATTCTCCAAAATATACTGAATGGTGGTGATATATGCTACATTTCAAATACATACACAGGGAAACAGCAGAGGCTTTTACAACCGTCATGTAGAACCCTGGTCTATTATGATAAAGAAAAAAACAGATTGAAAATATTGACAGCACAACTTTTCTGAAATAGTATGTCTTTGAATTTTGATGCAAACACAAACACAGGAAACCTTGAAGATATTAGGCAAACCGACACGTAGATTACTAGACTTAAATATTAGAAGACAGTTGGGGGGTAAAGGGCTAGAAATGGTTAGAAATATCTCATCCTGTGGGCTTAACTGAAAGCGATTTCTCATTTCAGAAGTATAGACAATGAGACAAGAGTTTCTGCCTTAAAAAGTGCTTTAAGGTTTAGATCCTAAATGCTTTCTATTTTCCTAGTGAGAACAGAGCTTGAGGATAATGCTACCATAGAGGCTTGAACACTTAAAACAGGATCCTGTGTGAGCTCTCTCCATAGGGCTTAATTCAATCCTTCCTTTTATAAAAGAGATAAAAGAAAAATAACAGAACTGATTTTAACTACAGAATACAGCAAAAATCACTGACAAATGCAAAAATGTGTAAATTATAATTTCATTGAAAATAAGAAACAGAAATATTATTGTACTTATCAAATACCCTTAAAATCTTTGTGTGTTGCCAAAATGGCAAATAACAGTGAAAATCATAAATGTAATTTACCACATTTCGGAGAACCATGTGAGATATTGTTCATACTTTGTAATAACTTTTATAAGCTACTGTAACATATTTTGGACATAGAACAAAAAGGCCAAACTCTATTCTTCTGTCAACCACTAATTTTTTTTGGGGAAAAAAACCTTCTGGAACTCAATCTCAGCTCTAGAATAGGGATGATATCTTAACTTCCTCATGGGTTATTTTGAGGATTCCCTTCACCTCTGAATGCCTTGAAAATGTATAAAAGTATTATGCATGCCTATGCCATCCTGAACAGTCACCTTCAGATACCTAAGAATTATGACTGGTTTTAACAATAATTCATCCATGTTTTTTTCTCTAAAAAGTACATCTTACAGATGACAATACTGCTGAATATGTTTTGATAAATAAACTTTAATAAAATGTTCAAGAATGGAAAAACATGACATTTGCACATAAACAATCACTGACTGATTTTGATAAACTTCCCTTCAGCAGACCCTCACAGATGAGCCCTTCTCTATTGGGCAGAAAGCATTGTATAAAAAGCAGTGTCTGATCATGTTGCTCATGAACAATTCTATCATGTCAGATCCCAATCTCCATGTCAAAGTCGCTCCTCAGGAGGCTATGACTCCTGACTCCGCCCCCTATTTCCTCTAGCTACCGAATTTTCAGCCATCAAAACACTCTGCTACCCTCTCTCCTACAAACTCTTCTATCATTTAAGCAACAGCAGAGCCATTTCCTTGGTTGCCCATCCGAGAGGTCATTCTTTTCCACTTCAGATTTCTCTATCTGTAATAGAATGACTTATTCAAAAGACATTGGCCTCCAGCTGTCCTATAAATTCCTTGAGGACAATTGCATGGCACTTTTTTTTCATGTATCTATAATGTGTTGCCCAATATTGTCAATATAGCAGTGGTATATAAAACTTTATTAACAAATAAACACCTGAGTTTCTCTCTCTTCTACATAGCCCTCCGTAACTACTTAGAATGAGGATAGCGAAGCCTGTGTCTATCCTGTTTAGATGCAGATTGTTTTATTGCTCTCCAACTTAATGCCTGTAATAATTGCTTCCACTCTGCACCACCCCTCAAGTCCATTCTCCATATAGCAGCCAGATTTATCTTCTTAGAGCATAAATTAGAACATGGCCTTTACCAGATTCAATTACTCCAATGCTTTTGCACAAGCACTTAGAATTAAATTCAAACTCCCTTTCCCGACCTTGGTGATAATAATTTCTGTTAAGAAGAATGGTCTTGCATGTGTCTCCTTCCCCACCTCCTCCATCTTTCCCTTTTGTTCACTATACCTCAGCTGCAGCGGTCCTGGAACCACCACTAATTCTCAAATCCGGCTATTTAATTGACCCTTCTCTAAGCCTGAAGCTCTCTGCTTCCACATCATCACTTGGCGAGTGAGCTCAGCTCCACTGACACATCCTCTAAAAGCCGTCTGTTAGAATCAGATCCAGAGAAGCTGCCCAAGATACACTCTATCACATCACCCATTTCATGTGCTTAACAGCTCTTCAAATTATCTGATATGCAAGTATTTTTTCATTGCCTGCTTTCTCACATTAGGTAAGTCCCATGAGATGAGGGACCTCAGGTGTTTTATTTTTCACAGCATCCCTAGTGCCTAAAACAGTGAACTGTGTATAGGAATTAAATATATGATTATTGAATAAGTGAATGAATGAAGCTTTGTTTTGCCTCCATACTCCAGCAAAACACTGTTTTTTAATATGTGACTATTTTATTCTGAAATATCTCTATTTTTATATTCTAAGGGCAAACCCAAAGTAACAACTACAGAAATCATGGTTTAATTATCTCTAAATCTATTCAGTCTAGCATGTGTCAGACACATAGGGAGCGCTCAATATTTATGGTATTCCAAATACATGAAATACATGTAACCATTTATTCTCATAGTTCTCAGAAGTTATATGTTTATAGTTAGCCAATTGCAAATGCCAACTTTAGAATGTCTTACTACAGGGGTTTATTTTTCAATTTGTTCTTTTTGGTTAAGAAGAAAGGCATCCTGTGTTTTATTTTATAAAAAAAGAAGTTAGATTCCCAGGTTAATGACAAAAATCTATTTAGCCCATCAACTTCTGAACTATAAAAGAACCTTGTAATATTCTTATCAATTCTGACCTCAGCATTATTTTATAAAGAAAATATGTGATATTGATTTATTTAGATAATCTACTTTTCTTTTTCGTTTGGCTTATTTGTGAGTATGAATAAAATTATTTTTGAAATAGCTACCTATCTCTTTTGAATAAAATCAATTTGGGGGATTACTGCACATACATACACATACACAAATACTTTTTCTCCGATGTTCTTGCTTCGATATGTTTTAGGATTTTTAAATCTGGTTTGCTAATGATATAAATAAATCTTGTAATTATATTTGTGTTTATTTTTCCTTCGTTATCATGAAATCAATTAAGATAATTTGGTCACTTTTTCTGAAGTCTCCTAACTTTCACATTACTCACAAATTCCCTCTCATGGTCAGAATTAATGCCAGATCTCCATTCCTAAAATGTTTCCCCCATATTCGGAATGATAAAACTGTCAAGGAAGTAAATTATTTTTTTCAATTTGCTTTTAGAAATTTGGAATTTCTAACAAGTGTCCCAATAGGTGAGGTTCTCTATTCAAAAAAACTTCCATTGCCTCTCCTTCTTCTGGGATCTGGTTTAGGAAAGCCTCAATAAATCCCCAGTATGACTAGTGAGGCATTAAGAGAATATATCAATTCCAGAGAGGAATCTCTTGGTTCTAGGGAACAGACCCAAATGAGGTCAAGTAAGGGAACACTGAAAGAATGCCATAGACCATCAGCATGTACTCAGTACAGGAGCAAGACGATTAACAGGGGGAAGCTTAGAAGCCAAGCACCTTGGTTGAAATTCTATCCCCGCTACATATGAGATATAAACATTTGAACAGCCATTCTTACTAGAATAGAATCTCGATCAATCTTAATAGAATAGAATCTCAATCAATCAAACATACTTGTTTTATTTTATTTTATTTTATTTTTTGAGAGCAGTGTCACTGGCCCTCATATGTGGGACACAAACTGAGGCTGCTGGCTTCCCACCACACCACTCGGCCGGCCCCATACTGGTTTTATTTTAAAAATACCAAAGTATAACAACTTTGCAGATTATGATCCCTAATAGTGCATAAAAATTATATCTATAAAAAACATCACTATTTGGAAGCTATAAAAAGTCAAAGAGAGGACTTGATTTTTAGAGTCCTATTCCAGACTATTAGAGAATGCTGGCAGCAACCTTCCATGCTGCCCCTAGAGAGCCACGGACCAACCCTACTTGGAGAAACACTTTCCTTTATAGAGTCATAATTAAGAGTAGCTAAGTAGCTCTGGAGTCAGATCCTAAATTTAAACTTAAATTTAAATCTATGCTCTAGCACAAATGGTCGGCATGCATTTAGAGAAGGTATTTAACCTCTAACATATTTCTTGACTCATAAAATGAGGACAATAGAACCTACTTCCAAGATTAATTATTAGAAATAAATAACATGATATCTGTGTTTAGTACAATGACTGCCCTAGAGTATTAGCTATTAATTCCATCACACACACACACACACACACACACACACACACACACACACAAAGTTCAACAGAATTTCCCACTGCTCAACAACCTTTCTGCCTCTCTATTTCGGTACCTTTTCTTTATTCTGCATCAACGTTACCTCTCTTAGATTGTAAAGTATCCAAGAACAGTGATTGCATCTGAAAATTTGCCTTCTATAACATCTAGAACAACTTGACATCAACTTTTAGATAATGTTATTGCAGTGGAAGATAGCTGCAAAAGTATCTGACATTACCTAAATCCTATGTTTCTTCTGGATCCAACATCCTTTCAAGTCCATAAAATTCAATAAAGTTCACCTCACAAAGTTGTTGCAGTGAACAAGTCTCATAATCATTATTTCCTGAGATTGAAAGACATAGAAAACTGACCAACTTGTTCAGTAATAAAGCTGTTTCCGCTAAATTCATCTTTCTCCAATCTGCCTGATACCCTGTTATAGAGCATAGAAATGTATCTCTTAAAAACCTCTATGAATCTCTAGTATTCAAACTCTATTTTTCAGATTTCACACTGAAGGTAACTGTTCAAAAACACACATTTATAGCTAATGCCTGTTGCCTAATATGCCTAAGACCTGATCACCGCCTGCTAAGCCTGAGCATACAAATTTGGAAGGATATTGCCAAAGCTAAAGAACATGAACGGGATGCCCCAAAGTCCTGGAAGTTTTAAGAGTTTTAAGAGTATGAATTATGAAGATTAGCCTTGATTTAACATTCCTATGTTAGAAATGAGAAGATTAAGCAAGATCACATTGATTCAATGATAGGCCTTTTCAAATCTTTTAAAGCAGAAAACAGATTGAGTCCAATGCGTTCGCTGAGCTACTATAAAGAGAAAATAATTCAGTGAAGTCAACAACTTCAGGTGATAATGGACCAAACCCCCTGGACAATGGAGATTATTTCTCCATAGGAAAGATGACCAGATTCTGACACCAAAATAATAAGAATATTTTCTTAAAATAGTTTAGGGTATAAAGATATTATGTAAAGATTTTAGAGAACAAATTTGAAAATGGATTGATATGAAACTAGTAATTAGCACATGTCAATCCAGGCACCAAGTACGCCTTCATTCATTATTGCATTAATGAGCATCAAGCCCTACCACTAACCTCTGGGGGCTGAGCAGTGAACAAGACACTCTTACAAAATCACCAAGAAGCAAGTCCATCTTGGTAAGTGAAGACTTTTAACTTAGAACGTTTAAAAATGTCCACAATCACAGTTAAGTGAAAAAAACAGACGTCTAACTCTAAATGAGGAATCTTTTCTTTGCATAATGCTTGTCCAAATAGCAGGTTGCACTGAAATGAATAGCTCCACCAGTTTTACCTCAGATTCACTTAGTATAATGTTCTCTAGGTCCACCCACATCATTGCAAATGGTAAGATTTCATTCTTCTTTATGGACGAGTAATACTCCATTGTATAAATGTACCACAGTTTCTTAATCCAGTCATCTACCGATGGGCATTTTGGTTGTTTCCATGTCTTGGCTATTGTGAATGGCACTACAATAAACATTGGGGTGCATATATTTTTTCAAATTAGCATTTTGGATTTCTCTAGATAGATACCTAAGAGTGGAATTGCTGGGTCATAGGTAGTTCCATTTCCAGTTTTTGAGATACCTCCATATTGATTTCCATAGTGGCTGTACCAATTTGCAACCCCATCAATAGTGCTTGAGGGATCCCTTTTCTCCACAAACTCGCCAGCACGTGTTTGATGATTTATTGATGATAGCCATTCTGACCAGGGCGAGGTGGTATCTCATTGTGGTTTTTATTTGCCTTTTTCTAATGATTAGCAAGGTTCAGCATTTTTTCATATATCTGTTGGCCATCTATATGTCCTTTTTACAGGAATGACTCTTCATGACCTCTACCCATTTTTTAATTGGGTTATTTGTTTTTTTGGTGTTGAGTTGAATCAGTGTTTTATAAATTTTGGATATTAACCCCTTATCAGATGTATCATTAACAAATATCTTCTCCCATTCAGCAGGATGCCTTTTTGTTTTATTGATGGTTTCCTTTGCTGTCAAAAAATGTTTTAGTTTGATGTAATCCCATATGTTTATCTTTTTCTTTTACTTTCCTTGCCCAAGGGAATATATCAGCAAAAATATTAGTCAGGGTAACATCTGCAAATTTACTTCCTTTATTTTCTTCTAGGAGTTTTATGGTTTCAGGTCTTACGCTTAAGTCTTTAATCCATTTTGAATTTGTTCTTGTGAGGGGATTAGAAAACACAAATTGATATTCACAATACTGCCATGGGGATATGAAATATAGTTTGGGGAATATAATCAATAATGTTATAAAGATTTGTAGAATGTCAGATGGGCACTTGTCTTATTAAGGAGATCACTTCATGATGGTTTAGATGCCTGATCATTGCGCTGTACACTTCAAGCTGAAAAATATTGAATGTCAACTATAATTTTATATATATATATATATATAAAATATATATATTCATATATATTCGTTCATGGGCTATGGAGTATACCATCAAGAATAGTGTCGATGGAATTTTAACAGCTATATAAGATGTCAGAAGAGTAATAGATTGGGGGAGGAGAGTTATCGCTTTGTGAGGGGTGTAAATGTCCATTACATTGTTTTGTACACCTGAAACTAATAAAAAAAAGGTCCTGAAAATAGAGACTAAAAAAAGAAACAGCTACAGGGGAGGGGTGAGTGGAGTCACCATCAGAGACATCATAAGAACTCTGAGGAGAAATGATGGTAGGTAAAATCATCCGTTCCCTGTTCTCACTTAGACTACAGAAAGAGAAGGGTGTGTGGCTATTATGTGAAGCATCATCACAAAATACTGTGAATGTTTAAATTTTAAAAATGTATTACAGTAAAAGACACATTGCAATTCATGCCCCCTCAGAACTCCCCCCTCACTTCAAACACACTTATCCCATCATTCCTGCCACTTTCTTAAGCAGTTCTGGAAGTCCTCTTTCATGAGTTCATCCTCTGTCAAGACAAAGCTCTGTGTCACCCATCGCTTCTGGTATACGGTAATTTCTGGCAAATAAAAACATCACACAGTGTATTCTCACCCACCTTATTCATTAGATCTGGCACCGTGCAACTTCTGGCTCTTCCCCAAAGTGAAAATGATTCAGGGCATTGAGGCAGCCATGACAGCAAAACTAAAGGCACTCAAGAAAGAGGACTTCCAGAACTGCTTCAGAAAGAATGATGGGGTAAGTGTGTTTGAAGCAAGGGGAAACATTTTGAGGGAGGTTAATGGCAATGTGACTTTTACACTAATTGTTTTTTTAAATTTAAACATTCTCCATATTTCTTTATTACACCTTATCCATGGTACACTGACAACTGCTATATTGACAATGATACAGCAATAAACAAAATCCACAAAAGTTTAAGAGTGTCTTTTTTGATAGGTTACATATACAGATAGGTGATCTGGAGTTGACAGACATCCCAATTTCTACTCCATTGCTTTCTGACTATATAACCTAAACAATCATATAGCTTCTGTTATTTTTTAGCTATGAAACAATGATACAAATTCCTGCTTTCTTATAAGCATTAAATAAGCTAACATATGTAAGGTCAGTATAGAACACCTTGCACACAAAAGGCAATATATAAACTATAGCTGCTGCATATTATTATAACATTATTATCATCCTTATCATTATTATTATTAGCAATGTTATCTAGCTTACTAAGTTCTTCCAACTATTTTTTCTGCCAACATTAATAATGAGAATAAAAACAATAAAAACAATCTACAGTAAAAATATTTTTGTTTGGCTTCTGGTAAGATGGCAGAATAGACAGACACTTTCCCTACTGTCTCCCAGAATTACATCAAATTACAAATAATTTATACAACATTTAACCTCGGAAGTCCCCTGAACACTAGATGAACAGAACCTCTAAAGGAAGGACCTAAAGAGGAGGCCATGTCAAGTCTGGTAGGAGGGGCACAGACGAGAGAGGGTGAGCCCCGTGAGGGATGCCCCAGCTGTGTGGGGAGGCTTCTCCGGTTGCGGGGAGAGACCCTCCGGCCCCACATGGAGCTCACTAGCCCAGAGTTGCTTTGCCAGGAAGAGGAGTTCTACGATAGCAGGCAGTAGAAATTAGTGAGGACTCTCTTTGCTCAGCTCGGTGAGGCTGAGGGCAGCTGGAAAACCAGTGGGGACTGCGCACGGGTTCACTCCTGGTGAGCACTCACCCGGTTCCTGTTGGAGGGAGTAGCTGTGTGAGCTGGGCCCAGGAGCCTGTGCGGAAGGACTGAACTGAGCACCTTTGGTGCAGAAGCTGGAGGTTTGGGACCATTGTTCCCCTGGTGTGGAGCTTGCACATGAGTGGTGTACAGGAGGGCACCATTTTTTCAGGGTTGGGCCCTGCAAAGAGGGTCAGATCTGGGACCGCATTGGTCTGGTGGAATTGGCACAGGAGCGTGCCTGTGTGCGGCCTTGGATTCCCACCCTCTGCCCTGCTTGTGCTACGTTGCCAGGGAAACGCTGGGCAGGTGCCCTCCGGCACCAACAGGCTGCTCACTGAGATGCAGGAATGCGCAGGCCACATTGGGTCCCCACCCTCCACCCTGCTTGTGCTGTGTAGCCAGGGAAATGCAGGGAGGGTGCTCTCCGGGTGCATCAGTCTGTTCACTGAGACTCAGGAATGAGCGAGCTGCCTTGGGTCCCTGCTCTCCGCACTGTTTGTGCAGAGTTGCCAGGCTGGGGAATGACTGTTGGGCAGCTGATTGGTACAGGCTGAGACGGGGAGTTTTCCTGAGAGTGTTGGGCAGGGAGCTGTGCACATGCGTGATCTGATCGAGGCTTTCCTGGCGACTTTGTGTGGACTGATTGCTGGTGCAGAGTCCATGCTGCTCTGACATGGTGGGGGCCACTGACCACATCAAGTGGTGCTTTGGGAGCCTGCCCCTCCCACATAGAGCTGTGTTGCCAGAGGCACCCTGAGCCCCTGGTGCCTGGTGCACACCTCCACAGGCCACAGAGGGATTCTTTGCAGCAGCAAACAACCTGCAACAACTTGTGAAGATTTTTGGTAGTGAGCATGGTTCCAAAGCACACAGGAGCTAACTGCGGAAAGCTCACCGCAAGCTTGAGAGGGAGGCTGGCACATAACATGTTAAGCGCTTTCCCCCCAATAGCTGGTGATGAGTCGCCCAGAGACTCTCTATTACTGAGCAAGTGGTCTGCAGATTAAAGAGGACGGAGAGCCCCCCCATCTCTTTTTTTTATTGCCTTCTCTCTTCTTTCTAGGTAATCTATCTAATATATCAAAGCATTCACAGAACGCCAGCCAGAATGAAGAAACAAAGAAACATGACCCGAGTAAAAGATCAGAAGAAAACTCTAGAAAAGGAAATAAATGAAACAGAAGTATCCAAACTTTCAGAGACAGAGTTTAGAACACTAATGATAAGAATGTTTAAGGATCTTAGTGAGGATATAAAGAAGGATAGGGAAACCATAAAAAACAACTAGTTAGAACTAAAGAATACAATAACTGAAATGAAGAACACACTCGAAGGAATCATCAGTAGAATAGATGAAGCAGAGGAGCAGATCAGCGAATTAGAAGACAAAATAGCAGAAATCACCCAGCTGAAACAACAAAAAGAAAAAAGAACAACAAAAAAATGAAAATAGTTTAAGAGACCTCTGGAACAACATGAAATACAACAACGTATGCATCATAGGAATACCAGAAGGAGAAGAGAAGAAGCAAGGGATTGAGAATGTATTTAAAGAAATAATGACTGAAAACTTCCCTACCCTGGTGAAGGAAATCGACATACAAGCCCAGGATGTGCAGAGAGTTCCAAACAGGCTGAATCCAAACAGGCCCACACCAAGACACATCATAGTTAAAATGGCAAAGCTTAAAGACAGAGACAGAATCCTAGAGGCTGCAAGAGAAAGACAGCAGGTTACATACAAAGGAACTCCTATAAGACTAACAGCTGGGCCGGCCGAGTGGCGCATTGGTTAAGCGCTGGTTTTGGGATGCCAGCGGCCCCGGTTCGGATCCCACATGAGGGCCAGTGACACTGCCCTCTACAGCTAACAACAGCTCCACCTGGAGCTGGGCTGTGCGAGCCCCTGTGATGGTGTGGGCTGCAGCCCCTGCTGCAGTGGGCTGCCATAGGCTACAGTGAGTGGCCCGCAGCCAGCGTGAGTGGCTGGCAGCCAAGAGTGAGCTGCCAATAGCCGCGGTGAGCGACATCCAGAGGCCAGCGACTGATCTGCGTCATCCGGGAAGAGCGCAATGACGATACCAACAGTGAAGCAACATCCTCCGCAACTAAACTGAAGAACAAAAAGACGGCAACTTGTCTGTTCCCCTTCCCTGATTCCCCAATGCTGTTCCCCTCCGCCAATTCCCCAATAAAATCTTTAAAAAAAAAAAAAAGACTAACAGCTGACTTTTCTTCAGAAACTCTGCAGGCCAGAAGGGAGTGGCAGGAGATATTCAAAGTGACACAAAATAAAGGTCTACAACCAAGATTGCTCTACCCAGCATGGCTATCACTTAAAATTGAAGGAGAGATAAAGAGCTTCTCAGAAAAGAATAAGCTTAAGGAGTTCATTACCACCAAGCCAGCATTGTAGGAAATGTAAAAAGGGCTTTTTTAAACAGAAGAAAGAGGAAAACAAGCTAACCCAGGAAGACAAGAAATACACATAACAAAATGCAATAAATATGCACCTATCAGTAATCACTTTAAATGTGAATGGGCTAAATGCTCTAATCAAAAGACACAGAGTGGCTCAGTGGATAAGAAAACAGGACCCATGCATACAAGAGACTCATCTCAGAGCAAAAGATACCCACAGACTGAAAGTAAAGGGATGGAATAAGATATTTCATGCAAATGGAAATGAAAAAAAAAAGCTGGAGTAGCAATAATTATTTCGGACAAAATAGACTTTAAAATGAAGACTACAATAAAAGACAAAGAAGGGCACTACATAATCATAAAGTGATAGATTCAACAAGAGGACATAACCCTAGTAAACATCTATGCACCCAATATAGGAGCTCCTAAATATATAAAACAGATTTTGACAGACATAAAAACAGAAATCAACAGCAACAGTATCATAGTAGGGGACTTGAACACCGGTTTTCACCAATGGACAGATCCTCCAGACAGAAAATCAACACGGCCTTAAATGACACTTTAGACCAGCTGGATTTAATTGATATTTTTAGAGCACCTCAGCCCAAAGCTACAGAATATAGATTCTTCTCAAGTGCACATGGAACATTTTCCAAGATATATCATATGTTAGGCCACAAAACAAGTCTCAACAAATTTAAGAAGATTGAAATCATATCAAGGTCTTCTCTGACCACAATACTATGAAACTAGAAATCAATTATAAGAAGAAATCTGGAAAGCTTACAAATACATGGAGGCTAAATAACATGCTGCTAAATAGCGAATGGGTCAAAAATGAAATCAAGGAGGAAATCAAAAGATACCTCGAGACAAACGAAAATGAAAACACCATAACCCAAAATCTTTGGGATGCAGTGAAAGCAGTCCTAAGAGGGAAGTTCATAGCAGTGCAGGCCTACCTAAAAAAGGAAGAAAAACCTCAAATCAACAAACTGTCTTTACACCTAAGGGAACTCAAAAAAAACAAACAACAACAAAAAACCAGCAAAACAAGTCTAAAGGGAGTATAAGGAAGGAAATAATAAAGACCAGAGCAGAAATAAATGAAATAGAGAACAACAACAACAAAAAAAAATACAAAAGATCAATGAAACCAAGAGATGATTTTTTGAAAAGATAAACAAAATCGACAAACCCTTAGCCAGAATCACCAAGAAAAAGAGAGGACCCCAATTAATAAAATCAGAAATGAAAGAGGAGAAGTGACAACAGATACCAAGAAATACAGAAAATTTTAAGAAAATACTATGAGCAACTATATGCTAACAAATTCGACAATCTGGAAGAAATGGATAAATTTCTCGAAGTATACAATCTACCAAGTCTGAACCAGAAAGAAGCAGAAACTCTGAACAGACTGATTATGGCCAAAGAAATTGAATCAGTAATCAACAATCCTCCAACAAACAAAAGTCCAGGACTAGAAGGCTTCACAGGTGAATTTTACAAAACATTCAAAAAAGAATAAATACCTATTCTCCTCAAACTATTCCAAAAAACACAGAAGGAGGGAAGGCTCCCAAACTCTTTCTATGAAGCCACTATCACCCTGATTCCAAAGTCAGACAAGGATATTACAAAAAAGGAAAACTACAGGCCGATATCCCTAATGAACATAGATGCAAAAATTCTCAACAAAATACTAGCAAACCGAATTCAGCATCTCATTAAAAAGATCATACACCACGATCAAGTGGGATTCATTCCTGGTATGCAAGGTTGGTTCAATATCTGCAAATCAATTAATGTAATACATCACATTAACAAAATGAAAAATAAAAATCATATGATCATATCAATAGATGCAGAAAAAACATTTGACAAAATCCAGTAGCCATTTATGATAAAAACTCTTAGCAAAGTGGGAATAGTGAGATCATATCTCAACATAATAAAGGCCATATATGATAAGCCCACAGCAAACATCATACTCAATGGGGAAAGGCTAAAAGCTTTCCCCTTAAGATCAGGAAAAAGACAAGGCTGAACACTTTCACCACTTCTATTTAACATAGTTCTGGAAGTTCTAGCCACAGCAATTAAACAAGAAAATGAAATAAAAGGCATCCAAATCGGAAAAGGGGAAGTAAAATTGTCATTATATGCAGATGACATGATACTATATATAGAGAATCCCAAAGACTCCACCAAAATACTGCTAGAACTGATAAACGAATTTGGTAAGGTAGCAGGATACAAAATTAATATTCAGTAATCAGTTGCATTTGTATACACCAATAATGAATTATCAGAAGAAGAAATCAGGAAATCAATTCCTTTTACAATTGCTTCAAAAACAATAAAATATCTAGGAATCAATTTAACTAAAGAAGTAAAAGACCTGTACTCACAAAATTATGAGACACTGAAGAGAGAAATCAAAGAAGATACAAATAAGTGGAAATACATAACATGTGCATGGATAGGAAGAATTAATATAGGTTAAGATGTCAGTACTACCTAAGGCAATATATAGATTCAATGCAATTCCAATCAAACTACCAAGGACATTTTTCTCAGAAATAGAATATATAATCCTAAAATTTATATGGAACCATAAAAGACCCTGAATAGCCATGGCAATCTTGAGAAACAAGAACAAAGTGGGAGGTATCATGCTACCTGACATCAAAACGTATTACAAGGCTACAGTAATCAAAACATTATGGTACTGGCATAAACATAGACACATGGATCAATGGAAAAGAATAGAGAGCCCAGTAATAAACCCATTCATATACGGTCATTTAATCTATGACAATGGAAGCAAGAATTTACATTGGAGTAAAGATAGTCTATTTAATAAATGGTGCTGGGAAAATTGCACTGACACATGCAAAAAAAAATGAAAATGCACCACCTACTTACACCATATACGAGCACAAACTCAAAAGGGATTAAAGATTTAAATGTAAGACCAGAAACCATAAAACTCCTAGAAGAGAACATAGGGAGTAAGTTTGCAGACATTCACCTGACTAATATTTTTACTGATATATCCCCTCGGGCAAGGGAAACAAAAGAAAAAGTTAACATATGGGATTACATCAAACTTAAAAGTTTTTTCAAAGCAAAGGAAATCATCAATAAAACAAAAAGGCAGCCTACTGAATGGAAGAAGATAGTTGCCAACGATATATCTGATAAGGGGTTAATATCCAAAATTTGTAAAACACTCATGAAACTCAACACCAAAAAAACAAACAACCCAATTAAAAAAATGGGCAGAGGATATGTAGAGGCAATTCTCTAAAGAGGACATACAGATGGCCAACAGGCATATGAAAAAATGTTCAACTGCACTAAGCATCAGAGAAATGCAAATAAAAACCACAATGAGATATCATCTCACTCCAGTCAGAATGGCTCTCATCAATAAATCAACAAACAAAAAGTGCTGGCGAGGTTGTGGAGAAAAGGAAAACCTGGCACACTGTTGATGGGACTGCAAATTGGTGCAGCCATTATGGAAATCAGTATGGAAGTATCTCAAAAAACTGGAAATGGAACTACCGTATGACCCAGCAATTCCACTCTTGGGTATCTACCCAGAAGAGTCCAAGACGCTAATTTGAAAAAATATATGCACCCTTATGTTTATTGCAGCGCTATTTACAATAGCTAATACTTGGAAACAACTGAAATGTCCATCCGTAGATGACTGGATTAAGAAACTGTGGTACATTTATACAATGAAATATTATTCTGCTATACAGAAGAATGAAATTGTACCATTTGCAATGATATGGATGGGCCTAGAGACTATTATGTTAAGTGAAATAAGTCAGTTGGAGAAAGACAAATATCATATGATCTCACTTATATGTGGAATCTGAAAAACTGAATGAACGAGCAAAGTAAACAGAAACAGTCTCATAGATATAGAGGAAAACCTGATGGTTGCTAGTTGGGAGCGGGGTGGGGATGATGGAGAAGGAGAAGGGATTAGACAGCATAAATAGGTAACTACAATATCACCATAGGGATATGAAAGACAGTTTGGGGAATATAATAATGTTGTAAATATTTTGTGGGGTGTCAGATGGTCACATGTCTTGTTAGGGAGACCACTTCATGGATGGAGTAGAGGCTTGATCACTGCACTGTATACCTGAAACTCATGTTGTGTAATGTTGTATGCCAACTGTAATTGAATATATAGATAGTTACGGGATGTAGAGTATACTGGGGAAGGGAGTCAAAGAAATGGTAATAGATATGTATGTTATGGGGGGAGGAATGGGGTGGCGAATTTGCGGAGGCGGGTTGTCACTTTGAGGGGTAAAAAGTATAACTATTGCACTGTGTTTTATACCTGAAACTAATTTTTTTAAAAAAAATGTTTATTTCACAATAAAAGAATTAAAAATAAATAAAGTAAAATAAAAGCAGCGACAGACAATATGTAAACAAAAAAAAAGGACCAACAACAAAAAAAGATATGTTCATTATCTTGATGAGCAGAACTATTGTACTATATTTTCTAATTTGATTTTTTGTATATTCATTATACATGGACATAGATAGACCTCGCTTTGAATAGAGAGTATTTTGTTTTAGGCATTTTTATTAAAATTTGTCAGATTTCATTTCATTTGTATTTTACATCTCACCTCTTTCTTTTTTAAAAGCTAAAACTAAAGTGATATCTTAGATGTTAAAAAAAAAGCAAGTGTAGGGGGTGAAAATGCAAAGTGAATAAAATGTCGAGCTTTAGCATACTTAAAAAATATATATTTTTGTTTTGAGACTGATTGTTGGGGTGACAAATTGACACTGTCCTTCTGAAAGGTAATTTGTCAAAACACATAAAACTCTTTGTGCAAATTTTTTGAACCAACATTTGCATTTATAGAAATTTATCCCTAAAGAAAAATCATTCCTGTACATAGTCAATAGGGTGTAGTAATTTGAGACATAGACTTTGAATTCAGACAGCATAGATTTAAATCCATATTTACTAGCTGTGCTACCTTGGTCAAGTTATAGAAAATCTCTAGGTCTCAGTCATTTTCTTTTTAAAATGGGGACAGTTATATTACATACTTTATGAGACTATTGGGAGGATAAAATTAAATAATGGGAATAAAGATTAGTTTATGGACTTTAATAAGTGCTCAGTTAAGCATTTCAAAAATAATATTAAGTATATGATTGTCCTTATTTTTAAATAAAATGATTTGAGTTTAAATATGTAAGCGACACTTTTTCTCTTTGGTAGGATTATATATGATTATTTATTTTTGCTTTTTCTGTATTTAAAATTTTTATAACTTTTATAAAATTTTTATAACTAATATAGTTTACTTTTTTAATTGATCTTAGCCAAAAGGCCAAGAAGCAATATATAATTTACTTTTATAATCGGGAAAGTTTTGGAATTATAAATGAAGGAAACCAAAAATATGTGTTTGCTTGTCTACAATCTTGTGATCCTTTTTAATTGCTTCATAGAGCATTTTAGTGTGGGTAGTGCAAAAGCTACCTTACGTCTAGGTCAAATCTTTAAAATAACTCATAAGGGCTGGCCGAGTGGCTCAGTTGGTTAAGAGCTCTGTCAAGTGTGCAAGATGAGCTCTGAGCAACAGCAGTTCAATGCCCAGCCCGAGCTGAGCTTCTGCTGAACTGCCAACAGGTGGCAGGATGGCTCAGCTTAAAAATAAAAAAATAAAATAATGCATAATTTCTCAATTAGTTTAACTCAAATTCATTATATTTATGAAGAATCTCTGTCTGAATTCAAATTGGTATCTTATCAGTGAGTCTACAGTTAACAAAACAGGTGCAATATTAATGAGACCAAGGTAGAATGTCTCCCATGCAGAAATAAAAGTATTTTGACATCATAAAGTGGATAGGCTGTGTAAAATTCAATTCAGTTTAAGACATAGGAATACTGTCTTATCTACTAAGTCCAACAATATGATAGAATTTGAGAGAATAAAGCAACACTCTTTTGTTATTTCTGAGATAGAGAACAACAGCAACAAAAGAATAACAAAATTTATCCCTAAATCTTAGCCAGGCTTACTACACAAACAGCTTATATTTTACCCATGGAAAATGCACACTAAATTTAAAAGGGCAGTTTAACCACAAATATGGAACTCTGCAAACAAAGAGAATATACACTTAATGGAAATAAAGCATGTTCTATTCAGAGCAGGTCCTTATAATCTTCTGCCCTAAATAGTCACACATTAAGAGTCTGAATTCACTCTCACCCGCTATCAAAATAAGACAGAGAAGAAAACAATAGCTGAAAGCACCTGCAGTGAAATGGGCCATAGATAAGTATGGAAATAACTCAACTAATTTGGGAGATGTTTTCTCAACAGCTTCAAATTCTAGATCATGAATTTGTGGCTATTTTTCATTTATCACACAATCCTTCTAAGGAAACCATTTCAGTATTTAGAAAATAATAGTAAAAGAAAGACAAAATACATCTGATAAATGTCAGCACGTCATAGGCTGCAAGATAAATTCTTAATCATTCATTCATTCTTACTGTCATACTGTCCGTTCTATTTAATTTCTTTTCACTACGTGTCAGTAATTGATATAACAACAGAACTTGCATGAAATTCTAGTTTTGTACTCTAAACAAAATGCAAAAATTTCACCACACTAGCTCTTCCAGAACTTTTAGAATTTCATGCAATACGACCAAGACACCTCTCCTTCCATGACAAAGTTGGGTAAGGGTTACATTAGGGTTAAGATTGCCCTGAAGCATAATCAATCTAAAACAGCACTACATCCTCACTTAACATTGTCGCTAGGTTCTGCTCTTTCAGTTTATATAAAACAAAAAAGTTAAATGATAAGAAAAAAATAAAATAAAGCATTACATCAAATAGGCATTGCACTCATAATTCCATGTGTGAGTAGTAGTGTGGGAAATCGAAGTACTGAACTCAGAAGACATCCTCTCGTACAGACTTCTACCAACACTTATTTTATCTTTTAGTAAAAAACAACTAGGTATTATCGGAGTTTGGCAGACCCAAGCATAATGATTGCTTCTATTTCTAAAATCACTCTGTCTCTTTTATTTGTTTGATAACGAATAAGGCCAAAGAACTGTGGTTATTAAGACTGGGGAAATTTTTTAGGTCACTTAGTCCAAAATTGCTTAGCCCAGCTCCCCCATTTTGAAGATGATGAAACTAAGAGGATTAAAAAACTTGTCTATGTCTACAGTCAGCAAGTTAGAGGAGGACCAAACATAAGATTCCTTATATTGTTTTAATATTTAACACTATGTCCTTGGTCTCAACAACTGGATACAAAGTTCTTTGAGGTTAGACTTACCTCAAACCACCTAGACAAGTAGAGAATATACTTACTCAGACCACCTACACAAGTAGGAGAATATTATTCAAAAAGCAGGTGCTCAATAAAAAATTCTAGTAAAACTTGAATAAAAGAACTAATGCCTTTCTCTGATAGTTAAATAGTACCTTGTGTAAGTATTGTATAATAAATATATTCTCAATGAATAGAATTAATACAAATGAAGCAAGCAATTCTAAATATTAACAGGAAACTGCACAGAAGAAAAAACAGGATCACTGAAATTATCAAATGTCATTTTTATCCTCAAGTCAGAAAGATAGTAGAAGAAATTATCAAGTTGTGGTGGCCCTTTCTCTCCACAAATACACAGAAGTAGTTCTCTGAAAAAATATAAAATTCACACACACACACACACACACACACACACACACACACACACAAAGTTTTACCATCATGAGAGGTAAAATGATTCAGGTACAGTTTGAGGAAATAAAGTAGTTATTGACTAGAAAGAAAAGTGCCTTAGTATTACTACCACATAGCTCAAAGACTGTGTGCTTACTGATGACTCCCTCTTGACACAGAGGATTTCATATAACAGAGCTTTCTAGTACCTACCTGGAGCATCCATTTGTGGTGAGCACATGATCAATCAAGAATCATCAATTCCATAGTATTTTCACTTTGATTAGTCTGTTAATTTCTAGTAGGTTGCTCAATGTTTTTCAACTAAAAGCAAAGAATAAAAGACTTCTGTAAACTGTGCTTGGTGAACTCAGCATGGATGAATGCCCCAGTAAGAAAAGTTTATTGGAGTTGAACAGGTGGAATTATGGTTACCCCAGAAAGGTAAAGCAGACCTAACACAAAGTAGAAATAATAATAATAATAATAATAATAATAATAATAATAATAATAAAATCACTGATATCCATATGGAGAAATACAATTGATTCTGTAGTAATCATTGCCTCTAAGTCAGTGGGCTCCATTTACTTCATAAGTAACACATTTACTTATGGTTATCATCAAAATTAATTTTTTAATATCTCATGAGAATATTCTAAAATTTGGTTTAGAAATAATCACTTGGCATCAAAACCAAAAAAAAAAAACAAAAACATTGCAAATAGTCCTGTATAACAACATAAATCAATGCCTTTGTAGTTTGTCCTCATTGAAATCATTGTTTCACTCCTACAGCTCACTCTTCTTCCTATCATCAACTTATTAATCCAAGCCAGAAATCAGAAAGTCATCCTAGATATTACTTTCTCATTCAAACCATCCTTCACTATGTCCAGTCACTAATGTTTACCAGTTTCTATCTATATCAGCTCTAGACTGCTTTCCAGTCAGATCTCTGGTCTATATTACCAGCTCTAAGCCAGGTCCTCAATTTCTCTATCCAAGATGGACTGCAGTATGTCAAGTGTCTTCTCTCAGCCACATCCTCATCAACTCTTGCCCTCTCCTAAAATGCTTTCTTGATTGATTTACTGCTTTGAAAAAATCTTCCAGAATCTTAAAACCCTTAACCTACAGGGTAGATTCAAAACTCCTTAGAATGACCTATACATTCCTCCATTCTTTGGCCACTGCCTAAATCACTAGTATCATCCCTTTTCATATTCATACCCTTCCCTTACTTAAAACTATGAATCTGTGTGAAACTTTCTCTGCCTTCTCTCTCCCAACACCAGAATGAGCGGCGATTATCCTCCCCTTTAAAAACCCATAGTAATCCATAGTAGTATAGACACAACTATTCACAACTCTTCATCAAGCCTGTCACAGTGTATTGCAAATGACTGATTACATATGTTCTCTAAAAGAGGAGTGGCAAATGAGTTTAATTTCTGTTGTGGGCTCATTTTAATCAATGGCTAGAGATTGCCTGGAATCATTGTTGAGAAATAATTGTTGATTAGCTTACATGACCTGCATCCAAGCTTTATCTACTACTGGAACCAGGAGAGAGAAGAATGGTATTTGGACCAGCTATTTGTCATCCTTGCCCTCGACTGTGAGTCCTGGAAGGTAACAAAATGTATTTAATTTTTCATTCTCAATGCCTGGCACAGTGCCTGACACAAAAGTTTATCGAAAACACAAATCAAGAGCCACTCACCCTAAGCTGTAACTCCATGCACAGGAATCCATACTCATTCTTTTCTGGTCCTTTAAAGGTAAAATACACAGTAGCACTTCTATGATGTGGTTGACCAGGGACCTGACAAGAGTGACATCTGAGGCATTCTAAATACAACTTTTATTCCTAGTAGCTTTGAAAATTTTTTCCTTGGACAAATATTTGACCCTTCCCAAGCTCAATTTCCTCATCAGGAACATAGAGATAATGAAATCTGCCTTGCAAGGCTGCCATAGGGATTAGAAATAAAAAAGCATTGTTACATAGTGGGCCCTCCGTAAATGATAACTATTAAGTATGTGCTATTTTGGTTCACAGCAAATTTCCATGAGGAGAAATACACTTCTTTTAACCCAAGGACATACTTTTAGTCCCTTTTAAAAGGCATGTTTCTGCTCAGTTACATAAGTTGCTTTGTTAGTAACAGAATCTGTATATGCCAGTTATACTTCTTATTACATCTTTATTTTGTCATTGTCCTAGCCCTGAGCTCATATTATACAGCAGCCTCAAGAATGATTATTATTATTTCTTTTAAGAATCCATAAATAATTGATAATAATGAAACACTTTGCCTTTGTGTAATATTTTTCATCTGTGGATGTTGAAGGGTTAAGGCATTAATCTATTCTTTTGTATTCCTCATTCTTGCTTTTCCTAAACCCCAAAAGAATATGAAAAAAGAATAAGACTTTTCCAGAATCATTCAACAGATTCTCTGAATTCTTACCACATCAAGAATGTCCTTTTCACAATGCTTCCACAGATTACGGCCATACAATATGTGGATATTTACATATGCACATCACAGGGTTAAGGGGATAAAATGCTGACGCATACAGGCTAGAGTCAAGAATTGATGATAAGCAGAACCACACAGTTGAATCTAATACATGCCACCCAGTCACTGATTGTCACCTACAAGGTTCCACATTTCAATTCCCAAATAATTTGACCCTACTGGGTAGGTATTATCCTCCAATAGGCAAGTAAAGAGTTTAAAAGATTAAGTCACAGCATATTAGAGAAAAGGTGATGTCAAGATTTACATGTTAATACTACAATTAACAATAAAAACAAACACCATCATCAACTGATATCTTACATATGCCATGTACTCTACAAATCCACACGCTCTTAGGTACAGAGCTGAGACTAAAATCTAGCTTACTCTGATTTCAAAGCTGACTTTTTCCGAAGCATTTATTTTCCTCTAAAAGTAGATGAGCTTGAACATCTCAAGCCCCTTACCATTCAGGACCTGTTTTTCTTATCCGAAGATTTCCCAGCTTCCCTCAAAGTGCCTCAGCCATTTCAAGGTTGCCTGACAGTGCAGTGCCACCTGGATTCATTCTTCCATAGAGATATCAAGTGACTTATATGCCACATTATAGAAAATGCAAGCAAACCTTTTGAAGGTGTTTTTTAATTTATGCAAATAAGTGCAACAAAGCCAAACAATTTGAAATAGACAGAAGCTTATAATTAACAAAGCTATAGACCCCAAATCTGTATCATACTGGACAATTAACACAAAATCATTGTCACCCTGTAATCACTTCAGAACAAGTGATGAATCATAGCTTTACAAAACTGTTGCCCTGTCTAGTTAGTGGGTATTTATAATATTATCATTTTTATTAGGGCTATCATTAAGTACTTAAGAAGCACTTTATTTGTTAGTAGCTTTCTGTATCACCACCAAAATAAATTCTATGGCAGTTGTGACTATTTATCCTCATCTTAAATATTAAGAGAATATTGATCCGGGGGTGATTTGAACTGACCATCAAGTACCTCTTCCCCTTTAAAAAAGTCGTTCTTCTAATAGAGATGATAAGCAGGGAGAAATGACATCAAAATATTACCACACAGATAGACAAGTTATGGGAAGAGTTTTCTGCCCTGTTAATGATGACCTCAAGAGCAGGCACTATATATGAGAGACTATGCCTAAGGGATTATGTGCTTCTGAGGTAATCAGTAATAAGTTGAATAGCTGTGCTTCCAATAGTAGCAGATGCTTTGTGATTCAGCAATCTGAGAATCAGAGTCTTGTGTGAAAACATGCCATAAACAAAACCAAAGGTCTGAGTTATACATGTAAACAATGTAATGCAATTTCCCTAAACACTGACCATCTCTGCCAGCTTCCAGTTCTTTCTGTGGTTCTTTTGAAAGATCTGGACATCTTTTTACCGAACAGAAGACTGCTTTATTTTTTCCCCTTCCACTTCGAAACATCCAGTTTAAAAGTAGACTTTCAGGGGAAGATTTTTCTAAATCTCTAAAAGGATCATATACTACCTGTTTCCTTAAATATATGGAGGGCAATTGGAGTTCTAACCATAATAAAAACAAAAAAGGTTTACTTATTTCATAGGTCCTCGCTGTCTTAATGGAAGGAAAAAGTTTCATTGCTTGATGTAAAGATTTGAGACCTGCTAGCATTAATATTTCCCCTAAACAAACACTTGTACAAAGTTCACATACCGAAATGTTCTGTTGAGGTAAAAACCATATAGTATCATTTAAAACAAGCAAAAGATGGTGTGACAGACACATAGAAGTTACAGTGACATTGTCAATGAGCCATTGCTAAAGTAACGTATCTTTTCCTCCATTACAGAAAAAGGAATAATTCTGTGTGTGTGTGTGTGTGTGTGTGTGTGTGTGTGTGTGTGTGTATTGTGTTGGAGAGGAAGTGAGAGACTCACATTAAATAAAATGGTATCCTTTTGTTCATTTTTAAATTTCATGAAATATCCACTGCCTGTAAATTCAAAGTCAAGCAGAAAGATATTTTGCCATCTCTAATGGCCATAGTATGAAATTAGATTAGCAGACCTCCAAGGCCATAACATCTACCTCACTAAGCCATGCTGTGATGTCTTAACATGCTGATTACTAAAATGCATCTCATAAAAGTTTATCCATGGCATTAAAACTATATATTGGGTGAGCTGACATCAAAATATTGCATTATATCGTTTTAAGTGGATATCAAGTTCTACCCATCATCATCATGGATCTGATTCATATATAGCCAAAGATTTCAGAATAATGCCTTAGAAAAAGGCCCACAAAAACCAGCCAGTGACCTTAAGAAAGGACAAGGGCCTCATAAATCTAGGCTGCTGTTTGCAGAGCTCAGGGGAAAAGTACAAATGGAGGCAGCCATAATACATGTCTAAATATTTAAAACTTATAAATTAAAATTAAATATTTAATTTTAACTGTTCATAATTCCAGTATTCAATATTCATATGGTGCCAGCATACAGCACTGATAAAGAATTGAAATATTACATGATACAGCTAAGCAACTACGGTGCAAACATTGCATTCTGCAATGATGGAAATGTACCATATCTGTGTCATCCAGCACACTAGCCACCAGCCACATGTCATGATTGAGCCCTTGAAATATGTGGCTAGTGCAACTATAGAACTACATTTTAAAGTTGTTTAATTTTAATTAATTTTAATAGCCACCTGTGGCCATGGGCTACCACCTCAGATAGCAAGATCTAACCCTGTAATAATGCTCATCAGCCACCATATGTAACAGTTGCCAATATTGTGCTAATTCATGAGAACCTCTGGAAATATGCATCAGAATAAGAAAAAAAAGCAAGAAAACAGACGTTTTTTATTTCTGGGAAAGTTACTTCATTATGCAAGAGCTTTCACATTCATGCTAACAGAGGAAGATTTGACACTTAAATTGATTTGTCTTTTATCTATAAAGCGCTTCCATTGCTCAAATCCTTCTCACTCTTTGAAGCAGGGCCAATCTGCACCATCAGCAGCAATCTAAAACACAAACATTCACTACATCTAGACTCACTCACCTTTTATTCAAAGACACAGGGTGAAAGCTGTGGAGAAGCTGTGCCCCACTGAGCCTGTGCTAAACATGAGATTGAATGCTTGGGATTATAGGCTTCTCTATGTCAACTGAGTGGTTGTATATAAAATGACAGAGGTGCCTGTGTATTCCTGAGTAAATTTATGTGTGTGCATGTATGTGCATGTGTGCGTGAGAGGGAGAGAGGGAGGGAGGGAGAGAAAGAGGAAGGGAAGGAGGGAGAGAAAGGGAGACGGAGAGAGAGGGAGAGAGAAACATAAAGGGCCCTTTTAAAATGTGGGGGGCCAGCTGAGTGGCACAGTGGTTAAGCGGGAAGCCAGCGGCCCGGGTTCGGGTCCCACATATGAGGGCCAGTGACACTGCCCTCAAAAAAAAAAAAATGTGGGGCCCTAGGTGGGGACCCTTTTGCCTAAGAAGTACTTCAAAGCCTCATGTAAAAAGGAATTGGAAATTTTGGTTTACTGGTTATATGTTGTATAAAATTAGAGTAAGAAGACATTTTTACTTAGAACAAAATGGAAAAGTGTATCTTACAGGCAAGTGGCAATACTACCAGAGTAAAACGCAGCAGGTAAATACTAATCTTCATGACCCTTTGCCTCACAAATAATGGCATATCCATTATTATTATGGCTCGTGCTTTCAATATAAATCATTTCCTTTATGTGTTTATATGTGGCATGATTTTAAAAGCAAATAAAGATGTAAAAAGTTAGCAATTGAAAGAGAAACACATGCAAAGAAAATGGAATAAACCATCAATCAAAAATTTAGAAAGTCAAGGAAACAGAGAATCAAACATCCCCTAAAACCTAGTGTTGACCATTCACTAGGCTCTAGTCTAGGGCACTGGACTGTGTTGCAGACAGGTGAGCAACGATATGTTAGTGCTTATAAATAGTTTCCGTCTCCGGTTTTGCAGGACATGAATAAAACCAATGTCCCCATTCTGTCCTTTTATTGTTCTCCGGTCCAGAATTCTCAGTGTGAGGCAAATTAAAACAGGTATGACCTGTTATTGGCAGCCCTAAAATTGCCTCAACCCTGGCCCCGAATGTTCCTGACCTCTCCCCAAAGAGGGAAAGCAGAGAGAGAGGTGTCATCACTATCCTTCAATAAGGGAAACTGACAATGCAGTCTTCGGAGAGGGAGCACATGTATGGAAGAAAGTGCCATCTGAAGCTTGCTGACATGTTTCCAAAGGGTGCTGTCCTAAGGTCAGTCCCCCTAGAACTCTTCATTATGCTCAGGGCAAGTAAATACTCCCTAATAGAGCTTACAAGGCCTTTCATTACAAGGTCCCCTCTTATCTCTACAAGTTCATCTCTCCCCTAGATATGCCATTTATCATTTCATTTATTTAAATACATAGTTCTCTCTCTTTCCGTTCCACTCTAATTTCAATGCCTTTTTCTCATGGTGTCCCTTTGGCTTGGTATAATCTCCCTCCACTTCTAACATCTCCCTCTCCCTTCTCTCTGACCTCCACTTATGTTCCTCTAAGTTGGATTCGGTTTTCTCATACGTGCTCTCAGAGTGCCCAAAATTTTATCCACTGAAGCATTATCACTCTCTAAGATAATTTCATGCTTATTTGCCTTTATGATCCACGAGGCTAGAAGTTCTATTACAGCAGAAACCATATCTGTCTTACTCACCATTGCGTACTCAGAGCCAGCACAATCTGTGGAATATAACAGTAGGAGATAAACTTTACTATGTACTTACCATGCATCAGACAGCCTATTAACTCTTTTATCTTCCCTAATTCTATAAGGTAACCATTATGATAACCCTCATCGTACAGATGTGAAAACCTGACCACAGGAAAGTTAAGATACTTGCCTAGGTCAGGAAACTCATGAGAGGCAGAACTAGAATTTAAACCCATTTGGATTCAGAGCTTGTGATCGCAATCCCTATGCTCTGCCATTTTCTAACATAATAGGTGTTCAGTACATACTTTCAGGGTAAATAGGTGAATGAAAGAATAAATAAAAATCACCAAATGAATAATGTTTGGGCATATTTCTGACATGCATCATGTTCCTCTCAGCACTATCAGTCATGAGCCTTACTCCTTTTCTGATTTAATTCCAAGAATTGCAAATGACAAAATATTTTGACTTGGGGTCATTCAATGAGATCATTTGAATCTTGTGCAAAAAAAAAAAAAAGTTAATATAGTTGCCCTGAAACTGCTTTTCCATTGAAAGGCTTACTTGCAAATTTGGCCCTTGTGGGAACTTGACTGGCAAACAGTTCTCTAAACACCTACTCATCCTTTCCTTCTGGGGGCCTGGAATTTTATACAAATTAGTCATAGTGCCTTTGTGACCAGCCCCCCAAAAAACACTGGGCACTGATTCTTTAATGAGCTTCCCTGGTAAGTAACACTTCAAACTGGTTACAACTTATTGCTGGTGGAATGAAGGGCATCTATCGTGACTCCACTGGGAGAGGACTCTTGGTAAATGTGCCTGGCTTCCTCCAGACTTTGCCCATGTACCATGACCCTTTGCTTATCTTGATTGGTATCCTTTCACTGTAATAAGTCTTAGCCATGTGTGTGAATATATGCTAAGTCATGTGAATCTTTTTTAGCAAATCACAAAACAAAGAAGTGGTCTTGGGACCCCCAACACAGATCTCTTTGTGAGGGGAAAATGAAGGAGGAGAAAAAAATAAACTGTCATCATACTGCCTGCCTGTCTGCTCTCATGCGCTTTTCCACAAAGACAGATCATAACTTCAATATTATGCTTACTGTATGTGTCCCCACTTGGCACCAAAAGATGGTCGGTTAGCCAATGACAGGTAAGATTCCTCAAAGGAGGGACAATCTAAGCCAAGCCCGGCCATGGAAAGCCATGGGAGGAATCACATAGAGGAAGAAGGGGTGTAAACCCCTTGCTTCAGGTTTTGGCAGTCTCCATGTGAAGTGACCTATTGATATGATAATATCTGTCCTCTATGCATTCTTATCAGTAAGCCTTGGCAGAGGAAGTTCTGTCTTTTAAGAAGTGCATAATAATACCTTCAGGTGATGGCAGTTTGCAGGCATGGGAGATTAGGCCTGGAGATTAATTCTTGGGTGTGAGACTCACAGACCTTGGAAGCTACATTGAGCTTTTCTTATGTGTAAAATGATAAAAGGAGCAGTCAGGCCTGATTCGGGGCTCTCAGTCCATGAGGCTGAAGTCCCTTGGCCCCAAACTTCATTTTCTTCTTATTTTGTGCCTCTCTCTTTTTCACTTTTTGCTGTCCCTCCTCCACTCCCACTGTTCTGTCATGTGGGATGTGACAATAAACAATGACCAAGATTTCCAACCATATTCTCCATAAAAGTGTAATGATTTCACTAGGTATAAAAATGCAATTCTCGGGGCTGGCCAAATGGTGTGGTGGTTAACAGCTGGCTTGGGATGCCAGCGGCCCCAGTTCAGGTCCCACATATGAGGGCCAGTGACACTGCCCTCTAAAATAAATAAATAAATAAATAAATAAATAAATAAATAAATAAATAAAATGCAATTCTCCCACTGGAATAAACAGAAGTACTAAATTCAATTTCATCTTTGCCAATATTAACATAAGTGACCTTGTGCAAATAATTAAATATCTGAGTTTCATTTCCTTATTTGTATTATGAGAAGAACAATGCCTACTTTTTTAGGGTTATTGTAAAGTTTAGTTGGAGCAACATATGTAAATGAGCCTAACTCTGTATCTAGCATGAATAATCATTCAACAAATATGCAGTTAGGGCCGGCTGAGTGGCACGGTGGTTAAGTGCTGGTTTGGGAAGCCGGAGGTCCTGGTTTGGGTCCCGCATGTGAGGGCCAGTGACACTGCCCTCAAAAAAAAAAAAAAAAAAAATGCAATTATTAATTCTAGGACTCTGATACATTTCTCTTCAACAAAGTATACCTATTAAAGGACACAATAATTCATTTCATTTAAGATATGATACATTTCTATAAGTTTAGCTAACCATACTAACAACCCAACACACACATATTGACTGGCTTTAAAAATAAATATATAAAAAGAACAAATAAATACAGCTTTTTCCCTGCCAGTTGATATAATTACAAGCCATATAACAATCAACAAACCTGGCAGCTTTTGTTCTGGTGCCAGTTTCATGGCTCTCACAAAATGAAACTTGAGCATTTTACTAATCATTAAGACAGCAGACAGCACTAAATTTACTTCCCACCTGACAGTTTTAAACATGCAGTCAAATGGTGAGTTAATTAAGTGAGTGTCCACGTTACTCAAGAAGATGAAGCAATAAACAGCTTCTGTGGCAGATTAAATGCCAGAATAAAATTGAGGTGTCTTTGATAAACCTCTGGAGAGGTCATTGGCAACTCTCTGTTGTCCTAGAATCTGAACTGCAGACCCAGAGACCATGGACACCTGTAGACTTGGCAATTACTGATGCATTTTTCAAGGTATGGTATAGTCAAGTTGAAAGGTCAAAGGTGACCACTTCCAACCATGCCAAATGCTCTGATTTTGATGACTGTGTGACTTGGAAATGAACAATGTAAAACATGTTGCTTATCTAAAAACTGAGAGTGCTTGGATGAGATGGGTTATTTTTCAGATTAATGTAGGGTTTGGAGGAGGCACTTCAGATTCTTCAGGAAATCAAATGGGGGCTTTGCAGTGAGACTCTGTCCACAGCCCCTGCACTCCACCAGCAGCTCCAGTTGCATCTCAATTAAACAACTCATTCCTCAATAAAAGAGGGAGGGGAAAATATTGGACTAGACCATCGATTTACATCTGCCCAATTCCAACTTTCTGTAAATTAAGAGATTACAGCCTTCCCTTTCCACTCTGCTCTGATATTCTTTAATACTACAGACCCAACATCCTCCTCAAGGAAAGAGTGGTCCATTCTTAACATAATGGTAATTAGCAGAGGAGAAAAAGAAAACTAATGAGAACAAAGAAGGAAAGATTGCTGTAACACATGAAGTTTCTGCCATTATTCTAGTAATCATATATGGTTTTTCATTTATTATTTTCAACAACTTGCAAATCCCACCTAATTGATTCTTTTTTCATTAAACTTATTGGGGTGACATTGGTTAGTAAAATTATATAGGTTTCAAGTGTACATTTCTATAATACATTATATAACACATTGTGTGTTCACCACCCAGAGTCAGTTCTCCTTCCATCACCATATATTTGATCCTTTTTCCCCTCTTCCACCACCCACCTACTTGATTCCTTCCAACAACGTTGTAGTTTTTATTTGGACTTACAATTGGGTCAACTGTGAGATTAGAAAATTTAAGAAACATGCTAAAGGTCACATAGCTAGTAAGTAGTAAGATAGCAGTTTGAATTTAGGGATGCTCTGACTTGACAATCATAGTTTTTTCTACAAAATACACACACACACACACACACACACACACACACACACACGGCGTGCAGAGTGCCAAAAAAAATGTATGCACATTTTTTTTTTATTAGTTGAGCCATCCTGCCACCTGTTGGCAGCTCAGCGGCAGCTCAGTCTGGGAATCGAACCAGTGACCCTGTTGCTCAGAGCTTGCACCCTTGAGAGAGCTCTTAACCAACTGAGCCACTTGGCCAGCTGTATGCACATTTTAAGAAAGGAAAAAAACTGTGTTGAAATTACCCTGATGGTAACCACTTTGAGAACCTTTTGTAACTACAGGAGTCAAATGTGACTTGTATTCATCTTTTGTTATCAGTATATATTGAGTATTACAATTTTAATACAGTTTTGGCACTGTGTGTGTGTGTGTGTGTGTGTGTATACCTTCCATATATATACCTCAGAGCAGCCTTCCTTTATTTAAAAGTGCCAATATCTACAGAGCAAATGGCATATATACATGAATTCATAGGAAAAAAATGGAATATTAAACATATTAACAGTGGTTACCTCTGGGAACGAGAATGGAGAGAGAAGATTAAGCATAAGGTTGTTGTATTGTCTTAATCCATTTAGGCTGCTATAATAAAAATATCACAGACTGAGTGGCTTATAAACAGAAACTTATTTCTCACCATTCTGGAAGCTGTAAAGTCCAAGATTAAGGCACCAGCCGATCCAGTGCCTGATGGAGACCCACTTCTGGGTTCTCTACAACCCTACATGGAAGTGGGGAAGAAGGAACTGTTTGGGGCCTCTTTTATAAGAGCAATCACTAATCCCATTCATGAAAGCTCTGTTCTCATGACCTAATCACCTCCCAAAGGCTCCATTTCCAAATACTCTTATAGTAGGGGTTAGGTTTCAATATATAAATTTGGGGGAGATGCAAACCCTCAATTTATAGCATACATTTATTCCATATACTTTTACATTTTCTTCTATATGTTTTTATTTGAATATTTTGTTTCAATAATGTATTATCTTATAATAAAACTTTTAATGCTTATTATTAAATATTCTTGTTTAAATTACTATATAATGATATTAAATATATGTCATATAATTATTATTAAAATAATAAACATAATTAAAATAACCTCTCATAATTTAAGGAATACAGAGAATATAAAATTTTTGTTTCTAAGAACACACACTTTTGCTTTCATCTGAGCAGAGGATAATCAAATAGCTTTGAAAACAAATTTCCTTAACAATAGGTTACAAGGCTCCTATTTTTACATTCGACTTTATTACTAATCTACTTAGCTAAATCCTGCCCTAAAGTGTTAACAGTGAATGTGGATTATTTTCATTCAGAAATATTAAGTGTCTGCAACTCTACCCCTCCCATATGTTCAACCTGCTTCTTCCAGGAGGTGTGAGCTGTTTGGTGCATACTAGGCCACATACAAATATTTCTGTAATGACAGTTCTGTCAGTACATCTAGGAATTATATCAAAGAGAAATTCTCTAAACCTCAATCACAGTTGGAACTCAAAAATGAGAACTTTCTCAAGATTTTTGATTTAAAAAAATAAAACAGGATTATCTCTTATTGTTATATAAGTAATTTGTAGCGCATATATATATTATATGTGCGTAATGTATTATTACATTAATAAAAATTTATCACATTTAATTCAGATGTACTTTCTCATTTAATCTTTACAATAGCCTTTTATTGTTTTATACATTGAAGAAAATACAGTTTAGTGTAATTATTTTACTAAAATCATTGAGTCAGTAAACAACAGAATGAAAACTTGAATCTAGCTGCTTGGACTCAGTATTCTATACAGTGTAATCCAACACAAAGCTAAAGTGACTTCAGATGGAGGGATGAGAAGCCATTAAGTTCTCAAAGCCCCCTGAAGTTAAAATCATGATGCATTGATAATTCCTATTATCAAAAAGCTGACCTGATAAAATGATGTGATAATCAGAGTGTGATTGCTTTAGTTAATTGTAATACTGAACAACTAAAATGAAACCTGGTATCAGAATAGGGATTTTTAAATTTTGCCTTCCAGCAAGAAACTCAGCTCCACAAATACCATAATAATGGCTGATTATTTTTCATATCTCACCTCTTTTGCCTAATTACAGCACTTAGAAGTAAGCACAGAATTAAACAGAATATCTGTCTTTATTCATTCCACACACATTTAGTGATAATTGTTAACTGTTTCACGATAATTGGCATAAAATGGCTTAGCTCAGGACAATATCTAAATTTTAAAATTCAAGAAACAAAATACTAATTAAAAAAAACGGAAGGCAAATATCAGATAAAATTTCTAAATAGCTAAAGAAGGCTTAAAAGAAAAAAATTGTCTCTTGAGAAAAGGGCTTGAGGATGGAGAGAGTATGTCAGGGACCTGCTGGGTTTTCTAGTCCCTGTAAAAGTACGTGATTTTCTAGACTATAAGCATTTGTTACTTTAATCAAAAAATAAATTTGTGGGGCCAGCCAAGTGGTGCGATGGTTAAGAGTTGGCTTGGGATGCCAGCTTTGAGCAGCAGGGCCCTGGTTCAGATCCCACATTAGGGCCAGTGATGCTACTCTCTCTACAGCTAAGATGGTGAACAACAGCTCAACCTGGAGCTGGGCCGTTGTGACTTGCCAGTGATGGCATAGGCTACAGTGGGGCTGGCCGGCAGCTGGCGTGCTTTTTCATGAACTACAATGCTCTTTCGTGAGCTGCCATGAGCCGCCGTGAGCAGCCCTCCAATTGCCTTGGAGCGACTGCCTCACCTGGGAAGAGCACAATACTAATAGCAACATAGGCCAGTGAAGCAATGTCCTCCACAACTAGATTGAAAAACAAAAAGGACGACTGGTTTGTTCCCCTCCCCCAATTCCCCAATAAAATCTTTTAAAAAATAATAATAAATAAAAATAAATTTGTAGGAACTTTCTCAGACACTTCGTTTTGAATTTTGCACCATAGCCACAGATACACTGATGCATGTGTGTGCTGTTCAGCTTGGCCTATCTCCTTTGGAGAAGGGTGCTGGTCTGTAACTAACTCCTTTTAGTGGGGTCACATTTTCCTGGTTCTTCACATATCTAGTAATTTTGAATTATATTATGGCTTATTTTAATTCAGCTATTAATAATTTATTTAAAAATAGGAAACCTGGGGGACATCCAGCTAGCTCAGGTGGTTAGAACACAGGCTCATAACACCAAGGTTGCTGGTTTGATTCCCACATGGACCAGTGAGCTGCACCCTTCACAACTGATTGAAAACAATGACTTGACTTAGAACTGATGGGTCCTGGAAAAACACACTGTTCCCCAATAAAGTTAAAAAAAAAAAAAAAAAGGAAACCTGGGATAAATGGCCAAATGCCATTTTTCACAGTAGATGAAAACTTGGGTAAACCAGAACATATGATCAGCCTAACTATAGAGCGAGTAGAAGATTCCTATGGACTGAGGCTCTAGAAATCATATTTTACTTATTAGTCAAACTGGCCCTGCAAAGAATGGGGGGGTTAAAAGGATTCATCTTTGAATCTGTCATTTCTTCCTGTCTCCAATACATAGCCCCAACCCAGCACTATCCAACCAGAAGAACAGTGACTCCAGCCAGCAAGCTATGCAATTTAATTCAGGAGGATTCTGCCTTTCTGCTTGCTCTGAAAGAAGAGTTAGCCCAAATGCACTGCAGGGAGATAACTGAGAGCCAAACTTGACCCTTCTACCCTAAGTGGCTCTGCTCACAGTGAGATGGGAGACTGCTGCCAGCACTGCACAGGCAACGTCGATGTTCCAGACAAGAGGCCAGTGGCAGGTGCAGTAGTCAGAATTGCCCAGTACCAACACAACCAAGTGCCAAATAGGCAGAGTGCCCACAGCCAGAGAGATGAGCAATACACCAGTGAGAAATGCCAATGGGCAGGGAACAGCATCGACCTCTGCCAACCAAAGGAATCTTCAGCTTGTCATGTCCACTCAAGAAAGAACACATGGGAAAATATACTGAAACTGTTCAAGTAGATGTGCCAGGAACAGGATACCTAGATAGTTATACAAATTAGGGATAAGCATGCACCATGGCCTGATTGCTCTGCTAACCCAAAGCAGAGCTGGAAAATATTTAAAGCTAGAGTCAGACAAATGGCAAAAAGGAAATACTAAGTAGCTTTGATCCCAAATTATAAATACCTAAAGAAAGAAGAAACAAATAAAATTGGAGAAAGTAAATATTTCAGTACAAAATAAGCAAATCTAATAAATATGCATAAATCAGAACAACTTCCTATGCAAATTTGTGGAATTTGTTCCGATGGAACAATCATAAGACTGGTTGGTGTCAATGACTGAATCTATGGTCATAACTGGGAAAAGAAAAGCAGTATGTGTTGGAGAATAAAGATGAGGGAGAGTTGGGATCCACAGAATCAACAAAAAAAGAAGAGTTAGCATATCAAAATGTTTTTTCTTAGGAAAAACAAGAATCTTTGGAGCATGATAGCAAACTTGAAAGCACATCAAAAAAATTCACTTTCTCCATTTTTATATCATTTTTGTATTTACAGTAACTGATGTTGAGAAATGACAAGCTCTTCTTTCTACTGGTATTCACAGTATAGCAAATTATGTATACCTATGTTAAAAAACAAGACAACAGATCCAAAATGGAGTAGCTTATGCTAAGCTCCACCTCACCAAAGACTTAGCTTACAGTTTCAGCTCTCTCAGAAATTAAATCTTAAACCAGTCAATCAGGAATCACTTGATCAGCATTACTTAGGTAATCTGTGTGATAGACCCCCTCCACCCCTTAAAGTAACCTTGCAATAACCAACCAGCTTTTTGCCTAGTGTTACTTCCTTGTTTCCGTTCTCTCCTTCCTATAAAAATCTTTCACTTTGTACAGCTTTTTGGAGCTCCCGTCTATCTGCTAAATTAGATGCTGTCTGGGTCAAATCAATTTTTGATCAAATAAATTTTTAAATTCTTTAATATGCCTCAGATTATCTTTTAACATCTGGTATTATGGGAAGCATGCACAGCCTAAAAAGAAATGGGTGAGAGAACAAGGAAGGAAGTTTATAAATCATCAACCTATGACTATTAAAAATGTAAATATTTTTTATTCAGAAAGTATGTAAAAGTAAATTTATGTGTATATTCCTAATCAAAAACAGAACCTACTCAATATTTCTCAGTAAAAAATGCAAATAAGGGCTAAATGTCTGCCTGAAAATTAAATGAGTTGAACTAAAAATCACCTTAAGTTTAAGCACCAACCTAACCTAGATCAACATTCACCAGAGCAAATACACAGGAGCTGATAACTCCTCATCAAGCTAAAACAATAAAAATAATCAGAAAAATTCAACTGAGCTCAACATAAAAAGGCAAACAAATACAACTAGATACCCACAGCTCGCAGAGGCCCTTTTATCCTTCATAACTAAATAAAATGAATTGATTCACCCTGCCATGTACTGTGGTATGGTCTGCACTCTCTTGGAACATCTGTAGATTTGAGGTGGGGCTCACTGCTCTCATCACTTCTCTTCATGAATTTCTGTACTCACCCATTTCTCAGTACTTTCTTATTGTCCCTCCTCCTGAGCCTATTTCTTCTTCCTGGCTCATTGTTATGTACACTTGGCTATTACCCTTTCTCTTTATCCATCAGAGCATCACCACTACAAGGCAGATGCACATAATGAACTTGCATTGAAGGTTTAAAGACATCATAGAGTGACTGAACTAAAATAGAATAGTAACCAACTTGAAAGTCAACATCAGATAACACCGTATGAATCTTTTTTGGCTAGAGTCACTACAGGATTGTGGCTTAAGAGTCATACTTTTCACTAAGCCCAGTCTATTACCATGTTGAAGACTCATTCTTTGAAGACATATCTTTTCTTCTTCATATTTCAAGGCCTTAATAAGCTTCTGTCTCCTTTTCACAGGAATAATTCAAAATGATGTTAATTATTACAATTTAGCTTTCAAACCTTTTCTCATATTAACTCCCAGATGTACTTTTACATATACCACCCCAAAAATAAACTTTATGGTGTTTTGCTAAATAAAATGGCTGCATAGGACTCAACTGTACTCTTATTACAATCAAGATCAAACAGCCTCAAAATTAGTTTTTCTTTACCTTGGGCCAAATAAAGTTCTTATTCAGAGTTCCCTCTATCACCACGCAGGACTCATATTTTAAATAATAGTAAATTTCTATTTTCTGAGAAGAGAAGCTCACAGGGTTAGTTTAGAAAGCCTCTGAATGCCTGAGTCATTTTTTCTGACCATAGAATAAGTAAGAGTGAAGATAAGAAGAGGTCTTAATATTTTTCTTACTTTCCATATTGTGGGAGAACAAAAGAGATGGAAAGATGAGAATAAAGAAAACAGGGAAAAACAGAAAAAAAAGAAAAAAAACCCAAATCTTGGGAAAGTTGGTGATATGAGATATAATTACTGCAAGATTTAGAATACGTAGAATTGTGATGGAAGAGATTGCATTCAAAGCTGCACCAATAAAAGGCCATGTGGGTGGATGATTTCTGGAGTGGTAAAGGGGAGCAGGCAAGGGGTCATTTGCAAGGACTTTCGCCTCATTGACTTTTGCTTCCTCCAGGGTCTTTTTAGGCTGATCTGTCATCTATGGTTCAGTAAGAGAGGAGTTATTTTCACTTTCTCTCTTTTCGCCTCCTGGCTCTTGGCTCTTTAGGATGGTGTTTAGCTCAGACAACAGCTGGCTACTGTCAGTTTTGTGTAAGGTTATGAAATACAGCACTTCAGTGTTTATTTCAGAGGCTTTTTGAAAACACTTGTGTTTGGCTTCCACCTCTGACTGCCTGGACCTCTGTGTTTGCTCATTATGGGGAAAAAAAAAAAAAAAAGGAAAGGAAAGGAAAAGACAAGAGGCTCTCTGTGACAATAGGAATATCCTTTAAAAGGCAGGCTGCTGTATTTAGGGGAAAGAAATTCAAATAACGGAGAGGCTAATGCATTCTACACCGCCTCCGTCTGGTAGTCCGGTGTCTGGGGAAGGTGTCTGAGGTCATGTTGATTTCTTCCTGAAGCTTGAATTTCTTTCTGATTACTTTCTGAAACTGGTCTGCACCTCACTTGCTCATGAGCAATCCTTCTCAAGAATTTCCAGTGGTTCTACTACTGGCCTCCTCCTTGGCTGATTCTTTCTTCCAGGTCACATACAAGGTAACACTCCTTTAGAATACTCATAAATAATACTCCTTTAGAGGCAGTCCTTCAAGAAACCTCTTCTCTTTCCTCTAGCATTTCATTGCTTCACTATCCATACAGAAACCATACAGAAAATGCTTAAGATTTGGAGCCAGA
This sequence comes from Aselliscus stoliczkanus, assembly GCA_033961575.1. Taxonomy (NCBI): domain Eukaryota; kingdom Metazoa; phylum Chordata; class Mammalia; order Chiroptera; family Hipposideridae; genus Aselliscus; species Aselliscus stoliczkanus. Next base: position 185,193,639 of record CM066728.1, read on the forward strand.
CATACAGGAGTTCAAGTCATAAGTCTGCCACAAACTATTCATATATGAACAGATAACCTCTCTGTCCATTTGCTAAGACTCAATTTCCTCATGCTAAAACCTTTATTGTCTATATGGCTTTTCATCCCAGGCAAAGCAGAAAATTATGAAAAAGCACATCTTAAGGGAAAAGAAAAACTAAAAAGTTAGTTGAGAAGAGGATAACTGACCACACTACATATGCATGCTGAAGTTTTCAATATGTTGAGTCAAGGTTTCCTATGATTCCAGCTTGCAATGAATACTCAAGGCTTTCCAGAACCATCTCCTAGGCAGAGGGTCAATAAAGACATTAGAAACTGAAAGATTTAGAACTTAGCCTTTGACTCCAGAGAACCCTGATTTTGATACCAAGCCCTGCCGCTTGCTGGCTGGATGATTTAAGGAGCTCACTTGATCTCTCTGACTCTATTTATTCCCAATAAAAGAATATTCATAAATGTCCACCTCTTAGAGATGTCGTGAAAATTAAATGGAATGAATTCTATAAGGTTTGCAATTCTAGACTCAAAGCAAACATTCAATAAATATTAGTTTCCTTACATCAACCAAATGTACCTTCACAGGGGTTCCAAGCCAAGTCATTAGTCTTAGAACTCACCATACATAGGTGACAACTGAGCATCTTTTATAGGACGGGCACTTAAACCCACGTACGACAAATTTTTATGTCACATTCTACAACAAGGTGCTTTTCTGTCAAAAAAATTACCCAACATGCATAGAAAATGTACAAAGGGAATTTTAGCATGTATACAACCTGTCCAATCACGGACTATTTCCATATGCCAAGGTTGAAAGTCTATGTAAAAGGACCACGAAAGGCGGGTGCAGCAATTGGCAAATGCCTTTTTTGGTCTGGCATTTTGCTTACATTTTCTCCATTTCTTCCTTGGGTGTCAGGAACATGTTGGGGGAAAAAAATTTTTTTATATATAAGTTTCACCTCCCACAATGGCACCTGCAGTTGAAACAACGGAAGCAAAACGGAAAGAAAGAAATTGTTCCTAGTGTCCTTTCTGCTCTTTGCAGAGGACAGTTTCCCAAACCTTGGAAGAGTCCGTATTTAGCAAATACACACTGCCCTCTGTTGGAAAAGAGGCGCGATCCACTCTGCTGACAAGCCCCGCATCAAGATTAACTGCAGCACTTTATTAAGCAAAATTGGTGGAAAATGTTACGTTTCTTGTCTAAAGCTTACAGGGGCCCATGCCTCCTCGTCAGAAAAAAAGTAAAAGAAGTGAATAACAAAAGAGTCCTACACAAAGTCTAATGCTACAAAGGTTTGTCCCAGGTACAATCCTTGTGGAAAATTTTTTTTTAAGGAAACAAATAAAAGCAGCACATTTTCTTAAAACAGAAGACAAAACGAAAACGTTTTTAGTTTGTAGTTTTAACTCTTACCGTGATTCCCAAAAGTAGTTGAGGTAGCTCCCTGACTCCACTTCCTGTAAGACCAATAAGGGTCACTTCTGCTTGCAAATGCACTGAAAATATTCTCTCAGCTATTGGCATTTAAGGACTAAAATGCCTGTGATTAAAGTGTAAATGCAAGAACAGTAAAGGTTTATATTTTCCATAATGTTGTCTAATGCTGCCACTCTCATGACTTAAATATTACATTTTTAAAATCACAGTAAGCACTTAATTCTTCATAGTACTTTTAAGCAAAACTAAATAGACCCAGAGATTCAGTTCCAACTCCAGGCTCTTAGCAATGACAAGGAGAAAGTGGGAACACACGTTTTTCAAATACAAAGAAACACAGTGAAAAAACATTTAACCAACTAATAAAGGGACAATATTAATGTATACATTAATGAGTGAAGGCATTTGATAAACAAAGCCAAGATAAAAATAAAAGAGAATGTACCCAGATATTATTATTCAGATACTCCAAGAAGCGGATGTGGCATCTTCCAGGGAAATACAAAAGGATCTCTCTAGAGAATGGGTTTGCAGCTATGTTAAAATCCTTAGTGAGCAATCTGACTGCAGCCATAGACTCAATTTTAAAATAAACTCACAGCATGCTTTTTATTATACTATATACGGAATGGTAATGTGGATGTCTTCTCAGTTTGTTCAATTGCTTTGACTGCAGGAAGAGCAAGCCAGGCTTCCAAATTAGAGAACAGCCTTCAACTACGTGATGCATTTGTAGCCACTGAGTTATAGTGCCTTTTTGTAATTCCAAACAAAATAAGTCCACTGGAAAGTCTCAGCCAACAACTAGAATTTAAAATATATTTACATAAAAAATAGAATCTGATAATTTATCTTATGAACAATTTCAAAACTATGTTCCCAGAATTCAGCACAGTTACCAAAGACTGCAGCAGGAACACCATGGTAGCTGATGGAATGAGGACAGATGGAGAACATCTTGGCTTCAGCCTCGCCTTGTTATCTGTCAGTCAATGCCCATTTTTCAGAATTTTAACCTGTGAGTTTAACTCCAGAAATCTCTTTTAGAGGTTAATTTAGGCACTGTTGCATTTATACTATTGGAGGGGGGTCCATCTATGCATCCTATCACCTCTCAGGGAGAGAGGCTTTATCTCACAAAGCTGAGAAATCTACAATTGTAGGTTTTACTCACCACATCCTATCTTACTTGTGTTATTTTCCCTCTAGGCTTACGACACCTTCTGAATTTCCATCCTCCGTGGTTCCAAATTGAACATGGGTTCTTTACAACATCATCCGTGACCACCTGTGAGCAGGCACTTCCCAAGTCTGTTTTCGCCACAGCTTTCTTTACCTTAGAAATGGGCCGCTTGAGGAAGATTTCTCTTGTTCTAAGTAATTAGCCAATCCAGAGCCAGCCTGAGACCTCCTATGGGAGGTGCCTCTTGAGCACATGAAACTTAAATGTAGGGCCGGCCGAGTGGCGTGGTGGTTAAGTGCTGGCTTGGGAAGCCAGCGGCCCCGGTTCGGTCCCACATATGAGGGCCAGTGACACTGCCCTCAAAAAAAAAAAAAAAAAAACAATAAAAAAACAAAACAAATAAACTTTAAAAAAAAAAAAAGAAACTTAAATGTAGTCCCTCCATTTTAATCCTTGACCCTGTATACAGAGTGGAATTCTGGGCAGCCCAACCAGGCCCTTCCTCCCTAGGCCTTCCACTGACAATTTAAATCCTGAAACCCCTTACTGCTCAGAGGTCCCTGCAGGTGCAGTTTCAAAGCAACAAGTAATTATTCTATTCACCTTCGGCTTCTGGCTGGAGGGCTCTCTTTTCCTATAATTACATTTTTGCCTCAGCCCCAGCTGTAGCTCCAGGCTGAAATCCTTTCTTGCTGGGGCTCTGAGACCCATGCCTTTGCTTGTTTGTCTGCTTGTGGAGATCAGAAATGCATACTTTGTTTGTATTTTTGCCTCCACTGTGCTTATTCACTAAGACCTCTAAGGCCCACTGTTCCCCAGCAATGCTCTGTCTGGCCTGGCCCAGTCCATTCACACAGCTCTCTCTTGGGCCCCTCCATACTTTGATCACAGCCAAGTATTTTTACAATAGCTACTCACTTATGGTCAATCACCAAGGTCAGAGAACCATGTGACTGGTTTAAAGCCTCTTGCCCAGGCCACAGCAGTTAAAAGCAAACAGCACAACTATAAAACTCCCCCTGGCCTAATAGAAGCCTCTGAGAACTACGAAGGTCACAGTGGCCTTCCTTACCAAAAGTTTTACTAGTGTATATTTTGCTCCCCTAATTTCAAGTCTTTTATTTTCAGTTCTCGCTGTTCCACCAAATGCTGGCGTCTTCAGGAGGTCCCGAATAAATAGCACACCCCTTCCTTGCTCAGGTTCTGAACAAACTGAGAAATCAAAACAAGGAATGACATAGGGGTGGTGGTACGGGCCAAAATAGCTTTGACTTTTATTATTGATAAAGGCCTAGTTGGAGAATGTAGCTTAGCATGAATGCCTAATAGTTTTCCACTGTTGAATCCCAAAAGTAGAGAGCTTTATTCATCTAGGTACACAGGGCTGGTTTCTCCTGCCTCTGAGCATAACCAATGTCTTGTTCCCAAATTTACCAATCATGCAAGTTATTCCATCTCTCCAGGGCAGAGTGAATAAAGGGGAAGAGAAAGGATGGAATCTGTTTAGAGAAAATCTGTTCTCATGAAAATTAGGGAAGTGGGAGAAGGTAGTACCCCTGTACCACTTACTACGATGTGGTGATACTGCTGGGATGGTGTGACTCTCCCTCCTGATGATTTTCTCAGGGCAGGGCCTCTGTCTTATTCATTCTTGGATCCTAAGTGTTCAGCACTGTGCTTGGCATTCCTATATTGATTTATACCTCACCTTTAAAAAGATTTAAGGAAACTTCAAGATTTGAAAAACAACCCACAAAGAAAGCTAGAATTAAAGGAAAATTAGAATAAGAAAATAAGATATACATACAGAAAATATAGCATATAAAAATACAGTAAAACCTTGGGTTGGGAGTAATGTGGTTTGGGAGTGTTCCGCGAAAAGAGGAAACAATTCTAATACATTTTAACATGGTAAACAAGCGATGTCTTGCAATATGAGTAGTTTGTTTCCAAAGTGAATTATGCTCACAAACCAAGGGATTTACTGTACATGACCTCCAAGATGGAATTATTTTAAGCTTCTGATTCAAAAAGAAAGCACCTACGCCCTTGCTACTTAGGGTGATGTGATCAACTGGCATCACCTGGAAACTGGTAGGTCCAATCTTTTCAGATACCTGAACAGGAGAATAGTTGGAAATATGTGGAAAACAGCACTAATAACTACGTCGGTGTGTATGTCTAACTATATGACATGAAACAAGAATGAGACGTAGATAAGAACAAAAGTGAAAGAGAAATACAGGGGAAACAGAGAGATAGAAAGAGAAGAGAGGCTGAGAGGTAGGCAGGGCCCCATCATGCAGACCTCTCTTTCTCATGCTAAAGAGTTTGGACTTTACCCAGAGGACAATAGAGAGCCATTCAAAGTTTTGTTTGTTGTTGCTGTGGCTTTTAAGCAAGGAATGACTCAATCAACCACTGCAGAAATCTTCCTCTATAAAGTGATCGAGTTGGATTTGGTTCTGTGTGTAGAACTATATCGTTTATTTCCAAATCAGGACATTTTTAAGGGTAAAGAGAATGCTTTAAAATTAATCCATTGCAATAGACAACAGCCTGCGGTTCTTACAAATCCCCAATCCTGTGATCCTTTTCTGCCGACCAGCACCAGCCATCACTTTGGGACAGTGCCCAAGAGTCTACATTCTCCTTAGCACGATGAAGCATGTGAGCCCATCCAAAGTGTTATTCAAACAATTTTCTTTCATTTCATAATTCCATGGATGCATATGATAAGCCCATAAAATTCAGCAGCCCATAAAAATAGACAGCTTGATTTTATAAAATTCTCTTTTTACAATGGCTCGATATTAATCCCCTTTACCTGAATTCCAAACAAGTATAAGAACGATTGTTAAAACAAATTTGTAATGCATGGATTTGTTTTAAGATATTCTGTTTTGGAAACATGAAGATCCCTGGGAATAACTAAACAGAACAAATGGAAATTATTTCTCCATGACTATTATTTGCAGATTGAGGATATATGGCTTGATGCATCATAAAAGACTTTTCCACACTGTATTTTTGTCCACATAAGCAAGAGGCTTAGACAATTAATATGAACCACTAGGATCAGATATGAGTAGGATTTTTAAAAACATATTTAATATAATGAGTTCAAAACTATTAAAATGAATTTCAAATTTTGATTGGTTTTTACTACGTATGTGAATAAAAAACACATTGTAGAACTTTCTACCAACAGTTTTTCAATCCTTCATGGAAAAAATTCTCTCCAAATAATGCTCTGTGATGCAATAACAACTAAAAGGCAAAACATGAACTGTATAAAGAGTATGCCCTGAATAATGCATACAAGGTACCAAGTACATATATAATATAAATAGTATATTTATAGAGATATGCAAAAAAACAACACTGGTGAGATGCTAGATAATTTTGATTTCTCACTTTTCTTTTCAGTATATTAAAAAATTATCTGTATCAGCAGAGTTCTTTTAAAGTTTTAAATAGGAAAGCTGGAGCTTCTCAAAGTTTAATGTGCATATAAATCAACTTGTGACCTTGTTAAAATTCAGAATCTGATTTACTAGTTTGGGGTGGGACCTGGGATTCTACATTTCTAAAAACTCCCAGGTGGTGCTAATGTTGCCAATCCAAGGACCATATTTTGGAGTCAATGCCATAGAACTCCAGCTCTCCCAGGTGGCTGAACCTAAATATATTTTGGAGAGTTTTTTAAAACACAAATGTGTGGATCCCACTGCCAGAGGTTCCAATTTCATTGGTCTAAGACGGGGATCAGGATTTTCAAAACTCCTCCGCTGTACTAATGTGCATCCAATTTTAAGAACCAGTGTTACTGAAGTTTATATTCCAAAAGGTCTGACCTATTTTTATACATATAGCACCTGTGCTGTAGGTGGTTCTTACATAATTTCCAAATTCTGTGTGATGGTAGGACATTAGCCTTTGTGGTATGGACGTGAAGATATGCATGTTTTTCCCACAGTGACCACTTTTGAAAGCAGCAGCATCACTAATTGCAGCTGCTCCAAAATGGGTTCTTTAGTTTAAAATCTAAGAGTCAACAGGGTGCTCTCAGGAAGCTAAACTGCCACTACCTGTGACAGGGCTACATTGCCAAAGAATACATTTTATAAATCACAAAAATGAAAAGTCATTTCTGTATTTCTCTTTCGATACTCAACTATTACTCATCTTGGAGTCGGAAAATATTTTTTTTCTTGCTATGCTTCTGACCTTGGGCAAGCCACTTAACCTCTCCATGGCTCACACAGAAAGTGAAAGATGCCATCAGATGGTCCCCACATTCCCTTTCAATTCTCAAGTTCTACATTCCTCTCCTTTTTTTCCTTCTCCTCTTTTCTTAATCACCATTGTCCTTGTCCAAGTCAATCAATATTGTCATCCTCTCAAATTCTCTCCTGTAGAGCAGTACTTCTCAAACCTTAGGGTTTACCCAAATAATCAGTAGAGCTTACTGAAACATAGATTCTGAGCCCCACCCCCTGAGTTTCTAGTATAGTCGGTCTGCTGTAGGGCCTGAGAATTTACACTTCTAACAAATTCCCAGGTGATGATGATGGAAGTCGTTTTGTCCACACTTTGCTAACTACTACTTACAGCATTCACATAAACAAAACTGGAATGTTTTGCAGTGGGGAGTCATTAGCATGGGGTGAGAGAGAAATGGACACTTAACTTCAAAAGCACATTGCCTAAGGGATACTAAGAAGTATATTGTTTGGGTTTTTTTTATGATTTTATTGGGGAATCTGGGAAAGGGAACAGACAAGTTGCTGTCCTTTTGTTCTTCAGTCTAGTTGTGGAGGATGTCGCTTCCCTGGCCCATGTTGGTATTATCATTGCGCTCTTCCTGGGTGAGGCAGATCTGTCACCGGCCTCTGGACGGCCATCACAGCTGCTCTTGGCAGCTCATGCAGGCTGCCAGCCACTCACATTGGCTGCCAGCCACTCACTGTAGCTTATGGCAGTCCACTGCAGCAGAGACTGAAGCCTACACTGTTGCCAGTGACTCATAGCAGCCCAGATCCAGGTGGAGCTGTTGTTCACCATCTTAGCTATAGAAGGCAGTGTCACTGGCCCTCAGTTGTGGGATCTGAACTGGGGCCCTGCTATTCAGAGCTGGCGTCCCAAGCCAGCTCTTAAACAACACGTCACTCGGCCGGCCCCAAGAAGATTTTTAATCTGTATATTTTTAGAAAATCTGCCTCACCTACTTCGCACATCAATTTACTTGGAGGAAAATACCCTTGCTTGCCATTACTTGTATGTGATTCGGTGCCAACTATAAGAAGAGACTATATGATTGCTCCCCCACTCCAAATAAAAAGACTGAAATGAAGCACCATTTCTCTAAATTTGATCAACTAACTCATTGTAACACAAGCTTGGCCTGGGGAAAGCATAAGCAAGAAAACCAACATACAAACAAAATTAAACCAACAGCAGTATAAGTTAACTTAAAATACACCTTCTCACATTGTTTAGTCATACATTACCTGCAGAAAATGAGGAATGATATCCAAGATCAGAAGCATTCCTCATTGATGTGTATTATTCAGACCATTTAGATACCAGTTACCTGACTCTAAAGTTTTCCTAGTGAGAATATTATGATGAAATTTTCCCTTTCTAAATTTTACCTTTTATCATATTGTCAAATCCATTCTCTTAATTTCTTTCATGTGCACCCAACATTGAGAGAAAATTGTAAATACTACTAAGTCCACCATTCCTACGTGAAACCATGCCTTTGTGTTGACCTGTAGAATAGAATATATTCACAAACAATGCACACACATGCATACATATAATTTATGCACACATGTAGATATGTGCAGATGAAAACACACACATATACATGTTCACATATGTATTGTCCTTCTGAGAAACTATCAAGGGTTGAAAATAAGATAATCAAGTGTCTTGCTTTGGTTTGCTCTAGCAGTGTGTATTTTTGCATATTTAAAAGTTCCCCAGGAACATCCAAGAGGTATGAGGTCACGCTAGCAGTGCTGAGTCAGCATCAATCTGACAAGTGCTTGATTTGTTCAGGGACTCATTACATGCCACGCTTGGTATTCACCAAACCTATTATAAGATCAATGTTATTAATATTCCTCATTACGCCATTGTAATCGACACTGTTTTCTTTCATCGAAAGTGATTTTAAAATAGCATGAAATCCTCAAAATGGTTTAGATTAAAGAAATATGAAGTAGTGTGAAAATAGCTTGGGTCTTTTATTATATGTTTTTTAAGGAAGATATTAAAATGTTCACCCTGAAGCTTTATCAAATGTTTTGGAGATTCTTTGTACTTCTGTTCAGTAGTTATAAATTTGAGGACTCCATGCTGCTTCCACCATGGGCAATTTTTCAGCAACTTTATATGAAGAAGAGGGATTTTTGAGTTTTGTTGTCATGGTAACCCTATATTCAGTTTGAAAAGCTTTGTTGAATGTTTTGGGTATTTTCTCCATTTTCATTTAATAGATTTTGGTGCTCAAATGTTTAAATATACTACTTCAACTCAGCTAAGGTTGTTTGGTGCTGTCTCTCTCTCTCTCTCTCTCTCTCTCATATATATATATATATATATATATATATATATATATATATGGTTTAAATGCATAGCTATTTAAATGCATAGGAAAGAAATATTCTAAATACGATTTTTCTTTTTCTTCCTCTATCCTTATTGGTACCTAAGATTTTTCACTTATGAAAAGCAAAGGAAGATATACAGATAGTCTCAGATATAAGAAAGAAGTCTTCTTATTTGTATCTCAAAACAGTACCACAATGTATCACTGAAAAAGCCATAGTTTTTCCCATATTATTTTTATTCAAAAGGATGGATATGCTACAAGGGATCAGGGTCAATAGGGATCAGAGGAGATAGGCAAATGATATGAAAAAAATCACAGGATATCAGAAAAGTCATTCTGACTATTTGTCCTTCTAACGGACTCTTTGCTATTGCCCAGAATTTCTGAAAACATTTTTCTAGGGAATGTATGTGTGGCATCAAGGGCAAATGAGAGTTTCAAGGTTAAAAGGACTTGGTTGTTAAGTATGTTAGGATGACCCTGGATTAGATAAAGGATTTAATATGCTTCTGTGCACTGTGACATCTTTGAAGGATCAAATAGCGATACCCAGCTATTTTGACCAGGATCTTTGGAGGTGGGTCACCTACACAACAAACTTTGGGAAATGCTGCTTTCTAATATATTTCTAACAGGTGTTTATCATTCCAAGTATGAACAGAATAGAAATGATTCCTGAGTGGGTCAGCAAAATGACCCTTAAGTCATATACTTCCCTACTCTATACCTGCAGAATACACTTGAAGAGATGGGTCTCTCAAAACAACATCAGAGCTCATGGGAGGAAAATTACAGACCACCTGACAATAGGCTCTCTCCATCTACTAGATCAGGGGTTGGCAAACTTTTGAGACGAAAGAGCCAATCCTGTCCCTCACAACAATTTAAAAATTATTCAAGAGCCATAAAACAAATAAAATCACCATTATGTGAATAATATCCTTTAAAAATTTCATAAATGAAACTGTGATAGTTTTATTTTCATTTTCAATTCTACTTCAGAGCCACATATGTACCCAAAGAGCCACATGTCGCTTGCGAGCAGCAGTTTGATGACCCCTGTACTAGATAATGACCTCTACACAGGGACCCTCAAGAAACTGATAGCAGCAAGCCTCCCAGAGGGAACTCTGGGAAGAATAGAAGATATGTGTAAAACTTATCCTGGAATTCTGCCCTGAGAATAAGTCTAAGGAAGCAAACTCTATCAGGCAGCACATATGTGAGACTGAACTTTGAGGACCTCCCTCATGAATGCTGCTGTTTTTACCACTCAAATATTTTAATCTGCAATTTAAGCCTTGTCTTATCCAGTACAGTAACTATAGTAATAGGAGCCTACAGAATAATTTTCAGTCAAATTTAATTTTCTTTGAAATTTTGAAGAAAATTTAGGTAGTTATTCAGGCTGATATTTATACCTTTAGGACTATGATTCATGAAGACAATATTTCCGTGTAACTGCAAAACAATTAGATATCATTGCCTGCATCATTTCAATATACAGTGCTTTGGACTTCTTATTCTGTGTTGAAACAGCCTAATAAAGGCAAATTTATTATGATAATAATGAGTATTATTTAATACTTATCACATTCAACCCTACATTGGATTCTCCCTGCTCTGCAGGGTTAGTTTATAAATGCAGTCCCAAGTTCAAAAAGAAAAAAGAAATGAGGGTGGGGAAGCTGGTTAGCTCAATTGGTGAGAGCACAGTGCTCATGACATCAAGGCTGCCTGCCGGTTTGATTCCCACATGGGCCACTGAGATGCACCCTCCACAACTAGATTGAAACAACTAATTGACTTGGAGCTGATGGGTTCTGGAAAAAACACTCTGTTCCCCAATTTAAAAAAAAAAAGAAATTTTAATTAAAAAATTAAAAAATACATAAATGAGGATGTTGGCGATTCATATCTGATTAAACAACTAAAGTTTTTTACATCAACCTCTGTTAGCCATAGGGAGTGATTCTTCCTGATTTCACTTCCACCTCTCAACCAGCATCTTCCCTGCCATTGCATGACATACATGAAGGAATGAGTAGGAAAGTCCTGAAGGAAGAAACAGAAAGGACACCGTCAGCCTGACCATGGCCATTTTATACCCCAGCACCATGGCTTTGCTGAGCAAAAAGGGATCTCTCCATGACAGAATACATTCTGTAACTGAGCTGTTATTTGCTGGGTGCAGTGTCTGAAATAAATTTTTATACTCTTACTTTAAAAGGCCAGTTTGCGCAAAGCTCACTAGTCAAATCTGAAGAGTGCAGGTGCTCACATAAATCAGCTTCTTCAGTCTCCTTGCCTGATTGATTTCTCCGTCACAGTGAGTGAAGGATGGCAACTGCAGTGGTTGTTGGTGGTGACTAACCCAGATCCCTCTTACCAGGCCACAGACTCACCCCCCAAGTGCTATGTGTGTTGGCTGATAACAACTCACAGCCTTCTCTTCTTTGGGCAATATTCTCCAGATTCATCCATGTTGTCATATATGGCAGGATTGTCTTTCTTTTTTTTAAAGACTTAATAATACTTTATTGTATGTATACGAGATATGGCAATCATGTTGGCAAACTTGTTGCAACGATGTTGGTAACCTTTTTTGATATCAGAGGGACTATTCATTATGAGTTTGTACCAACTGGACAGATACCCAAGTGGAAGTGCTTGACTATTTGGAAGTGCTGAAAAGGCTGCATGAAAAAGTTAGAGGACCTGAACTTTTCGCCAACAGTTCATGGCTCTTGCATCACAACAATGCACCAGCTTACATGGCACTGTCTGTGAGGGAGTTTTTAGGCAGTAAACAAATAACTGTATTGGCACGCCCTCCCTACTCACCTGATCTGGCCCCCAAGGACTTCTTTCTTTACACAAAGATAAAGGAAATATTGAAAGAAAGACATTTCGATGACATTCAGGACACCAAGGGTAATAAAATGACAGCTCTGATGACCATTCCAGAAAAAGAGTTCCAAAATTGCTTTGAAGGGTGGATTAGGCACTGGTGTCAGTTGCATAGCTTCCCAAAGGGAGTACTTCAAAGGTGATATTCAGCAATGTGGTATGTAGCACTTTTTCTGGGTTGACTTTAATTGTCAGACTTCGTATGCCACATTTTCTTTATCCATTCATCTGTTGATGGACATTAAAGTTCTTTCTATATCTTCACTGTTGCAAATAATGCAGCAATGAACATTGTAGTGCTATCTTTTTAATATCCCGATTTTCAATTCTTTTAGATGAATACTAGATTTCACTATCATCTATGAAAATTACCTCTTAACCCAGAATCTAACTGCTTAGTATTACATACATGTCATTATTTGATCTTATAATAACATGAAATTGTTGGATCACATGGTAGTTCTGTTTTTAATTTTTTAAGTAACTTGTTGAATTGCTCAGTAACTCAGTTTTTCATAGATGTGTAAGTCAAAACTTACAGCTGGAATAGAGGATCTAAGTTAGAATCGGTGTTCTTGCAAAGGAATCAAGAATAACTCTTCCTTATGGAGCCCTTCCATGGTTCTGAACAAGTGTACTACTTATACAATTCCTTTAATTCTCACAACCTTAGAGCTGTGAGACTAACAATGTTACAAAGAAGGAAACAGAGATTCAAGCTATTTCATGCTAGGCCACAGAGTAAAAAGAGAAAGATTTTGTAAAACAACAAGCAGGAGAAAAATAAAAATCCATCCACAAGACTTTCTAGAAATTAATCTTTAATTAGAGATCCTTAAACTTAAGCCATCAGACAATCAATGTAATTTGGTATAATTGCTTTGCATTTAGAAATAATCTCCTCCCCTTTCACTACCAGCTTCTGAAAATCCAATAATCATGATACATCCTTAGAATTGTTCACAAAATTATTCAGAAATTTGTCTGCCACTCTTATCCCTGCTCATCCCCTATACCCAGTAAAACTCTTATAAATTACATCAGCTTCCTCCCCTTTATATAAAACAGCTGTCTATCCATCAACAATCTTTACTGGTGACAGAGCAGAATATCTGGGCTCTAGTAGATTTTACACCTATTTAAATATGATAAATAAATAACAATTTTATTAAAAAACCATGGACTCAAATATTAACTCTATTCAAAAACAAATGAAGAAGAAAAGAGTGTTCAACTCTTCAATAAAGAATCCTGAGAGTAGACTTTTTTATAGAGCCTAATTTATGAACTTAAAATTGACTAGTGGACTTCATGCTTTAATTATGATTTTGAAAAGGCCCTAGCAGCAGACTAGGTCTGACAGCCTGTGACATGGCGTGGGCTTAAGAGAATAGGTATTTATACAGACTGTGTCAATCACCTAGTGCATGCCATTTCAACTGCCTGTCCCAATCAGGGCCAGCATCCAAAAAGATAGCAATTAGAATGAGGAGATGAAAAGCACTGGGGACATAATGGTGGATGTCAATGGCCAGAAGAATCCACAGAGACAGCACAAAATGTCACCTTCACACAGATGGCTATTTTAATACTGATAAGGCAACCTGCAGTCCTTTAAAATGGAGCAACATAACTTGTTGAAATGGAAAGAAAGAGCTAATTTAACAAAATCAAGGGGCTTACATATTTCCCAGGGAATTTAGGAATTGAACTCTAGATTTCACTATTATCTGTGACAATAACCTCTTAACCCAGAATCTAACTGCTCAGTATTACATACATGCCACTATTTGATCTTATAACATAAGAACCACTGGATGCTGAGGACAGAAAATCACAACCCATTAACATATTCGGCAATTGCTGTCCCTTTTTTTGCTAGCATTTAGTGAAGAGAGAAGTGAAGAACAAAGTCATGGTTGAAAAAGCATTATATTTAGAGTCAGCAGGTATAAATTCACATCGTGATTCAATTTATTCTAGCTTTGAAATCTTAAACAAGATTCCAAACCTCAATTCTTTTGCAGTAGAGACAATAACAATAGGGTCATTATGCAAATAATTTGATGCTAAGCATATGTAAATTATAAAAAGACACATAATACAGAGAAGCATCATTATTAAAAACTCTATTAAGTATCTATTACTATGTAACAAATTATTCTGAAATTTAACAGCAGGAAACCACAAACATTATCTTATGCTTTCTAGAAATCTGGGAGTGGCTTAGCTAGATGGTTCTGGCAGAGGTTCCCTCATAGGGGCTACAGCCAAGGTGTTGGCTGGGGTTACAATCCTTCAGACTTAACTAGGGGAGGGTTTGCTCTCAAACTCATTCATGTGGGTGTTGGCAGAAAATTCATTTCAACTCTTCCTGACATGGCTATTTGCAGACCTCAGAACACTTATTTCCAAGTTCATTCACATGGGCCTCCTAAGGGATGCCTTAGTACATGGCAGTTGGCTTCTCCCAGAGTGAGGTAGGTACACAAGAGAAAGCAAGAAAGAATATCCAAGAGAAAACCACAATCTTTTTATAATCTAATTTCAGATGTGTCATCCCATCACTTTAGCTGTATTGTATTTATTAGAAGCAAGTCATTAAGTCCAGCCCACACTCGAGTAGATTATACAAGGGAGTGAATACCAAGAAGGTGATCATTCTGCTTATCACAAAAACTATTCAGTAACTGTAGAAATTTGACTGAGTCTCCCAGTCAAATCAGTCAAGGAGTAAGATGAAAGAAAAAACAAATATAGCTATTTAAGTTCTTTCCATGATTTTTACTGGGTTTGGGACACATAATTGACTAATTCATTCAATTGTTTTGTCTACACATACCCACTGCGTGTTAAAAATGAAAGTTTTGAAAGCTCACATATGATTTTCTTTTTCCAGTCTTTGGAAGGCAAACACCTGTCTATTTATAAGCTACTTTCTAAAGTCGAAGGGTGAATTATCCATTTTACAGAGTATCCATGAGTAAGCTTGTCAATGTTATGCTAAATTTTTCTTTAAATCTTCAAATTTTTCTACTTCTTCATTTCCTTGGCTGATTTTACCTGCAATTTGCATTCGCAGGTGGCAAAGTGATTTAAATTCTGAGCCTGTCCCCTCTGTCAATTTACCCATAGGAGCTCTCTTTACTTATTCAATCTTTGATTAGCAACCAGGAAAAATTTACACTCACCCTGTGTACACTGTGCTCCCACACAAAATGCCTGGATTAAAATTAGCGTTTAAATCACAGTGTACTAAGAGTGGAGAAAGTTGTAAACAATCATCTAATTCAACTGAATTTTACAGAAAGGAAACTGAAGAATCAAGAATAAAATCAAGTGGAAATGCTAGAAATGAAAAATATGACACAGCAATAAAATATCAGATTTCAGAGAGAAGACTGGTAATATTAGAAGAAAGTCAGTGCATATTAATTCATTTTAACTGAAATTATACAAATTTTAAAAAACAAAGTGACAAAGAGTGAGGGAAAAAAACACCACATCTGAGAGCGAGAAGTCAATGCCTAATGGTCTAAACATACATGTAGTTACAGTCCCCAAAAAAGAGGAGACAGAGAACAAAGCAGAAGAAATATTTGAGAGAAAATGGCTAAGAATTGTCCAAAATTGTCAAATAAATAAATAAATAAAACCACAGGCCCAAAAATGCATGAACCCCAAGCAAAATAAATAAGGCTAAAAATAAAATCAACACCCAGACAAATCTAAGCCAAAATGCAGAAAGTCAAAGATAAAGAGAATAACTTAAAGCTAGAAAGGAAAAAGACATACTGTGTACAGTGTGGAAGCAGTAAGAATGACTGACCTCATCAGAGGGAATTAAAGTGAAAAGACAATGAAACAACAATTTAAAAAGAAAAAAAAACAACTGACCAAATATAATTCCACACTGACAAACACTACCTTTCAAAGTGAAGGCAAATAAATATTTTTTTTAGAGAGACAAAATCTGAGATAATACATCTCTAGCAGGCCTGAAGTACACAAAGTGATAAAAGAATTTATTCAGGCTGATGGGAAAAGATACCAGATGAAAGCCTTGATTTTCAGGGGAAAAAAAGTCATCTCATATGCCTTTGCTTTGATCGGTTTACATTTTCAAATATATATATATATATTTGATGTAATATTTTTCAAATGCAACCAGATGGAAGACATTAAAAACAGCTTATTAGGCAAATATTCTATATTTATCTTCACGCTTTACAGTCAATATATAATTTGTGCATCTCAGCATTTCATGGTCTCTATGGGAAGTCATAGTGTGTTTCACATATCAACTCAATTCTCTACAAAGTTAATTCCCCACATGCTTCCTCTGCTCCTTCCCATAGGCAATATGTATAAAATCACACAAATAACAATTCACATGTATGTAAGTCATAGGATTCAATTACAAGTTCATAAGTACTTAACTAAAGTACTTAGCTTAAGCAAGTACTTAGCAACCAAGTACTTAGCTTAAGCAAAAGGGAAATTTGTTGGCTCAGAAAATCTGAAGAATCACTGAAAAACAAACTAAGGGTAGAGAAGCATCTAGGCCAGCAGTTCTAAATCAGAGAGCATCCTGGTCAGCAACATGTCCATTGCTCCAACACTCTTCCATGTTACTCTGAAAGTGTCAGGAAAGACCAAACAGTAAAAGGAGGTTCATGCTCCCAAGTCATGGAAGGACTGATATTGCCACGAAAGGGCACAACCCTGACCTGGGAAAATAGAAATTCCAGAGGAATAAAATTATCTTTCTCAATGAAAAATCCTTAAAGAGCTTTGCCCTTGAAGTTCTTATGTGGTGGTTTCAACAATGAGGTGTAAAAAAAAAAAAAAAATTGAACATATTTTATTATTTATTTTTGTTTTTTTCCCTTCAGTATGTATCTGTTGCTTTAATGATGCCTGTGACATTCCATTTTCCAGTTTGGTTCTCATATCTTGCTTAGTCTCTATGTTAAAAAGGTTAGTAAAAGTTAGTAAAATAAAATCAGGCCAATGGAGTTTATTTGTAGAAAATTTCTAGGATTTAAATGGATGAATTCTATAACATTATGTCATTGTTTGTATTAAAACAAATTTTGAGCTGTATTCTGAAATTTCAATTTGGCATCATAGTTCATTAAACATATATTTAATTCCCTTTATTTATTTATTTTTTAAAAAAGCTCTTTGTGTAGTCTGTCATACCCATAATTTTTTAAGGCAATCTTCTCAAAGGGGCCCCACTCACCCAGTCTGAGCACAAGAATATATTGTATTCACCAAAGTCCTAGTACAGATAGCTAAATATCTGACAGTTTCTTTAGTTGGGGAATTATAAGAAAAATAAATCAAGTATTTTGAACAACTAAAATTACATATTGTAATGAGAAGTATACACTTTACTGGAGAGTTAACGCACACAAACATGTCTATCTGGTAGATTGTGTTAAAATTGTCCAATGCTCTGCTTAATACTTGGTGAAAGGATGAGACATCCATGTTTGCCATGTGAGTTGCTATATTTCAAAATGGGTGGAGCATACCTCCCTACTTCATTTTCAGGCCTGGCTATGCAACTTTCTTTGGGGTGTAATTTGCTATATCCAAACAGAAGCTTAAATGAGCTTGCAATTTTTTTTTTTTTTTGGTCTCTTGCATTTCTGCCTGAGGCCTTGAGAATGGTATAGTCCTGAAAGAAACTACTCTGTTATACTGGTTTCAAGAATGAGAAGATATAGAGAGAGAATAGAGATGATCACCAGCAAAAAGAGTTGCAGCCAATCTGCAAACTTAACAACAAAAAAAAATATTCACTATTTTAAGCCACTGACATTTAGAGGTCATGTGTTACCATAACAGAGCCATGTAATATTGCGTACATGTACATGCATATTTTTCCATGTAAAGCCCATTAATATTCAGAGAATGCTCATTCTTTCCATATGAAATT
The DNA here is from genome assembly GCA_033961575.1 of Aselliscus stoliczkanus. Lineage (NCBI taxonomy): Eukaryota > Metazoa > Chordata > Mammalia > Chiroptera > Hipposideridae > Aselliscus > Aselliscus stoliczkanus. The sequence goes on from CM066728.1 coordinate 185,211,774, forward strand.
AATTCACCTTTGAATACCAAGAAGCAAATCCTCAATAGCATTTTCTGTAACAAGTCTATTCTTAACTATAAATAATTTAGGAAATAACCTATGCTTCTAGTAACCTTCCAGGCTTTATTGCTCGGGGTATTTATTTGTGTGTTTCTCCAAATTTCCAGTCTTGTTTTGATCTAAATGTTCTATGAAGTATTTTACTCTTACAGTAGAAGTTTTATACTATTCTGGCTCTTGTTGGGAGAGATCATTTTCTCAATTAGGTCTGATATCAAAAGTGCCCCTCTCTCAACCTTTGTAGAAGTCATTTCAGCCAAAGAAGTTCTGTGCTTAATACTACTAAATAGTGCCCCTTATCCAGATCGAGGAAACCAGGAACATATTGGTTAATTATTTCACTCGCTCAATTGTGTAGTCATATATAGAGTTCTGGTTGATAAATTCTTAGAATTATATCAATGTTCTTAGCATTTGGGCTACCATTTGTCCATAACACTGAATACCAAATGCCCACGTATTTTCAAAATGTGTAAAGTGTTACTAGCATTGTAGCTTTAAACTTGCTCTCCAAACCAAATGTCTCCAAGTTTAATTATCAAAATTTAAATAAAGTGATTCTTTAAAACATGCAGTTGGCTGAAAAATGACTTCTTCCAGTTACAACCTGTCTTAATGAGAGAGTGTAGATCAATTTTTATACCTAAAGACAAGTCTAATTAAATAATCTCTACATTGTCTTTTTAGTCTGTTTAAATGAGACTGACTATACCCAGACCAATAATTGCATATACTGGGTTCCTATAACAGTTCCTTTCTCCCATACAATTTCTTAAAAATTTGGCCTATTACCTTAAAGTTTAAAAATTTCACTAAAGAGAGGCCTTCTGTCACCCCAACTGTATATTAATCAGCAAAATCAAAATTCAATTCACATCATCCACAAGCATAGTAATATTTAGGTAGGCTAAACAGTCATACAAACCGTCATTTAGGCTGGAAGCTGTTAGTTGGTTGTTTTACAAATTTTCTATAAAATAGGTTTTGAGAATCATCAACAACAACAATATGCATTTCTCACTTCAATACATTCTAGTACAGAAAAGCTTACATTTCTGAGTATTCGTGAGCAAACATTGATTCTGCTTTTGTCTTGTGACATGAGAGACTATTGAAACAATATCTCACAAATTCCTTATTAATAATACCATTCTTGTTTCTGAAGTAAATTATTTTATTTCTTCCTGCTTAATATTACTTGAGTTGTAGAGTAGATTTTTCTTTTCACTTGGCACTATGTCATTTAGTGTCCCCAAGTGCCAAATTTTGAGCAAGGTAGCTTCATATTTCAACTTCTGTCTATAAAACAATGGGAAAATATTCAATATATCAAGTGGGAATCCCATTGCCCACGTTTTTTATTAATTTCTATCCCTCTGAGTTAGATGCATAGGCTCTCTTTCCACTTCAGCCAATGATATGTGATGCTCTGGGGTTTTCTCATTCTCCACATGGAGACTTGTACCCTATAGAGCCATCTCCTGACCAATAATCAGTCTGGCTGAATTGATGGGAACTACACAACCAAATATCAGATCCATGTTAGTACCAGTGTTTATAAGTATATGAATCAGATAAGTCTTCTGCATCATCTAGCTTTCACTTTGTCTTATATTCCTCAGCACTCCTTTGAGGCAAATAATTTTTAAGAGATTTTTCAAAAAAATAGATGTATTAAAGAATGGAAATTTCATTCAGTGTCCCAAAAAGTTTTTAAGAAAAGAAAAGAAAAACAATGACAGTTCAGCATTGAAAGATATTTACCTAACAGAAAAACCATTTGACAAAGCATGTCATATCAGCTTAATTGTGAATCACTGAGTGTGTACACTGGCACCTCAAGTATCTGGCAGAATGGTTTTCTATTTAAAATTCCTAACATCCCTATTTTGGTGCTTTGAGTTTGGCTCAAAATAAGAAATCTCCATCTTTGGATGAATTAATTGGAATATTGGTTCTATGGAAAAAGTAATCCCTACAAATCTGTTTATGAGGAAATTAGTATCTTGGATATAATTTTAATTCCCAAAGGAAAACAACATCTTTTGATAAAGAAAATAAACTGCTTTCCCAAATTTGTCAAAATTAGTTCAATATTCTGCTTTAATTGTTATGTCAACTGTTAATATGAAAATAATTTTCATTATCATGGATAATCTATGAACCAATGCATACAATAGAATGAGTGTTGAGACAGTAACTAGGGAAGTTGATGGTTTTAATTATTTTTTAGAGGGCAGTGTCACTGGCCCTCAAACATGGGATCCGAACTGGGGCCGCTGGCATCCCAAGCCAGCTCTTAACCACCACGCCATTCAACTGGCCCAGTTTTTAAATATACAGTACATTTGAGGAAAACAATATTTATTTTTGAAAAATAGAAAAAAATAAAAGAACCCTCCAGTCTTATTAAAACATAAACTATCTTGTAGAACATTGTACTGTTGGGAAATTTTACATATCATATATACATTTGCTCACTATCAACAATTATGTTATGTCATATATTATGAAATTTTCTTTGTTCCATTGAATATATATATATATATTCACTTGATAGAGGTTAGAAACATCACTTCCACAAGTACAGCTCAACTTTTATTTTCTATCTTTTTACCAGTTTTACCTCAAATTTATCCCAATATAGGGAGACTAATGTTTGCCACTTGGTGCTCACTATGTATTAAACCTATGATAAACCATCACATTTTTTATTACAAAGGAAAATGTACTTTCTTCTTCCTTTCAGAGAAAGTAGAGTTTTTCAAATAAAAAGTAAATGCTTTACTTCAAAATGTTGATTAAAAATGTGCTTAGAGAATTCTAGCTGGCTAAATTTAGAGTGCTCAACAAAGTCCAATCTAAGAATATTCTCTGGCTTTATGCCCACAGCAATTTTATTTGATTGTAAATTGGACATATTTTGCTGCTTGGTGGTTTTGTTTTGTTTTGTTTTTTCCTTAAGAGCCTCTACAGGTTCTCATAAGCATATAGGCAGCAGTGTTCACTCCCTGTCTTCTGAGGACAGTATGTCATTTCCAGTCAATCATGCACCAACACCCTCAGGCTTTCTACCTACGACATTTTCCATGAATAACTGTGACTAGAAAGGTTAACATTTTTTTTGTATAAATCAAACTTATTGAAGTATAATTTATACAGAAAAACGTACTGATATGAAGTTAACTCTTCAATGAATTTTGACAACTATAATAACCATAGTCAAGATATCAAACATTTCTATCAGTCCCAAAAGTTTTCTTGTACCACTCTATAGTCAATACTCTCCATATCTCTCATCCCAAACAATGACTGATCTGCTTTTTATAAATAAGGATTCATACAGTATGTACTCTGTTGTATATGACTTCTTTTACTTAGCATAATGTCTGTGAGTTTCCTCCATGTTATGGAGTCTATCAGCATCCATTCTTTTTTATTGCCTGATACATTAGATTGTTTGAATATATCATAATTTGTTTACCTATTTATCTGTTGATGAACATTTGGGTTGTGTATAGTTTGGGACTATTATGAGGTTATATTTTTTCATTTTTCTTGGATACATATTTTGTTAAATTTATTTCTGAGTATTTTATGTTTTGATGCTATTATAGATGGTTTTTCCAATTGTTCATTACCAGTATACAGAAGTCCAATTGATTTTTATATTACTTTGTATCCTGTGATCTGTGTAAATTCACTTATTCTAGCAGCTTTTGTTTGATTTCTCAGGACTTTCTACATAAAGAATGATATCATCTGTGAAGAGAAACAGTTTATTTCTTCCTTTCCAATCTATATGGCTTTTATTTCTTTTTCTCTCATCATTGCACTGGCTAGGACCTCCATTATAATGTTTAATAGCACTTGTAAGAATGGATATCCTTGTCTTAGTCTCAATGTTAGGGGAAAAACATTCAGTGTTTTACCATTAAGTATGATGACAGCTGTAGATTTTCATGGATGGTATCTTTTTGATTGAGGAAACTCCCTTTTATCTCCTGGGTGGTGAACTTTTAATTTAATCAAATGCTTTTCTTATTCTGTTAAGATGATTCTATAGGAATTTTTAACATTTTTTTTTTAAAAAACAAACATTTAACTAGGTTGCCTATACTGGTTAACATTGTACATATACATCATATTAAAACCTCGCTGTGAAAAATATCACTTATGATGTTTTACCCTTCTTATATATATATTACTTGATTCATCTTGATAATATTCTGTAATATTTAGCAACTATGTGATAGCTGAGGCTACAGACTGCAAGAGATTTTCAGAGACATTAATTCTGACACCATTAAGTTTCTAAACCAAGGCCAATAAATGTCTACCTCAGATCTGTTTTGTGGAAAAAAAAATAAGTAAATAAACCTCTTTTTGTATAAGCCAGTTGGGATGGTTGGGTTGGGATCTCTGTTACATGGAGTTAAAAGCATCCCTAAGTGACTCAAACACCATGCGAGGAGTGGTTATATTCTAGATCTACTCAAGAACATAAGAGAATCTCACTTTTTGGTTTTGTTTTAATGGCAAACAATACTCATAGTAATTTCAATTTCAAGTGAGGACATAAGAATGCAGGCTGGTAATTCCTATGAGGAGTCAATCATATTCAAGGAAGTAAGTCAAGATCTTGTTGATTTTATTTTCCATTTATTAAATATATGGAGCAGAAAGGCATTTGAGAACTGAAAAATCAAAAGTAAGGTATGGGATCTTGAGATGTCTGGAAAGGCATTACTACTAAATAATAATTTTAAAGTTACTTTCAAACTCCTAAGGATTTTCTTGCTCAGAAACAAGTATAAATATAACATCTTATTGGCTTTTTTGCTATACAATGTTTTTAACAAACCTTTAAAGGACACTAAATTTTGCTATTAAATTTTGAGAGGAAAAACAGCTCTTGAAAATAACTAGGCTGTAGTTTTGAGGGCAAAAATTTTGTGAGTTGAAACATTCAGGCTAGTTTGTGATCATACAAATACCAATACTAAAAAGGAGAGTGAATTTGAGAAGGTTTAAAGAACTAAAGTAAGTTTAACTAAACCATTAAAAATATGACAAAAAGTGACACATGCAAACTTGGAAAGAATGTTCAACAGGAAGAAATAAATGGACCTAAAGAGTGGTTACCATGACTACCCAGCCATTATCCCAAATTCCAGCAGCTAGACTCACAGGGCGTATACTAAAAGACTAGGAGTGGCTGTGTTTAGGGTAAAAGCATCTAAAATCTATTCCTATGTAAATACAATACTTAGTAGCTAAAGGGAGTCTTAAACATCTCTTGTCCTATGGAGGGCTACATATTTATGATAGAGGGTAGCATCTGTTTCTCAGTCAAAGCTTCAGTATCTGTTGCTACACCTAGGCACTAGGCAAAGAATTCAAAAAGGCTGTTAATTAACATACCCCATGGTCAGTGACTCCCCTCTTACCAGAACTCTCATGGCCTGAAGACTTTTAATCTTCAAGGAGACTATTCACAGGAGGGCCCTTAGGCAAGTGCATAAGCTTTTTACAGGCAGGTTTTATGGCCTATATGCTGTGCCTCAGTTTCCAAGGGGCTTGAGTCCCCAATATCTAAGTGCAGGGGTCCCCTCGGGTTGTAGCCTGTTTTAGAGAGTTTCCTTTTCTTTAGGAAATCTTGCCCCGTCATTGACTTACACAACCAGCTATCATCAGGGTACCACAGGAACTTGTCACAAATGCAGTGAGTATATTGTCTCCTATAGAAGGAAAGGCACATGGGTTCACAGAGGCAGGAGATATTACATGACCAACCATAAGGCATCATTTCAGACATCCAGTGCTGAACAGGGCAATGTGGCCTTGTCAGACACTGAGAGACTGTGGGATCCCGGCACCAGGGCACACTGTGACCTTTTCTATGTTTAAGGATAATCTCATCTATGATAATCTCTCTTTGTGACCCAGACTCAGTTTCTACATATCGCCTAAAGAATGGTTACCATGGCTACCTTGACTATCTAGTCCGAAATTCCAGCAGTAAGACTCACAGGGCGTATACTTGAGCTATTAGCATCCCTTTCTCAGTCAAAGCTTCAGTGGCTTCAGTGTCTGTTGCTACAACAATGTACAAGGCAAAAGAATCCAATTAAAGCTATTGATTAACATAGCTGATGGTCAGCAAGTCATCTCTTATCAGAACTCTCATGGCCTGGAGACTTTAGACTTCAAGGAGACCTCTCACAGCAATGACCCTAGGCAAGTGAGCTCAACAGACTGATGAGATCATCAGTTTCTCACAGCAGGCCTTTGGCCTATGTGGCCAGGGGTCTGGGCCTCTGTTTCCAAGAGGCTTGAGTCCCCTTTTTCTTAGTTCTGGGGTCCCCACGGAACTACCGCCTGGCTTGGGTTGTCTCCTTTCTTTTAGGAGATCTTACCTGTCGTTGGCTGTGTAGTTATCTCATTGGGGTACCACAGGAGCTTGCCATAAATGCAGTAGACTGCTGTCTCCTATAGGATCCGATGTAGAGGAAAGGCACATGGGTTCATAGAGGCAAGAGATATTACATGACCAATCATAAGGCAGCACCCTAAACATCCAGTGCTGAGCGTGGATCTTTACTTCAATTTGGCCTTGTCAAACACTGGGGGGCTGTCGGCTTACAACAATATAATACGTGCTCTGAAGAGGCAGAACAAACCACTGCTCCTTAGAAAGCAAATTTAGTTCAGAAAACAAATTTTAGTTCCAATGGGCTTATTCTTTCATTTATGTTCAACTTAAATTTAGCCTACTCTCTTTCTATGTTCCTGCCCTCAATCCTCAGACTCTTATTAGAAGGTTATCATTCAGTTTTTTTAATTTATTATATTGAGGACAGATAGTTATGTGCAGGCAAAAGAAAAAGAAAAATGTTGTACAGGATGCTAAAAAATATAAATATTAGACATTCTTTTTAAATCCCTGAGGTTTTCTTGTAGCCATTTTGATCATAAAAACCAGACTTCAGGGTGTCATTGTGGATAAGCCAAATTTTAATATCTCAATTTTAGCTGAAATTTTAACCCCCAAAAAATCATGTTTGTAAAGAGTTGTTTATCTCTGCTTAGTAAATTGACAAAAACATGTATTAAACACCAGAAAGGAAAGTCACTTGAATTATTTAGCTCCCAACTGAAAGTAATCATATCTAAAATGCATCGTTCCCACGTAGTAAAAGTACCTGTGCTCTCGGCTGTTTTTTAAAATCTCATGATAATCTCTTTTATTTGAAAGAAACACTCTACCTTTCAAAATCGTTATGTATATATGATAAAAAATAGTTTTAGCAATGTTTGCTACATCTAAGCAATGACTTTTCATCCATCTTTCATCATTTCTGGCTGCTGAATGAGGAAAGCCATGGCATGGCCAGCCTTGGAATTATAATTTACGAAGAACAAGATACTTCATAGTTATAGTGACCATGTATTCCTATCTTGCAGGACAGTCCTGATTGCAAATATGCTCCCTATTGCACCCATCAGGAAATGAATACATGCCCCTTCATATGCTTTGATTTAGGATTCTGAACCTTCAGATTTTCGTAATGAGGAAGAGCACAGGTTGCGAAATGGAGACTACCTGGGTTCTGATCCCAGCTCCACCACTTATGATGAGACCTTAGGCAACCACTTTTCTAACTTCCTACTCTCTGTTTCTATGAGTTTAACTTTTTTTTCTTTTTAGATTCCATATATAAGTGATACCAGGCAGTGTCACTTTGCCTTTCTCTGTCTGACTTATTTTACTTACCATCATATACTCATTTCATTCATGTTGTTGCAAATAGCTGGATGTCAATGTTTCTCATGGCTGAATAGTATTCTGTGTATTTATACCACATTTTTTTATCCATTCATCCACTGGTGGACACTGAAGTTGTTTCCATATCTTGGCTATTGTGAATAATGCTGTAATAAATGTACAAGAGCAGAGATATATTCTCATATCCTTTTTCATTTCCTTTGGATAAACACCCAGAAGTAAACTTGCTGGATCATATGGTAGTTCTATTTTTAATTTTTTGAGAAACCTCCATATGGTTTTCCATAATGCCTGTGCCAAATATACACTGTCACTAACAGTGGACAATTGTTTTCTTTTTTGCACATCCTCACCAACACCTTTTATCTATTGTCTTATCCTTAATAATTTAATCCATTTACCTTCCTCTCTTCCACTGCCCAGGAGAAGGCAATAAGTCAAAAGCAGTGGAAAATACATATTGGCATAGTACTTTATAACTTAACAGTGTGCCATGGCATACATTAATTCTTTGATTCTACCTGGAGGTAGGTACTATTACTACCATCCCTATTTTACTTTTGAGAGCAGTTAGGTGCAGAGATTAAGTGACTTGCCCAGAGACAAATAGCTGTAACAATTTAACTCAGACAACAGGTTTTACTTCCAATGTGTATAAAAACAAGTTATCTGATTCAAGATAATGATATAATTAAAATACAATAGCTAAGATATCGGTACATTCTATATACAAGACTTTATATCTATTAACAACTTTATTCCTAATTTAAAAAAATATCCTATGAAGTTTGTGCTACTATTATGCACTTTCTTTCATATAAATGACAAAGTAAATTTCCTAAGGTCACAGAGCTATTAATTACCAGAAGCAGCTTCAAGATGGATACTGCTAGTTCAGTCAGGGCTTTTTACTGTCTATTACATTTCTCTTCCACCTCTGCCTCTCTCTCAATCATATATATGATTTTTAAAAGATGAACAAAAATAAAGACAAGTCAACTAAATACTAATTGTTCACGTTTTGCTGTCAAACCCACAGTAGTGCCCCATATTTTACCAAATGCATCAAGTGTAGTCTATTGGCCAATTCAGACACTTCTTAAACAGGGGAAAGTGACTTCAGTAAATATGTTTTTATCAGACAATTTGTCTTCCTTCTTAATTCTTCCCTTTAATCCTACCATTTTCTTGACTCAGTAACTTAATCAGTCACTTCCCAGCCCTACATTGTAACCATCCTCAGTTATACTACCCCTTTTTCCCTCTCTAATTTTTGTTTAAACCATGCATAAGTTCAGTATAACTTGTCATATGGTAATATGCTCTAGGATCGTTTTTATATTGTGTTAAAGGAGAATCCTTGAATTTATATATCTCTTATGATTGGACATATAACATGTGTTCAAAAGCTAATTCATTAATGAAATAAGATATTCACAGATGTTTCCATTATAATGAGAAACCCAAAGGAGTTTCAGTACAAAACAATACTGACAGGAAATAATCTTTCCTGACTTAAAAATAAAAACAGTTCGATTGTCTCTGAGTTTAAAAGATATTACAAAGTCAGAGTCAAGAAGAAAAGTAATCTGTGTTGATTCTCTTGATATGTCTTGACCTAAAACTAAGGATGGATAGGAGGAAAAAAATGTTAAAATGAGGTAGATGAAAGACAGGCTGCAGCAGCAAGGCTAGCTCGGGGTAGGAGGTGGGGGGCAAGAAGTCTCTGACCTTCTGAAACATCACAGGGCCTCAAGGTGGGGCAGATGATTGGTGGTCTAAAATCTGGCTAAGACGGCTGTGACCACCTAGCACCAATGTGGACTTGACTCATTATACATTCATTACATGCTAAAAGACACACCCTGGGTAGAGTTGCCATTGTAAGAAACAGAATGACCACAAAAGAACACAAAATGGCCCCCAAAGCCCTTCCAGGAAATCACCACCCTTTCCCAGGAAACCTTGAATATTTCTCCTACAAATTTGAATGTTGAGCCTCTAATTGAAGGAACACTTATAATAGGCTTACAAGCCACATTAGGAGCAGGGCTGCTCTGTCTATGGAGTAGCCTGCTTCTTCCTTCTCCTCTGCTTGAATAAATGGATCCTTGCCTTACTTTCATTTTGGTTGGTGCTTAAATTCTCTGCTGGGTGTTGCAGAGAACCCACTGGCCAAAGCCTTCTCTAGGCCTTCCTGGGCAAAGGCATAGCCTAGCCCCTTGCAGCAGTAACACAATTGGATTATCTGGTACCATTTTAATGAAAAAACTGAAATCAAATATTGGGACTGATTTTTGGCTTAAAGTCCCCCAAAGGCAAATTAATTTGATCGTTAGATCTCAACTGTGTGGTATGCCTTGCAAATGACTCAAACACAATTTGCAATCAAATTATTTTTCCATTTTATGCTAACTCATCTTTGAATATCACTAAATAAGAGGAAAACAATGTAAAACTTTACAGGACTGAGGGTAGGAGAGTGAGAGTTTTGATTTGTAATTTCTATTTATGGATCACTCGCTACACGGGTTTAGCATTCATTGTCAAAATTCCTAACTTGTAACAATAAAGTGCATCCAGAAATGCATACCTGTTAAGCGGCATTATACCATTTCAGTGTAAATATATATTATCAGTAATCTTACAATTTCAGCTAAGCTTTGGATTTTTACTGGTTTACCTGATGGGTTTTTCCTCCTTAATTACCTGTTTCAAAGATTTTACTTTTTGTGTCTGTCTGTCTTTGTGTTCCTTGGAGACCTCATAAGTAGACTTGGAGGACCTCCACACCAAATAGAAAACCAAGAAAATCTTGCTTGGTTTCAGGTTTTTGTAAAAATCTGAAACTTGGAATCGGGTTTATCAAAAGTTTTCTTGAGGTAGGCAAACTTTTCAGCAAGTTTTGTGCAAATCTGGGATGAATTCAAAGTCAGCCTGAGCCAATAATTTTTTTGGCAGGGAAAGTTGTAACATATGACGGCTGGGTCTGTGTGAGGTGGCTTTATATAACAATGGATGACTTTGGATGGATCTGGCTTTGAATGTATTGGCGCTTTCTACCTACAGGCACAAAATGTGATTCAGGGTTTGTAGAATTGTGTCCTCTCAAATTCCTTGTAGCCAATTGTGTCTGCTGCCATTTTATTTCCCAGGCAGGACATATCTTGATTCAGTACTAAACATTTTTCCCAGTTTGTGTTAATATTGGAATTTATTTTCCTTTAAAAAGATGAGGATTAATCAGTAACATAAACAGGAACATGTCATAAAAGGGAATAAGTTCCAAGCTACAAGTGCTCTGAGGGCAGGAACTTCTGTTCTATTTACATCTCCTAAAACAGTACTTAGTATGTAATAGGTGCTCAATGAATATTTGTTGAATTGTAATGGTGACACAATATCTTATATTTTGAGATTTAAACCTCTGGTGTAATTTGATTTGACAGTGTGATTTGACTTGAGACTTTTTGAAAGTTTTTCTTTTCTTTGTTTCTCTTTCCTCCTGCCAAACCTTAATCATGCTGTTTACTACACATTCATTATGCATACCAGTTTCAATGTTTCTGTTTACTTTGGCCCCTGTGCATACCTGGCCCAGTGACTTGGGAGAGGTTTTTGCATCTGTATGGGATCCACTCTTATCCCTGAGGCAGGCCAGCCTCTGGGAAGCACTTTTTCCTGGGGTTGCCTGACCAACTTCTTTCCTTTGTTCTGCCCCTCCTTGCATGTCTATAAAACCTTTTGGTGGTATTAAAAGTGGGAAGGTAGTCTTTGTGACGAGTCCACTGTCTTCCCTTAATGCTGACATTTTGGAATAATCCTACTTTTCTTTTCACCAACCTCACCCCTCGAGTTTTGGCTTTTGTGCAGCGAGCTGCAGGACCTTTTGCCCAGTAACAGAATGAATAAATAAAGACTTATTATGCCTCCAAAGAAACACCACATTAGTAGAATGAAGGGGAAAAGAGAGTCCCCAGTATCCCTTCAAACTTCTTAGGCTTTCTATTAATAAAAGTGTTTATATTTTCCTCTTCAAATATTCAGTTTACCAGATAACCACAAGATTACAAAGAAGTCTAATCTGCTTAAATACAGTAATAGTGGTATTGGTGGTCACGTAATAGCAGAAGCAATCCTTGGAATAACTGTATGATATTCATTATGAAACATAATTACAAATACTTATGTTTTTCTTTTGTATTTTAAAATACCAAAAGGGACTAAAGAAATTTATATGTTATATACAAAGGATTGAAGTTCAGAGAAAGAACATGATTACCCAAAGTTGTACAACTGACTAGGAGAAAAACAGGTGTATGGTTAAGTCATTTGGCTTTAGGTCAACTGCTATTTTCACTCTACCATGGGTGAAATTTTTCTTTCCCTCACTTCCTTTCCTGCACACAAAGTGTACTACAAAATATCTGGGTTTATTTTAACCTGACATTAGAGTGGATCTTTGAAATAACGAAAAGAATTACACCACAGATACATGAACCAAACACACAAACAAATTACGTCCCTTTACAAAATTTGTATTGCTTTATTTTCTTGCAAATATATGCCCTCCCTTCAGAAAATTCAGCAATCCTATATTTACCTGAGCATCACTAAAAAGACTATGCATTCATATGGTCTAGCATTATCCTCAGCTTTGGTTTAACTCAGAGTTAGAGGCATCAAGATTCCGAGGTTCACCATATCCTTCTAGGGCTCCTGGCATGCACTTTGAAATGCCCAGAGCTTAAACAATAACACTTGAAATCAATCCAAGTAAGGATCCAGGTCTTTACTGTAAGGCAATGATACAACACATTTGGTGCCGTCTTCTATCAGTCTCTATCCTTACACAGCATCCCTACTTCATATTTAACACATTTGTTTTGTAAGTCCTTGACCCACGTGTGTCAAGATAATACAATTTGAAAGTTACTATGTAGACCAGATAGTTGATGTTACCCAATAATTAATAGTACATTACTGTTTTTGCACCCAGCTTAAGCCTCAGAAACAGAACATAAGAGGAAAAATTAGGCTGGTCACTGGAAAAATCTGGGAAAAAGCAGTGTCAATTATTTGGAACTATGAAATTAACCAAAGAATTCTCCAATGCACCCATTATTTCCTCTTGTATATTTCAAAGAGTCAGATATTACTGAATCCCACCCACCACCCCAGTATACCAGCATTACTACCTATAGTCACTCAATTATTTATTCACCATGGTTTTGTTACCGGCCAACTGAGCAGCAACAACCCCCACCACTGAAAAACTTCAATGTTTTCTTTTCTATAGAAGTGTTAAGTATAGAAATGTTAAGTCTCCTCCCTAGTTCTTCAGTTTCTTAGCTCTTGGGCTTTGATTGCTTTTCTAACCAGTTTGTGAATCTTGGATAGAAGATCCCCCTTGCTTCTTAATTGCTTTGTAAATTAGTTCCTGAATCTGAAACAATATAAGTCTCCTACCCCGGCTTCTGATAACTATTTGAAAGCCTGAGACTTCCTAATATCCCCCAGGCCAGGAAGCTAAATGTCAAACCCATTCTGTGTCCAGACAAGTGACTCCACCTGAGTGATGGACTGAATAGCCACAAGTTCCATAACCTAACAGATTTATATTTTTGTCCTCATTCAGGAGCCTTGAGGATGCAGGGGATACCCCAACAAACAAAAAAGCCAACACGGTCTTCCAGGTGGAGCTCGAGACCCCTTCCTCTCATCTGAGACCAGCTAGGGTGAGAGTTCTGTGAACCCTATAGGCAGGGACAGTTCTATGCCCCTGCCCAGCAGGAAGCAGATACAGAAGAAGAGACCTCCTGTCCCTCAGCTTCCCATAGAGATTTTACGGGGATCACATCTCTCAAGGAAAAACTAGGCAGGCAGTTAGAGGCAGGCATTGGGTCTCTGTATTCCTACACATCCCACAGAGTGTGACCGCCTGGGGGAAATCCCTTCTCCAACCAAAATTCCCCTTTGTATTGTAATTACCTACCCCTGCCGGGAAGAGCAAATGGACACAAAATATACAACTAGATCAAACCAGTCACTCGCACCTGCGCAGTAACTCTTGTTAATCACAGGTGCCAATCAAGGGTCCTATGCCCAGAAAGAACAGCCCATTCTAGAGAAAAAGGATAAAAACCCCAAGTCCTGGGAAGCACGCGACTGCTACTGCTACTGCTGCTTCTTCCCTGCTCCTTTTGACCGCTTCTTCCCTTTGAGCCTCGCCTTTACGCATGGCCCACTCCACACTCTTTGGTATGTAACTTCTATTAATGGGCCCTTGAGCCACCCTCTAGTACTACCTTTTCTAATAAACTACTTATTCTACTGCTTTACTCTGGTATCTCATTCAATTCTTTGCTCAAGTTGCCAAGGACCTGGACTTTGCACTGAGAAAGGCCCACTCTCCAACAACAGTTTCATTAAGCAAATATTTAGACAATGTATTTCCTCAGTCCCTGAAGCTATATATTTATTCATCAAAGTGTTAATAATCATCAAATATGTATCTGCACAATATTTACACCATCCTAGGTGCTGGGGATACAATTGTAAATATGACAGACTCAGGTCCCTACACTGTGGAACTTAGATTTTATCTTTTTACTTTTCTCCTTTTTAAATTTTTAAATTATAGCTGACATGCAATATTATTTTATATAAATTTCAGATGTACAGCATAGTAGTTAGACATTTATATAATTTAAGAACTGATCTCCCTGACTAGTCTAGTACCCACCTGGCACTATACATATTTATTACCATATTATTGACTATATTCCCTATGCTTTACTTTACACCCCCATGACTAGTTTGTAACCACCAATTGTACAGCTTGATACCTTCCCTTTTTTCATCCAAATCCCTCCCATCTATCACCCCAACAAATCTAGTACTCATCTGATACCTTACAAAGTTATTACAGTATTATTGACTACATTCCTTATGCTATATTCTACATCCTCATAATTACTTTGTAATAACCAATGTGTATTTCTTAATCCCTTCCCCTTTTTTTCACCCACACCTTTAGCCTCTTCCCATTGGCAACCATCAAAATCTTTTCTGTATCTATGAGTTTGTTTCTGTTTCGTTTGTTTATTTTGTTCTTTAGATTCCACATATAACTGAAATCACATTGCATCTGTCTTTCTCTGTCTGACATACTCC
Source organism: Aselliscus stoliczkanus (assembly GCA_033961575.1). Lineage (NCBI taxonomy): Eukaryota > Metazoa > Chordata > Mammalia > Chiroptera > Hipposideridae > Aselliscus > Aselliscus stoliczkanus. The sequence continues at coordinate 185,226,790 of CM066728.1, forward strand.
ACTCAGCACAATATCCTTCAGGTCCATCCAAGCCACTGCAGATGGCAAAAACCCATTCTCTTCCATGGCCAAGCAATATTCCATTGTATATATGTACCACCTCCCATTTATCTATTTACCTATCAAAGGACTGCCTCCACACAGTCTGCCTCCATATCTTGGCCATTGTAAACAATGTTGCAATGAACATATGGATGCACACATTCCCTTGAAGTAGCATTTTGGGTTTCTTCAGATAAATACCCAGAAGTGGGATTGCTGGGTCCTTCTCTGTCTCTTGTTATAGTCTTTGTTTTAAAGCCTGTTTTGCATGGTATAAGTATTGCTACTCCAGCTTTTCCTGTTTTTGTTCCAATTTGTTCCATTTTGGTGTTTGTTTATTTTTTCATTTTTATGAACTACATTATTCCCATTAGTTTCAGTCTGTGTGTGTCTCTTAATCTGGAGTGAGTCTATTGTAGGCAGCATATGTAAAAGTTATTTTTCTTATCCACTCAGCCCTCCTATGTCTTTTGATTGGAGCTTTTAATCCATTTATATTAAAAGAAATTGTTGATATATATATATAGCTATTTCCATTTTATTATTCATATGTTTTGTCTTTTTCTTTTTCCTGTCTTAAAGAAGTTCCTCCAAGATACCTTGTAATACTGGTTTGGTGGTGATAAACTCCTTTAGCTTTTTAATGTCTGAGAATCTCTTTATTTCTCCTTCAGTTTTAAATGCTACTTTCTGGGTAGAGTACCCTTTGGTTGTAGATCCTTACTATTCATCACATTGAATATTTCTTGCCATTCCTTTCTGGCCTGCAAAGTTTCTGTTGAGAAATCAGCTGACAATCTTATGGAAGCTCCCTTATAAATTACTAGTTGCATTTCTCTTGCTGCTTTTAGGATTCTCTCTTTACCTTTAACCTTTGCCATTTTAATTATGTGTCTAGGTGTAGGTCTGTTTGGGTTCATCTTGTTTGGGACTCTGTACTTTCCAGACATTTATGTCTATTTCCTTTACCAGGTTAGGGAAGTTTTCAGTCACTTATTTTTTCAAATAGGTTCTCAATCTCTTGCTTTCTCTCTTCTCCTTCTAGTAACCCTATGATGTGACTATTGCTATGCTTGATGTTGTCCTACAGGTCTCTTAAACTATCCTCATTTTTTAGATTGTTTTTTTCTTTTAACCATTCTAATTGCTTGTTTTCTGCTGCCATGTCTTCCAAATCGCTGATTTGATTCTCTGCTTCATCGAATCTGCTGGTAACTCTGTCCTGTGCATTTTCATTTCAATTATTGTATTCTTTACCTCTGACTGCTTCTTTTTCACAATTTCTATGTCCTTTTTTATGCTTGTTATTTTTTTGTTAAAGTTCTAAAGTTCTAAAGTTCCTTGAGCATCCTTATAACCATTGTATTGAGCTCTGTCTCTGGTAGTTTGCTTGCTGCCATTTGGTTAGTTCTTTTTCTGGAGCTTTCTCCTGTTCATTCAATTGGGAAGCATTTCTTCATTTACTCACCTTGGCTGTCTCTCTGTGTTTGTTTCTATGTACTAGGTAGATCTGCTATATCTCTCAGATTTGGCTGGATGGCCTTATGTAATAAGTGCCCTGTGGGGTCCAGTGGCACAGTCTCCCTGGTCACCTGCTCCAGGTGTTCCAGGAGTGTCTTTTGTGTGGTTTGTGTGTTCCCTCCTGTTATAGTTGAGCCTTAATTTCTAATGGCACATCATTGGGATTAAACCTCAGGCTGATTGGTTTGTGGGATTTGACCACATCCACAGCTCATTGGCTGCTGGGATGTGGGGAGAGCTTATCCCATTGAGTGGGATTTGCCCCAATGTGCTCTGGTGCCTATTGAGACCACCCCTTGTATATGCCACTTGTGGGCTAATGGGGTGGTACTCTATTGTGGTCTAAAGCCAATCTCCAAGTGTGTTGTTTCTGGAGCCCTTATGAGAGGCACCAGTGGAGGCCTAGGTCACTCACTGCCTGTGACTGGCCAGGGAATACCTAGTAGGAAGTATAAAGTGATCTGTGGTTTTTTGCTGCCTGTGTTGGACCCGGATGCTCATAGGGGAGGACACACTGTTATCCAAGGAGATGGTTACCACCAGTACCAGGTGTGGGATAGTGATGCAAAATGCCAGGACACCCCAAGCCCTGCTGCTACCTGCAGGCCCCCTTAAGTTTCAGCCACTGAAAACGCCTCACAAGGTATGCAAGTTGGGTGAGGCAGGGTCTCAGGGAGTCACTAGGTTGGGAAGAGTTGTGTTTACCAGGTTCATGTAGATTCTGGTTTGGTGCCAGTGCTGAGCCTGGAGCTATTCAGCAAAAGTCTCAGAGCACACTGAGGCCAGTTGCCACCTCCCCTGGGACCTACAGACTCCAATAGTTTTCTAAGAAAGAGTGCAATGCTGGTAGGAATGGCTGCTCACTGAAACAGTGTCTTCAGCATTGGGGGAGTTGGATGTGGTGGGAGTCTCCCAGGAGCTCACCAGATTAATTCAGATTCAGATTTGTCTGAGTGATAAAAGAGTTAAACTCAGGAAGGAAGGTATCCACCTGCTGGCTATACTAGAGAAGGACTCCTTACAGGGAAAATGGCGACTGTCCTCCAGTCCTCGCTTCATTGTCACATACCTCAGTCTCCCCCCATATGCTTCTGACACACCCCAGGTCACCATCCCTCCTCTGGAGCCTAAGGTGAGTGCCTGTGAGCAAGTAGATATGTGTACAGGCTGTTTAAGATGAAGTCTGGGTTTCCCACAGCCTTCCATCCCATCTGGAAGGTCAGATTCCCATTGTTTTTCATAGCCAGATGTTGTGGGGTCTCCTCTTTCCAGCACCTGTACTCCAGGCTGGGGAGCCTGGTGTGGGGCTGGGGTCCCTTGCTCCTCTGGGGAGAACCCCCATGGCTAAGACATCCCTTCTGATTCTCAACCACCACACAGAGGTTTGGGGTCAGCCTGTTTCAAATCTCTGTCCCTCTTACCATTATTGATGTGACCTCTTCTTTATATCCTTAGTTATAAAACTCATTTTCAGCTAGACTTTAGATGGTTCTCTGGGTTGATTGTTCTATAATTTATTTTTGTTTTATTGTGTTCACAGAAAGAAGCACAGACAGTGTTTATCTACTCTTCCATCATGGATCTCCAGCTCAGATTTTTTTTTTCTGTCCCATTTTCTTTCTCTTCTCCTTCTGTGACTTCAATTTCTTGTATGTTAAATCACATAATATTGCTCGCATATTTTTAAGGCTCTGTTCATTTTACATCAATCCTTACATTTCTATTCTTGACATTGATACTTTCTATTAATCCATCTTCAAACATAGTTACTCTTTTTCTTGTCACCTTCAATGTGCAGTTATTGTATATTTCAGTTATTGAATATGTAAGCTCTAGAATACTATTTTTATTTAGTTTCTATTTATTTGCTGAGATTCATCCTTTCATTAATTACACATATATTTCCCTTTATGTCTTAAAAATATTTACAACAGCTGCTTTAAAGTCCTTTTCTGATTATTGCGACATCTGGGTTCTTACAAGATCAATTTATATTAGCTTCTTTTTTCTTGAGCATGGGTCACATTTTTTTCTTCACATTTATTTTTCGTGTAACAGATATTGTAGATAATAAGTTGTAGAAACTAGATATTCATGTATTACTATGAAGAGTGACATTTTCTTCTAGAACCAGACAACTTGGCTGGATTTAATGCAAATTCTGTCCTCTTGCAGAGACCATCACCTGATACTTCTTCATAGTTCTTTCAACTTCTAGGTGCTGTCTTTTTGTGTTTGTTTGTTTGTTTGCAGGACCCCGTAGGATTTTAGTTTAGGAGTCAGCTAAGCATTTTAGTGGATTTTATATGCAAATTTAGGGGCTGATCTAGTTTGTTCCTCTTCTTTCCAGAATTTTCCCCTAATGTCTGACTATTTTTCTAGACCAAACTCTATTCTATGATGCCTCAAGCCAGTAAGATGGTGGCTTCCTGCCTTCAGATCCTTGGGTAAGTTTGGGCATACACTAAAGCAAAAAGCTTTAAGCGTCTCATGCTCTTAAACTGAGCTAGTCGGGTGCCACTGCAAAAAGCTTTAAAATAGCAAATCTCACCTATTACACTTCATCAAGTGTAAGTCTAAAAATTATACTAGCTTTTAATCATTATCTGCTGCCTTCAAGTTGCTTGGTATATATATTTACATATACACAAACATATAGGTATAGAAATACATCTACATACATTATTTCTAGATTTTGTAATTCTTATCTGTGAGAGAGTTGTTCTAATCAAATTACTTCACCATTTTTTAAAGCAACAATAACAAACTATAACACCAATATACTGTCTTTTTTTTTTTAAATGAGTATTATTAACTTGCTATTCCCAGGGCCAAAGATGTTTCATGGCATATATTAGGTGATAATTAAATGTTTGTTGGATTGAATATTTCATTTTGACTTCTAGGTTCATAGTTATTTGTTCAAGTGTGTAATAAGCCATTATAAATAATTACACACATATTGTTTGACATGAATGAGACTTTCGAGAAGAAATAACAAGAGAAACAGCACTATGTTTGAGTCTCTGGAAAGATAAAAAAAAGTAGACAAAATTTGGGTCTCAAAAGGTATTTAGTAATTTGGGAGGCACGTATTTTATAGCGGGAAATTTCTCCAGTGAAGGAAGGAAAAAACTTCTCTATTAAGAGTCTAGGGCCGGCTGTGTGGCCCAGTGGTTGGGGGCTGGCTTGGGAAGCCAGCGGCCCTGGTTGGGATCCCATATGAGGGGCCAGTGATACTGTCCTCTTAAAAAAATAAAAAATAAACAAAAAGAGTCTATTATCTTTTAGAGGTAAATATGTACCAAAATCAGATCAGCCTTGACTTAAAAAACTGCATCCTGAGTCTTCTCATTCTGTTTGTAACACAATAAAATAACCCTGGGGCTGACCAAGCCTTTGAAGAAAATTCCAACCATACCCTCAGGGTACTAATTAGACTCTCCTTTAAGGCCAGCTTTATCAATGTTAAAATGACAAGGTCAGTGTTAATCTAAGTCACAATCACTTAGAGTTAGACACACACACACACACACATACACACACACACACACACACACACTCAACAACCCAGGCATGGACATGGTCATTTCCACTCAATGGAAATTGCTTAATGCATAACAGCATAACTCTTTGTCATTATACCCAAGAACTTAGTGGAGAGGGGTTATTTATCAATAACATCCTAAACATGATACACAGAAGAATAAAACACTAAACATTAGAGACTTCAAGGTAAGGTTTTTGTTTTGTATAGGCTGTTAAGAATAACATCAGTTTCACCATCATAAAAGGCCTTCATTCTCTTTCTGTGGAGAAAAATAATGTTGCACCTGCTGTTAAACATACTTAATTGAAGAGATCCGGATTGTACTGCTTATACTTCTGGCATATCACTTGAACTTTTGACTAAGTGTCATTCTTCTAACATTATCACAGAATCCTAACTCATCATGAGAACAGAGGTGCTAATCAAGAGGAATTAGTTAGTAATTATATTTTTATTTAGAATTTTAAACGTGAGGATTGTTGTTTTGGGAAGCACCCCAGCTATAATTTCTCCACATGTATTTATATAAAGAGGTTCAATTAACTCTTTGTTACCTGAGCAAACCAAGATTTGTTGCTCTTTTTGTAGCACTGTTTCATTGGTAGAAATATTTTAGAACATAGTGTTCAAAGCTGTAATTGCCAATTGTATACACACACACACACACATTCTATTGATCTGTTTCTCTGGAGAACACTGACTTATTATAAATTTTATATATGTGGAAAACCTGCAAACTTCTTGATCATTCCTCGGATTATAGTCTTCTTTCAATTCAGTTCAACAAACACGTATAGATTGCCTATGCACCAAATGTTGAAACCCTGGGCTAGACACCTTTGATGATACAAAGATTAATAACACATAATTCTCTTACCTCAAAGGGGCTCTCCATTTAGAGGGGAAGGAGAAAACTGATTCCACAACATTTTTAATGCAAGAAGGACCATGGTAAATATTTTAACCAATTTTCAAAGCAAAAGCCATAAAATGACAGAAGCGAGAATAATTAATTTCCACCAAGATAACGAAGCCATGGCATTTTACGTGAGCAAGAATTCAATACATTATGGAACCCACCACATTAAACTACTTTTGCTCCAGTGCTTGGAATGAAATGAAATGTTATATAATGCAAGTTAAAAGACAATGTTGAGCTGATCTTGATGAAACTAAAGTATGTTTTAAAGATGAAATTACATAACACCAAAATGCATTTCCTTCTTCTGGTCGCACAACCAGTCTATATTTCTCAGCTTTCTCCTTCAGTTAGAATGACTGGGTAACTGAGTTCCAAACAATGGAATATAGGTAAAAGGGAAATACATTTTTTCTAGGCCCTGCCCCCAAACACCTTGTATGCAATACTACTCACTCCTTTCTCTCTTTTGTTAGCCATATTCGAGGAATCCAGTGGTGACTCTGGTGTCATCTGGAAGCAAGGGGCCACTCAAAGAAAAAGCTGCTGTCCTGAATGATTATGTGAACAACAGCTCTTTCTTGTCAACACACGCTGTAACATGAGCATGAAATAAACCTTAAATCACTAAGTTTTTGAATTGTTAGAGCATTTATCCTATTTTTGCTAATAGAGAAATTGGTACCTTGACATATAATAATTTCATCATACAACCGAGATTAGGTGGTATTTGTTTAGCAGTGGGGCAATGGTAGGAAGGAAATTCATTTCAGAGGCAAGAAACACAGCGGCCTGTATTACACAATGGCAGAAGACTAACCAGAAATTAGAATAGGAAAACTGACAGAATTAAACGAAGAAACAGAAACACATAATCATAGAGATTTTAAGCCCTTCTCTCACTAATTAAAAAAAAAAAGACAAAGATCAGAATAATATAAAATATCTAGACACTTTCAACCAACTATATACTTTTCAAGCAAACAGAAATGTTCACAAAGACCATATACTGGGTTATAAAACAAATCTAAAAAATTTCCAAAGAATTAAAATCATCCAAGATATATTATCTAACCATTTTAATTATAAGTCAAAACCCATAAAATACCTAGAAATTTTTGAGAATGTAGCTAAAGCCCTTGCAGGAAAGCTTTTGCTTTTAATTGCTTATATTAGAAAAAAAAAAAAAGCTTAAGGTTAATTATCTAAATTTATATCTTAAAGAAAAAAAGTACAACTTTGATACAAATAAATAGAAAGAAGGGAAGAATAAAGATAACAGAATGACACAAGTTGGTTCTCTGAAAATGATTAATATAACTAATAAACCCTAAGAAATACTGATCAACAGAAAAAAAGAAGAAAATATAAATTATTGCTGTCAGAAATGAATTAGAGATTATAAACACAGATATAAAGTCATTAAAAAGAAAATAAGGGGGCGCGGCTGAGTGGCACGGTGGTTAAGAGCTGGTTTGGGACGCCAGTGGCCCGGGGTTCGAATCCCATATATGAGGGCCAGTGACACTGCCCTCAAAAATAAACAAACAAAAAAAGAAAATAAAGGAATAATATGACCAACTATGTGATAGCATATGAAAGAATTTAGATAAAATGGAAACATTTCCTTGAAAAATTCAACTTAGCAAAACTGACACAAGAAAAAATAAAAAAATCTGAACAGTCATGACACCTTTTTAAAAAAGACTTTATAATTTTAAAATTTCCACAAAACAATCTCCTTAGGTGGCTTTACTGGTGAGTGCTATCAAATATTTTAGGAACTACTAATCTTACACAAACCTTTTCAGGCAATTACAGAAGGAAGGAATACTTCCCAATTCATTTTATAAGACCAGTGAAACCTGATAATAAAACTGAACAAAAATATTAAAAGATCAAAAAATTACAGATTACTATCCTGCAAATATGTAAACATAGAAATTGTCACCAAAATATTAGAAAAGTAGATCCAGAATTATAGAAAAAAGATAAACATTGCCAAGTATATCATTCAAGTTTCTTCAGAGAAACGGAAACCAATAGTATAATTGTGCGTATTATACATTGAACATAAAAATATTAAAAGACATTAAAAAACACTTCTAAAAATGCATTGTTTTCAGAAAGAGTTCACAATTGAAATTATAATATACAGCACTGAGCAAAAAAGAAAAATCACTAAATATCTAACCTGTGAGGTATAGCTAAAGCAATAATAAAAGAGACATACATAACATTAAATGCGTACATTAGGAAAGAAGAAAAGCTGAAAAATCAATAAGCTAAGCATCCTTAGCTTATTCAACCAAGAAGGTAGAAGAACTCAGCAGGATTGTAGTAAATATCTGTACAAAAAAAAATATATATATATATATATATATATATATATATATATATATATATATATAAAGTTTTATATACCAGCAACAACCAATTAGAAATCATAATATTTAAAAATATTATTCAAAATAGCAAGAAAAAGTAAGACATACCCATAATCAAGATATCATAAATGTATAAGTATTGAAGGATGAAAAGAAAAGGAAATAACTGTTTTGCCATATATCAGTTAGGATAGGGAATATATTGTTTTAAAATATGTATGTGGAAATTTAAGTAACCAATGTGCCCTTTTTCAGGCAGCTATCTTAGTGAGGTGAGCAATGAAAATATAAGATTAAAATTTTATCCTGCTGGAAGTCACCCTTATCCCAAGATGAACTAAATGGTTCTCTCTGTGCTAAAATTGCACCTTTGCTTATTTTCACTTCTACACAGGTTCCATTCTTTTGAATATTTGCATTTATGTGCTTACCTTCTCCATTTGACCATGAGTTCTCTAGAGGGAGAAACTGTCATGTTCATCTTCATAAGCTAGATGTCGTACCACTGCACTTCCATTATCAAAAGTACTCAATAAATGTTCATTTGTTGCAGATGTAACAAGTTGAAGATGCTATAAATTCTAATGAAAAGAACAATGTAGGAGTTAGAGAAACTGCGTTCTAGTCCCAACCATTAAACACCTGCTTGATTTTAAGATACCTATACTTCTCTGAGCCTTAGCATCTTTATTTATAATGTGAAGGTGAGAATCCTTGACTTCCCAACTTCAAGTGGTACTTAAAACAAATATTAAATAAAAAAACAACAGAAATATTACAAAACATTACAGAGATATGATAGATTATAGCAATCATTTTCTATCAGTTTATATGTTACATGTCCAAACAGCTATGAAGCATAGGCAACACTCCCAAAGTATTAGATAGTCTAAATTTTTCTCAACTGTATTTGAGAAAGAAATTGTATTTTCCAAAGAAGACTATTTATATACATATATAGGTATAAATATCCTGTTCCTCATGCTCTTCCTATGTGATGTTGACATACCTTGATAGGGAGTTTCCCTTGAACTTGGGTGGATCCTTATAACTGGATTAAACAATAAAATGTGACGATGACCCTGCATAACTACCATAGGACACAAAAATTCATCTCTCTCTCTTGAGACACTTGCCCTTGAAATCCAGCCACCTTTTTGTCAGCAAATTGTTGCCATATGTTTACCTCACTAGTCTCTCAGCCAACAGCCAGCATCAACCACTAGACATGTGAGTAAATGAGCCTTCAGATGATTCCAGCCCCCAGTCTTCAAATATTCCACCTGAGGCCAAATATTGTGGAACAAAGACATCCCTATTGAGTCCTATCTGCAGTCCTGACCCACAGAAAGTGTGAGAGATAATAAATATTAATCATTTTTAAGCTACTTAGTTTCTAGGTAGTTATATAACAATAGATCACTCATACAACTTGATTTCCACAACTACTTCAAAACACTTCACAAGATACAGCAACTCCTGCTTCCTCTCCTATTGGAGTATGTGATATGTTTAGCAGGATTTATAAGGCAGAGCTGACAGAACTCAATAGAGAAGATACTTAAGATAGGAATGATCATTTCTAAAGGATGCTTGCAATAGGAGTTTCTGACTTGGGTGGGAATAGGACAGAGAAGGACAAGCTAATGAGAGACTTTAACTTGGAAAATACCAAGCAGATAATACATCTTCAAGCCAGCCTTCCCATGGCAACTTTTTGTTTGAGCACAGGTATGAAATATTTAGAATTGCTAGAACTCCACTGGGAAGGCTTTCATCCCTGCAAAAGAGTCTGTAGCCAGGAGCTGCCTGCTGGCACTGAACGCAGGAACGCACCGTTTGTTCAATGCCAGAGTTTACTCTTAGAATGACTGACATGCTCCAACCTGTCTCCAAAGGCTCCCTTGCCTTTATGACTGACACCTCCCAGGAAAGAGGGGTTATAATTGCCTCTTATTTAGGGACTGGAGGCTGTTGGAGGGTATTTGCTTTGGAGTGCCACAGACCTTTCACTCGGTGAGTATCACAGGCTCATGGAAGGAACATTTCAACTCCGTAGGAGAGACAAAGGCAACAGAAGTAAAGAAATTCACGGGGCTGATGTGTTTCCGTCCAATCTCCCAGAGTTGTCATTCCATTTGCCCAGTTACAGGGACTTGATTAAAATCTGTCACAACAGATTTTATGACATGTTTACTAAAACAACAACAATAACAATAAAAAAAAATCCTTGTCATGTTTTTGTCCCACCATATAAAACATAAGAAATCAGCAATGTCGCGTTCTGCTCAAGCACAAGCTCTGCTTCTGACAAATGGACCACTCCTTCCTCGTTTCCAGGGAAGTGGAGGTGGAGGCATGTAGAGCGTGTGACATGGTTTGAAATACTCGGAGTTAAAAGAGTTTGTCAATTTTGATGGTTTTCTCAGGTGAATGAAAATGTCCCTAAGGATACAGGAAAATTAGAGATTCTGTTTAATGAAAGAACAGATTTTCATAGAGCAAAACATTATATGTGTAAATTGGTTTTTGACTTAGTCATAAAGGAATGGATGATATTATGGATCAATGATTCCCAAAGTTTCTACAATAAATTTTATTATTATTATTATTATTATTATATTTTATTAATAGCACCACTTTGATAAATTTGTACACCAACGCCATCTTATCAGAAGGTAAACATATGGTGTATTTTGAAGATAGAGCGTAGATGCCTATTACTATTTCTGAGGAATCTTAACATCATGGAAAATCCAGGTAAAGAGCAATCAATCTAGAAGAGTCCAGGGACATGCCCCTCCCACATACACTTCAAAGTTTCAACAAGAAGCTCTTTTGCTGAATCCTCTCTAGTATCCTGGAAATATAAAAATACCAGTTTCTTGAGCAAGCCAGTTGATACAGCAAAATTCTTGTAGGAAACAAAATCTAGAAACAAAGAGAGACAGGATACCTGTGTTGTATTTGAACCACACTTGTGCCATTTACTAAATGTATGCTTTTGGGCACATTATATAACCTTAGTTCTTCAACTACACAATGGAGATCACCATAATTACCTGTTCCCAGCAATTTAGGGAAATTTTTAAAATATCATACAAAACACAGGTAAAATACTTAGAACGGTGGCACATAGTAGAAAATGAATGAATGCTATGTATGAGCAGTAGTTTTGTAAAATCCCATCCTACATAGGAACTAATTTTGTAAAATTTTAAAAATCAGAAAAGCATTGTTCTAGGTCACACAGTGAGAAGCACAACTGAGACTCAAACTTAGGCAGTCCAGCTACAGAAATTACTTCTGGAAAGTGAAAAATTTACACATGGGATTTCATTCCACTTAAACCTACGTTTAATAATACTTTGAAGTATTCCTTTCACCTGAGGAAACCGAGGCCCAAAAGGATATGTAACTTGCTTAGTTAGGGCACAGAGCAACCTTAAGGATGAAACAAGTCTTGCAACCCAAGTGTTTTCACCCTACAGTCCTCACAGTCTCCCTTTCTAAGCCAGATTTATTTTGTGCTGAAAATTGTCATCCTCACTTCTTTACTGATGCTTTGTCCTCACCACCCTACCCATCAGGATATCTCAGCCACCATGAATGTCACCTTGTCTGAGGGTTTCCCCTTAGGAAAGTGGCTCTATTTGCCATTAATCTCTCACTTTTTAAATCTTCTATCATACCCACTGTCGATAGCTCTGTTCTTTAAAATGTGGTCCACAGATCAGCAGCACCTGGGAGCCAGTTAGAAAAAACAGAATGTCAGACTCCACCCTAGACCTACTGAATAGGGTCTATGTTAGATTCCCAAGTGACACAGGCATTTTTATGTTTGACGGGAGGTTCTTAACAGCAGCATAATTGGCATTTTGTGCCAGATTCTTTGTATGAGGAAGGCTGTCCTGTGCATTGCAGGATGTTGAGCAGCATTTCTGGCCTCTACCCACTAGATGCAGGAAGCATACCCTCTCACACCTCCACCTCCCCTTGAACCCCTACTCTCACCCCATCCCATCCTGACAATAAAATATGTCTCCAGACATTGCTAAATATCACCTGCGGGGAGTGAAAATCAAACCCAGTGGAGAATCACTGGTCATTATGAAACAATTTTGTCCTCAATCATATGTTGTCTGTGTTATTTACTGTAGTTATAGAGTAGTAGTTTTATGTCTTTAGTACTTGATTATAAGTGCCGCATCTTCTTCTGCATCCCTTATATTGGATACCATAGCAGTTGCTGTACAGCATCCGTCTTTATTCTATTCTTTTCTCCTTATTCCACTCACTCTTTGTCTTTGAGATCCAATTCCCAAAGAAACTATCTGCATAAAAGCCTTTGTTTCCAGCTATGCTTTCAAGGGAACCCAAGTTAAGTCACTCCTATAAAATCTAGAAGAATATAGGTACTATATTCAATGAATATATGTCAATGAACTCAGTAAGCAAAATATCATTAACCCTAAAGAATTCATGCTGAGGGAAGAGGTGTTATATTAGACATGTCTGCCTCTCCATTAACCATGAAAATAACAAGCATGAGAATCAATCAATAAATAATTAACTAAATCAAAATAGAATCTTTTAACTTTTATTTCCTTATGCTTAACTAATGCTTTTCTTGCTATTGCTACTTCAATTTTATAGGCCAATGGTTAGGAAAGAACAATGTTTTAAGTATTTTCTTTGAAATCAAGATAGCTGATTACTTCCTAGCCATTAGATGTGAAACAGCAAGCAAACGCATGAGAAATTTCTAAGTTGGGCACCTGAAAGAAATTTTGTTAGGGGTTTCCCAAGCCATGATTTTCACCACCTTTTCATTTTAAGGGGAAAGACTAAAGGAGGGCTAATTTATGAATTAATTTTCCTCTGAATAAGGTTTCCAGGTGTGACAAAACAGCTGTTGTCTAGTGTTTTTGGAATTCATCCTGAGATTTGTCTTACTTGTGTTTATTTGTTTGCCATGATCATAATTGTTCTATTTTAATTATTAGAACTCTTATAATGAAAAGTAGCAAAGTTCCTAATATTCTGACTTTACAGTACCTGCATGGTTAATATCTAAAGAGGAATATCAAGGAAAAAGATTATAGTGCCATGCCATTTGTTGCTCTGAAAAAAGGCATGTTGTAAATAAAATATATAGAAATCACATAATAGCTATAAGCAACATTAACTTATTAGCAATAGAATCCTAACCAATATTTTCTTTTATTTTGTTTACTATAGCTCCCCAACAAGGAATTTCATTTAACTAATAGGGATACACATAAAAAGAGTTTCAAAATGATATTCTTACTGTTGGCTATCATTGTTCCCTGGGGTTGCTGCTCTTATGTTATTTTAAGATATTTGTTGGAGGAGAAGGGTCTTAGGAGAGGTATTTATGACAAGCTACTTTAGTTCTAGCTACCAATGTAATATTGGTACAAGATGGTGAGGCAGCTGACAAACATTGATTCTATTTAAAAGGATGGCTTCAGCCATTTCCCCCACTGCATTTTTTCCACAGATGTGTTCAGTCACAGCTGTCAAGATTCCCCTACCTTAGCAAGTAACTGATCACAGTGATTTGTAAAAACTGACTTTAAATCCAAGTTCAGTGGGGCTGTATCTCAGGAAAGGTTCTTGAGAGATGTAAGGTTAAACTGATGGATCACTTGAACTGCAGCATGATGGTGTTCAATATCATTATAAACATCCCAAGGACAGTGAAGGAGGCTGGAAAGGGAGAAGGCAAAATGTCCAACAGCTGAAGAGTACACCAAGAAGTGTGGGGCCTCAGAAAGAATAGCTCATTGGGCAAAATTTTCCAATAAAAAATTTAGGCACAAGTAATTCTCAATAGAATTGTTTACACCAGCAATCCATAATATTTGTCCATAATCTGGTTATAAGTTAATGAAGATGCTTCACCATTCCCTGGCTAAAATTAAAAAGACCCCCATATGGAGTTTTTTCATAGACAAGCTTGTTCAACTCAAAGGATTGTCCTTTATGATGTTACAATTATATCTTTCTTACTTTTTTGGTTGGTTATATGAAGGTAAATAATACTCTAATGTTCTCTCTTCTCTGCTATAACTAACTTGACATTTCTGAGCCTTAAGATAATAAACATTTATTCTGCATTCTCATTGCGGTTCTTGTAGTCATTCAGAGAAAGCGGGGGAAGAAGTTGCTGACCACGTGCCAGTCCTCAAATTTCTTTTAAAATTCAACAAATGAATAAATACTCAAAGTCTGGGAAACATACTTTTAAAAAATGTTATCTGTGTCAAGATTTTTAAGCTGCAACTTTAATTCTATTCTTAAATTCAAACAGGCCCTATACCTTCATGCGATACCCTCCAGTTCTTTACTGCCTTTTTCTTTCCAAACTACTTCTTGAACTTTCCCTAAAGACAAAAAGAACTACAGAAGTCAGGGGAAAGGAAAGGCTGAAAAATTGTGATGAGGGTCGTATTCATTGCTATGGACATTTCTATCTCAAGTCCCTATTATTTGTACTTGTTAATGAACTTTCTTGGATCAGGAAATAAGCATCCTGGTAGAGAATTCAATGAAGATGTGAACTAATTAAGTAACAGAGGCCTGAAAAGCAAATAAAAAGGCAAGAATAATGAGAAAGCAGTAGGAAGAGAAAGAACATATGAGAATGGTACTGCTTAAATCAATCGATTCTCAGCTTAAGTGCTTACTCCTTTCAACTCTAACTAACACAGCCAAATAGATGCAGGTTAAATGGAAAAGTTTTTTCCATAATGTGCCTACCTTCCTTTCATGGAAATGGCAGCCTAAATTAAAGCCTATTGTAGTAAGGATGCCTGGCTCCAGGTTCTAGAACCAAAGTATAAGTGTGATTACATTTGAGTGTTAGCAGCTAACATTTCTTTCCTTCTCCTTGCCATTTTTCTTCTGTAAACTGACTCTGCTTATTAATAACAAGACGATGAAGAAGAAGCAGAAGTAGAAGCAGAAGCAGAAGCAGAAGCAGAAGCAGAAGCAGAAGCAGAAGAAGAAGAAGAAGAAGAAGAAGAAGAAGAAGAAGAAGAAAATTTTTTTGCTACCCTTTTACATTATTTTTTGTATTACCATTGGATGCTAAATTTTTGTACATTCATGACAAGACACTAACATTATTAGACACCAAATATAGACCAAGCAGTGCTTGAGGGAACTTGAAAAGATATTATCTTCATCTTAAAGATGGTAAATAAAATCTTAGAAATGTTATTTAAATTGAAACTATGTGAATAACACATTGAGGTTTAATTAAATGAGGAAACTGTTGCATTTGGATCACTTAGGTAAAATAGTAACCCCCCAAGCTGTCTGGAGTACTAGAAGCTGATGTACCAGGATTTTTTTTTACTACTATTATCCTTTCAGCATGTTCTCTCGCTTGCTCTTATTCTCTTTCTCATTTGGAGGTGCACTCAATCCAAATAATGATCTATAACAACACAGAGAAGATCCTCTTAACTCTAACATTTATAATGACAGCTAAAACAATGAGAATGCATGAAATAATACTCTGGATAGAAAACATTATGCATGGTTACCATTGTTAGTTTTAGAATAGTGATGTGTAACAAATTAGAAATTGAATATAATATAGTTTTTACATTAACTTCTGTGTTAATTAGGAACTCCTTCAGCTGCTATAATAGAGAGAGCAAAAATGACACTGACTTAAAGAAGAAAGTCTATTTCTCTCTCACATAAAATGTAGGTAGGTAGATTTCTATCTCATTGCACTGCCATTCTCAACACCTGCCTCCATCTTGTGGTCCAACATGACTGCTCCAACTCTCATTATCACATATTTATTCTAGTCTAGGAAGGGGAAGTCAAGCCCCTTCCTTTTCAAGCACAACGGGAAACTTGCACATATCACTTCCTGTAACAACCCATTGGCCAGACTTTTGTCATATGGTCGCATAAACCTTCCAAGACTGTTAGGGAATACAGTCTTTAATCAGGTGTCCACAAGTATTATCCTCTTATTAAGGAATAATGGATATTCATTGTGCTGCAACTCTCAATTTTGCCACACTGAAAAAAATAAAAATTCTCATTAGGTATTGCTAAGAGACTTGTTTCTGGCTCAATCCATTTGGTATTCTGTTGTACCATTGCTTTAAGAGTTGGGCATTAAAATGTCACTTCCTAATAGTTCTTCATTTGCTGGTTGCATAAAATACTTTTCCTTTGTCAGCAATTGCTCAAAATTCAGTCTTTAAAGTGTTATCTGTGTTATTATGGAGGGTTATAGAGCAATGTCCTGTCCTTACTTACATATCCCTGCTGTGCTTTCTCTGTGTCCAGTACTCTTAAGAATTCCTGCCCTTCAGGAACAGGAAATGTTAGTTTTTCCAAGAAGTGCAATAAGTATATTGAGGTGATACAAGAGGAGTCACTTTGTGTATAAAATCACAAGGGTTGTAATACCCTCTGGTACTACTATCAACCATTCCTTCCAAATGTAGTTGTCAAACATTCCAGCTCTCTGGTGTGCAACAAAAACATTATTTATGCATTATTCCACATGCTATTAGAAATGTAGGGAGTAGATTAACTTACTACATGTTTTCTTACTGCATACTCTTATAGAAAGAGCCCATGACTGGGATAAGAGGATCAGAGGTCTAATTTGACTCTGCCTCTAACAATCTGTGTGACCGGTAAAAAAAGTCACTTAAGGTGTCTGCAAACCAATTTTTTCTTTTATCAGGCAGAGAAAGTATCAGATGTCCTACCTGCCTTGTAGAGTTATTATGAAACCTAAGTACATTTTAAAGAATCATTCACTAAGTTGAGAGAGTAATTATTGCCAGGAAGGAAAACATTTGGCCAGCGCTGTCACTGGCAACCAAATTAGTAAGGTGTGGACACTCCATAGTCACTCATGCCAACAGTTCAGAAAATAGGTGAGATTAAACTATGGTCAGAAGACATACAGAAAGTATGCATTCTATGCTTTTAAATAGACTTTATTTTTAGAGCCATTTTATGTCCACCACAAAATTGAGTGGAAAGGAGAGAGCTAGCATATACCACCTGTCCACTTCCCCAACCCTACCCCAAGATGCCCAGTCTCCCGCACTATCAGAATCACACACTAGAATGGTACATTGGTTACAATCGATGAAACTGCACTGACACAGCATAATTACCCATAGTCCCTAGGTTACATTAGGGTTCACTCTTGGTATTGTACATTCTGTGTGTTGGACAAATGCATAATGACATGTATCAAACATTACAGTATCATACAGAATAGTTTCACCACCCTACAAATTATGTGTTGGGCCTATGCATTCCTCCCTCCCCCAAAACTCCCTGACAACACTGATCTTTTTACTCTATAGTTTTGCCTTTTCAAGAATATCTTAATAGTTGGAAGTATGTAATTTGTAGCCTTTTGGGGTTGGTTTTTTTCACTAAGCAACATGCATTTAAGTTTCCTCTATGTGTCATTGTAACTTGATGACTCATTTTTTTTGAACACTGAATAGTATTCCATTGAGTGGATGTGACACAATTTATCCAGTTCATTTAGCCACTGAAGGACATCTTGGTTGATTCAAAGTTTAGGCAATTATGAATAAAGCTGCTATAAGCATCTGTGTGCAGCTTCTTGTGTGCACATAAGTTTTCAACTTATTTTAGTAAAGACCAGGGAGTGCAATTGTTGGATCAAATGGTAAGAATATATTTAAGTTTGTAGGAAACTGCCAAACTATCTTCCAAAGTGGCTATACCATTTTATATTACCACCAGCAAGGAATGAGATTTCCTGTTGCTCCACAGGTTCACCAGCATTTGGAGTTCTCAGTGTTCTGGATTTTTGCCATTGTAATAGGTGTGTAGTAGTGATATCTCATTGTTTTAATTTGCAATTCCCTGAGGCATATGATGCTGAGCAGCATTTCATATGGTTGTTTATAATCTGTATATCTTTTTTGTTGAGGTATCTCTTCATATCTTTTCCCCATTTTTATTGGACTATTTATTTTCTTATTGTTGAGTTTTAAGAGTTCTTTGTATATTTTGAATAGCACTCATTTATCAGATATGCCCTTTTCAAATATTTTCGCCTAGTCTGTGGCTTGTCTTTTCATTTCCTTTCACAGAGCAGAAGTTTTTAATTATAATGAACTCCAACTTATTTCTTTCATGGATCAATGCTCTTGGTGTTCTACCTAAAAAGTCATCAACAAACCAAATTTATCTAGATTTTCCTCCACAGCTATCTTCTAGTAGTTTCATAATTTTGCACTTTACATGTAGTGCTATGATCTCTATTTTGAGTGAATTTTTGAAGGATGTAAGCTCTGTGTCTAGATTCTTTTTTTTTTTTTTTTTGCATATGAATGTACCTCAAACACAGCCAAATGGAAGAGATGCATAAGGAAGGGCATGGGGTGGTATATGGCATGGAACTTCCATGCCGTCTTTCAAGGGCACCACTATCTAAGCACCTCAATGTGGTTGACAGCCCAGAAGCTCCATTCGATACTTTGTAACTCCTTAAAAAACTGTTCCTCTGTCCTCCCCGAACCCCAATAGAATGTAAGCTTCAAGAAGGCAAGGACTTTTTGCCTGTTTTGTTTACTAGTGCCTGTCACATATTTTAAAAGTAAACAAATAAGGCCAGCCAAGTGGCATGCTGGTTAAGTGCTGGCTTGGGAAGCCAGTAGCCCCGGTTTGGGTCCCACATATAAGGGCCAGTGACACTGCCCTCAAAAAAAAAAAAAATCAACAAATACTAGTTTAATAACTTTTAAAACTATAAAAATAACAATAGAAGAAACAGACAGGTCAGGCTCAGAACAGTATTGTAAAACATAGATTTACTTTTTAGACCAGGGTCAAGGTCAGTTATCACTTGAGAAAAGAAGAGGATCTGCAGAAGGAACTTAAAATATTAGTATAAGACTATAAAATAAGGACAAGGAAAGAAAGACATAGAAAGAATAAATGAGGAAAACTTGCTATAAACCAGAAGAAATGTTGCACATATTAGTCTCAACAACACTATGAAGTAAATATTCTTATTTTATTCATCAGATAACTTTGGTTAAAGATGTTCGGTAACTTTTCCAATACCTTGTGACATTAACGTAGATGAAAGGCAAAGAAAGGGAATTTGAAAACACAGCATAGGAGGCAATCAAGAAATCAAAACTACAAGAAACAGAAATAAAGGAGTAGGAGTAAAAGAGGCAGAAAAACATTTGTAAATGAGAAAAGAAAAAAAATGGGAAAACTTTAACCTCAACCTATATGAGTAAAATATCCCTGAAACAAAAGCACAAATGGCAGTAACTACAGGACATGGAAGACTAAAGTAATTCCTTAGGAATTAAAGGTAAGCATTTTAGAAAAAGGAAAGGGAAGTATATCGATATGTTGCTATTTAGTAGTCTTGGAGACACTTACAGGTAGGATGTAAATAAGTGATATATAGACAAATGCCTATAAAATGCACTTAGACAAATAGGAGGGTTCCTTCTTGACCACATAAAGCCATTGGGCATTAGGTTAGTGTGGTGATGACACATTCCAGCAGTAGGTATCATCTTTGCATTCCTGAGGACTTCATGGTTTTGTTTCTGACAGTGACTCACTGTAGACAGGCAGACTTTTGAGTCAGACAGACCTGGTTTTAATCCTAATCCATCATTTGTTTAACTTGTATGCTATCAGGGAGGTCTCAGGATCTCTCCCAGGATCTGTTTTCTCGCCTATAAAGCACCGTTCTTTCTAGGTTCTACCAGAACTAAATGAAATGGTGTATGCCAACTTTTATTGCATGCTCAATAAATGTCAGCTACTACTATGAATGGTCTTATGTTAGAACTACAAGGACTTAATTTCAAATGAAGAAACTGAGGGGAGAGATAGCTGGGTTCAAAGTATGCTGATTTGTGAAATTAAAGGATTCTGGAAGGCATAGACATAAAAATCATGTGAGCCTAGCCATACAGAGCGTCCAAATGTCCCTCCTAAAAAGTGAATGGTTATGGAGTAGGCCTGAATGTTCCTTTAAAAAAAATGAAAGTGAAAATTTTGTTTAAATGGGAACCTGAACTATGCCCCCACCCCCAGCCCACACAACAGCAAGCCTTTTCTTCTAATAATAGCCTGAGCACACTGATTGCAAATCAAAACATCTATTAGAAAATCCCAGCTTTTCCCTGAAGCTCTGCTTAACTACATTAGGGGTTGCAAACATATTTTTCTACTAACTCCATAATCTAGCAGTTCACTGACATTTACAGTCTGAACTTTCTCATTTCCTGTTGGTCTTCAGGGGAGTAGAGATGTGCAGAAACATGCTGTTTGGTTTGAAATTTTGACAGTGAGATGATGTATGTCGAATACCGATCTCTCTCATCCTTGGATTTTTTTTCTCTTGGTTACTAGTTGCTCACAGCGCTGTGGGCGCTCAGTGAATAAATAGACTAAATTCTCCCCTACTTGCCACGCATTTTAAGAAGCCCCTCATGCTGAGGTGCTTAGGATGGAACATTAACTCTTGCAGGCTACCAGGGGACCCTCTGGGGAACTAAGATCTTAACCACAATAAGCAGAAGAATGGTTGTGCAACCTTCTGCCCACTTCGACAGGCAATGTTTTCTTGTAAATGTGTATTTTATAAGAAGTCAACTGTTTTTTAGTACCAGCACCATATTACCATCCTATGTTCCTCACTAGCACATAATCTTCAGAACTTTTTGGGATTTTGAATTCTATCTTATTAAGTCACCCTACACACAACTTCCAGATTAATCTTAACATGTAGCTATTGTTATGTATTGCCCCGACCGGCGGGGCATTCAACAGGGGCCGAGGGGCAGCCTTCTGAAAGGAGAAAATAGGAGGCGCGAAGAAATGGAGGCAAGACAGGGTTCTGATCAAGCCTCGTTTATTGAAGAACAGGAGGGGGCTTATATAGTCAAGGAACTGGGAGGGGAGGGAAGGAATGTAAAGGCGGGAGTTGCCAATAGCAACGGGACTAGAAGGGGAGGAGGAATACGCAAAGGCGGGAGTTGCCAATAGCAACGGGACTAGTGGGGGAGGTAAAAAGAAAAAAGAAAATGGAAGTACCGAAAGGAGGAAGCACTATGGCTGCAGGGGGTAACCTTATAGGGCTCTGCTGATCAGAATGTGTTTGTTTAGACTCTGAGCCAAGGTTTGTTTAGACTCTGAGCCAATTACCTGTATGCAGTTGGGGGAAGGTTCCTCATGCTCAGGCCCCAGCATCTCCTCCCTCTGTGTTTTAGAGGGTGGGCCTTAACCGAGTGGGAAAACAGTGGCCTGATTCCTCCCCAGGGGTCCGGCAGGGCCGAAAACCTTTGATGCCCTTGGTACCTTTTGTGGGAGGAAAGGCAGGGCAGAGAATATGAAAGGGTACCAACCTTTATGCAAATCAGGCATGTAATCAGGGAGATCTGAAGTTGGGTCTGTAAGGACCCTCCCTTGCAGTACTCAATAGCTGCAGCCAACTCGGTGCCCAGGGCTCGGAGGCCGGCATGTCTTCAGCCCACATGCCATCTAGATATCAATATATCGGGGGCCTGGCTTGGGAGGTCCTTGTTCCTCGGCGTCTGCCATAGCCAACCGATGGTAATGAACATGAATGGGTTTGGCCAGAATGTTATCAATCTGCTGTTTGATAAAATTTGTCAGCGTTTTCCATGCCCAAGGCCCGAAGGAAAGAATTAGGAGCAGTCCTAAAAGGGGGCTGAGAATAGGGAGGAGGTAAGGCAAGAGACCGTGAAACCCGGTCAGGAAGGGGTTTTCAAGGAGTTGTTTCTTGCGTTGGAGCAGGTCGTCCTGGAGCTTCTTGACCTTATCTCGGACTATGCCGGACTTGTTAGCGTAGAAGCAGCATCGTTCCTGCAGGGTCAAACAGATTCCCCCCTGTTCTGCAGTTAAAAGGTCAAGTCCCCGTCTGTTTTGCAAAACTACCTCAGCTAGTGAGTCAATTTGGTCCTGGAGATCACTAATGGTGCCAGACAGGGTGGTAACATCCTCAATAAGCTGGAGAGAGAGCTTTGATAAGTGTGGATGGCTATTCCCGTACCAGTGGCGCCGGCCGCCATGGCCGTGGTAATGCCCAGCCCTGCCATGAGGGGATAAATTGGAGGGCTCGCTTTGAGCGTCCTGGGAATAGATCAAGGGCCGGTACAGGGACCGGCTGGTCTCCAGGCAGAATGTCAATGTCAGGTAGGAGGAGGGCCTGGGCACAGAGACCAGACCAGTTAGCGGGGAGAGCCGTGAAAGCCAGGCTGTTGCCACAGACAAAACGTGCCGAGGGCCGGGACAGGCGGGGAGGTAGAATTGATGATGGAGGTGCAATTTAAAGAAAAGAAACCAACATCAAGGGTGTCATTACTGGTGACGTTGGAAAACAGGCATGGACCATAGACCAAGCCCATGGGTTGAGTTCGGAAAGGGGATGAAATATTGCAGTTTGAGGAGTTAAAAGAGGGCTTGGACAAGTTACTAGGAAGGGCAAGGGGTATGGGAATCCCCATAGCTATGCATAGCCAGCAGTCCTGAGCCAGAGTAGGGTTACTGTTATTTAAAGCCTGTAGCGTGGAGTTGAGGATGGACATGGTGTTAAAGTCTAAGTCAGTGGGCTTATGTTTTGGGAGAATTAAGGGGTGATACGAAGGGACGAGGAAAGTGGGCGGCAGCCAGTTCTTCTAGGCGTTTTTCGACCAGGATTTGTCTTACTTGGTCAGAGGGGCCTCCTCCATCCGACAAATGGATAGGGGGGCGTTGGGGCCAGCAGACAGTGTCTCCCACCTTTTTATTATGTCCGCAGCCGGCCTGACTGCGGTGAGAGACTCCCGAGGGGCTGGTGTAGTCGCCTTCACCCCCGTGGATCCCCGAAAAGACGGGTCAGGATGGCTGGAAAATAACTGACAGAGTGAAACGTACATGTATGTGCTGTAGCATAACAGGTACTGTGGACGATTTGAGGGAGCGAGGCCCCAACAGTGGTACAGGCCGTTGGGCAGGGACCAGGGGCGGCCTCCGACGCTAGGGATGACTGTGGGCTTGGGGACACAAACCCATCGGAAAGAGCTTGTATAGCCTCCGGTGACAGAGGGTTGTGACAATAGGTAGGCCAACTTAGAGCCACAGTCACTGTGAGTAAAGGAGGCACCAAGACCGTGGATGGTGCTGGTGGTACCGCCTCCACAGTCGCATGGCTTGCCGGCTAATTGTCGGTAGAGTTTTTCTCTGGACACAGGGGGGCCGAAACCCGCAGACACATATGAAGGCAGCAGGAGCGAGGATCCCAAAAGGAGGGTCAGGAGTAGCATCTGTGAAAAGGGGAGGGGGAGGAAGCGTCTCAGGGATCAGGTCCCTGGCGGTGGGGAGTTAGTGTTAGGGAGGTTGACAGGCTTAACTAGGCGAGCAGGCAACCAACGAGGGTTACATTCTTTGGTGTCATACACACAGGCAGATCCTCGTGCCCAGATAAGGACCGGGTCAGGCCCATTCCATATTGCAGTGAGGGGGTCTCGCCACATAACCCTGGCATATTGGTGTTTAGTTTTTTGGTGCCAAAAGACGGTCAGCGGCAGAGTTGCCCTGATCATCAAGTTGTAGGAGGAATTGAGCACAAATAGGGCGTGATGAAGGGTGTTACGGTAAGAGCCTTTAGTGGGATAAGCTGTGGAAGCCTTGAGCTTGGACAAGGTGTTTTTAAGGTTTGATGCGCTCGTTCGACGATTCCCTGCCCCTGGGGGTTGTAAGGGGATGCCAGTGACATGGCAGATCTGAAATTGACCACAGAATTGTTTAAAAGCCTGGGAAGTATACCCGGGGCCATTGTCAGTCTTTATTTTTTTGTGGTTTCCCATCACCGTGAGGCATTGAAGGACATGAGCTATAACATTTTTTGTGGCTTCCCCGTATGAAGGCTAGCGAAAATGAAACCACTGTAAGTGTCAATAGTGACATGAGCATATTTTAAGGACCCGAACTCCGGGATGTGGGTAACGTCCATCTGCCAGATTTCGTTGGCGATAATCCCCCGGGGATTGACCCCTAAATGGGGTGTGGGCAGGAGGGTAACGCATCCTGGGCAGGCTTTGACTATTTCTCTAGCTTGATCCCTGGTGATTTTGTATAGGAGGCGAAGCGTGCGGGCATTAAGATGGTGGAGCGCGTGACTTTGTTGAGCCCTTGTCAGAGGGTCAGTTAGGACCGGAAGGGCAAGACGAGGTGTTGGCGTCTGCGAGGGCATTGCCCTGAGCCAGTGGGCCAGGAAGGTCTGAATGGGCCCGCAGATGGCCGATAAAAAGGGGTGGTGGCGTTTGGTGATAAGCTGTTGGAGCTACCGCAGAAAGAGGGACAGCGTTGCTGGAGGGTTTAATGTGGGGTACAGTTTCCAGAAGGGGCAGGAAAAAGCAATGTAGGCACTGTCTGTATACAAGTTAAATGGGGTATCTTGTAGCTGAGTAAAGACTTGTAGTATGGCGAACAATTCTACGAGCTGCGCAGAATGATAGGGGAGGGGACGGTAAAGGCTTGATTATTGATAATGTATGCAGCCCTGCCTCCGGAGAAACCATCAGTGAAAACCAGGGCGGCCGCCGGCAGGGGCTTGGAGCTTGTCACCTTAGGAAAGATAAAAGGGTGTAGCCGGGTGAACTGGAGTCGCCTCTCTGCCGGGTAGTGATTGTCTATGTCCCCCAGGAAGGAGGAACGAACCCCGGGCCAGTCATTTTCGTGTTGCAGGAGCCCCTGAATTTGGGTCTTAGTATAAGGAGAATGATTTTGTCAGGATCTTTTCCAAAATGTTGTCGGCTTTTTCTCTTCCTAATTGGATGATGTTAGCCGTCAGGGTGTAGTATGTGGTGAGAACCTTGTTGGGTGAGGAGGGCAGATGGACCCAGAGCAGGGGGCTCCTTGCCATAGTACTGCTGTGGGAGTATGGGGAGTGGCACAGACAACCAGGAGAACGACTGGTGATAGGATATACATGTGATTTGTTGGTTTTCAATAGCCGACTGGATTAGTTGAAGAGACTGTTGAGCCTCTCGAGTGAAATATCGGGGGGAGAGAGGGTCCGAATCGCCCTGGAGAAGGTCAAATAGGGGCTTTAATTGTGCTGTAGTTAGCTTAAGGTATGGCCTAAGCCAGTTGACGTCCCCCAGAAATTTTTGGAAATCATTAAGGGTATGTAGGTGAGATGTCTTTAATTGGATTTTTTGTGTGGTAATAGAGTTAGCGCGAAGCTCAAAGCCAAGGTAATAATAAGGGTCTGTTTGTTGGATTTTATTAGGGGCTATTTGAAGACCAAGCTGGGCAAGGTTTTGGTGAGTTCCGCGGTACATTGAAGAACTTTATCTTGGGGACGAACCAGCCAGGAGAATATCGTCCATATAATGGATGATATAGATATAAGGCCATCGGGCGCGGAGAGGGTCTATTGCTTGAGCCACGAATTTTTGACACAGTGTGGGGCTGTTAGCCATGCCTTGAGGAAGGACTTTCCACTGATAACGGGGCATGGGCCCTTTAAAGTTAACGACCGGGAGACTAAAGGCAAACCGTTCCCTATCTAAAGGATGAAGGGGGGATGGTGAAAAAGCAATCCTTGAGGTCGATAATAATCTTTGAAAAGTCGGCTGGGATGACGATGGGGGAGGGTAGAGCTGGTGGAAGTGCTCCCATGGAAAACCTGGTTTTGTTTACCTCACGGAGATCCTGGAGAAGCCTCCAGGTTCCAGTTTTTTTTTAATCACAAAGATAGGGGTATTCCACGGAGAGGTGGTAGGTTCAAGGTGGCCGGCCTTTAGCTGTTCCTGTACTAACTGCGTGGCGGCCGCGAGCTTTTCTGAGGTAAGTGGCCATTGATTTACCCATACAGGTTCATCCGATTTCCATCTTATTTTGTCTGCATGGGGTACAGGGAAGTCAATGGCCACTAGGCTAAATTTTGGTCGGGGTGGCCCAGGCCTGCCCGAGCGTGGTTTGGGCGGACCGTAATGGGCTGTTTAATGCCTTGTCCTGATTTGCCAAGCCCTTGTCCTGGGAGGAACCCGTGATTGAGCATCTGGTGGCCAACCACCTCATTTGGACTACACATAATAAGGTTCATCTGAGAAAGAATGTCGCGTCCCCAGAGATTGACTGGCAATCCAGGGACTATGTAGGGCCGTACATGGCCAGTATTGCCCTCTTTGTCAGTCCAGGTAAGGAGTCGGGTGCTCTGTTTGGGATTAGCGGATTGTCCTATGCCTTGAAGGTGAGTGAGGGCGACGGTGGTGGGCCACGAGGGGGGCCACATGTGAGAGGCAATAACCGTGGCATCAGCCCCGGTGTCAATAAGACCCTCAAAGGCTTTACCGTCAAGGTGTAAGGTGAGTAGGGGCCTGTTAGGCGTAACCTGTTTAATCCAGTATGTGTCTGAGGATCCGAAGGCAGAATGTTGTCGGGAGTGAGGAAGGTTAGGTTGGTGGGAGGAGTTTAGAGGGAGTAGGACAAGTTGAGCGATTCTCTGGCCCTGTTGAATGGAGACCGGGCCACTGGGGGCCGAAACCGCGAGTGTGATGGTGCCTGTATAATCGTTGTCGACCACTCCCGGAACGACGTGGAGTCCGGCCAGGGCCGAACTACCGCGTCCTAATATCAGGCGAAAGTAACCGGGGCAAGGGGCCACGTGCATTAGTAGGAAGAAGCCTGATTCCCTGATCAGGGGTTAGTATTGTTGAGGTGGAGGACAAGAGGTCCAGTCCCGCACTCCCTGGGGTGGCCCGGCAGAGGGAAGTGACGGGGAGTTTGGGGAGGGAACTGTGGAACAAACCGTGTCGCCCCTGGTTTGTTCTGACGGCCCGGGGCCAGGGGCTGGCCCATGGGGAGTTTCCCGATCGGGGGGAATAGGATTTCCTGAGATATCAGTCTTTGAATGACAGTCTCTGGCCCAATGTTTGCCACGCTTGCAACGAGGACAGACGGTGGAAGGAGGTTGACGAGATGGTCTATCTAAGGGGCAGTCGCGGACAAAATGGCCGGGCTGTTTACAATTGAAGCAAGATTTGTGGTTATCTATAGCAAGGTTTTTGAGGGCAGCCCCAATGGCAACACCTATGGCATGAGATGTCCCTACATTAGAACAGAGTTTGATGTACTCTGAGAGAGGTCTATCACGATGGGAGCGAAGGCATCCTGACAGGCAGAATTGGCCTTTTCAAATGCAAGGTGTTTAATGAAGGCGCTCTCTGACTCCTCCTTGCCGATTAAGCGCTCAGCGGCTTCCGTTAAGCGGCTGATGAAATCACAGTAAGACTCGTCAGGTCCTTGATGAATCTTGGCTAGAGAGGTGCTGGCCGGTCCCTTAGGGGGAAGTTTGCGCCAGGCCTTGAGGCCAGCGTTTTGGATCTGGGCCAATAAGCCAGGGGGAAGGCAGCCTGAATTTCATTGGTGTTAAAGGCTCCTCGGCAGAGGAGTCGGTCCCTCGTCCAATTACGAGAGGACCGGGTCTGAGCATTACGCTCCGCCGTTCTCCGGCAATTTTCTGCGTACTCAGTACGCCATAAGACAAAATCGCCGCCGGACAAAGCAGCATGAGCTAAGGTATACCAATCATTAGGTGTTAGCCACCGGTCAGTAAGGCTCTCGAGCAAGGCAAGTGTAAAAGGGGCAGTCGGGCCATAAGTATGGACCGCGGATTTTAAGTCCTTAAGATATCTAATATTTAGGGGGCGGTATTTATGTTTACGTCCTGAAGTCTCTGAGGACTCAGCCTCCTCATCCGAAGGGGAGGGGTCTCGTTCTTCGGGCTCGTTATCGGACTCTTCCGCAATTACCTCCTCATGGGAGGCTTCAGGGTTAGGGGTGTCAGGGTCGGCCTCAGCGGCCTGCCTTCGAGTGACTGGAAAGGTGAAAACGGGCTTTTGTTTGGGAGATGGCCTTGTTGAATGTTGGGACGCAGGGGGAGCAGAGAGCGAGGCAAGTTCAGCCTCAAGAGCACGGAGTTCCTTGAGCAGGTTAAGGTGTTGGCGCTTTTCTTGAAGGGCCTCTCTGAGAGAGGCTATTTGTAAGGTTAGGGGAACATTTGTCTGGGTCCCTGGGGCAGTAAGGGGAGCGGATGGAGGGGTCAAATTAGTGACGGGAGTGTCCACGATAGAGGCAAAAAGGAGGTTGGTGAGGGAGGCAAATATGGGGGTGGCTGAAAAGGCGGGGCAACCTTGAAGGGGGGGTCCTCTTGATGGTAGCGGGCAGCCTCCTCATCGAGGGTGCCCTGGTCTTCGGGAGGGAGGACTGTGTCTGAGCCCGAAGAAAGGTTTTGTAAACAGGGATAAAGCCTTGTTGACGGTTGGTTTAATGACTCAGCCGGACTGGGGGCAGTAGGGGGCTTATGTTCTTGAGAAGGAATATCTATGCAAACCGACCCACAGGCAGACGGAGGACGAGAGGATTTCTTTAATAGGTTTTCCCCTGTTTTGAGTATCTCTTTAACATCTGGGTCGTGGGAATGTACTTGGAGGATATCATTAATGAGACTCCAATAAGTAAAGGCAGAAACGGGGACCTTTTCGGGCCCGAATGACTTATAAAAATCCTGGAGAGCGTTACCGACACGCTTCCAATAGCACACGTCTATCGTTCCCTCCTGGGGGAACCAGGGACAGATATTTGTCAGAAGACCGAAGAATTGGCGGAGATCCTTTTTTCTAGCCTTAATTCCCCGCACCTTGAGGGATGACTTTAAACCCGAGAGGAAAAGTTCGTGTGAACTTGTTGTTTGGCCCATTGTTTTCTCCTCGGCCCTTCAAACACTCGAAAAAACACTCAGATGCCCGTCTGGCCGTGCCCCTCGCGGGACTAAATCTGTCTTGGCAAAAGCTCTGCGGTATAAGCCCCCGCACTGGTGGACTGGGGGCGACTCCGGAGAGTTCCGGAGTCGGCCACTCACAGCCCAGTCGCCGTTTAACCTTACGACAGAAACGGAACCGCAGATTAGGGCCCAATCAGATTCCGCGACCCGAAGTCTTGGAACCTCCACGCACTCACACAGACATACGACCGAGGAGACTATCACACCAATTTGTCATCCCAGAAACGTCTATTTTCTGTCAGTCTGCTCACCTTACTCAGATCAGGCTCACGGACCGGCTTTGTCCGTGGAGATCAGGAAACGAGTCAGACTCGCGGGTCAATACCACGCGGCAACTCAGCGGTGTGTCCGGCCGGACTTGAAGCAGACAGTCTTCCGGAGGGCATGCAGTCCTCTGGCCCCACGTTGGGCGCCAGAAATGCCCCGACCGGCGGGGCATTCAACAGGGGCCGAGGGGCAGCCTTCTGAAAGGAGAAAATCGGAGGCGCGAAGAAATGGAGGCAAGACAGGGTTCTGATCCAAGCCTCGTTTTATTGAAGAACAGGAGGGGGCTTATATAGTCAAGGAACTGGGAGGGGAGGAAGGAATGTAAGGCGGGAGTTGCCAATAAGCAACGGGACTAGAAGGGGAGGAGGAATACGCAAAGGCGGGAGTTGCCAATAGCAACGGGACTAGTGGGGGAGGTAAAAAGAAAAAAGAAAATGGAAGTACCGAAAGGAGGAAGCACTATGGCTGCAGGGGGTAACCTTATAGGGCTCTGCTGATCAGAATGTGTTTGTTTAGACTCTGAGCCAAGGTTTGTTTAGACTCTGAGCCAATTACCTGTATGCAGTTGGGGGAAGGTTCCTCATGCTCAGGCCCCAGCAATGTATCTGCTCTCTGCCCATGTAAACTTCTCCAAGTGGCCTATAAGGTTTTCCAAAGTTTGGTCCCAATCTACCTTTGTGAGCTCAACTCCCACTAAAATGCTACACAAGTCCTAAATCATTACACTGAAGGAGCTGGAAATGGTAGGGACGTAGGGTACAAGCAGAGATCACCCCTTCTTTCCCACCGCCTCACCACTAAAGGCGCTGCCGACAGTTGTATGTGAAATCTCAGGTAGGTCTCATAGCTCACTGGGTCATTTGTAGATAATAAAGAATTCTCTAGTTCTTTTGATCTCAAGAAGAATGGTTTTAGTTTAATATTAAAAGTGTCATCCACAGTGGTTGCAGGGGTCCAGCCTCTGTGGAGTCCAGGGATTCCCTCGAGTGGGACAGTAGGCGAGGGAAAAAAGAAAGAGAGAGAGAAAGAAAGAGCAGAGACACCCGAAAGAGTTTCGCAGGAGTGTCACACTTGAATGTAATAACATGTCCGTCTTATAGGGACTCTTGCACATGACTCTGGTGGTTTCTATTTCCCAGGATTTTCACAGTCTTATCTCCCCTGCAATTGCTCTCTCCAGGGTGTGCTGTTACTTACTCTTTTGTTAAAGGATTATCTTGTCTTTTATTATGATAATTACTGTGAATCACCTAAAGAATGTTTATCATGACTATCTTATGTTAAGGTATGACATATTTTTGTATATTGTCTAAAGAATGTTTACTATAGCTATCTTGACTCTCTAGAAATTATCCTAAATCCTAGCAGCTAAACACAATCATAAAACTCACAGGGCGTGTACTTGAGCTATACTAAAAGACTAGGAGTGGCTGTGTTTAGGGTAAAAGCATCTAAAATCTATTCCTATGTAAATACAATACCTAGCAATCAAAAAGGGGCCTCACACCTCTCCTATCCTATGGAGGGCTGCATCCTGTTTCTCAGTCAAAGCTTCAGTATCTGTTGCTACGACAAGGCACTAGGCAAAGGAATTCACATAAGGCTGTTGATTAACATACCCCATGGTCAGCAAGCTGCCTCTTACTGGAACTCTCATGGCCTGAAGATTTTTAATCTTCGAGGAAACTATTCACAGCAGGGGCCTTTAGGCAAGTGCATCAGCTTCTCACAGGCAGGCTGTCAGTTTCTCACAGCCGGGCTTGTTGGCCTATGTGGCCAGAGGTCTGTGCCTCAGTTTCCAAGGGGGTTGAGTCCCCAGTATCTCAGGTCAGGGGTCCCCTCGGGCTGTAGCCTGTTTTAGGGAGCTTCCTTTTCCAAGGCGCTTGAGTCCCCAATATTTTTTAGGAAATCTTGCCCCATTGTTGGCTTACACAACCAGCTATCATCAGGGTATCACAGGAACTTGTCACAAATGCAGTCAGTGTATTGTCTCCTATAGGAGGAAAGACACATGGGTTCATAGAGGCAGGAGATATTACATGACCAACCATAAGTCAGCATTCCTAATATCCAGTGCTGAGCAGGGCAATGTGACCTTGTCAGACACTGAGAGGCTGTCGGCTTCCCACAGGTGGTAATCAAAACTTCCATCCAGCACTTTGTTCAATGGAAAGCTTCTCTTCTCTCTCCAGGCCATGAGGGCTGCAGGCTCAGAAGCCTGCAGCAAGGGAAGGGCAGTGTGGGCAACTTCTGTTTTCTCTTGTAATTCTACCTTCTCCCAGCACTAACTAGTAGTCAAGGCCTCTGACTCCCCTGGGGTTGGGCTGAGTAGGTGAGGGCTTCATGGAAGAGAATTCAACTCAGTCTTACATGGATAGGGCTGGGCAGGCTCCCTCTAGAGGCAACAGAGACACAAGTATGGTTCCTCCTCTTGCAGGGAGGGGCTCTACAGGCTTTTGGGGAAAACCCATGGCATGAGCAAAGCCCCTTCTCTAGCTGGCTTTTTAAGACACCAATCCTCAGCCTCTGGGATTCAAGAAGTTCATCCCATCCAAGCTATCTATTACAGTTCTCTGCTCTATCAGACCATCTTCTTGGATAGGATTCTTTATACAATAACCGCAGGCCAACTCACCTACCCACTTAGCCCATGAAAATCTCACACATATTATTCACTCACAGGCAGCACAAGACCAGTTGGCACCTAGGGCAGCCCTCTTTGTTTTTTGTTTTGCTCCTTTCCTTCAAGCTAAAACCCCAGGAGACACATATCAAAGCAATCATGTGGTCTCCTTGAAGTACCTCTAACTTACCTGGACCTGAAAGAGATCCTTTCCCCTTTTCTCATGGACAAGAGAAATGGAATGCTCAAAGACAAAGTCAAGAATATGCCTTCTCATCCAACTATTTCATTTGTCTTCCAAGTCTCAGATCCTACCCTTTGATAGCTAGCTGCTGGCAAAACAGCTTTCATATTTAGCACATCTTGCATAATTTCTTGGCAACCTGATTTAGAATATTGGACACTTGGCCTCTATTGTAACAATTCAGACCTTTGAACTCAAACAAAAAAGACCAGAAGCTTCCATTTGAATGTCCTGCCATATTAGGCTATTTGCAGTTTGTTCAGCACTTCTATAGTTCCCTTTCTTCTTTGATTATTTTCTCATCAACATAAACTCTTTAAACAATTCCCAAAGATATATCTCAAAGCACTTTTCAGAACACATTTAAAAGGAGAGCCCCTTTAAAAAAAACACAAAAAACTCTTATGCCCTTTCTATGGTATTCACACTCTTCCTCATAGTCTCGTGATTTCTAGGAGTCTAATGATTTGTAAAATTGTTTTACCTTTTTATGAATTATAAGCTTTTTGAAGAAAGATTGTTTATTTACACTTATCTCTGTAAACCCTGTGACTCACCAAGTCATGCACACATAACGTTTTTCGTTTCTACAAAGTTCAACTTACCATAAGACGCAGCAATTCTACACCTAGGGAAATGAAGACATATTTGCATGAAGAGTATCATGTGAATGTTCAGAACAACATTATTCATGATAGCCCTTAATTGGAGATAACTCAAATGTTCATCAATTTGTGAATGAATGACAAAAACGTAGTATATTCATATAATGGAATGCTATTAAACAACAACAAAGCACTGATACATGCTACAACACAAATGAACATCACAAACAGGCAGAGTGAAAGAAGCCAGGTGCAGAAGATGATGCAGTATATGATTCCATTTATATTAAATGTTCAGAAAAGCCAAACCTATAAAGGTGTAGTAAAGTAGATTAGAGGTCACCTGGGCTGGGAGTGGGGTGGGGATTAACTTTAAATGGGTATGATGGATCTTATAAGAGTGATAAAAATATTGTACAACTCTGTAAATTTACTAAAACTCATTGAGTCAGACACCTAAAATGAGTGAACTTTATGGTATGTAAATTACACCTCAATAAAGTTTAAAAAGACTGCTTACTCAGTGAAATTTGGGCTTTTTCTTTTCTTTGATATCAGCTTCTCATAGATGTTAATGCTGCTGAAGCCTTGAACGGTTCAAAATAGGAGAGAGAACAGACCCTCTGGGCCTCTGCCTTGCTCACAGAGTCATAAACAAACATATTGCTTCCATATCAAAAGCCAGGATTCTTGAAATTTCATGCGAGGTCAGACCACAGTTAGATTGAGTGCAGCTGTAATGCACCGATGGTTTTTCAGCAGTGAAAAGAGCTGATGGTCTCCCCAAGTGTCTGGCTTAATAACAAAAAGTGACTTGGGCACTGAGCATTAAAATTTTCTCATAACCTGAAAATCTTGTCTTTGTGGGATTTTAAATCCTAAATTGAATCATCATAGCAAAGTAATTCAGAAATCAATCAGCTTTGTGAGTATAAAATGAAAATGTAGGATCAATGTTTCCCTCTAGATATTTAAAATAAAATCGTATTTTAAGAATGATCTATACTTTAGTCACTGATAAATATATATTTCATGGAGAAGAATATATTCATCACAAGAGATGAGATTTAGAAGTTCCATGCAAGGCTTGAATTGTTTTGTTTTGTTTTTTAAATACATGTAACATACCTAATTATTTTAACTTATATTTTAAAACTCTTTGGTTGTTTCCATTTTTAGGCTTTCATCTATTGAAATCCATCTAAATGAATTTGAATGATTTGTAACTTAGTCTCCAAAAAATTTTCTCTAAGCATCTATTTATGAGCTTAAACTATAAGGGTAGTGGTTTATACTTCAAAATTCCCAGTGCTTAAATAACTGGGAACATCAAATAAATATACCATAAAAATTATTAATATTCAAAAACACAGATCATTAGTTATTGTAACAAATCCTATCCACTGAGTAATGGTGATGTACTTAACACAATAATAAAATGTATCAAAATCCTCAAATATCCAGAGCCTTTTCATTTACGGTGAGTTATGCAATGATCACAGTAGTGGTAGGTTTAATGTTTGAACCTCTAGAGGGCATCAGGATTTAAACTCAGGCTCAATCAATCCCAAGAAAGCAGAATATATATCAGGGATATCTAAAGTGAAGTAAATCCTCTTATTTAACGATGCTAAGGAAAAGGAAACAGCAGCCAATAGCCAAGCCACCCAGACACTAACTCACTATCCTAAGAATTATTTCCTGAGTACCAACTGTGTGCCTGGCACTGTACTAAATATGGTGACACAACATCACTGTCTTCATGAGGCTTCCATTGCAGTAGAGGTAACACACTAATAAATATCATCACATATGAAAATTCTATAAGGGAAACAGACCATGTACCAGAAATAATGAGGACAGGTGATGACAGTAATGGTGGTGGGGACTGATTTTATATAGTTCAAAGAATGCCCCCATTGGAATAGTGACAGTTGGGGTGTGTCTGTGCAAGAGGGGATGTGGAGAGTTTCCCAGACAGAAAAGACCAGAGGCAGGAAATAGCTCGGCATGTTCAAAGAACTTAAACTAAAAGTCCACTAGGATGAATGAGACAACAGGCTGAGGAGACAGGGACAGAACTTGAAGAGCTTTATGAGGAATTTGGATTGTATTGTAAATCAAGGAATGACACAATATGATTTATATTCCGAGAATATCTTTCTGTTGAATTGAGGATGAATGTACATTTAGAGTTACAATGGACAGTTTTTGCTGATAATTTGGTCTACTGTGCATGAAAAAAAGACTAGAACAGGGTGCTCCACTCCAATCCCCTTGGATCCTGTTTGACAATTTTGTGTGTGGACCTTCTGACTCCTCTTTGGTGTGTTTCTGCTTCCAACAGCCAGTACCTGTGATTTGGGGGGAGAATTGCACTCGAGCTATTGGAGCCCTTTTGGCTCACAGACATAGAAAGCTCAGAGTCTGGGAAAGTACATGCTGCTGGGAAAGTTATTAACCAAGGATCTTTGAGTTTAGGAGTATGAAAGCCCCAGCTCCCTTCCTAGGATCAAGATAACCCTGAGATTTAAATAACAGTCCTGAGTTTCCTTGAGAAAGATTCTGTGGGAACTTCGCCTGATATCTCATTGTTGCTGGGTATATTCTCCTATCTGTTCTATTTCCCCAACTTCCTTCCTACTTTCCCCTATGAGCCCTTCCTTAATAAATCATTTGCAAGGAAACTTGTCTCAGTCTATGCTCCCAGAATACCTAAGCCAAGACAAGGAATCAATTATTCATGGGGTTATAACTTGAGAACTTCATAGATGGAGGGTAATCAATTGCAGTGTGTAGATGATCAAACCACCGTAATGTAAAATCTCTTATTCCAACCTCCTTTTCACTGTCTTCTTACATCCTCAACTCCCTTGTCTCCTCCTCCTCAATTCTATTAGCATGACAAAGCCCTAACCCTAGATAAATCCTGCTTTCTGCCTATTTATACCTGCACCTGCACAGG
Organism: Aselliscus stoliczkanus; assembly: GCA_033961575.1. Taxonomy (NCBI): domain Eukaryota; kingdom Metazoa; phylum Chordata; class Mammalia; order Chiroptera; family Hipposideridae; genus Aselliscus; species Aselliscus stoliczkanus. Next base: position 185,262,803 of record CM066728.1, read on the forward strand.
TGATCAGAACTAAAGGAAAACATGAGCATGCCCACTGGTTTCAAAGCTTATGACCACTTATCTCAAGAAGACCCTTCCTGAGGTCAAGAAATGCCACATTATTTATCCCAAGATCTTAGAAGATCACTTTGTATTCTGAAATGCCTAACACTTTCTTCCCCACGCAAATCCTGATGATTGCTTCTTCGTATTTCACTAAGAAACCACAAGTAGTCAGAAGAGAATTTCTCATGGCCCTATGTCAGGGGTGTTTGTATTTGCCATTCCTTTGTCTGAAACTTGTCATTCAGGCATTCATCTGCGTCATTCCCTCACTTCCTTCATGTCTGTAATGTTATCACATCCATGAGACCATCCCTGATTGCCCTATAGGGAAGTAACTATTCCCTGTTATGTTGATTTATTTTGAGTCATAGCACTTATCACCATTTGGCATATTTTATATTTCTTATTTCCTTCTCTTCCCTCTATGAACTCTATGAGTTTAACTGGTTTGTTTGTTTGTTTTTCACTGCTCTGTCTTCAGCACCTAGACAAGTACCTGACACAAAGTGAGTTCTCAGGCATTATTTGCTGAATGAATGAATAAATATTAAAGATACCTTGTGATATCCAAGTCTTCAACCAAATGATCAAATATGCATCTATATTTTGTATAGTAGCTGGGCATTCTTATTATTCAAGCACATTATGTTTATTTTTGCAATTTTTCTGAGTTAGAGTAATTTATCTTTAACTCAATATTCCAATTTCATAAAGTGCATTGAGCATTTAAATTTCAAGTATGAATCCAATTTTTATTGAATGAAACAATTATATAATGGATCATCAATTACCGAAATGTTGGCTCACAAAACTCAAAACAGCAAATTCCAGATTTTCTATCAACAACATTTTAGCCAAATTCATATCATTTTGAAAAACCGGCAAGATTTCCTGACAAGGAAGATAAGTATATTCTGTTTTGTACCAAAAATGGCTCCTATGATTACAAAGCAACTATTTTTTTTAGGTCTACATAACACAATAGGGGCACCTCATACAGTTAATTTGCTACATTTTAAGCATTAAAGAGTACTCACCCCTCTTTAAATATGAAAACTTATACATACATAGAGATATAGAGATACCCTGAACCTCATACTGATTTTGTTTTGCAGAATAGCAGAGAAAAAGACAGGTTCAAATTATTACCAGGGGCATATAAAACACTTTTGGCATTTAGCTGTCCTCATATACTTAGCTTAGGTACCCCACTATACCTATATGGAATATTAGCCTTTTTGATTATTTGGATGAGTGTTGTGAAGAATAGATAAGTGATTTCCCATATTGGCTTCAGTTTGTCTCAATAAATCATCAATTCTAAAACATACACAAGAAAAGCCAATCCATTTAAAACACATTAACTTGCTTCTGATCTGGGACATTCACTTTACAGATGGAGGAATTGCAGAGGTGTTAGGGATCCAGCCAATAGATCCAGAAGCCAGTCAATAGCAGAGCTGGGTGGGAACACAGCCCAATAAACCCTTTCTATACTCCAGTATTTATTTCTCAATCATATTCTCCAGTTCCACAAGTTTTCCAGTATGTAAATTTCTGTCTTGATAAACTGAAGTTTTATATTATTAACAGGTTTATAAATTATACATTTTCACTGCAAAATACAGTTTTGTCTTTATAACTGGTAAAATAATTCAACATGGAATCAAATTAACAGATGCAAAGCAATCAAAGAACACTTCTCAGGAACCATGATATTTCAAGCTGGGGGCAACACTAGGGGACATCACTCCTTCCTCTCCATTCACTCACAGGTAGACCAGTATGTGCCTTTAATCATTCCATGTCATGCGTCCCATCCCACTGACCCTCCATGCATAGAGCCTTTCCTACTGCCCCTCTTTTCCTGTAACAGTTACATTGGGCAGGTGCTTGGCACAGAGGCTCACAAAATGGCATCTTGAAGGGACTTAAAGCCCAGTGGTAGGTCTGTAAAATCTTTACCACTCAACTCAGTAAGCATCATATTCTTCCTACCTTGTGTAAAGGACTTCCTTATTATGACAACAATTAACAACTTCTCCGACATGAATGAAGGCACTTCCAACATAGAAGAGAAAACAGACAAAAGGAGCTCTCATATGGCACTGACTGCAATATGTGCTGTAACTGGAATTACATCTCAGAAGTTATAAACTGATCATCCAGTTAACATCCCAAATGTTTGGTGTGTGTTTTTCTCTTTTAAATCTCTTTTTAAGATTAGTAAATGATATCAGATACTTATAATAGAGAAGATTTCCAATATTTCCATTTTAATCTTCTACACAAAGAATTAATTTCAATATTTTTCCAAAGGTAGCAGTGTCTGAAACATATCAGGTGGAGGTGGAACTTAAATAATTTTTTGTTTAATGAATGAATAATTAAATAAGTGACAGTATTTGGGATTATAACTCCAAATCTGGAAGTTGATTTTAACTTTAAGGATAATGAATGGACAGCTTTAATAAATTCTAGGTTCTAGGTTTCAGGGATTAACGGAAAGGAGGTACTGGGAATGGAACACAAGTTGATTATGTCTCAGAGGAAGATATGCTTGGCTATCAGTCAGTGAGCCCAGTCCACACAAAACACTGGAGAGAGCCCTTGGTATCACTTCCTGATTTCCTGGATATATCTGCTATTCGGGAGACCACCAGGGGCTCTCTTCCCACTGAAGTGTTGCAAGAATAGCCTTTAAGATGCCTACTGTTCTGATAGGATCACTGCTGCCTCTGTAACAAGATGGTATGTTTACACAGAGAAGGGCAGAGAGAGTGGGGGCAAGGCTGCAGAAATGATGTGCGTAGCACGTGAGTTCTCAGCTAAACCTTGCTTCTTCCTATTGTTCTTATTGGAGGCTCACCAAGAAAGAAACTAAGCTTGAGTAATGACAAAGTGGGAATCCATATTTTATCCTTAATGTATTTTTGATATGAAAACATAAATTCAGAACTTCATAATCATATTCATTGTAGGCAATTGATAAGAAGGAGTGGGTTAGCAAGTGAAGTCCATAACTGAAAAATAAAAAGTAAAATCACTAAAAAATTCAGCCCCTTCTTTGTTTTCACACTGTGGTTTTCATATTTGTATAAGGCATTTATCACTAAACCTTTACATTTAATGAACACCATTACCTAGATAAAATTAATTTCATACATCAAGGATACAATAATGAAGAGCTACATTTCAAACACGACTTTGAATTTACCTAAGGTAAATCCATTATTTTATCCTCCAATTACTATATAATTGACTTTTTACCATGGTATAATTGATATCCACATAAAAGACTTTCCATTAACCAACTTTGGAAATAAAGCTACTGTAATACTTCTATACAGGATTTGATTTTCTAACTTAAAGGCCTTTTCAACAGCAAAAACAAAAAAAAGTCTGCTTTCAAAGCACTTCTGTTTGATGAACTGTGACAAAGTGAAAGGTTTTTATATGAACAATTCTCTTGGTTAACTTTTGCCTGATACAGGCTTCAATGCTTATCCCACTGAAAATTACATCAAATGTTTGCATTTGAGAAGTCACTTTCCCCCCTACAGATTCAAGGGGAGAGTGGGAGGAATTTAAGCTGGGACTTGAAGAGGAGAGTGGGACTTGGTCAGGATACTCAGGATATTATCCATAGACACAGGAAAATTACTTTTCAACATTATCACAGAGACAGCTTACAGATTCCTGAATCATCAGGAACACAAACTGAAGGGGGTCTATTGTGATTATGATTCTGGAAATCACTGCCAGTTAGAAATAAACACTTTCGCATTTATTTTTATACAATTGAGAACTGAACTGAGGTTTTATTTGTTGACTTGTGTGTTTGTTTTTAATATTGGAAAAGGTAGCTTACTATCAATCCACACAGTCTAGTCCTGATGAATCTTAATCAAATTCTCTCAAGACAGCACAGACTTTCCAAATCTTCTGGTGACTACTTCAAGAGATACGTGTCTTAAAGGAAAATAGGAATGAGAAAGAGGGTTGGGGGATGAACAGAGGATTTGTATGCCACAATGGAGGCATTTGGCTTTAAAATGAGGGCAATTTATTGAGAGTAACTAGAACACACAGCAGAGGCTGGTGAGCTTTGAACTTACATTAGAAGCAAGGAGAGATATCTTCCTGCCCTGGTATAGCTTGGGTGTCACCAGGAGGGAAATGCAAGGCTATTTTCTAAGATCCGCCTGAAAGATAGATACCTGGCCCTCCTGTTCTAAGCAAGAGCGTAAAATGAAAAGGAAAACAACTTCAACTCTCATATTAAATTTGAGTTATGGTGCTATAGAGAAGCTGATATTTCCAGGAAGAGTTATAACAGCAGCAAAAAGGGCCATTTGCTTCTAACTTTGAAAGAGTGACGGCCCACCAGGGTCTTAGTATGGCCCACCTACCTGCGGCTCTCAGGTTTTTGCACAAAATAGCAGTTTCTTTGCCATTCCGTGTCACTTAACAAAAAAAGTACGTCTTGAAGAGGTTTCTTGGTGTAACATTAGCAGTTAATCAGATAATTGCTGAACCTCTTGCCGATAGCCTACGGCCATTCACTGTTCTGAATAATAAGTGGATTATTAATTTCTTCATCCTGGCCCTGAGGCCCTGCCCCTGCTCCTTTTGCTGCTTCTTCATCCCTGCTGTGTCAGCAGCCCCACTCAGATGCTTAGGCTTTCAATCCTTCGCATAAACCCAGATGTAAATTGTTGCTTGTAGACCCCACAGGTAAATCCCTTCCAGCATTTAAAATGTAGAGATCCAGGCTGGCCAAGTGGTGTGGTGGTTAAGAGCTGGCTTGGGACACCAGCGGCCCCGGTTCAGATCCCACATATGAGGGCCAGTGACACTGCCCTCTAAAAAAATTTTTAAAAATAATAAAATAAAATGTAGAGATTGGGGGGGGGGGCTCTCATTTTTTTTTCTTTCTTTGAGATAGTCTATTTTCAATGTTCCCAGGTTATCAGAACCAGACCACAATGGATGAGGGCAGCTGATGTTTTTTCATTTCTATAAAAATCATATTTGTCTGTCACACAACAGACAACCTGATGCTTACAGTGTCTTTGTTGCAGGAAGTTTAATTCCTTATTCTACCCTTGAATACCTTAATTGAGCACCTATTAATTATACAAGTTCTGACAATTAAGTTTGCAAACTTGTTGCACCAATGTTGCTAACCTTTTTGATATCAGAAGGATTATTCATTATGAATTTGTACCAACTGGACAGTTAACCAAGTTTACTATTTGCAAGTGCTCAAAGGCTGAATGAAAAAGTTAGACGCCCTGAACTTTTCAACAACAATTCATGGCCCTTGTATCATGATAATGCACCAGCTCATATGGCACTGTCTTTGAGGGAGTTTTTAGCGGGGAAACAAATAACTGTATTGGAACACCCTCCCTACTCACCTGGTCTGGCTCCCAATGATGTCTTTCTTTACCTGAAGATAGAAGAAATATTGAAAGGAAGACATTTTGATGACATTCGAGGACATGAAGGGTAATACAATGACAGCTCCGATGGCCATTCCAGGAAAAGAGTCCCAAAATCGCTTTGAAGAGTGGACTAGGTGCTGGCATCGATGCATAGCTTCCCAAAGGGAGTATTCGAAGGTGACCATAGTGATATTCAGTTACGAGGTATGTAGCACTTTTCTAGGATGAGTTAGCAAGCTTAATTGTCCAACCTCATAAATTGTTATAGATGCCCCAGAAGAAGCAAAGGTATAGTTCCTGTGTATCACAGATAATCTTATCTTATAGAGGGAAGAGACCCCTATGTAATAACTAAAATACAAATGAGAATGAGATTAATGCAAAAGAGAAGTAAAAAAGTGTGCTGTAAGATACTTGGAGAAGGGAGGATTGACAGGCTGTTGAGACACTCAGCAAAAGCATGCAGGAGAAGGTTGTATTTGCAGCCAACAGAGAAGTAACCTGGACATGGGCTGAGGAGAGATGAGAGAGATACTCTAGGAAGAGGGGAGAACTAGTATACACTGCAATCTTCCGTACATCCATACATTGATGGGGTACATTGTATGTTCTAGATACTGTGCTGATCTCTGGAGATACAAGGATTAATAAATCACAGTCACAGCTCCATGGAGGAGACAGCCAAGTAAACTAATTATTATAAGACTATGTGACTTATGCCAAAGGATGTAGGGGTCAAGGCAGAGAGCATTTTTGACTGGAGCAGGGGGAAGAAGATAAAATAAGCACAGAAAGATAGGTTAGACAGAACAAAAGGCCACACAAGCTAGGGTAATGAACTAATGACTCAGGAGCTAGATGTGGAATTGGTCTAAAAAAAAGGTGGGGTGTAGATTCATGAAATATTTCACAGGGAGAATCCAAGGGGGGTGAGAGTAGAGGAAAAGAAAATATTCTAAGGAATCTTTAAAATTTCTTCAACATAGCCTTCATAACATTAAGTCCTAAACTATGCTCTTTAAAAATACTATGATTAGATTAAGGTTGCCCAAATTTAACAAAAGTGGAATGGGGGGACAGAGACTAATTCTCATATGAAAAATGATGACCTGGGATCAAGGAATTAATTTGCTGAAAATAGCCTGGAAATCATTTAAATGACCTTCCTTGTGACAGAGGATATAAACTCAAGAAAGGGTACCTGGCTTTTCCAGAGTCGTACCTTTAAGAATGCTGAGACTAGATCTAGGACTCGCTTGAGTCCTAATTCAGGGCCCAGGGAAGCTTTGGCTCTCTTGTGTAATTTAAGCTTACAAAATGGTGGAAACAAAGATGTCTGCACCTAAAACACTGTTCTGGTGTCCCTGACTGTTGTCCTAACAAGCTATATCCATCCATCTAATCTCCTTGCCTCCAGCATTAACCCACTTTACAAGGCTTCTGGAAATATCTTTCTGATTATTAATCTCATCACATATGTCCCTTTGGAAAGCCCTTGAGTAGACCTTATTCTACACTGAATCAAGTTCAAATGCCCTGGCAAACTCTTAGCCCCATGATCACATCCCTTCCCAAAACTTTTCCTCAATGCACCAACACCTCCTGCCTTCACTCCATTCCTCACAGCTTCCTATCCAGCCAGTTTAGCAAGCGTTCCAAGTCAGGCCATATCTTCATGTCCTTGCTGACACTATTCCCTCTGTCTGAACTGCCCTTCACAAACAGGAAACATGGGTGCAGCCAAGTGTCAGAGGTGCTCTGAGAAGGAAATATGCAGGATATGGCAGGACACAAAAGAGGGAGTAATTTTTTTTTTCCATTTGTCACGGTCAGGAAGGTTTCATATAAAGTGTTTCCTTTGAACAATCTTAATGATGGGTAGGTGTTTGACAGACAGATAAAATGGAATTTAGGGTTTAGAGCTGCTCTGGCACTATAACGGCAGAGTATTGTGACAGGCACACTATGGCCTATAAAACCAAAAATATTTACTATCCTCTCCTTTACAGAAAACGTTTGGCATTTCTTTCTAGACTATAAGCCCTTTGACATCAGAGACAATTTACTTTCTATATTTTTGTTCTTGGTACTTAGCATTTAATAGATACTCAGCAAATGTTGATTGAATAAATGAATGAAAAAATGAAAATATGTTGCATATTTTCTAGGTAGACAGGTAAGGAGGCAAATGAAAAAAAAAGAGACAGTCTCTTCAAAACTATTTAAAAAATAATTTATTAGCTTGGTCAGCTCTCAATTAATATGCAAGCTCAACTATCTGCAGTCATTTCTTCTCCCTCTGGCTCTGTATAGCTGAAGTTTTGCTTCTCGGTATTAAAATTACATTTTTGGAAGGATACAAGTGTAATGGTTCAATGAAGGTGAGGAAGAGAATCCCTAAAGATGCCATACTTTCAGTATCTGTTTTGACAGCCAGCAGTGAGTAAGAAGAATCAAAATCTGTCCTGGATCAAGGACCCTAGGAGAGGCCACCCACATCATGGGTGACACAGTCTGCCTGCATACCTGTTCATTTGTCAGAATGTCCCTCATGTAGTCGTCAGCGTTATACAGCCTGGAGCATGAATTTATCAAAAGGAAATTGGTTCTTAAATGTAAAATTCAATACATTAAACTCCACCAGGCAGACTAGAGAGAGACAGAAAGTGGATTTAATATTGCATTTGGCTATCATAGCTCCAATCCATCCACCATCATTTACCCAAAGACCTGCAGGGCAGCAAAAGTGACGAGCAAAATTTTATTCCCCTGATGAATTTTTCAGGGCCACTCTTAATACTGGAGCTTTCAAGATGAGAAATGATTATATTTGACTGGTCCTCTAAGAATCTGATCACTAAACAGGCCACATCTATGGGCAAAACAGAGCTGGAAGGGGCTTTCAACCTGGACTCAAGCCATTAAGTCACCAAAATGTATTACAGCAGAGATCTAAGCTGGGCATTCCCAGATATAAAAGAATCTACAGGGCATAGGCCTTCATCTTGGGTAACCCATATGGGAAGTGGAGTAAGTGGGAGAAGAAGAGAAATACAGAGAAAGTCACAGTCTAAGAATGAGTACATATGGAAATGGGTGGAAGGACCTTAATTATCAGAGCTCTGAAGGGGAGACAGAGTTATCCAGAAAATTCTCTGTGAGGAAGGCAGAGTTGAAAAGGTCTCCTGAAAAGGCATGAGTTGTCAGAGAATGCTGGAAAGAAACTACAAATTGATGAGCCTAGACTGAAATCCATGGCAAGGAGTAATGAGAGATGAAAGCGATGAGACGTGCGCAGGTAATTAATTCCAGCAGGCCTTAAACCGCGTGTGCTGAGAATCATGGCTTCATAATAAGAATGCCTTATGATTAGAGCAATGTTACTTTGCAAATCATGCTCATATGCATTATTTCCTCACAGTAACCTTGTTTCTCTAGACTGAAATCCCCCATTACCCATCATCCCTTCTGCTTCACCTCCTCCTCAACACATGACACATCTAAACTTCAAACGTTTGCTGAAATGTTACATTTTCTGGGAAATCCTTTCTTGACACCCAGATTAACTCAGCTAGCCATTTCCCCATAGTGTATTCTCAGGATACCCTGTAAAACTCCTAATGAAGGCAATCCAGAAGCAATACGGAGGCTCTGTTCCCTAAACTTCTTAGGGTTTCAGGCCCCTTCCAGTCCTTTCCACTATCTTTAGGGGGTGTCCCTCATTCTCTTGATCCAGGATTAAGCTCTGACCAACATCCCCATTCCATTCAGGACAGAAGAAGGGGGCAAACACAGGGGCAAAGAACACCCATCTGGTGCTCCTTGGGAAAATTGCTAGAAACTGCCATATAATAAATTCACATTTATCCTGTTGATCAGAACTTATAGTTAGTTACATGGCCACCATCACTAGAAAAAAAAAAAAGTTGGTAAATGTTTGCTTCATTTAGAGTATACAAATAGCTACAATTTCAACTATTGTGGAAGATAAGAAAGACAAATATTGGGGGACAGCTAACAGTCTCTTATACAAGCCCAAAATTTGATAGAGAAATTCACTGCTTCTAAGTCTATATTCAAACAGGTTATTTGATTTGTCTGTTTGCATCATTGGATTATACGTGCTGTCAGAGCAAGAGATGAATCTAGTTTGCTCACCAAGATATCTTAGCATCTAGTTCAGTGTCTGGTGTTCTATACATGACAGTTCACCCCCTCCCCCAAAAAATGTTTGTTGAATGACTGTTGATGGCAATAGGTTTTAATATACCCATTTCACAGAAAAAGAATATTGAAAACCCACTGTTCTTCAGGTTGTATGAGAAGTACTGGATCTAAAAGGATGAATAAAATAAGGTCATTTTGTGGTGGTCAATGAAAACTTTCAACTTTTAACTTAATGTTATCTTTCAGACACCATATTACTTCTCCAAATTATACATAATTGATCAAGTTCATAGCATGATGTCCCCAACAATTTCTGTATCTGAATAAAAGGAAGGGCTATAAAACAAAGGAATGCATTCCTGAGGTGGTACAATAGGCGGTGAGGTGGTGAGGGTCCACATTAGGTAGATGAGGCCAACTTCTAGATTCCTTCAAGTCACACGAATAAATCACAAGTTTAAATGGTCCCATAGAAGACATGAAAATCAATATCACTCAATCTGAGTGAATATGAGAATCACCTGAAGAAAATGTTTAATTGCCCCATGCTCTCTGAGCCCTAGGGCCTGGTTAATCATCAGCTTCAAGTATGATGCTGATTAAGATTTTTCTAAAGATGTCCAAGTTAGTTTTGTCATAGTAAAACTTGAAAACTTAACAATAATTCACCACATCTCTTCCATCCATTTCCATGCTTAAACTCACTATTAAACCAGTTCTAACATTTTTATGGCAAGCATCCAAAATGGAGAAGGAACTTGCCATGTTCTCCGTCTGCAGCAGCCTTAGGGCAAGTTCAGCAGATCAAGAGGACATTGCAGCTAGAATGGATAAAAGACTCGGTGCTAAGATCTCAATTTAGCCTAGTTTTAGTTGTTGGGCATGAATCCTTGGGAAAGTTTTATAAATTTTCCAAGCTTCAGTTTTATCAGCTGTAAAATGAGAATCATCAAAGTCCAAACTCAAGTTTTGGGTTTTGGTTTTTTTTTTGTAATAAAATGAAATATGTAAGCACTTTAAAGAAATGTAGATACGATTTCCTCCAGCTTGTTCAGGGCAATTATACCTACTGTCAATTATCTTTCTATAGAAGTTAACTAAGAAATACACTAAAAGAAATACCCTATAAGATTTACAAAACTCTCATAATTCATAAGGAAACGTAACCTATATAAACAATTTGAAAAATACAAAGAACATTTATTATCATGCAAATGGGAAAACACACTTGACATGGTGAGACCCATTGTTTATCTTTATGATAATGTCAAATATCTGACATCTGTGTATCTTTGTGGACTTTTCACCAAATCATAATAAACTTTTTTTTTTTCACTAACATGCCTGTGGAAAAGGAGTGGCATTTTTTTTTTTTAAGGTTTTATTGGGGAATTTGGGGATGGGAACAGCGTTGGGGAACCAGGGAAGGAAAATAGACAACTTGCTGTCCTTTTGTTCTTCAGTCTAGTTGTGGAGGGCATTGCTTCACTGGTCCATGTTGGTATCATCATTGCGCTCTTCTCTGGACGGCCGTTCACAGTGGCTCTTGGAAGCTCACACCAGCTGCCGGCCACTCACTGTAGCCTATGGCAACCCACTGCAGCAGGGGCTGCAGCTATGCCGTTCCCCAGGATTCACAGCAGCCCAGCTCCAGGTGGAGCTGTTGTTCACCATCTTAGTTGTAGAGGGCAATGTCACTGGCCCTCATATGTGGGATTCAAACCAGGGCCACTGGTATCCCAAGCCAGCTCTTAACCAACGCGCCACTTGGCCGGCTCAAGGGGTGGTATTTTAGTTACACAACACAATTATTCCTTATCAAGACGTTGTAAGTCCACACTGTCAAACTCCGTGAATTAGGAATCCCTCTATATTCATGATGAATTTACACTATCTGTATCCAAAACCAAGTATTCCTTGTTCATTTTCTCAGTTTCCTGCTGTCAACCAAAGATGGCCCAGTAATTTTTTTTTTTAATCCTCAAATATTCAACAGGAAGGTTAATGTTAACTTAGCACATGAATGCAAGAAGACAAATTATACCCTACAAGCTAAGTAGTATCTATTATTCTGAATGAATGCAGCCACAGAAAATTTGGAGATGACACTGGGCACCACACAAAATAAAAGAACAGAGGTTCAAGATAATATTAATACCTGTCAGAAGGGGAGACAACGGCAGAGGGTGTCTTTGACAGAGTACTGAAACAGAAAAGTACGGAGGGAAGATAATACAGGAAGATTAAATATGATCTTGAACAGTGATATCCCCAGAGATCTTAGGCTTCTTATTCTTCCAGACCTAAAAATTGTCAGGATTTTGAGTAAATCACAAAAGCAATTGTCATCGAGAACATTCGCAGCTGCTCGAACAACTATTTTAAAGCGAGGGAAGCTGGCAGACAGAGTGCGTATTGCAGTAGGAAGTCAGTGAAATGAATAAGGATGAAGAATATAAAACACAGCTAAAGAGCAAGAGCTGTGACTTTTGAGGCAATTCGGCCTCTGTGTTTACATTTATATAGAAGGCTGTTTATGGGATTGTAGTAATGTGTGTTTTTACCATTTTAATGCATGATTCTTTTGCCATTGAGGGTACTGGGAAGAAAATGATAGACCAGTCTCCAAGACAGACTCCAGGTTTAACTCCCTCATAATTTCTCAAATGGCTCCGAGTTGAAATTTTTGTAGAGGAGACGTCTGAATGACTAACAATCACTAAGCCTTAAGAAAAAAATCAGGATATTTTTGATGACCCTAGAAGCAACTGCAGGGAATACACAGAGACTTTTTACTGAGTTTTGCTTCATATCACTGTTCAGAGACTATAATCATAGATCTAGGAAAGTTAAATAAGTCTCCCACTGTGGTGATGGACATCATTTGCAGTCACAAACATTTGGTGAAACAGAAGTTAGTCATTTCATTATGACATTAATTCACCTACCCAGATGGGATTCCACACTGTAGGATTCCTTTAGAAGCTAACTATTTCTAAATATTACAAGCAAGATGTTTAGCTGTTTCTTGATGTTTACCAACCTTTCATGGCTTTCATTTGTAACATAAATTCCTATTAAAATGGGTGGTTGAGTTCGGGCTTATTTTCAGTTGCCTTTAAAAATAAAAATGTACTTCAAGGACATTGATACTATAGTTGGCTTTACAAGAAGGGAAATAATATGATTAAGAACTAACACTACAACTTGATAAGCTACTTAGTATGTGAATTAAATGAAGGCCAAAATATTACATAGTTCATTTGCAGTGTATATTAAGCATGTCTTTATTCATTTAACAAGTATTTATGGAGCGCCCACCTAGGACCAGCCACAGTGAGAGATATCTCTGAACAAGGAAGTCCTGATCACTCTCATCATGTCATTTAGTCTAATGGGGGAATCAGAGATTAAATGAACAATTACAAATAGGAGCTTGTGTTTGTTTTAATACAATAGCAGCTTTATTGAGGTGTAACTGACAATCAATAAACTGCACATATTTAGAGTATATTATTTAATGAGTTTTGACATAGTTGGTCAGACAATTAAGTTTGCAAACTCACCCTAGAAAAACTGCAATACATAACTCATTGCTGAATATCACTATGATCACCTTCGAAGCACTCCCCTTGGGAAGTTATGCACCAATCCAAGACCCGGTCCACCCTTCAAAGCAATTTTGGAACTCTTTTTTTGGAATGGCCATCAGAGCTGTCATCATATTACCCTTGATGTACTGAATGTCAGCAAAATGCCTCTCTTTCAATATTTTCTTTATTTTCAGGTACAGAATGAAGTCATTGGGGGTCAAATCAGGTGAGTAGGGAGGGTGTTCCAATACAGTTATTTGTTTCCTGGCTAAAAACTCCCTCACAGACAGTGCCATGTGAGCTCGTACATTGTCGTGATGCTGGAGCCAGAATTGTTGGCGAAAAGTTCAGGGAGTCTAACTTTTTCATGCAGCTTTTGCAGCACTTGCAAACAGTAAACTTGGTTAACTGTTTGTCCAGTTGGTACAAATACATAATGAATAATTCCTCTGATATCAAAAAGTACTGCTGCAACAATTCTCGAACTCAATTGTCAGACCTCACATGTACATACTAATGAATACATCATCACATTTAAAATAGTGAACATATCCATCACCCCCAAAAGTTTACTTGGACTCTTTCGTAATCCTTTCTTCCTGACCACCCTCTCTCCGACACCTCCTCAGTGGCCACCACTGATCTGTTCTCTGTCACATAGGTAAGCTCACATTTTCTAAAGGTTTACATCAATGAAATCATAGAGTATATATTCTTTTTTATATGGCTTCTTTCACTCAGCATAATTATTTTAAGATTTATCCACATTGTTATGTGTATACACTATTGTTTTTATTGTTGAGTAGTACTCCATTGTATAAATAAATATACTATGATTCATTTTTCTACTCATCTGTGATGCATATTTGGGTTGTTTTGGTTTTGGCTATTACAAATAAAGCTTCAATGAAAAAGCCTAGGTTTCAATTATACCTAGGATGTAAGTGGACATAAGGAGAAATGGAGTTCAGACTAGAGAGAATATCAGGAGGCTACACTTTGGAATAAGCCTTACAATCCAGATAACATCTTGCTTTTAAACTTTCTCCTTGTTGACAATTACAGGGATAAGAACATCTAAAGACAGAAGGAAGGTTTAATAGATATTTTGGGATGCCTTCCCAAAGTGTTCACATTCAGAGAAACTATGTACACGCTACACAGGCCCTAGAAATAAACTTCAGTTACTTGAGAAGAATGAACATTTTAATACATGTATATTTGTGTTTTGTTTTTTTTGTTTTTTTGAGGTCAGTGTCACTGGCCCTCCCATGTGGGACCCGAACTAGGGCCGCTGGCTTCCCGAACCAAGGCCTCTGGCTTCCCAAGCCAGCGCCTAACCACTGCACCACTCGGCCGGCCCTATCCATGTATATTTGTTACTCTCTTAAGAACAAGGCACCTATCAGCTTTGCCTAGGCTGATGTCACCAGAAACCAGGGTCCAAGCCTCATATATGACTGAATCCTCAGCTTCCATTGCAGTATCTGGAACACAGGTTCACTCCATAAATATCAGTAGAAGGAAGAGAGGACAGGAAGGAAGGAAGGGTTGAGGGAGGGAAGGAGTGAATAAATAACAAACAAATTGATAAAAGTTGAGATGCACTAAATATATATCTTCATCTAAATTATTAATTTTGGCTGGGAGCACTGATAATTTCAGACAGATGCTATAAGTACTTGCATAACGCTAAAAACTTTTTATGTTGATTTCTATGGTGTAAAAATAGGAAGAAAAATCCCATGGGCAAGAAGTCCTCTTTCATGGATTAACACTTTATTCATACTTTTATTAGCACTTTTCTCTCTTCACTTTGTAGTAAATAAAACAAAATACCTTAATAGATTCTCACTACATAGTGAGGTCTGAAATGTCAAGTACTAATATATCCTCAGTTCATAGCACCGTGCCCGCTGATATTCAACAGCAGTCTAGGTTAAGCTCATTGCTACAGGTAAGCAAGGATTCAATCTTCAATAATCTAGGAGAAGCCACTTAGAGATCACTGATCTTCCATCTCTTCTTATAGCAAGTAATATCCCATGTCAGAACTTCTCCCTGTACTTCTCACATTCCCTACATTTGTTCATACAGTAGAACCTTTTATCCATGGGGGATATGTTCCAAAACTCCCATGGATGGATGAATTCATGGATAGTACCGAGCTCTTCTATACTCTTTTTCCTATACATCCATACACTTTAAAGTTTCTCTTTGGCATATGCAAATCACCAGCATGACATCTATTGTACCTTATGGCCATTATTCAGTACAATAAGGGACACTTGAACACAAACACTGTGATGCCATGACGGACAATCTGATAACCGACTCGGCTTCTAAGTGACTAATGGGTGGGGAGAGTATACATCATGGATACTCTGGAAAATGGGAAGATTCATGTCCCAGGTGGGATAGAGCAGAGGTTTCAACATGCTACTCACAATGGTGTGCAGTTTAAAACTTACGTTGTTTATTTCAGACCACAGGTCACCATGGGTAACTAAAACAATGGGAAAAGAAACTGAATAACAGGGGGACTACTATAATTTTCTCTCTACCTGGAATGTCCTTCCAAACCTCCATATCCATCTGCATCAGAAATCCCACACACCTTTCAAAACCCAAAAGCTACTTTATTCATGAAGGAGTCTCTAACTGTTTGATTAACAAAGGATCTTTTTCTCAATATGCCCACACTACTTAATTTTCTTCTTCTATAGTCCTTATCCATTATGCCTTGTAATATTCTTAGTTGTGTATTTGTCATATCTCTTCTTAGACTTTAATAATCTTAAGAGAAAAGAATCTGTCTTACTCACCTCTGTGCTTCCTGTAGTGGCTTTCAAAATGACTTGTAAATAGTAATGGCTTAATAAATTTTTGTTGGCTGAATAAATAGATTATTGAATAAAAGAATGTAAACTTTCTAGTGTTTACATTATGTGAATGGTTAGAAGGAGTATGTTTCCCATATATCTCATCCATTGTTCCTACTCTAATGTGAGAAACCCCCACATTATGTATACTTTACGAGGGATAAATCACATTAAAATAAACATTCTGCTATAAGTCACCAACTCTTTAGTTGTAATTGATTCATCCAACTATTTAGCCAATTCCCTAGAAGGAGCATGAAAAAAAAAAAAACATAGTTCAAGCAAGTTTTGATGGGAAGGGATGCAAAGCAGAAGTCTAGTACATCTATAAAGACAATAGAAATTATATCTGGCAAAAAAAAAAAATCAGAGTCTTGGTGTTGGAATTTTATGGGATAGCCAGAGAAGGAGTATGAAATCTAAAAGGTGATAATGAATAATGCTAAAAGTAACACAGCCACAGTTATAATTCTACCTAGGTTCAGCCTGACATAAGCAAAATTCTGGGCTTAATGTTATAATTGTGCACATTTGGTACAGAGGGAGAAATTATGTCCCTATATTTTTATTCTGAAATAGGGATACAAATTTCTTCTTTTAGGTATGATGAAGTAATTTGCCCCAGATAAATGCTCCAATGGGGACAACTAGAAAAGCCAGGTAAAGTACAAGAATTACTGTGTTAGCGACAAAATGTATAAACAAAAAAGCACAAGGAAAATATGATTTCTAAGATCAAAAGTTCTAAATTCAAAGAGGTAAACTATAAGGCATTAATGCTTCAGAGGTAAGCTGAAGATCTGAAGCTGCCTTTTTCTTTGGAGCATTTGCCAATTCTGGGCAGAGTCTAGGGGTCTGGAAATCAGATTTTGCCCTGGCCTGAGGCCACTGCCCGAGGACAAGAAACCAGGAGAAATATGGTGGTCAACAGGTCTAGAGAGGCAAAATTGGAGAACATTAGGTATTTCAAACACATTTCTACACACACACACACACACACACACACACACACACACACACACACACCCTTTAAGGCATTTGTCAAATTATAAAACTGCATGTGACTTGAGACTAAAGAGCTAAGCTGAAAACCTCTGGAAAGCAGAACAGAAATTTCTATTGTAGTTGGGGTTGAGAAGACAAAGACCTGCCAAGTTTTCAATTGACAAATATGATCCCAGAATTTGGCTAAAGACATAGAGGTAGAGTGAGTCTTACTAAAACTACAGCCCAGTTTCAACATAGCTCAGTACCTGATTGGGTTAAGATGACTTTCTCTCCACCTCCTCCCCTAACTAGCAAGAGAAAAGATAAATCATCTTTGTTGGGAGACAATATATCTGCAGATGTTATAGTATCCAACATGTAATAAAAAGATATTAATAATTGGGTGTGTGAAGAGATAGGATCATATGACCACTAGCAAAGAGGAAATAAAAACAAACAACAG
This sequence comes from Aselliscus stoliczkanus, assembly GCA_033961575.1. Lineage (NCBI taxonomy): Eukaryota > Metazoa > Chordata > Mammalia > Chiroptera > Hipposideridae > Aselliscus > Aselliscus stoliczkanus. The sequence goes on from CM066728.1 coordinate 185,280,390, forward strand.
AAGCCAACCCACAAATAACCCTGATAGAGAAGTTAACAGGACAGGACTTCAAAATAGTTTTGAATAATTTGTTCAAGAAATAATTGAAAAGGTATGTGGAATAAATGAAATAACAAAGAATTTCAAAAGAAAATTTAAAATTTTAAATACTTCAATGCATATTCTAGAATTGAAAACACAATGTTGAAATTAAGAATTCAAGGAATGTGTTAAATAGCATGTTGAGAGAAACAGAGAACAAGTATGAACTGACAGATTAACAGAATATGTGTAATTGAAACCTAGAAAAGAATGAAAAAAATCAGAAAATGTAGATGGTGTTATTGGAGTTCTAGAGGGAAAGGGGAGATAGAAAACAGGTATGAACAGATATGAACAAATAATGGCCCAGAATTTTTGAAAACTGATAAAAGACTCCACCTCACAGATACAAAAAACTCAGTAGACTTTATACAAAATTTACTTTTCTAATGCCATCTAGCCACATCATAGTCAAAATGCTAAAACCCAGAAACAAACAGAAAATCATTAAGACAGCCAGAGAAAAAGGACTTTTGTTACCTTCAAAAGAGCAACAGTAAGTCTGGCAACTAAATTCTCAAAGGAAATGATATAAGCCAAAGACAGTGAAATCAACATCTCTACAATGAAAAAGGAAATTACTGCCAACATAGAATTCTATGCCTAGCAAAATTATTTTTCAAGATTCATGTTGACACAAATATATTATCAAAGAACCAAAAACTGAGAGAATTCACCACTAGTAGATCGGAAATACAAATACAAAACGTAATTTTTCAGGCTAAAGGAAAATGTCCCAAATAGAAATATGGGAATGAAAAGGAATTAAAGGCATGGAAAACTTAAATATGTATATAAATATAAATTAATATCCAATATATAAAATAATAGCATCAATGTTTAAATTTAAAAGGTTGGTGTAATTAAAATGCATCTAAAAAGTAGAAGACTAAATGGAGTTAGAAGGTGCTACTGTTCCAGTTTATCAGAGCATTGAAAAAATATGTATGCATCAGACTATAAAAAGTCATGAATCCTTTCAGTAATCTTTAGAGTAACCACTTTCAAACTAGTTATATTGGTAATTACATTAAACAACAACAACAACAAAAATTACATATTCAAAATAAAACTAAGATTGTCATATTGGATTTTAAAAATAGTCTCCTTAAAAAAGATATACCTTAAATATTAGGACACAGAAAGTTGGAAAGTGAAAGTATGGAAAAAAAAATGCCATGAAAATACTAACCAAAATAAATCTAATATAACAACACCAATATTAGATAAAGTATATATGAAGGCAAAAAGCATTACTAGAGATTTTTTAATGTATTTTTAAAAACGATAAGTGAGTTAGTCATCAGAAAAATGGCACAGCCCTAAATCTGTATGTACCCAACAACAGTTTCAAAATATATTTTTTAAATTGTCAGAGTCTAAAAGTAAATAAATAAATGAGCAAGTCCAAGTCATATTAGCAGACTTTAAAACATTTCTTTCAACACGCAATAAGAAAAGCAAACAATCCCTAAGACAAGTGGATAGATAAATAAACTGGCTACAATCATACTATGGAGTACCACTCAGAAATAAAAAGAAATTAACTACTGATACATGAAACAACATGAAAGAACAGCAGAGTTATAAACTGACTGAAAGAAGGTAGACAAAAATGATTATATACTGTACAATTCCATTTATAAAAATTCTAAAAAATTCAAACAATCTGCAATGAAATAAAGCAGAACAGTGATTGCCTGGAGACAGGAGAAGGAAGGGATAAGTGGGAAGGAGAGCTGTGGTAATGGTTTTAAGAATGAGTGTGTGCACATTTTTATACACATATCAAAACTTATGAAACTATACACTTTAAATATGTACAGTTTACATTTCCAAATGGCAGTTATACCACAATAAAGCTGTTAACACATGGGCCCAAATAGCAAATACAAGCTGATAGAAGACTTTGCAGACAACAACCATGCAATTCAAACCCCATTCAAGTTCACATGGAATATTTACCAAGACTGACAATTGGAGGCTTTAAAGAAAGCCTCAACAATGTTCAAAGGCTTGAGATTCTTCAGAGTATATTATTCTCTGATCACAGTAGAATTAAGGAAGACTAACAGAAAGATCACTAAAAATCCCTAATTCCCTTGATTTAGCAAATACTCCTGTATATAATGGGTCAAAGAGTAAGTAACAATTGACATTAGAAAATAGTTTGAATTAAATGATAATGAAAATGAGACATACTGATATTTGGAGGATGCAGCTAATACAGTGTTCAGAGGGTAATGTATAGCTTTAAATGTATATAGTAAAAAAGAAAAGAGGCTGAAAACATCACACCTAAAAAAAAAGCACAAGAAAAAAAAATGAAGGGCAAAAGTCAAGGAATAAAAAATATCAGTACAGGGCTGGCTGAGTGGTGCGGTGGTTAAAAGCCAGCTCTGAGCTGCAGGGCCCCGGTTCAGATCCCACATGAGCGCTAGTGACACTGCCCTCCACAGCTAAGATGGTGAACAATAGCTTGACCTGGAGCTGGGCTTCCATGAGTCTCTGGCAATGGCGTAGGCTGCAGCCCCTGCTGCAGTGGGCTGCCATAAGCTACTGTGAGTAGCCTCACCCGGGAAGAGCACAATGATAATACCAACATGGGCCAGTAAAGTGATGTCCTCCACAACTAGACTGAAGACCAAAAGGACAGCAATATATCTGTTCTCCTCCCCCACCTCCCCAATAAAATCTTTTTAAAAAAAATCAGTACAATAGAAATAATCCACAAAACCAAAAAATAATTTTAGAAGATTTTTTTAAATTGATAAACCCTTAACAAGACTGATTGAAAGAGAAAAAATAAGCAAACTTTTTTTCTGGATGTATTGAGTTGTCAGAAAAGTCATGATGTATTTTGCAATGAAAAACTTAAGAAAAATACATCATGACTGTTCTGACAACTCAATATATGAGGAAAGACAAATATACAAAATCACAAAGATTAAACTCCATGAAAGTCAAATTGCCAAGCCTAAGTATTGCATGAATACAAGTATTGCAAATAAGCTTTATATTTTTTTATTAAACTTATCTCTAATGTAATTAACTTTACATTTACATATAGCCAGTTTTCCTATAAAGTACAATAGCAATTCTCTTTTCAAATGCTTTTTTATGTCTTTGGATTTTTTTCTCAATGGAGATATTTTTGAAAATCTATGAATGTCTAAAAATTAAATTATTTCTAAATATAGATATATGAGGTATATAATAGGGAGATAAGAACTCTCTATATTATGGAATTTATAGTTGTTTAAGTTAATTTAATACTAGAACCATCCAATATTCTTTCCTTAAAATCTTTAATAAAATTATTATAGAACACAAAAAGAGCTACACTTAATGTTATGTGTAATCCTTATTCAAGGTAATAAGTATATTGTACAGAAACTTTGAATAAAATAAAAAATAAAAGATTATTTAGAGATCTGGTTTTCATGGTTTTGTGATATTATCACAAACTAGACAATAGCTTCCTGAGGCCAGGTTTATATATATCTCACATCAGAGAATTCCTAAAATCTACTTTTTTTGGATTTATCCAGTTAAAATTGTTTTCACTTTTTTAATAAGAATTTTCATATAGATATGTAAACTCTCTGATAGATCATGATAGCAAATTTTTTAGTACAAAGAAACAAATGTTAGGCCATATAGATAAACCAAAAAAAGTCCAGTAAGTGGCAGAGGAAGTTTGAAAGTTTTCTGTTTAGGGGCCGGCCGAGTGGCGCATTGGTTAAGCGCTGGTTTTGGGATGCCAGAGGCCCCGGTTCGGATCCCACATGAGGGCCAGTGACACTGCCCTCTACAGCTAACAACAGCTCCACCTGGAGCTGGGCTGTGCGAGCCCCGGTGATGCTGTGGGCTGCCATAGGCTGCAGTGAGTGGCCCGCAGCCAGCGTGAGTGGCTGGCAGCCAAGCGTGAGCTGCGAATAGCCGCCATGAGCGACATCCAGAGGCCAGCGACAGATCTGCCTCATCCGGGAAGAGTTCAATGACGATACCAACAGTGAAGCAACATCCTCTGCAACTAAACTGAAGAACAAGAAGACGGCAACTTGTCTGTTCCCCTTCCCCGATTCCCCAACGCTATTCCCCTCCACCAATTCCCCAATAAAATCTTTAAAAAAAAAAAAAAAAGAAAGTTTTCTGTTTACTGCAACGATTTTAAGTGGATCTTTAATCTTCAGATCAGTGGTCTGAAGGTGAAAAAAGGGGATTTGGATCAACACTGAGAAAATATTTTACATACAAGGTTTATATGATATTAAAATATACCACAGTGACTGAAACACATTTTATATAAGGACAGATGCACAAAGGAAAGCAATTCCAGAGAAAGACAGAAACAACCACAACACAGCATTAAATTATATTGCTGGTTTATATGGTAGAAATTCATACCAGCTTCTGGTATATGGTTAATTTTTTATATTAAGTATCTAGTGATGACATTCACATCATATCTGTATTCTTATATCATATTCATGTCTATACATATATCATTGTGATTATTTTAATAAATGTTTTTGAATGTCCCATGAGCCTCTTATTACATCTCCTTTTCTCCCCAAGAATATACAAACCAATGTTCACTTTTATGATCACAAAGACGATTATTTTAGATGGTGTCTCCATCAATAACAGTGTGACCTTCTGAGGGGTGTATGGTAGAAAGGGCAGAAAATCCACATGAAAATAGCTCCCTAAAATTTTAATGAGTAAAGACATTTCTCTTTTTATAATATCATCACATAATGTAGTTAAAACCTATTACTGCCCAAAAATATTTCATTATTTTTCACAATTTAGTATGTTAAAAAGGAATGCTAGTTATAGCTTTGTTTATCTTTCTTTCATTGAACTCCTTACGAAAATAGTATTTTCTATATTTATGGAATTTTTCCATTATGAAAGTTAAAATGGAGAGAGGGAATATGTTATTCATATTTTTTGCTTCATTAACCATGCAAATATTCATGCTTTGCTTCATTTTACCTCCATAGACAGAGTTTGAACAACAATTCTAATTTAAGGGAATGATGCTGTCAATAAAATTGTTTCTTGATTCACAACTACCCATTCAGCTGTTATAGAGCAATGTACCAGGCACTGTATTACATCTTACTTTGCTTTAGCTGAGAGCACACAATTCAAGTTTTCCATCATTTATATTGAGTCCAATAACTGCCTTTGTTTTGTATTCTTTTTGTCACATTTTATTTTACAACTTTACTAATAAAATGTTGATGAAAACCATAGAACACTACAAATGAGGTCTTTTTAGTTATACCACTTTATTAATAGCACTTAACTTTGGCTGCTAAACTATTAACATATAATAAAAAAGCTGCAATATTGCATTAGAAGGGTAAATGCATTCCTGTGAATAATAATAAACCACTCACAATTCACTAGGAGTTCAATTTAGCCCAAATTATATTGTTAACAATATGCCTGGTTCACTCACATGAAATTTAAAAAAACACTCTCAAGAATCAACATAAAACACCTTGTGCTGTTTATGAACTCTATAACTCAATGGAATGGGCTAAAGAAATTGCCAAAATTTACATTTAAGCCAGGCTTTTCAGGACAGCTATCAATGTATCAGCTTTATAAAATATACGCCCATCTCTTTTCTTTTATCTGTATGTCTCCATTTGTACTTGGGTTGTATTTACAGTGGTTAAGTGAATACGTCAGATTGATCCTGTTTAAGGATGTATGGTGTTTTTATAGGCTAAATGGTCCATTTATAAAATTAAAAGAGTTTGAATGTATTATTACAAGTAATTGTAGTAATAGCCTTAGAGTAGGAAAGAGCTCTAACAAACCTTTTACCCTGTAATCTCTCTATAGCATTCCTAGATAATAATCATAAGAAACTCTAACACTCTGAATTATCATTATACATTACTTTACATCCTTGAACATCCGTGAAGATTTATGAATTAGGCACTGCAACACAGAGTCATAAAGTCTCCCTGATGTCCCAGCTAGCAAGTGGGGGAAACAGAGCCAGGAAGTGCATTCAGAAACTCTCATGGCAGCCTCTCATTAGTATCTGTAGTTAAGCAATCTCTGCTAAGTGGTTCTGAAGAAGGGGTGATCTTGGTTCTCTAGGCCACCCCTAGTATTTTGGACATGTCCAGTATAAGTTCTTTCTTATAATTAATCTATATAACTGACACTTAGACCTCTTGGTCCTGCTTCAGTCCTTGGAGTGGCACAGAATAGGTCAAATGCCTTGACATACGGTCAAGTATATAAAAAAGGCAACCACATTTCCTCCAAACCTTTTTTTTCCCCAAATTAAATATTTCTCAGTTTCTTCAACATTTATTTTTTTTGTGTGTGACATAGTCCCTAGCTCTACCACATTCTGATTGCTCTCCCCTGATGACAGTTGTTTTTCACCAAGCATTTTAAGTTGTGGCATCAGAGAAGAAGAACACTGTTTCAGATAGGAGCTGACCATTAGCGATTGTCCAGGCACACTACCCTCCCTCGGCCTGAATGGTAGACCAGAGGACCTTAGCATTTTTGACTGAATGTTACTTTCTCTGACTTTTGGAAAGCAAACCAACAGGTCTATGACATGTATACCAGTATAAAGATATGCATATGTATTTTATAGACTGCTTTGATTAAATGAACTAACAGAGATTAAATGTATAGCTCAAGGGCCGGCCGAGTGGCGCATTGGTTAAGCGCTGGTTTTGGGATGCCAGCGGCCCCGGTTCGGATCCCACATGAGGGCCAGTGACACTGCCCTCTACAGCTAACAACAGCTCCACCTGGAGCTGGACTGTGCGAGCCCCGGTGACGGTGTGGGCTGCAGCCCCTGCTGCAGTGGGCTGCCTGCAGCCAGCGTGAGTGGCCCGCAGCCAGCGTGAGTGGCTGGCAGCCAAGCGTGAGCTGTCAATGGCTGCGGTGAGCGACATCCAGAGGCCAGCGACCGATCTGCCTCATCCGGGAAGAGCGCAATGACGATACCAACAGTGAAGCAACATCCTCCGCAACTAAACTGAAGAACAAGAAGACGGCAACTTGTCTGTTCCCCTTCCCCGATTCCCCAACGCTGTTCCCCTCCACTAATTCCCCAATCAAATATTTAAAAAAAAAAAAATGTATAGCTCAAGTGACAGCATACATAATTTGCACAGATAAGTGCAAATTATATGTACTTCAAGACCAGTGGTTAGTAGTAAGCTACTTTCTGAATGGGTGAGCCTAGCTAGCTGTGTAGTCTTCCCATGTTGGTGATGGTCATTTCAGATCTGGGCACCTGAGACATTAAAGCCAAATCCTGAATGGACGGCAATAGTCAATTGCAGTGCAGAATGTAACTGGCATCAAGTCATACTACTCTCTCATTCTGACCGTCAAATCAAGAAAATTTTCTAGATTGAGTCACTCTTCCCAAACTCATGCTTGAGTAGTTTAAGTGATTGACTATGTATTTATCTTTATTAATGTGTATCTTTTAGTTTAGTTCTGACCTGAGTCCTTGCTTTATTATCCAGGACATTAGCTCTCCCTCTAGTGTAGTGCTATGCTAAGATTTGATAATCAGGCTACCTTTATCGTTTTTGAGGCTTGATAGAAAATGGGGAAGCGGGGTCAATCTCACAGACCTGGCTATGGCACTAGCACAGCATCTGTACCCAAAAAAGTCACTTGGGCGAGGAGCAGCATAGTAAGGGAAATGAGAAAGAGGGCCAGTACAGGATCGAGAGGGCAACAGGAAATCCAATACTCTCTTCGACTACTACAGAGACTGTCACCCCAATCTAAATATTCTCTGTCTTTGGTATCTATAAAAAAATCAGGTTTTAAAAATCAGTAACCCAAGAAAAACACTTAACTCTTGTCAAGATATCCTCAGTGAAATGTTTACTATGTTCCCAGATAATGGCAATAACAATACTAGCCTCTGTTACTGTGTAGTGTGGTCGAGGCCCTTCATGTGAGCTACTGCTTTCAATCTTCCCAACCTTCTGAGGCATTTATTATTATTATTATTATTATTATTATTATTATTATTATTATTACTACTACTACTATTACTATCCCTATTTACCAGAAGAGAAAACTAAGTTACTTGTCCAGGATCCCATAGATTGAAAGAGCAATCTCAGGATCCACACCCAGCATTGTCTCCAGAACCTATACTCTGTGACATTCCTCCAGACTGTCATTCCATCTTTAATACAGGAGGCAATCTCCAGCCTCCATATTTTTTTCTTGGTAAAAATTGCAACCATAGTTTTATTCTGATTTATGTTTGCAGTCTAACATTTCTAGAGCATTTTCTTCAGCTCTATGACCTGGTAAGCCCATTATCATCTGGAGTCTAAACATTTCTTCTTTCTCAAGCTTAATACCTTGTATTTTTCTTTTTTTAAAAAAGATTTTATTGGGGAATTGGGTGGGGGAGCGGAACAGCGTTGGGGAATCAGGGAAGGGGAACAGACAAGTTGCTGTCTTTTTGTTCTTCAGTCTAGTTGCGGAGGACGTTGCTTCACTGGCCCATATTGGTGTCGTCATTGCGCTCTTCCCGGATGAGGCAGATTGGTCGCTGGCCTCTGGATGGTCGCTCACCGTGGCTATTGGCAGCTCATGCTGGCTGCCAGCCACTCACTGTAGCCCATGGCAGCCCACTGCAGCAGGGGCTGCAGCCTACACCCTCGCCAGGGCTCACACAGCCCAGCTCCAGGTGGAGCTGTTGTTATCTGTAGAGGGCAGTGTCACTAGCCCTCATATGTGGGATCCAAACCGGGGCTGCTGGCGTCCCAACCCAGCTCTTAACCAATGTGCCACTCGGCCAGCCACCTTGTATTTTCCTTTACTGAAGTTCAACCTCATTCATTTGTCAATGTGCTAAGCATGTACTGTGTTCGCAGCATTGTGCTAAGGGCTTGAATTGCATTTCTAAATGGAAAAGGTGTTTGTGATTTGATAACAAAGATCTTAATTATACATTCAATGGGGAGGACAATATGTCTAAACAAAGTTGTTCTCAATGAATAGGAAATTATATATCTAGCCTCTACTTAAAAGAGGAGAGCCTAATTCCCAAACATATACATATTTGTATGTCTAAAATCACTGTTTGTATACAGAAATGAAATGGATGAGGAAAACCTCAGGTTTTCTGTAAGGAAATTATCCTGCAATTGTCTTTGAAACATTCTATTATAATTTAAAGTGCATTGCAAAGGTTCACAAAGGGAGAGAACAAACATAATTAAGTGAATTCTGCAATAGGTTTGTACATTTGTATGTTTGTAGCTTCATCCCAATCCCTTTGACCATGAAACAAATAAACAAAAAACAGGTTATGTAGGAAACTTTGCTCAGCAAACACTTTCAGACATATTATCTGACCCAGAGCACTCACCCCTGTCACTTGTCATGGCTGGTTCCACTGTACTTCAGAAGCCTTACTATTGAATCAGATATTCCCTACTCACCAAACTTCTGTTCTTCAGCCTCGAACACATGAGGTTATTGGCAGCCAGAGAATCATCCAGAGGTTCACATGGCTGCCTAATGCTCCCCAGGCTCTTGTGATGCAGCTGCAAGAGAGAGACACAAGCCAAGCTCAGAGCCCAGCAGGCCTTGCCTGTAGTCTGCCAGCACCAGAGTGGCCATGGTTCCCCATAGTGCTCCTGGAGAAATTCCCCAGAAATCCAAACCAACTGCTCTGCCTGTCCATTTTCCTTAGGAATGCATTCATTTCAAGGTTTGCAGAGATGGAAGCATAGAGAGAAGGGGAGGTCGAAAGGCAAGAAATGGAGTTGGCATCAGCCAACTTTCAGCTTCTTCCCTTAACGGTGGTAGCAGAGCAATGAGGAGTACCATATCTCTCCATGACCAACTGTGTAAAACACAATTTGAACTAGCCCTCTTTCTAGGCTGAAAGCGTGGTGTCCCAGCTCAGTGCTTAGATGGTTCCACTAGGATTTGGGTTTGTTTCCCCTGTCTCTGACTTAGCTGGATGTCCAGCTCAGATTCTGAAGTAAGTGAAAGGGTCAGTCTTGAAGTGTAAATGTAATTCCTTGTTAACCCATCGTCTGTTTTCCAATGCCTAGGAGTGAGTGTGGCCAGTTTCTACCCCTGCCCAATGAAATGGAGAGGTAAGCTGCTACCACCTACTTCATCAATGAAATTTTCATTCATCATATTTTAGCCATGGCTTTCTACATGAAAGAGGAATCAAATAATCACAAATATTATATGAGTATTTACTAAGTGCCAGACATGTTACTAAATACTTTCCATTTATTGCCTTGTTCAAACCTCATAGCCACCCTATGAGGTAAGTACTATCATGAGCCTCATGTTTCCTATAAAGAAACAAACTCAGAGAGGATAAGATTCTTGTTTGTCACACAGTTGCTAAGAGAGCAGACAAGAATGTAAACTAGCCTTCACTAATGGCAGAGCGCTAGAACTGGAAGTAAAAATGCTCTCAATTTCCTCCTTAATAGGATAAATGCTTAGGTAATTCACACAAACTGAATAAGCTTTCAAATGATAACTTTTAACAATTTTTACTTATAAATAGCAAAAAGGATTTTCAGGTTTACATTTTAGGAAATATTTTTCCTTTGGCAATTTCTCAAACCTTACTTGCTCAAATGATACATTACACCCTGTTTATTATCTACAAAGAGCACCAATAGTTAGGAAAATGTTTTTGACCCCTACCAAAAGCAAATATGACCTCCTTTCCAAACCAGGAAACTTGGTCTGGACTTTGAATACAGATTTGGAACCAAGTTTTTAAAAGAATTAGCTCAAAGCCGCAGGTTTATAGCTCATATGACAAAAGATGATCAATGACCACATTAGCTACTAATCTAAGGCATAAAACATGCATGAGGCATTAGCATGGAAATCTAACATGTTCCCACCCCAGGTGGCACGGGATTCCTAATCTGTTGTCTCATCTAATAGGAATAAACTCAAATAGCTTATTTAGAGCTTCATTTACAAAGTTAATAATTAGGGTGATTTACTCAAAAGACAGGGCAGGGGGAAGGAGAAAGGGAAACAGCTGGGTGGGGGTTGAAATGAGAGAAAGAAGTCATTTTGAAAAAGCCATACTCAGCATCTTAGTATAATTTTTGCCTTGAAAGGTATCTCCCACTCTGATGGGAGGGAATCGGGGTTAGAAAAAAGCATGACTTCGAGAAGCTGAGTCCTGGTTAGGAACCAACAAATAAATCTATTATCTATTATAGGATGCTAGGCAAGTTGTTTAATCTCCCAAACAAAGTTTTCTACATCTTTAAAATGGGAACGATAAGGGGTCGGCAGAGTGGCTCAGTTGGTTAAGAGCTCGCTCAAGACTGTGAGCTGAGCTCTGAGCAACAGCAGTTCAACACCCAGCCCAAGCTGAACTGCTGCTAAGCTGCCAACAGTGGCAGGATGGCTCAGCTAAAAAAAAAAAAAAAAAAATGGGAATGATAACATCTCGTTTGCAAGATATAAAAAGAGAAAAGAGAAGTGGTTAATGCAGTGCTTGCCTGACCCTTGGCAGGTCATCAATTGTCACTGATTCACCCCTTAGTGGAGTCACCAGAAAGTGCTAATATACAGGTGTGGTCCTCTCTTACTGGTTCTACAATGCCAGGGTCTGCTCTAGTCACAGATTTTGACATGGTACTTTTCTCACCTATATCACCTATATCCAGTGCTGGGACAACAGTTGGCTGAGTTGTTTAGTTTGGTGTTATTTAGAATGTTGGACAAATGAGTTCAGCTGAGTTCAGCTAATAAGAAACAAGCAGGTATGCAGGCTGTCACCCACCTCTCAGGTGACCCAAGTTTCTTCATGTACCATTTATGTGATCCAGCTCCAGGATTCTCCTCAACTTTTAAGATGCCAAATGGAAATACATATCCCGAAATATTTAAAACTTATAAAACAGTTATAAAATTTAAGTAAAATAGTTTCTATCCTTTTACTAGGCAACAGTACTGTAATAATGACCTGGAAGGCTGGATTCAAATTTAGAATTCTCAGACCCCTGGGAGTTCTGTGCCTGGACATGGCAGCATGAGACAAGCCAGCTATCCCTCCTTAGTTCCCGCCCTGGGGTTCTGTCCTACACTAGGAGCAGACATGCATGCACATGGCTACTCCAATCCTCACATCCAAGTTCCAAATTCACTCCCCATCTTCCCAAGCAGCCACAGTAAGACCAACAATCAAGCCTACCCATTATGCTCCCCCAAAGGCTGGTAGTCCTCCCTCTTGAGGAAAATTCATGTGAGCTCCATAAACAGGCTGGAAATTCTGGGGTCACAAATACCCAAAGACTTGTCTAGAAGTGCAGGAGGCAGGCTCCAGATGGTAATGAAGACTCTGGGTGGCTCTGAGGACACACTGCAACAAGGAGTGAGACAGGCAGAGCCAGAGAAGAGCCATCTAAAGCATGGAGCCCAAGGCAGGGGTCGCTTTTACCTGGCTCAGTAAAACCTACCTTATTCAGGAGAGCTAGTTAAGCAACTCAGCATCCCAGTTGTCATCCTGAAGGGCAGATAACGGCTGGATGCCACCTGTAAATGACTGCAGAGCAGACGGTCCGGTCCCTCTGTAATGTAAAGTGTGGACATTATTATTAACACTTTTAATTGCACTTTAAGCATTAAATCAGTCTTGATAATTAGCAGGTTTTACCTTCGAAACAATTAGCTAAACTAGTAAATACTCAGTCAAGAGACAGGTGAAGCTAATTAGCCTTCTATTTCCTTCACAGGTATCTATGGATAATTTTTTTACATAGATAATATACTTTTAGTTTTTCTATTATTTTCCACATAAGGAATTGTTTTAAGGTGTGTTCATGCCTACCCTTATTATATAAAAGCATAATCTGCCTCACATGTCTAAAAATTCTTAGCATCCTTAGCCCTGCTGAAAATTTTTCAGGGCCACAGAAAGAATTCTCACAAGCTGTGTTAAGGCCATGATGCTCGCTTTTAGGGGGTTGTAAATAGAGGGTACCAGCTCCTACCCAAAGCTTATCAACTCGTGTTGCTGCTCTAACAGAAAAGGGCTGATGGTGAAGGGCCTCCTCACACCTGCCCGGATCAGACTGAGGCTCTGATGAAAGACTGAACTTTCAGGGACAGGCGCCTTTGGTTATGACCACATCCCTCCATAAACTAGTATTTGCCTTCTTCCCCTCTCCCACTCACCCACCCACCACCTCTCTCTCCTACCTCTCAAGAGCTTTTCACCTTCCAGGTTCTCAAACCACATTGTCATCACCTGGAGAACGGTAACAAACAACTCCCGAGATTCTGATTGGTTGGTGCAGCCTGAGCACGGGGAGGGGAGTTTTGAGAGCGCCCCACTTGACTGTAGTGCGCAGCCTGGTTGGAGAATCAACGCTCCACTGCAACAACCCCAGCCTACTGCCGTTTCCTGAACACAACCAGCCCTCTCACACATATACCCTTTCCTTTAGCTTCTAATGTTGCGCTTCTACCTGGGAAATTTACTCTCATCCTGTAAGATTCAGTCAGATGAAGCCCTGCCCCACACAGTCAGGTCTACCCATTTTCAGATCCCAGAACACCTCGTGCATCCCCTTAATAGAGCTAACAGAGACCATGTAATTTATCATCCCAACCAACGCACTGTTGAATGTAAAAGAAAACATTAATAATTATGCTGGGTGACAGGTGTCAACTAAGACTATCCCAAGCAAACTGGAGCATCAGATCATTCTAATCATAGCCCCTGTTATTAATATATTAATCAGTAATTGCGTTCTTGCTTGTCTGTCTCCCAATGGAGGCTGTAAAAGCCATGAAGGCAGAGACTGTACTTACTCATCTCTGTAACCCCAGTACCCCGCACAGATTAGATGTTGAATACATGTTTCTATAAGAGGCCCTCGACTTTATTATGGTTGAATGCATGGACTCTGAAACCAAGGAGCATGGGTTCAAATTCCAGCTGTGCTACTTATTATTAGATGTGCGACTAGGCAGTTTCTTATGCTTTAGTGGCTTCATCTCTGAAGTGGAGATAATAATGGAATGTACTTAATAGGGTTGTTCAAAAGGTTTTAATGAGTTGGTATATGTAAAGCACTTACAACAGTACCTGAACATAGGAAGCACTATATGTTTCTTGTGATTTGTGAAAAGAATGGATAAATCAATTGAAAAAGCTCCAAGTAGCTATTTTCTAGGTACAGCTCCAAATAATTATGCCCATAGGAATACTCATAATAATAATGAGGAACTTTCATTGCTGATTCACTGTGTTCCCGGCACTCTGACAGGCTTTGCATACCTTATCTCATTTAGCCTTCGCCACGACCCTATTGGGGAAATAAGTTATCTATTACACCAAGTTTACAGATCAGGAAATTGGGGCTCAAAAATGAAGATTTCCACAGTCACTGTATTTTATCTTTCTATAAGAAAAAAAGCAACTTTAATCCTCTCTCACTGTGCATTTCCTGTTATTCCTTTCAGAAATAAAAGGGCTTCTGAAGTCCCTGATATTATACAATGTACACAGTGTTGAAAGAAATGGAGAGTGAAAAGGCAATGGCAGTGAAATCTGTGCTTTGGAGGGAGCTCTTATTCACTGCTTTTTTTTTTTTTTTTTAAGATTTTATTGGGGAATTGGGGAAGGAGAACAGACCAATTGCTGTCTTTTTGTTCTTCAGTCTAGTTGCAGAGGACGTTGCTTCACTGGCCCATGTTGGTATCGTCATTGTGCTCTTCCCGGATGAGGCAGATTGGTTGCCGGCCTCTGGATGGTCACTCACCGCAGCTATTGGCAGCTCACACTAGCTGCCAGCTGCTCACGCTGACTGCCGGCCACTCACTGTAGCCTATGGCAGCCCACTGCATCAGGGGCTGCAGCCTACACCTTTGCTGAGGCTCACGCAGCCCAGCTGCAGGTGGAACTGTTGTTAGTTGTAGAGGGCAGTGCCACTGGCCCTCATATGTGGGATCCGAACCAGGGCCGCTGGCGTCCCAAGCCAGCTCTTGACCAATGTGCCACTCAGCCGGCCCTATTCACTGCTTTTTGAAGTACGTTTTTTTAAAAAAACAATTTATGAACCCATATTAACAAGAAGGTAATATATATAATACAGTATTTGGGGACATCCAAAATTATAAAAATCTTCCTCTTACCTCCAAGGGGTTCAAAGTTTAGTTGAGAAAATAGAGAAAATACTAAATAACACTGCTTTTAATATCAGTAAAAAAAAGAAAAAGAATGTAATATAAGGACCCAAGTAAATTTTACCGTTTGTACCTGTCAAAGGAGGTCAGGAAAGGAAGGACTTCTGAAGAGAAGGGACTGAGGGGGCATGAGTTGTGTCTTCAAACATTTATTAATTCAACAAACATTCACTAACACCCACCATAGGTCACTCCACTGTACCGTGGGACTGTGGAGATTAGAAAAACAGTGAGTGGTGTAACTCAAGTGCTAAGAGCCTAGAGGGGGAATCATATATGTGGACAGATAACTCAAATGGCATGAAATAGCTACTATAGGTGGCTATTCTCGGTGCCCAGGATATTGTGGGGCCCAGAGAGGGCCAGCCACCCAGCCTAGCCTGGGCAAAGCTGGTAGGGGCAAGATGGTAGAAAGCTCTCTAGAAAAGAGATTGCCCAAGCAAAGACTTAAAGAATAAATGGGGTTACCAAGAAAAAAAAGAAGTAAGAAAGACTCAAAGAGACACGTAAAAGCATGAGGAGAGGGAGAGAGTCATTACATAAATAAAAACAAAAACTAAGAAATTAAAACAAAAAAACAATCAAAATTTAGGAGATCGAAGATGGGAAAGCTGGGGTCATATGACGGAAACAAAGAAAATCCTCTAGAAAGAATTCAGGTATAAGGCTGGAAAGTGAAATGATTATTTTTTAGTTTATATTGTTCAACAGAATTCCAGATAATTAAGAGATTGCAGATTTATCGATGAGCTTCTTGAAGAAAGACATACCACATGCTATATACTATTTCAATGTGCCTGGAACCAAGAAAATACTAAAAATGTTTGCTCTGGGAAAAACACACATGCCCATATACACACATATGTGCACACACACACAAAAAAAACATGTGCCAAAGCACCATCTAATCCTAGTTCATATTCATAAGTGATCTCAAAATTAAAAGTTGTTTTTGTTTGTTTTCTTTCTAGTGTCTGCCAGCGATAGAATTGATGTTGCCCCAGGGGAAGTATGAAGTGCATGAAGGGAAGATGAAACAATTCCTGTAAGAAGAGGCCCTGAACTAAGCTTAAAAAAATACACTTGTAGGCCGGCTGAGTGGCGCATTGGTTAAGAACTGGATTGGAACGCCAGCTCTGAGTAGCAGGGCCCCGGTTCGGATCCCACATACGAGGGCCAGTGACACTGACCTCTACAGCTAAGATGGTGAACAACAGCTCCACCTGGAGCTGGGCTGCCATGAGTTGCTGGCGATAGTGTGGGCAGCAGCCTCTGCGGCAGTGGGCTGCCATAAGCTACATGAGTGGCCAGCAGCCAGGGTGAGTGGCTGGCAGCCAGCTTGAGCTGCCAAGAGCCGCTGTCCAGAGGCCAGCAATTAATCTGCCTCACCCACGAAGAGTGCAATGATGATACCAACATGGGCCAGTGAAGCAACGTCCTCCACAACTAAACTGAAGAACAAAAAGACAGCAACTTGTCCGTTCCTCTTCCCCATTTCCCCAATGCTGTTCCCCTCCCCCAATTCCCCAATAAAATCTTTAAAAAAAAAAAATTAAAAAAAAATACACTTTCCAGATGGGAGGTCTAGACAACATTTATTTGTCTATTTTCATTAAAAAGTGCACATAGCCTTTTACTAAGGAAGAAAACACAAGCCCCAAAAGAAGAAGTCATAAGCTTTGACAGGACATATCATTGAAAAACTGATATATTATTTATGCATGTACATATAAAAAGATATGTAATATATACCTTAACCTTCCCATTATCCATTAATCGGTCAATGAAATCACTGATCAAGAAGCAGTAGAGCAGAGTGATTAAGTACACAAGCTAGGATGTTAGGCTGCCTGCCATTCAATCCTGGCTCCTCCGTGGACCAGCTGTATGAGCACTTTCTCTGTGATCATAAGCCACTTAGCTTCTCCATGCCTCAGCAACTTCATCTATAAAAATCAAAATAATAACAGAGCCTACCATATGTAATTAAATGATGATCCTCTCATAAGGATTAAATGATGTAATTCTTGTAAAAGTGTTTGGCGTATCAGCTGGCACGTCTTAAGAGCTCATTAGTGCTCTCAGAGCTATTAAACTTATACCAAAAATGATTCCAAAACATAGAAAGAAGGAGCCGTTTTTAAAAGCATTCAAGTGATTGGATGGGGGCTGAGCAGTCTTTTTGAGGGCAGCTATAAATTCACTAACATCAGAAACTTCTTTTGTAAAGAACCATCCAGTGCTTAAAACAGAGGATCATTTTTCATATTGCTCTCTGTACCTTGCTGCCACTTTGACTTGCTTCATCTATATAAACGAGCCTTAAAAAAAATACCCCTGAATCTAATCACTCCTGGAGCCTGCAAAACCACCCCAACAGAAATGGCTCTGCTGTAAATTGTTTGTAAAATGTAGAATCCCAGTGACAGGGTTGCTGAAAATTAAGACAATGATAGCCACAGGCTTGGGGAAATAGCTGTGGTCAACAAGCTTAACAATACTATATTAATCCCCAAAATGCAACTAAATAGCAGTTTACCTTTTAAAACTTCAATCTTTTCCCTTGATTTATCCTTTACCCTGCTCTCTCTCTCTCTCCCATTCTCCTCTCCTCTCTCATTTATACCTTATTTCCAGGGAATCATTTTAAAAGGGAAGTGTTGCCAAGATTCTGAATTGCTTGTATTGCTTAATGCATATACAAGTAGGAAAGGACATATCCAAAACCCAAGTATAAAAGCAGTCATTCCAGAGCTTGTAATATTTGGAGCTAGACTGTAAAAGGTGAACATTTCAAAGGGGACAAAAATGCTTAGTGATCAGACTCAAGAAATAATGTAAGCCACTGAAAACTTTGATCTGAAACTTTTGTGTTTTGCATATTACGAATGTAAAATATAGATCTTTCAGTCAGGAGAAATAAAGAAACTGGGTAATATGGTCAAAAGGACTTACATTTCCATATCTTTTTTTTTTTTTTCTGTCTTGGAAAAAGAGAATTACTCCTTCATTGTGCAAATCTACCTGCTCAGAGGCATATGATTAAGATGCTGAGGAGATCAGGTTTGGGGGCACAGAGAAATGTTAAAAAAAAAAAAAAATCTAAAACCTAAGGTGAATTAATACTCTTTTAAGCTATGATAAAGTTTAAAAATAAAACCATCAATGGCTTTTGTTCTACAGTTGGAATCCGAGGTCTGCTTTCCTCCCACTGTCTTCACTTTTACCTTCAAATAAAATCTTGCAGATCTAAAAGCCTCTTTTGTGGCTTAGGTTTATTAAACCCTGATATTCCTCCAGGGTTGAAGATCCTCATACTAAACTGCTTACCAAAGGTTTACAAATTGAAATGATTCTCCAGAGAATTTTTTTCTGCCCAGTTAGTTCTGTTACTGCTGTCTCGGAAGTCAGAGATTATTGAGACAAAACTGATTAGAAAAGCCAAGCCTCTCTAATTTCCAGCACCAAATAGGTCAGAAAAGCAGAAATCAGAGAACTTGGAGCGCTTTCAGCTTTTATATTATTAAAAGACTTACTCTGGTAAGTAAAAGCCTTGTTTACTCGACACCAGTTTTCAGAAAACAATGCCTCAAAGCATCATTTCTTTCTTTCCCCACACCACACTCAACACACAAATTCTTGATCAAATTCTGTGTTAAACTGGTCTGTGCCACATCTCTTATTGACTCAGCTGCAAAGTGACTTCTTATAGACCCCACATGGCATATCACAGCAACTACGCAGGTTAGCCAGAGAATGAACAAAAAAATAAAGAAATAAATTAAGACCCCATGCAGTTTACTGACCCTCGAGTTTTATGATGCCCGAAACTTAGAACATCAGTTCAGCCTTAGATTGTTTTCCTAGCTCAGTGGTGTAGCATTATACATGGTCAGTTAAAAAATTCTTCCCATTTTTTTAAATAATAGGAAACAAATTTTATATCAGCAACTTCCACTTACAAAAGTGCACCATGGTCTAAAAGTTACACATTAACTGAGTAAAGCTCAGAACACATTTCCCATGGAAATAGTAGCTGTTGATTTCTGAGACAGGTCCACACGTGATTACACCCATATTCTAAGATCCCTATATCTAACCTCCTTAATGGGTGGCTAACCGCCCAGTGTTTAAACACCTTTACGGACAGAGCTCATGGCTCCTAAGACAGCCCAATTCTTATGCTGGATGTCTCCCTTTGTATACATTAGCTAAAACCTACTCACATTCAACTACAATCTGCTTCTACCTACCTCCTGACAGAAACTCCTCTCATGGCCAGGGAGCCATCCTGCTCCTTTTGTTCTCACTTCACTGCAATCATGCCTAATTCCTTGAATCATTTCCCCTCATGGGGATTCCAGCCCCCTGAGCCCCTCAATAGGCCCTCATTTCATTTTTAATGTCATTTGTGTAACGTGTTGTGCACAGCTGGAGAGAATCACGTGTGTGGCTGGCACAGTATGGCACCAATTACCATGGCCTAGATCGTGTGGCTTTATTTTGTTCTACCAAATCCTAAGTCATTGAAAGACACAAACAGCTGTTGTTGGAACTTATTTGGTTTACAGCAGAGCCTCATTGTTTATGATGTGTGGCAGAGTGCCTACTGAGGGAAACTTAAAAAAAAAAAACAAGCAAAAAAAAAACAACAAAAAAAACACAACACAGTTGAGACCAAAAAAAACCCCATTCACTGCTATATCTAGAAATAGACGCAGAAAATTACCTCCAAGTAAATCTGTATTTCTCTAGAAGAATCATTTGGATGGCATTAGTTACAAAATTATAAAGCAAATAGGTGACCATCACACTGGAGAAAAGTGTAAAACAATCTCTTTGTCTATAGCTTGGCCAAGTCTGTTTCTCCCGACATGCTCCTGCAGTTCCAAGGTCTGATGGGGAATAGGGGAATAAGCGATCTGCATAAAGAGTTGGTGGGGGCGGTGCTTTCTGACAGGCAAAGGGCCAATACTACAAAGGACCTAATGGTAGAGAAAAGCTACCAATTTCCTGAAATAAAATAACAATGGAGCTATACAGCAATATGAGAAGTGGGTTGGTTCCTCCTTGCAGTCAAAGGAGGAAAAGAGAAATGGAAGTTTCCCCAAATTGGGACCCAGTGCCTGGCCCTCTCACCCAGAGACTTACTCAGGCTCTGAATAGGGGACTCGGTGGATAAACCTAAGAAGTTGTCCGTTTAGAAGCCCCAGTCAATTTGTCATGGAAATCTCTTGGCTGAGAATAATACCAACAGAGTAGGATCCTCCTCATCCTAGCATCAGTAGCTGGAGTGGATGATTTAGCTGTTAGCAGCAACACTTTAAGCATAACCGTGAGAAGCAGTTTCTCCTCAAAGGGACGTAAACCTTTATTAATATAGGGTTAGGAGGTCAGGGTGAAGCCAGGAAAATCTAGGTTTGTAATCTGGCTCTACTGTTTCCTGGCTCTGTGACCTTAAACTCCTTTTAGCTGTTTGTTTTTCCATATGTGTGGTGAAATAATAATATCATCTATTTCAAGGTTGCTGTGAAAGTTTGAATAAAATAATAGCTTCAGAGAGTTAACATATTCTTTGGAATCTGTTAAAAGCATATGTTGTTAGCTCTGATATCTCTTTTATACTTTTTTATTGTGTAATATAGTACCTATAGAAAAACGGACATTAAATACAAATGCACAGCTAAATAAATTATTTTAAACTAAATGGCACTACTCAGGTTTTTAATGTATAATCTTGGAAATTTTCTTTGTTTCCTTTTAGAGTTTCTCCATCATTTCTTGTATCATTTCCAACTCTGCTACAAATTTTCGAGCTTGCCTTTTATTTCCTTGAATATACTAAGCCTGGTTATTTTTAAACCTTTATAATTCTCAATAGTCTCATTCATATCAGCTTGTCTCTCAGAGTGCCAGGTCAGCTTTTTTTTTTTTTTTTTTTTAGGGCCGTGTCACTGGCCCTCATATGTGGGACCCGAACCGGGGCCGCTGGCTTCCCAAGCCAGCGCTTAACCACTGCGCCACTCGCCTGCCCCAGGTCAACTTTTATCATGTGATAGACATTGTATTTTCAGAAATAATTTTAAGTTTCCAATGATACCATCTTCCTTCAGGAACCATTTTTTGTTGCTTGAGCCAGGCAACTTGAGGTACCAGAAATGACTTTACTTATAGGGATTGAGCTTTTCTGGGCCTCCCACTTGACTCAAGGCTAGGCTAACAGAATTCCCAGTAATCCTTTCTCCTGGGATGTGGGACTTTCAGGGTCCAAACCTAAAGCACAAAGTGAGTTGTTTTTTGTTTGTTGTTCTTTTTACTATGGTCTCTACTTTTGACAGAATCTGGACTCCAACTTTTGTCCCTTTAACCTGCAAGGCTGTCTAAAATGTTTCTTAGCATTTTGATAATCTCTTTAATAATCAGCAAATGTAAGCAACCTGAATGATGCTGTCTTCAGTATTTATCTTCACACAGGTCTCGGCTCCACAATCTTCAAATATATTTTTGGCTCTTCTATACCTTCAAGGACATGTTTCTTTAAAATGTTGTCCAGCTGTTCTTGTTATTTTTATTCAGAATGTTAGTTATAATTACCTAGAATAATATCATCAGAAGTGAAAATTTCTACTCTTAGTAGCTATGCGATTATCTACAATAAATTAACCTAGTCAATGAATAGTATTACTGCCTTATATGTGCTTCTCTTCTGATACGTATCATTTGCAACCTTGTTTGTAATCATTTTTTAAAAATATTTCTCTCTCTACCTTTATTAGATTTTTAAGCTCTTCTAGAATGCAATCCCTAACCATGTCTGATTCACCTATGAATTATCCCCAATTCCTGCATCTTATTCACATTAACTTTACAGAGACTGTTGAGTGAATAAATAAACTGAAATGCACAAACTGGACACATCCGAATTAGAACCTCTAAATTAACCTAAACTATGCAATGGGTCATCTCAGCAAAAATAAGAAGTAGGCTATAATTCCAAACATCAATTGTGATTTGCATTAACAAGTTCCTCCAGGCCTTCTATGATTAGCAATTGCATACCTGCCGAAATAAATATGAGTATTAGGATACAACAAATGAAAGCTTGGACGCCCCAATTTGCAATTTCGATATTGATCTGCATATTTCATTCAGTGTTAGCACTTGTGACTCAAATTGTGTAGCCATTGCTCTCATTAAAATTCATAAACTCCCTCTGGAATTCATGGCAGCCATCTGGCCAAATATTGGCTTCTTACATTTGAAACTCAATTGCATTGAAGTCACTGAATCTCTCAATCAATTACAAAGCATCTAAGCTCTTAGGGTTTACATTGATTTGCCACCATTTTCCTAATGGAGTCATAGCCTCTGTAATTACCTATTTGACAGGAGAGGTGCCTGCTTTCTGAAGGCTATATATCCTAGCTCTTCATTTACCTAAAATGTTAGTTGGCAGCCCTCATAAGAGCATCAGCTACAAAATGTGATTAGAGTTAATGGAAGTGTAACAGAATGATGTTCTCATCTCATCTCCACTCATTGCATATGGTTGCCACATATTATTCTCTAACATGGGTTGCATTTTTAAAGTAACTTCAATGCACATTTCTATTTTATAATTCATCAAGAGCCAAAAGTATGCATTTGCACACACCTTCATATGTATAAATCATACTCAAAAAGTGCTGTTTGATTTAAAAACCTAAAATCTCTTTTTCAGAAAAGAAAAACTTCTGCCCTTGCAACATGAAGTATATCTGCTCATGGCCTTGCAATGGGCACAAGGAAAAGTAATTAAGACCCCTCCTTCTTTAATATAGTGGAAGAAGTAGAAAGAATATTGCTGTTGGGTTCAGACACACTTCAGATTCCAATGTCAGTTAAACCACTGATTATCTGCATGGTTTGGGTTATATTTTTCATTGTTATTTATTTTATTTTTCATTTAGAGTTGACATTCAATATTATTTTATATTAGTTTTAGGTGTAAAGCATAGTGGTTAGACATTTACATAATTAACAAAGTGATCCCCCAATTAGTTTAGTACCCATCTCACACTATACATAGTTATGATTATATTCCCTATGCTGTAATTCACATCCCCGTGACTATTTTTTTGGGGTTTTTTTTTTGAGGGTAGTGTCACTGGCCCTCATATGTGGGATCCAAACCAGGGCCACAGGCGCCTCAAGTCATCTCCCAACCACCGTGCCACTCGGCCGGCCCCCCCATGACTATTTTGTAACTACCAATTTGTACTTCTTAATCCTTTCATCATTTTCACCCAGCCCCCCAAACTCCCTCCCATCTGGCAACCATCAGTTTGTTCTCTATCTATGAGTCTGTCCCTGTTTTGTTTGTTTCTTTATTTTGTTCTTTAGATTCCACATATAAGTGAGATCATGTGATATTTGTTTTTCTCTGTCTGACTTATTAAACTTAGCATAATATCTTCTAGGTCTATCCATGTTGTTTCAAATGGTAAGATTTCATTTTTTTATGGCTGACTAATGTTCCATTGTACATATATACAACATCTTCTTTATCTGGTTATCTATTGATGGACACTTAGGTTGCTTCCATATCTTAACTATTGTAAATAGTGCTGCAGTGAACATAGGGATGCATATATCTTTTCTAATTAGTGTTTTGGATTTCTTTGGATAAATACCCATAAGTGCAATTGCTGGATGATAAGACAGTTCTATTTTTAATTTTTGAGAAAGCTCCAGACTGTTTTCCACACTAGCTGAACTAATTTGCAATCCTTCTAATAGTGCACGAGGGTTCTCTTTTCTTCACATGCTTACCAACATTTGTTGTTTTTTGATTTATTGATGATAGCCATTCTGACAGGTGTGAGGTGATATCTCACTGTGGTTTTAATTTGTATTTCTCTGATGATTAGTGACTCTGACTTTCAGTCTGTGTGTGTCTTTCAGTGAAGTGGGTTTCTGGTAGACAGCATATATTTGGGTCTTATTTTCTTATCCATTCAGCCACCCTATGTCTTAACCCATTACATTTAAAGTGATTATTGATAGGTATACAATTATTACCATTTTATTATTCATAGTTATGTTCTCCCCCCACCCTTCTTTTTCTTAAAGATGTCCTTTAACATTTCTTGTAGTACTGATTTGGTGGTGATGAATTCATTTAGCTTTTTCTTGTCTGGGAAGTTCTTTATTTCACCTTCAATTTTAATTGGTAGCCTTGCTGGGTAAAGCAGTCTTGGTTTTAGTTCCTCACTTTGCATCACCTGGAATATTTTATGCCAATCCCTTCTGGCCTGCAAAGTTTCTAGTGAGAAATCAGCTGAGTCTTAAGGGATCTCCCTTGTAAGTAACTAGGTGCTTTTCTCTTGCTGCTTTTAAGCATTCTTTCTTTGTCTTTAACCTTCGACATTTCAGTTATTTTGTGTCTTGGTGCCCTGTTTGTGTTCATCTTGTTCGGTACTCTCTGAGCTTCCTGAACTTGTATGTTTATTTTTTTTTGCCTGGTTAGGGGAGTTTTCAGTCATTTCTTCAGATAGGTTCTCAACCACTTTTTCTCTCTCTTCTCCTTCTGGGACCCCTATGATGTGAGTGTTGTTGCATTTGATGTTGTCTCAGAGGTCTCTTTAATGATCCTTTTTCGGGGCTGTGCTTTCTGCTACCTTGTCTTCCAAATCGCTGATTCAATCATCTGTTTCATCTAATCTGCTGCTGATTCCTTCTAGTATATTTTTTATTTCCAGTTATTGTATTCTTCATTTCTGACTGGTTCTTTTTTATGGTTTTTATATCTGTTTTTTAAGCTTACTATCTCTTTGTTGAGGTTCTCACTGAGTTCATCTATTTTTCCCCTAAGTTCATTAAGCATCCTTATAACCAGTGTTTTAAACTCTGTATTTCATAGATTCTTGTCTCCATTTCATTTAGTTCTTTTTCTGGAGTTTTCTCCTGTTCTTTCATTTGGTACATATTTCTTTATTTCTTTATTTTGGCTGCCTCTCTGTGTTTGTTTCTATGTATTAGGTAGATCTGCTACATCCAAGTCTTGGCCAGGTGGCCATATGCAGTAGGTACCTGGTGTGACACAGTAGCACAGTCTCCCTGATCACCTCCACCAGGTTCTCCAGGAATGGCCCTTATTTAGGTTGTGTGTGCCTTCCTGTTGTAGTTGAGCTTCCATTGCCATTGGCACATCAGTGGGTGGGACTGACTCTCAACCTGATTGGCTGTGAGGATTTGTCATGCCAACAGCATATGAGCTGCTATTTTGGATCTGACAACAAAGTGTGAGATTCACCCCAGGGGACATGCATGTCTGTGGAGACCACCCTTTCGGTTTGCCATTTGTGTAGCTAATCGGGTTGTACTCTATTGAGGTCTAAAGCCAGCCTCTGGATGTGTTGGTTCTGAGGCTGCTTCGGAGAGGCTCCTGTGCAGGCCAAGGTTAGCCACTGCCTGTAACCAGCCCAAGGCTATCTGGTAGTAGCTACAAAGCCAACCGCAGTTGGTCTCTGCCTATGCTGGACCTAGAGGCATGTAAGAGAGCCCACGCTGGGAACCAAGGCTGGCTGCTACCAATACCAGGCCTGGGATAGCTCAGCAAAAGAAGGCCCAGGCACCCTAAGGCCTGAGGCCACCTACCAGCCACTGTTAAGGCTCAGCCACTGAAACAACCTCAGGTGGTAGCCAGTTGGGTGAGGTGGGGACTGAGGGAGTCACTTGGGTAGGGTGAGTGGTGTTCACCAGAGTAATGCAGATATAAGTTTGGCCCCAGTGCTGTCCCTGGAGCCACTCAAAAGTCTTAGAGCACACTGAGGCAAGCTGCCGCCCGCCTCAGGCCCTCAGACCCCCAAGATTTGTCTGAGAAAGACTGCCAGTCAGGCGGGGGCTGACTTCCTGACACTGAAAATATCTCTGGCAGTGTGCACCCTTAGGCCTGTTGATTGCTGCTGAAAGTGACTCCTCCATATGTGGGGTAGGGCTGGTTGCCCAGCCACTGAAAGTACCTCCAGAGGTATATATGTTGGTGGGGCAGGATTCACCAAGGTGGAGTGAGCAGAGCTCACCAGGTCAATGCAGATTCAGATTTGGCCATGTTGGGGAGGGGTCAACAGAGGAAAGATGGGACCTGCCTACAGGCTGCATGGGAGGACAGTTCTTCACAGGGAAAATGGCAACTGTCCTTCCAGCTCTTGCTCTCAAGTCACAAACTCAGTCTTTCCCTGTATTTCTCTGGCACCCCCTGAGTCACCATTCCTCCCTGGCACCCAGAGGAAGTGCCTGCAAGTTAGTGAGTCTATGCATGTGCCCTGAAAGAGGACTCTGGGTTTCCAGCAGCCTTCTCTCTCACCCCAATGGACAGAATCCCCACAGAGTGTAAGTCAGGTTATATGGGGACTCCTCTTTACAGCCCTGGAACTCTGGGCTGGGGAGCCCAGTGTGGGCCCGGGGCCCCTCGCTCTTCAAGGGGGACCTCTACAGCTGAGATATCCCTCTCCATTTTAAAATGCCACACACAGGTGTGGGGCAAGCCCATTTCATGCCTCTGCCTTTCATACATTCTTAATGTGGCCTCTTCTTTATATCCATAGTTATAGGACTTCTGTTCAGCTGGTCTTTAGATGATTCTCAGATTGATTGTCTTGTAATCAATTGATTGAGTTGTAATTTTAACATGGTCATGGGAGGAGATAAGCACAGCATTTACCTCTCCACCATCTTGCTCCTCCTTGTAGGCTAAATTTTTCTGAGTCTGTCTCTTCAACATTGAGATATTAATATCACTTTATTTTAATAATTATAATATTTTTATAAGATAACAGTTTATTATAATATTTTTGTAGGGTTGAAATAACAAAAATAAAGCTCCTGGAATAGTACATAGAAAATTAGACATTTATGTTAGTCAGGTTTTATTGAAATAAAGAAGCTACAACTAACTCAAAAATCTTTGGTTTTCAACAGCAATCATCATTTCTTTTTCAGAAATCTTCATGGTGCCTATAGCTCTGCTGAGTGGGTTTGAACTTACCCGGCCAGTTAAGCAGAGCTTGATTCCAATATCAGTTTGGGTTCAGACCTGCTCTATGACTCTCTATCCAGGATTCAGGATGAAAGCCCAAGGCTTACCTCAGCCATGTTCCTCTCATTCTGAATAGCAGAAGTGTAAGAATGCTGGTGGAAATTTGCAGAGACCTCACAAACTGGCACTTCTGCCCACTTCTCACTGGCCATAACAATCTACATGGGTGACCCCAAAGTCAGTGTGGTAGGAACTGTGTTCCAGCCACAGAGAATCTATGCCCAGAACAGGACAGAAGGAACAGCAAGGAATGAATATTCACTACCACACAATTTGATTAATGAGTCATTATAATTAGCTATTGTGTGGCATGGTTGTCCCCTGAAAATGTCCTGAGGTCTGTTGGAGGAGGTCATGGGAAGATGTGACCGCTGGTGGACCCTCGAGATGGACCCAGGCAATCTCAGACTCCATATCCCTTCCCTATCCTTGGAATGTACATTCTGCCCACCATCCCCATAGATGGAGCCATTTCAGTGATGCACCTCTGCAGAGCAATGCGTTGTTGAGAATAACTGGACGCCATACATGACTAAACCTATTTAAGTCCTCTATTAAACTTTTTAAGATTCTAGTGGTGCCTAAGGCAAGCCTTCTTATGCAAGTTACTCCACTTAAACTGGCCACCTACCAATCTGAAGTGATCTGCCTCTCCCTTCCATCTCTCCTTGTCCCTTCCATCTCTCCTTGCTCTCCTTGTAAGGGGTCCAGTTTCGGATTTCACCCGGGTAACTTGAGACGGTGCTAACCAACAAGGTCTAACAGCAGATTATAGAACTGTTTTTCCAAATACCTCTGCGAGATCAAGCATTCTTCTGATGAAGATTTTATTAGATGATCTGAGTACCTTATGTTAAATTACTGTGGTTATTCATTCAGCAGGCATGAGTAACTGAAGGAAGCAGTGTTATACCACTCAATGCTTTTATAAATTCTCTTTAAAATATAAAATGCACACATATCTCATTTTTACATTGTACAAATAATAAAATGTACATAAATACCTACTTACGAAAATCATACATATGCTTGGCTTCACTTGCTGCTTATGAGTCATGACAACTCTGTTAAAGCAGGCAAAACAGTACTTCCTAAAATACAATGAAGATCTTCATGAATTTGGAATTTTTTGTTTGCCCAATTGCCACCCCTTCCTCCCCAATCAGTGGTTACCCCAAACTATTTTATAATTTCAGGTCCCATGTTCTGAAGTGAACTTAACTTCTATCCCTCCTTCTAGTAAAACCTTTACTCCTAGTTACAATATGGTTATTATTAGTTTTAATATGTTTCTAGAAATTACCTTTCTACCAATTCAAGTAGTCTCTTTCTTTAACCCTCATTTTTTTTGTTCATTTGAAATTATTTGCTCTGTCCAGATATCTAAGTTTCTGAGACTTTCCCTCCAATCTTTTGAGGGATCACATTCTGCCTTACTAGTAAGAGGTCTATGACAGCTTGGTTTTTCTATCCTCATACCTAAATATAAGAAAAAAGAATTTGGAGGGCCATTTTAGAATTCTGTTTACCACATCAGTTTTAAAAAATATTTATAGAATGGAGATAATGTGTGCTTCAACCACGCAAGCATAGATTTATAGTATTACAATTGGAAGATACCTCAAAGATCATCCAGGTCAACTCCCCCAACCAATGCCAGCAGCTTTTCTGTAGATCGAAGGTCATTCAGTCCCTGCTTCAGCATTTACAAGTATATTGATGACAAGTCACACTTGTTTATGAACCAAGACATTTAAATTTTAAAGCTCTGTAACTAATATTAAAAGTACTTGAAAATCTTTATTTCTGTAACTTTTCATTTAGTTCTTCCCTCTGGAAAAAAAAATGAATCAAAAGTAATCCTTTCAGGTACAAGGCCTTTAAAATTAAAAATCAACCACCATTCTGCCTCCTAAAATGGACAATTTAAGTATTCTCTTCTTCAGGCTAAATATTTTAGCTCTTATAACGATATCATTTCCACATTTTTCACCATCCTGGTCACCCACCGGTAAATTTACTCCCAGTTTTAATAAAAAACCTCTTAAAACGTTGTTCTTACATCTTGACCAAATGATATTATATGAGGATTATTAATTCAGAGTATAAAGCAGAGTAACTAGACATCAGGAAACCTATAACTGTAATATACCATATAAATAGGCTAAAGAAAAGGAATCATATGGTTATCTCAATGAATAGAAAAATATACTTGATAATTTTTATCCTTTTAATAAATATATAGGAAATAAAATAGAATAATTATCTTTATTTGTTGAAGAGCATCTTTTCCTGAAACAAAACCAACTCAATAATAAAATTTCTCTTATATTATTTTAAAAAGTATTTTTTTAATGAACAAAAAAATACACATCCCACCATTCACTTTTAAAGTGTATAATTTTAAATCAAGGACTAAATAAGCATATTATTATTCTATAATGTGATATGGAGAGTTCTAGGAAATTCAGCAAGGATGAAAACTAATATTATCAAGTTAGTATTAGAAAACTATAAAAATAATTAATTTTGAAATCATTATAATGTACCTGAAAATTATTTTTCATTGCTAAAGTTTGGAAATAAGAAATAAATGCATGAATGCAAGATAATTACACCCAAAAGTTATACTTGGTACTCCGTATAGCCAAAGATTAAACACATGAAAAAAATAAATGTTTCATTAAGAATAGCAAGAAAAGAAACAAACAAACGATTAAAAAGATATGTAAAACTCGGCTTAAGAAAATAAATAAATAAATAAATAAATAAATAAATAAATAAATAAATAAATAAAAATTAGCAGAGATAGATAAACATGTAGATGTATTCCAGAAACAGAAGACTAAAGTTGCAAACATGTCCAGTCAATTTACAGTTAATGAAATCCAATGAAAATCTCAAGATTTTTGTGTATGTGTGTGTGTAGAACTTAGCCAAATGATTATAAAATTTATTTTTAAAAATGAAAATATCAATAATATACTGAAATAACATCAACAGTATGTAAGGGGAAAGGGAAAGAGTATCACAGCAGACAATGTAATATGTTACACAGAAATAATAATTAAAATTCCAAGTCATTACTGCCCAAATTAATATCTCATTTCATGGATTAGAGGAGAGATCAGAAATCGGTCCAAACATATATAAGGACATTCTCTATTATCATTACACTTTTAGAAACAAGTAGAAAATGATTATTTTAAATATGGAGGCTGAGATTATTGGTTACCAATATGAAAAAGAACAAATTGGATCATATCTTTCTCTGAAAAGCAAAACAATCTCCATATGGAGTAAAAATTTAAATATAAGAACTGAAGCCACAGTAAAATTACCAGAATATAACATGCTACTATTTAGCAGATCTCGGAAGAGATGATCCTTTTATTCAACAGAATAAATTGCAAAAGAAACAACTGGAGATCCCAAAAAACAGTTCCATACAAGAAGATATCCTGGCAACATTAACTGTGGAAATAAAATATTGAAACTAAAATACATTTGTGAGAACAGGGTATTATTAAGTAAATTATTTTATTTCAATGTGTTAGAATGATAGGCTAGTATTTGTAAATGATGATCATTAAAGCAAGGTGAAATTGTTGGGAATGTTTATGATACAATGTTAAATGAATAAATAACACAAAACTGTACAGTTTTTGAAAACCATGTATAGTTATTGGCAAGTTCAAGAGGCGATACCTTAAATCATCTGATTAATGAGTGACATGTGTGATTTTTCTGTAGAAATTAGACAAATGGTTTTAATCATTCTGAGTTCTAATATCTCATTAATAAAATAGGGTTACTTCCGATCATTGTGAGAATTCCATGAGATAGCATAATTAAAGAGATTTGGCTCATAGTCATTGCTCAACAAACCTGTTATAGTTAGGGAAGAAATAGTATTTATCTTTCAACTCCTTGAAACTGTGAAACTATTACTTTTACACTCTATCAAAAAATTGTAAGTGATAACCACAATCATCCAAATATCATCTAAGCAAATTAATGCTGGGTGATCATAAATCCCTCGCTCTATACCTGGCCTTATCCTCAAAATGCTTTGAAGTTCCTAGCAATCAACCCAAAAAAATAAGAGCAATCAGTCTGAAGAAATAAAATTACCAATGGTTTTAAGCTTGGTCAATGAATTAAAAAGTATTGTCGTCTGGGTGAGGGTTTGATCTTTGGTTCACTTCCTAGGTGTTTCCTTGGAAATGCATAAAAATGGTATGTGCCAACTATGATATTAGGCAATATTGACTATGGCCAAAAAATGACCCTTGAGAGACAGAGTGAATCTAATGTGGAAGAATTAAATCCCTGATGAAACACCAAACTTTGGGCTTCTCTGATTGTGGTAACTCTGGTGTGTCATCTGTGGGGACTCTGCAAGCAGCACCTGTGATGTCACAAGAGATCCTGGCTCTTGTTAGACATGAAGCTTTTAAGCCAGGGCAGCTGTCATGTGGATTTCATTTCCTCGAGTTGACCATGAGCAGCTGCGTAGACTGCTGTATAGATGGCTACAGGAACTTGAGCTGTGGTTTAGCTCTACATCTTCTAATTAGACTGATGTCAAGGGCAGCCTATGGGTGTTTAGTGAGTGAATGTCTAGTTAAATCGAACACAATCCCTGGTGGGTGCTAAGTAAAAAAAAAAAAAAGAAGGATCACTTCTATTTATCATTGGAATTGAGATGAAATATTTTCTATAAGTTAAAATAAAGCATCATGTTACTTTATAGATAACTACATGTTTTAAAGCATATAAGCAGAGGGCAAAGATAATTTATAGGGGCAGGACAGCAAGGCAAGACTAAGAAACTTTTAAGGAGAAAATGCTTGTGGGGAATCTCTAGGTTATTGACAATTTTAATAGACATCTGAGACGTTCAGTCCATCCTCCTTCTGAATGTCTGAGGACATCACACAGGACTGCATAGCTGGGGCCCATTGCATAGAGCTACAGTACTCGGGGGAAGCTTTGTGATAGCACAAATATCTGTTCATGGGTGGCTGTCCTGAAACAGCCTTAGAGAGACAGTGCTCATGCTTTATCCAGTTTTGTATAAAAGACCAGCAAATGTGAGTCCAATTTCTTTCAAGAGAAAATAGGACTGAGACTCAGCAGGGTGACTGAACTAAAAAACCTGTGTGTGATATCCCTTGGCATATAAATAATTAATACATAATAATCATGACAATAATTTCTACTCTTGTTATATAGTTCTTTCAGCCTTTCAACTACCCCTGGAGGGGAGCACATTTGACCTGGGACTACAAAGAAGGACATGTTTTCAATAGTTTAATTTGCAAGGGAACAGAAAAATCCAGGACAAGTTTGTGCATGCAGAAATAGCCTCAAATGAGCAGCGTGTCGTGTGTGGGAAGGGTAACAGAGATGAGGCTAGAATGAAAGTTGAGCAAAAGAATTTAGTTAAGCAATGGAGAGCTTTCGAAAGCTTTTCAGCAAAAGGAATAAGATCATCAAAACCACACTTTATTACTACTCTTAAAACAATGTGAATTAATGCAGAAAAAAGAGGGAAGGAAAGTGATGCAGCCTGTTTTTCAGTAGCTGTAGAAGCTATTTCAAAGGACTTATACTGAACATTTTGTATATTTAAAATATTTTGTGGACTGGCCAAGTGGCGCATTGGTTAAGAGCTGGTTTGGGATGCCAGAGGCCCCAGTTCGGATCCCACATATGAGGGCCAGTGACACTGCCCTCTACAGCTAACAGCTCCACTTGGAGCTGGGCTGTGCAAGGCCCGGCAACAGTGTAGGCTGCAACCCCTGCTGCAGTGGGCTGCCATAGGCTACAGTGAGTGGCCAGCAGCCAGTGTGAGCTGCCAATAGCTGTAGTGAGCGACCCTCCAGAGGCCGGCGACTGATCTGCCTCATCAGGGAAGAGTGCAATGACAATACCAACATGGGCCAGTGAAGCAATGTCCTCCACAACTAGACCGAAGAACAAAAAGACAACAACTTGTCTGTTCCCCTTCCCCAATTCCCCAATGCTGTTCCCCTTCCCCAATTTCCCAATAAAATCTTAAATATATATATATATATATATTTTGTTTGTTTGTTTGTTTGTTTGTTTGTTTTTCCTAAGATTATCAATCAAGTTTCCCTAACCCTTCCCTTGAATCCAACTGAGACGCATGAAGTTTAGAATCAAATTGCCAGTTTGGAACGTGTCTTCACCACTTAAAACCTGTGTAACCTCAAGCAAGTTACTCAAGCTCCCTGAGCTTTGGTGAGCACCTCTAGTTGTCAGAGGCAAAAGAATACGTATCTCATTAGGTTGTGAGGACACAGTGAGTTTAATACTTATAAAGTCCTAATAGGATGTCTGGCATCTATGAAGTATTTGATAAATAATAGCTGTTGTAAATGGAAGATGCCAATTAAGTTCAGTTTTAATCATTTTGGCGCACTTTATAGCTTACCTCCATCTCTGCATCTTAGGAGTATATTAACTACCTCTTCTGTATTTGTGTCTTATCATATTTTACATAGCATGCCTCTATAGCTCTCCTCCAAGCTAGCTCCAATTCATTAACAAGAATTATTTGGGCACAGTTTTACCACCAGATAGAAGTTCCAATCATCTGTTCTATATTCCTCCATCTTATCCACAAAAAAGATACCACAAGTGTCTCTGTCAAATGCTTTGCAAATTAAAAGAAGAAGAAAAAGGAAGAAAGAACAAGAAGAAGAAGGAGAAAGAGAAGGAGGAGAAGGGGACGAAGATGATGATTTTGGTATTATTTAGACATCAGAAAATAAAATTAATTTCTCTTGTTTTCATGATCTCTCAATGATGTCTAGGGATTTTCTCAAAGACTTCCCAAATTACTTAATACACTCTGTTTAAGAATTTTCATAGAGATCAGTTAAAATTCACTACTCGGTGTTTCTATTGTCCGTATTTCTCAGAGCAGAGCTACATTTATATTCTATACAATACTTTTACTCAGAAATTTGTAGTAATTGTTTCTATACTAAATATAGAGGCAGCTATGGAAATCTTGAAGGGATTAGATTTAACTCATCATTAAAATATGTGTGTTAAGAGGGTGAATTCCAGTAGGCCTGGAATTGGCCTGAGCTCTTTTTCTGAAATCCATACGTGGTGCTGACATCTGGTCAAGGCATGACATGTACTTTTTAATAGTGTTGTTTTGAAGCAAGTTCAGGCAGTGTTCAAGCCTATCAGCATTGTTTATTAATTAGAGAAAAATAGATGGTTTACACCCAGTTTCAGTGAGACTCAAGAGGACTTGGACATTGGGTCTGGTCGTATAGCAATAAAGCACCTATGTACCCAGCAGGGGTGTGAGAGCCCCACTTTGGACTCCATCTTGGGCTTTCTGGTTCTGAGGTGTGTTCCTGATCTGAAAGGGAAGGTACATCTGATATGGCCCTACATGAGGACAACAAAGCCTACTACTGGCCTCCCCAAACTCTTTGCTGTGAAGCTAGCTCTGGCTGCAATGGCTACCCTTACTGCTATTCTGATACAGTATGCTGTTGCTGTTGTGTGTCTTTTGCTGGCAAGAAGCTATAGATTCAGAAGTATTATCATTTGGGGTCTTAAGAGTCTACCATTTGTATGATAGGCAAATTAAGCTGCTTTATCAAGCTTTAGTCACAGATTTTTATATGCTTAATATATTCTTGAAGTCATTCCATTTCTATGACTTCTATACATGGCTAATCAGTTATGATATGTACCTATTGGAATCAAACATACAAAACATAGGATTCAGTGAGATTGATTCAGTGCTCATCTAGACCGCAGCCCACTGCAATGGTCCGTTTGGAAGTGTGACCTCCCTTACATGTAAATTGTTAAATGGCCATAGAGAAGGAAGGTATAATTCTCCAACATAAGGGTGTGGCATATGCAGGATTAGGTTCATGTTCTAGAGTCATTATCAATACTTTCTATATGGTCCCAAGTCAAGCTATGTATAATTATGAGAACTTCTGATATAATACAATCTAAAGAGAAGGGCTTATGTATTTTGCTCAACCACAAAATAAATGTTCAGTTAACAATTTCAATTTCAGCATTTCAAATTATGAACTTCATTTTATCTTAATTACTTGTTTTACTTACTTACTAGGTTTCCCCCCACTAGAATGGAAGTTATAGACAGCAGAAAATATGTGTATTATGCTCACCAGTGTTTCCCTAATGCCTGGAATAAAGCTCAACACATTGTAGATGATTAAACAACAATAAAAAACACTTGATTTACTAAGTGTTAATGATACTCTAGGCATTGTTAAAGTATTTTGCATACATGTTTAATTCCTTAAAAACATGCCACACCCATATGAAGTACTACAGTCTGAAACCTCATTTTACATGTGAGGAAAGCAAGGCGTTAAGTAAGTTGCTCAAGGTCACACAGCTAATAAATGGCAGAGCCATTTGAGCTCAGATCATCTGGGGTCAGAATCCAGGCTCTTGGAAATTCCCAAAAAGAGAATGGCTAAATAGCCAGATCACCTTAGAAAATCAATTACTAATCATTGCTAAATAATTCAGTGTTTCAATGAAGATTTTATTTTCACTTTTCATCTAAGGTTTTTTTCTTAAATTATTAGAAATTCAAATATCAAGGCCTAAATTCTAACAAGGCAAGCAAATGCTTTTCCAAAAGAAACCAGATCAAGAATCATTCACAACTTCAGATGCTTCGTAGTAACTCCAATGTCACCTCTGAGAGGAACTTATTTGTGTCACACAAACAGAAGCAGGTGGCCCGATGCAGGTGTTGTCATGTTTGTGGAGCTTTAATGAGGATGTGAGAGTTGACTGAAAAAGAGAATAACAAAAATGAAGTGTTCCTTTCCCTTCATCTCCAGCTTGTCTAAGGAAAAAAAGAGATGAATTGCAGTACTACATATGATGGAAGTGACAGTAAACTATTTCTTCTAAATTAAAAAGGAAAATTGTTCATAATTGTGAGAACCCCTATTGGTAGAGGAAAGCAGAAATTGGCAATGGAAATCATAAGGTGTAAAGTGCTAATTCCAGAGAGAGGACCAGAAAGCCCAACGATGACTTGATTTGTTTTTTACTCTATTGAACAGGTTTATCTTGCACAGAGAGAATGGCATGTCTCTGTAATTTATTTTTCCACTTCAATTCAATTTTAAATTTAAAATATAATTATTAAAAAACAACTTCCAATCATCTTTCCCTACTTCACAGTGTAGGTCATCCCAGACCTATAATTGATTTTCTGCTTCTCAAATTCTTATAGCAAAAGGCAAATTTATATGGAGTTGAAGAACAGACTAACCATATCTACATCACAAATAAGAATCTTTAGGAACAAAGAGGATTCCACCCATCGTTTTGGTGACTTTTTTTTCAGGGTGTGTGTGTGTGTGTGTGTGTGTGTGTGTGTGTGTGTGTGTGTGTGTTTCTGTGTAATAAGAATGAAACCATTTGTCATCAATGTCTTGGAAAAGAAAAGGAGAGGAGACTCCAGATAAATATGATTCTCTGAGTTTATATTTTGAGCTCCTTATGCAGCTACAAAATAAAAAATGAAAAATAAAATACTTAAAATTAAAGACATAGTTAGGCTCCCAAAATAAGATATGTAGTACATTGCACCAGAAATAGAATAGAAACTCATAAGGTTGAGAAGAGCTACTGAAATGACTATTTAGTTTTCATTCTTTGTGCTATAATTCATACTGTATTCTTAATTTTCCGTTTTTTGGAATTGATTTTTATAAAATAAAAATGACATAGTCAGAGAATGAAATACTATACAGCAATTAGTGAATAAACTAGATATGTGTATTGGCATGGTTAAATCTCACTAACATGAGATTGATTATGACAATAGCAAGCTGGAGTAATTACTATTTCTGGAAATACTTAAAACAATGTCATCCACTGGTTCTGGTTAGATCCATAGTAATCAAAACGTAAAGACATGGATTGGACATTCACAAAATTCACGATGGCAGTTGGATAAAAGGAAACAAGGAAAGGTAATATGATTGATCAGGGAATTTAATCTATCCGTAGTTACTTTATTTTTTTAATTATCTGAAACCACTATTACCTACAATGTACTCAGATAGTGAGTACATGATGTTTGTTGCAATGTCCTCTGTATAGTTCTGTGTTACTTTCTTAATCAAAAACAAAGATTTCAAAAAGCAATTTGCCTATCCAGCTCCTTGACAGTCACAGAAGCCATGTCTTTAGGAGAGAATTCAGGAGGGACGTGGTCTATCATTTTGTGATGAAGCAATTGAGACCAGTCTTTTCTATTTCAGAACTTTCTGAACTAAAGTCTGTGGTAAGTACAACAAACAATACTATTGGCTGTTAATAGATCAGCATCCCAGAGGGCACATTCTTCCATGAAGAACATTTTCCTCTGCTACTATCAGACCAAGGTACTGACATCAATAACAAACATTTCTATACAATTTGCCAGGTATTTGCTGAGTTGACTTTTATTGAGTGTTTAATGTGCCAGGAAGTGTTGGGTGCTTTTGCATCCATTGTGTCATATGGCCCCCTCAGAGCCCTACAGCATAATTGAGAAGAAATATAAGCTTTAGAATAGGCAAACCTCAGTCTGAAACTTTGCTCCATCCCATACACGCCTGGTAACCTTGGAGCTACAAAATATCTTCAAGTCAGTTTTTCCATATGTAAAATGGGGATAATTTGCCAACCTTTCAGGTAATGGTAAGGGGTAAATGAGATGACATCTATAAAGAGCCTACCATGGTACCATAAGTAGGACCTCAGTAAATGTTACATCCCCATTTTACAGATGAAGGGACCAAAGTTTGAAAGAGTTCAGTGATGTAACTCTGGTCAAACAAAAATGACAGAATCAAGGAGGCATGGCACTTAAGAGCATGGACTCTAGAGCCAGTCTGCCCAGGTTCAAATCCCAGCTCTGCCACTTATCAGCTGTGTAATGTTAGGAAAGTTGTTAAATCTCTCTATGCCCCAGTTTCCTCATATGAAAAACGAGAACAGTAAGGGTAACTTTTATAGGGTTGTTACGAAGATTATATAAAGAAATATTTCAAACAGAACCTGGCATACAGTAAACACCATGTAATTTAATTAATAATCAGTAACAAGTAAGTAACTAACCCAGTATATGAAGATTTGTACTGAATGGAAGGAGGTTTAGAGCTGCTCTTTACACTGCACTGCAGCTGTGTCACCCAGCAGGGGTGGGGGTAGGAGGACACTATGGATTTGCATGTTATTGTTAAGTTTCATGGGGAAAGCGGTACATAAAAAAAAGAGAAGCAAAGGTAAAATTTATCATCAAAATCATTCATTCTTGCCTTCCCACGGGTGATGCTCTTTTCAGATCTTTTGTATCTTTTTTTTCAAATATTTCAACTAAGCCAATCAGCGAGTTCATAGGAGCTAAATTTTAGGATTTAACTACAATAATAGGCTCATATATGTGCATTAAAATATGGGCAGGTCTCTGTTCGTCCATAACATGTTCTTTTCCATTTTAGCAACAGCAACGAGGACAAGCTGGCACCATTTCCCATTATCCTCTTTCTGAAGGGCACGCATAACTCACTTAATTGCTTCACACTATGGTACACTGCTATTTAGCACTAGTCTGTTTCTTTCCATTGTAACAGCACAGAAATAAAATAGCAATTTTCATACATTAGGAAACATAAGCATGCCAGAGTCTAATTCATACTTACGTGATTAATAAACCAGAGCACTTAGATGAAATACACCACATCACACAAAAACGATCCCATTAGAGCAGTTGTTTGGGTGTGAGGTATCACTCACAGCTGGCTCACTGGTAGGCCCAGAAAGCAGCCCCAATGTGAAACTCATGGACTGTCCTTAGGGTGAAAGCGCTCCTTTAGGTTGAAAAATGAAGGGTCAGAAACTAAGGGCCAACTTTCCTGCTTTTCTAAGTGGAACTGGCTTTG
This sequence comes from Aselliscus stoliczkanus, assembly GCA_033961575.1. Taxonomy (NCBI): domain Eukaryota; kingdom Metazoa; phylum Chordata; class Mammalia; order Chiroptera; family Hipposideridae; genus Aselliscus; species Aselliscus stoliczkanus. The sequence continues at coordinate 185,319,786 of CM066728.1, forward strand.
CGTGAGGTATGAGCTCTGAGCGAATACATTTTCTGTGCCTTGTTTATTAATGGACAGAAAAGCTAGCCTGAAAATGAAATTGATTTTATTCACTTAGGATTTTATACTCCATTGCACAACCACAACCCAGCAAATTTTTCATTAAGAGAGATAATTACTTTAATGAAGATTAAATATAATTTCAAATTCACATTTATCTTTATCTACCTAATGCAGGTCAGAATCAACCTAAAACCGTTAGGGAAGTGAGAAGAAATGGGTTTCTTCAAAAAGTCTCCATCTGTTTATGCAGAGATGGGTCCAACCTGACAGTCATCCCTGCCTTTCTTCTTTTTTCCTCTTCTTCCTCTCATTGCATCCATTAGTGCCTCCCAAGTCCAGCCCAAATCAAAACTTGTGCTTCCTAATAATCTTAATTTGGGGATGTTTGGCAGAGGCAGCCGGTTAGCTGCAATTATTATCCAGGATGATCAATGGTTTATGAAAAGCTGTGTCACTGATGGCATATGGGGGAAATGTTAAGATCTGAGAAGTGGCAGCAAACAGCCTCCCTTCTTGAGACAGTGTTTCTACTCCACCTGTCAAAGACAGAAAGCCAAGAACAATACGAAACTGATCCTATTACTCATCATTTCATGTGGCGTTAGAATTCTTTCTTATTCATGACATTTGAGCATTGTTCTAGAAGGAGCCTCGGAGGCAGAAAAGCAAGAGTTTAACTCCTAGCTTCTCCTCTTATCAAATGTATGATCTTAAAAATATTTCTTCTCGGAGTCTGGGCTCCTCATTTGTAAGATGGGACTAGTAATGCCGGCTTTGAGTTCACAAAATTAGAGCACCTGGCATTGAATGGGTAGCCATAAACGTAATATACTTCCTTACTGGATCCTGAGATTTTATCTAAAAACTCCAAAACTCTATACCATGGCTCAATTATCCCTAGGTGACAACAGCACTTGATTTTGCAGAAGTGACCAGTGAGTTCTGCCCCAGGCTCTCGCTACAGGAGTGGCACAGGGAAGCACAGGCTTGTCAGGCCCTCTAGCACAGAGAGACACAGCCCTGAGTGTCTCAACTTTCATTTTCCAGGGAGACTTAGTGAGAAGCTACAACTGGCTCCCAGATGCAATATTTCAAATAACAGCTCTCATTTACTGACTACCAATGGGACATAACACATTATATACAGTATCTTATTTAATTAGTGTGACTATATAATTTGTCATCCAAATCAGGAAACTTGCAGAGTGAAAGGACCTACTGCTACACATATCATGTTTTCCTGAAAATAAGACCGAACTGGAAAATAAACCCTAGCATGATTCTTCTGGATGCTTGTAATATAAGCCCTACCCCAAACATAAGCTCCAGTTAAGATAGTCAGCCAGACATGACTGTTTGAATAAATGTAGATTTTTGTACATGAATAAATGAATAAATGTAGACTGTTGGAAGAAAAATTCTTATTTTTGGGAAACATGGGAATTACATCAAAACAGGTGCACCTGGAAGCAAACTGAAATGCATGGTCGCCCCCTGTTTAATCCACACAATCACTCTGTTAGATACAAAACACTCCCTGTTTCACAGAAGAAAACTACAATTCAGAGAGGTTAAAAGTAACAAGCCCAAGGACATGCAAAGTAGCAAGTGGCAGACCCAGGGTAGGAACCTCAGTCTATAAGATGCTAGATATTCTTTTCTCTAACAGTCTCCCTCTTTGAAATCCTGTAGTCACAGTATCAGCTGCCAAACAACAGTATTCATTTTGTTTTGAAATCCTGCCCCTGTTAAGTGAGTAATATATTTCAGCCCTGGGTCATGATTTCCAAATGCTACCAAGAAAAAGGGTTTTAAAAAAATGGATGAAGGGCCAGCCGAGTGGACCCAGGTTGGGGTCCCACATATGAGGGCCAGTGACACTGCCCTCAAAAAAAAAAAATGGATGAAGAGAAAGCAAAGTGATGCCAGTAAAAGCAGTCATATCCTAATGAGCATCCAACTCCTGAGTGCTTAGTGCAGCCTGAATACCAAAGGCCTGAACTAATTCTTCAACCATAGGGCAAGACATCAGTAAGCCTCCCTCCCTATGTGCTGGTCTATATTCTCATGTACCCAACAAATTCCTCGATCTACATTCAATCCTCTCTGTGGTGTGCCAGTAGGTGAAATAGATGAGTGCCACATATTCTCATCCTTTGGACCACCTGCCAGACACTGTTGCAGTTCTCCTTGCCTCTTTACACACCAGAAAAGGCCTAATCTGGCCTTCATCAGAAGCTAGGAACACTGGAAAAGACAATAGAATTTATGTTCTGGCAGAAAAACAATAGCTCAAATCAGTCATAGATTCCAAGGATAATCCCTCATGCAAGACTCTTTTCAGAGACCAAGTGTGTTCCTTATCCCAGGAGGGGAGGACCAGGTATTTCAACGATCCTGTAAAAGATCCCAGCTTGGGACATAAGATGAAATCCTAAGTCAAAATTCAACTGTGTTTCTCTGATGGTGTATTATCTTGCCATATCACCCAAACACTCTGAGCTTCAGATTTCTCATCTATAGAACATTGCTTCTCAAACTTTAGTGGACATACAAATTATCTGTAGAGCTTGTGAAAATACGTTCTTGGGACCCACCCTTGAGCATTCTGATATATTAGGTCTCTTGTAAAACCAGAGAATTTGCATTTCTAATAAGTTTCTAAGTCATGATGATGATGATGATGATGATAATGATGATGATGATGATGATGCCATCATCGTCCATGGATCACACATTGAGCAAGTCATTCTAAATTGTATCAATAATGCCAACCTCAGAGTTTGTGTGTAAAGATTTGAAGACATGTGATGCTCCTCAGCTGAGAGGCTAACTCATAACGCCTTCTCAGTCAACATGTTCATTGATGAGGATGAACAAAAGTCTAAGATTGTTCATAGGAATAAAACCTGGGGACACTTAATCCTTGCTAACATGCTGGGTACAAGATTTAATTACATCCCAGCCTCTCTTGCTATAAAACATTTTATCTGACAATAAAAACGGGGTCCCAGGCTCAAATTGTCAACTTACTCACAGGCCTCCCAGTTCTTTGCTACTATTTTTTAATCATAAAACACACATTTTTTGCTCACAGAGTCTGTTTGTTCCCAATAGACTCAGTTGCATCTACACTGACATCCACATCCCATTTCAAATCATCTTGACTACTACTTAAAAAGTAAAACATAAATCTTCTCATTAGGGCAATTCTCAGGAAATAGATGAAGTGATATTTACTTGGCTGAAAACAGGAATCCCCTGTTATACAATTGTCAAGCCTGTGATCAGCGGGAGTCCTTCAGTTTGTCCTTGTCTGAGGCAGCTCAGTGATCAGGGAACTCGCCCCCCTCTTCCCTCTCCCTCCGCCCCCTCCCTTCATTCCAGCTTTCTCTCTTCACGACATTATTTAATCTCTCAGTTGCAGCTTCTTGGGATTAGCTACAGCATCTATTAATAGTTCTACTTCTGTTTACCGTTCCGAGGGGAGAAAAATGGCTCATTCCTTTTCTCCAATCTTGAAGATATGTCTTATTGCAGCAGGGGGAAGATGCACAGTCCCCATGAATAACCTATTTCCACAATCATTTCACTGTAAAGATGCTAATGTGCTTCTATGCCGAATGGATCCATTTAATAGGCAGAACAAGTTGGATATAAACTCTTTAATTGCTTTCAGTACACCGATTATCTTCCTGTGTCACCTATTGTATGATGCAAAAATGTTAACAAAAGCACTTGCTGAAGACATTATTGGGAATTAAAAAACAAAGAACCATCAGTTGTCACTAAATATGCCTTTCATGTTCCCAAATGAAATGCATTTGTGCACTCGAGAAATAGCATAGGAATGTGCAGGCCCGCCATTGTCAGAAGCAAACATCTTCATTAGATTTTGATCCAGCTGCTGCAAGACTTATAAATAGAGCTATCAAAGCCAGCAACTTGTTATTGGTTATTTCAGGAAAACTTCAGAAAACTATCTCTAAACCTGCATGGATCTTTTCTGACAACTTTACTGGCCGGGCAGTTTGTTCGGAAAGAGTGGTATTAAAATCCTTTGCCCAGGCAGCCCCTCGAAATGGTACTTGAAAGGACGCAGTGCCTGTGGCTATGCACCAGAAGCCACCTTGCAGAGCAGACCTGCATTCCTGGACACCTGAGCTGTAAATCTTTACCCTCCACCCCCATCCCCACCCCCAAAACTGTTCTGCATCTCCCTTAAAAGCACATCAATGAAAGTAGCCAAATCCTGGTCTTTATAGACAAAAACGGGAAGATTAATATGTGCGATGTCTCATAACATCCTTTCTCTGTTGCAATAAATCTTATGCATATTGGCAGTCAGATCATTTCCAGCATGTTATTTTCCACAGACGCCGACTGTTTTAAAAGAGAAAAAAGAGAGCAAGCAGGGAAGGGGAGCAAAGAGAGAAAAGAAGAGGAAGGGGGACATGGAAAAGGGAAGGGGAAAGAGAAAGAGTGGGGGCGCTGGGGATAGTGTGTAGAAGAGTTTATAGGAAGGAAATGTCAAAATTACCTACAATTTTTCCTTCAAATTCTGTTGAATTTGGGATTCAACAGAATTGCATTTTGTTGAACAGAATTGCATCCCTTTACAGAAGGGATTCTGTAAAGATCTGAATTGCATTCATGCTAATCACAGTCCCTACCATCTTGACGTGGGGCCCCCTTCAGTCAGGCCCAAGTTTCCAGATGCTTCCGATGGATACCAAACAACTCACAGAAAACAACTTGGTCTACACATCTCTCCATTTATGACAAAGAAAAACACAAATTATGATCACTATTATTCAGCCTCAGCAAACAAGGAGGGAAGAATACACGGGCGACTAACTAAATCCACTTAAAGATATCCACTTCGTCTTTAATTTACCCACGATATTATTTATTTTACAGTCAAAAGCAAATTGAAATGCTCAAAATATTGATGCAATATCATATCATTATTTGAATTAGGTACAAGAGCTCATTTGGGGATCAATTTATTATATTTATACTTTTATTAAAACTAAGCTTAATGCTCTTGAGATTCACAATATATTTTTCCTTGCCTATGCCACCCTTACTCCTTCAAAACATGAACGTTTGGGGCTCACTTCGGCAGCTCATACAGTAAGTGGAACGACACAGAGAACATTACCATGGCTCCTATGAAAGGATGACTTGCAAATTCATGAAGCGTTCCATATTTTTTGTTAAAAAAATACAGTTTATTAATATTTATTTATTTATTTATTTATTTATTTATTTATTTAAAGTTTGTTGGGGTGACCATGGTTAGTAAATTTACATATGTTGCAAGTGTACAATTCGGTAATACATCATCTATATATCACATTGTGTGTACACCACCCAGACTCAGTTCTCCTTCCATCATCATTCATTTTTAAGAAAGCATTTTTCAAAAAGTGACTGTTTCTGTGGTGCTACACCTTCCCTCCTGTCAGCTGCCTTTGTCAATGGAGTCATACTGATAAGGGCAGCGGAAACTGAGGCCCATACTCCGTCCAACCACAGTGGGAGTTTGAGTTGGAAACCTACTGTAGCCAGATGATCCTTCTAAAATGTGAATCTGATCATGAGCTTCCGCTGGGTAACACCATTCAGTGATTTCCTGTTGCCTCTCAGATAAAATCACGTTCCTGCTGTGTGACTACGGGCAAGCTATTAAACCTCTCTCTGGCTCAATTTCCTCGTCTATAAAATGGTGACAATAATTGTGAGGAAAATGTATGTAAAGCACTTAGCACAAAGCTAATAAATGCACAATATTATTAATACTGATGTTATCACAGCAGCCACGGGTCCTTCTCAGTTCCCCCTTTACTCTGTCTCGCAGCCACACTCAACAAAGAGTTCCTCAACTCTCCCATGGCCTTTTTGCCTGTATGCCTTGGCCCGTAGTTTTCTTTTTATTTGAAACACTATCTTCATCTTCCTGGCCCTTGGCCCGTTTCATCCCTATTAATTTATAAACTGTCAGCTTTGATGCACATTATCAAGATAGTCATCTCTTACACCAAGATCAAGTTTGATTCCCCCAATACATGCATGCATAGCATACTTCCTATACTACAATATGCATCATACATTACTATAACATCTGAACTGTAATATCCATAAAAGACCCAAGATTAGATTTGCCTTGCTCACCACTATATTTCTTAGTAACAAGCACAGTGTAGTCAGGGTAGACAGACATATAATGCAATGGGAAAAAAATTTTTTTAGCAGATTATAATGAAAAAGGATTAGTCCATGATTATACTCCAAGTGATGGAAGAGCTCCATGGTGTTTTCATGCTAAGTTCCAGGCTGATGAGTGTCCCAGCCCCTGGGATATTGCTGGTCTCCTGGTAGAAAGGGAACAGTAATTGCTCACTGCCTCTTTTAAACCTTCCAGAAGTGGCACATTCATTTCCTCCTCACAATCTTATTGGCTAAAGCAAGTCACATGGCCAAATCTGATGTCAATCAGGTGAGAAATCCTTATGTGGAAAGGGCACTAGAGAGAGGGCAATTATATTTATTTAGTGAACTCTAATAGGTACTACAACAGACCTCAATAAATATTAGTTTAATATAATATTTTTTTGCTGCTAGTTGACAAACATAAAACCGCCCACCAATTAAAATCTTGCCAGAAACTTCTCTGTTATTCAAAAACATATCGTGTTTGGAAATGTTTGACTTTTAAAATCACTCTTCTAGCATGTTTTCTGCCGCCAGCACCAGTTGCATATCTATGTGGTCACAGTTTACAAACCATACCACTACACCACTTTTGAGTAAAAAATAACAATAAGGTTCAACAACAACAAAATCTTCATGATTTGATTGCTACTCTATGCAAGATATCAACAGGGACAAATGAAGTTACATCCAGTCTCATGGGAACACATGGTAAAAAGGGAACCTTTGAAATCAGTAACCCTGACCTCTCAGGTGAGACCCAACAAAGCCAAGCGACTTACCTAATTCAAACAGCTGAATAAGAACAGAACCAGGACTAAAATATGAATCCACAATTTTAAAGCGAGTACTCTTTTGATAAAAACATAGCCCTCCCATGAGGAAGGACACCAAATGTGAATGATTGGAAAAGAACACCGTTTAACAGATGAGGGAAATGAGACCCAGGGAGGTGAACTGACTTTCTTAAAGCTATCCACATTATGAGTTCTGCTTTGCTTGGCCACACAAAACCTTCAAGAAATCTAAGTTGTTTCAGCATCTAGAACAGTATTCCCTAGGGCTCAAAGAAATATTTTTTGAATTGAATTGAACTGAACCAAATTGACTGAATTGAATTGAATTAGTTTGAGCTGAATTGAAATTACACAAAAAAATGTAGAGATGCATTTTTTTTTTGCTCACTCTACAGCCCTGGTTTCCATTTCCTCTGGAGTTTTAGATTTGCTAAACCATCAAGTTGTACTCTAACTATGACTTCGCTAGTTTCTCCAATATCCTTGTTCCCTGCTCCTTCCATATTTATAAGTGCCTTCCTCCTTTGAGCAGAAACAAATTAATATCTAGAAATCTTATCATCTCATGACATTTACAGAATCACACAGGATCTGGAAAGCAAAATCACCAACGATAAGGGCCCCTGAAAGATCATTGGACAAAGAACTTTGTCCTCTCTGAGCTAAGCAGGTCATCTAAAAAGTGACATAACCCAGATGTTCCTAAGCCATGGTAACAAATGCCATTAAGTTGCTGCCTCCTGACAACTAAGTGATATGTACGAGGTATACAAATTAAATTTGGAGAGAGAATACAGATTCTGGCCAGTCTCCGGGGCTGACGGATATTAAAAAAGAAAGAAACAACAGTGCTGTCAGGTTTAATTGCTTAAAACATAAAACTCTTTCCATATGCCTTGAGATGAACAGAGTTGCACAGTATCAGAATGCACTGTGAAGCCATGCAAAGAAAGAATAGCATACCCCTTTGGATTGAAAAATCTTGTCTGCAGAGAATTTGATTCTGCTTTCTTTTCCTCCTTTTCACCCACCCAGGTACTCAGACATTTGAAAATAACTACAGGAAAAGCATATTCTGGATCCATTTTACTCTATCACAGATTTGACCATAATATGAAAAATGGACGGGCTTTGTGGTCAGGCAGAATTTGGTTCCAACCATGACCATACTTCTTGTTTGATCTAAACCTCATTTTTTTCACCTGTAAAGAGAGGCTGTAGTCTTATGGCATAAGGATGTGCTAAGGGTTAAATGGGATCATGGGTATAAAGAGACTGGCACTCAATAAGCATTCTTTACAATGTACCTTCTTTACTTATTTCTTTAAATACATGAAGATGCAATTATCCACATGGCAACTTACATATAAGTCTATGATGAAATGAGAGAAATTTTTCACTCATTGACAATAAGTTGAGAGATGTCTGCATTTCATCCCTTCAATTAATTAACAGATTTACTGAGACTACTTGCAGATAAAACTTTGTGATAGATACTGTAAAGTTTACAAAGTCTTATTACACAAAACATATGAAATTAAGGCATTTGTTGAAGCCCCTTTTCATCAGTTAGGACATTAAGTAATCAAGATTATCTGGCCTCACAAGTGATTTTTTTTCTTTATAGGATGTATATGTTCTGTATGGAAAAATAGTAAAAACTGACTTAGACTAGCTAGAATGAGTAGGTTTTGTTACATACTAGATTAATTGGAAAATATTTGTTTCCAACCAGATTTGTGTCACAGATGTATAGTTATATCTTTGTATCCATATCTCCATGTAATTGCATACACATTGTTTCATGGCAGAAAGAGGACTGCGGTGGGGTTCAAGCCCTGTCTTCTATTATTAGAATATGTCCCATATTCTAATGGGAATAAGGATTGCAATTGCGTTCCTTCCTGGAATCTCAATTTCCTCATTGTAAAATCGGATTTCCTGAATAGATGATTTCTAAAGTCACTCCCATATGTGTAAGTTAAAATGTAGTATTAAGTACCTGTGACTCTTTATAAGTGTGTATATGTGCATTTGTGAAGAATATGCTTGCTTCCCAGAACACAACTCTACAGCACTTTCATGGAAATATGAATAATATACCAAAGTGTCAATGAATGAAAGGTACTCAGAAGACTTTCAAAGTGCTGTCTACTTCAGCATCCCCTGGGACAGTCCATTGATGGTTTGGGGGTAACACCAGACCTTCTCCTTTGGCCCCTCAGGGATACTACACAACACAGAGCTGGTCATAGACCAGATAAACACCCAGAGTTTTGGGAGGTTTAACTGACCTCATGATGCCTTACCAGCAGCTCCAATTAAAACCATTCAGCCTCATCTCAAGACTAATAGAGACAGAAAGAAAGAAAAAGAAAAGAACAGAACTTTGGTAAGATTTTATGAAGAGGCACTGACCAATGTTACAATATTTTTGACTGTCATCTCCTAATTCCTCCCTGACTTCATCACTAAAATCATCTAAATTCCATTGAATATTCCATTATTAGGACCAGGATCAGGATCAGGATCAGGATCAGGATGAGGAGGTTTGTGAAGTGTGCATTGTCAGGGGTCTGGTCTTCTTTATGACCTTCTACCACTGCAAAATCTTTCAGTGGAGTCTCACATACATCACATTTATAACTATTCCACACCCCTGGTGTGTCTGAATATTTTAATTTTTATATATTATTTATAAGGACCAGTACCTATATATCAAAAATCTTATTTTCTATAGATTTTATAACAAAAATTGAAAACATGCTTTTTTCCTATTCCATAATCATTTCAGTATAATGCAAAAGTTTGCCTTGACAGAAGAAAAAAAATACAGAATAAGATGAAGGGTATTTTACATCATAAAAATTTTATCTTGAACAACAACAACAAAAAAGGCAATTATATAAACAAGTCAATTCACCCTTAGGAAATGTGTAACTCACACAGATATTTCTGGCTGAAACCCAGATGAAAAGGGAAGAGGAACAGGTATAAAATCTTTCTGCATAATTCATCCCAGTTCTAAAAGGTTATTAAGCCTCTCTGTGATTAATATTAGGCTCTTATTAAGCTAACATTCATTGACCTCTTTAATAAATGGCCCACCCAACATATACTGACTTGGAATCTCTGAAAATGGGGATAGCTTCATGTTTATTTAAAAATAGAATTAAAAAGTTACACAGGTCCTTGCTTAACAAACACTGTGTAAATCTGTGGTCCATGAGGTCCTCTTAAGGGACGCACTTCACTTACATATTGTCAGCCCCTTGTTCCTCAAGCCACTTTAGTGATGCTGTTTTATACATTTGTAATTCAGTTAGATTCTTTTGTAATATATTGCATTCCATCCCACGGTCCTCTGATCTCCTAAACAATTTTTTTAATTTGCATGCATTAAGGCTCATTCTTTGTGCTGTGGAGTTCTATGGGTTTTTGACAAATGCATAGTGTCAAGTATTCATCATTATAGTATGAGGTTAAAATACATTTCACCTGATTCTGTATTTCACCTTATTCTAGCCAGACTTAGGATTTTGTGCTCTTGCATCATGCAAATGTTTTATTGATTACAATGCCCTCCCCATGCCTGCTTTGCTCGATCTAATTGTCATTAAGCCTTAGAGCAATAGACAAATAACAAGTATTAACTCTGAAGCAGCACTTGTAACCCTGTGTTTGTATGTGCCTTTTTCTGGGTGTGTAACACTCAAAATGCTTTCCCAGATAGCATAAAGAGTTGCTGCCCTCCAGGGAAAACACCAATTGAAGCATCTGAGGTTAAGACGAGAAAGAATTGAAACCAAGTTCACACTTATAGTATCTAATAAATAGCAAGAGGAATAAAAATGTTAAAAAGATAACAAGTTCTTTTTCTGAAAGGTATTTTTTTCCTTTAGCTTATTACATATTTCTATTCTATTGTTGCTAATTCCTGAAACAATTTATAAATAAAAATTTTTTAAATATGTTCAAGAAAAATGTAAATTTATGTACTTATAACCAACGTACTTGTTGTGATGACAAAAATTATTGTCATGTCTCTGTTCGTTTGTTTTCCCCAAATACAGGCTACTAATGGTAAATTACTTGGCCTTAAGGTTAGAGTTCCCAGATTAATTATATCGACAGAATTAGAGAGAAGATTACAGCAGTCCCTGGGAAGGAGACCTCACATTTCCTTTTAAGTACAGATCTCTTACGGACTAGTCAAAGAGTGCATAACCTTGAACCTGGAAGAGAGAGTAGGCAGAAATCAATGCTGAATATTTAAAGGTAACAACGTTTGGGAGAAAAACTTTGTCTCACAGTAAAGTTCTGCATCCAAACAGAGAAGAATGTGTATCTCTGAGGAAAGTACTTTTCATCCATCACTGAGGAATCACCAGTGTATGAGGTTTCGAAAATGCTGAGATTTTTTTTTTTTTTTTTAGTTAGGAAAATGTCTATTTTACTAAACCAGGCTCTCCCAGAAGAATATCTTTCTAAACCTATTTTCCTAGGAAGGTAATCTTTCACTCAAACCTGCACCTTGCAAAGCTAAGCCCAGGACAGAATACTCTTTGAAGAGAAGATAAAGGCTTGGAAATATCAAGAGAGATTTTTCAATTGAGAGGAGAAAATTAGTAAATCTTTTCTAAAGTGAATTTTGCTTTGACAAATTCTTCAAAGAGTCATTTGTACCACTTCATTTAGACTCTCCATTGATTAATGGAAATGAAAAAATAGTTCTCTCACTTCCTGCCTGCTATGCTTTATAGGCTCCAAAGAGAGTCAGCACAGGACAGTGGTGCCTTCTAGTTCTTTGTCCACAATAACTGAGCATCCTAGTTGGAAGAAAAGGGAATGTTGATCTCCTGGGCTTGTTCAGCTTTGCTTTTTAAATTGCTAAATGCCAGCCTGGGAATTTTGCCTAAAATGGTAATAAGTTTCATTTATGCTACACCTTTCATCCAGGAGGCACACGCTTCCCTCATTCCTGAAACACAGCCATCCTGGAGCTGAAAAGCAGGAAGTGTTTTAATGTTGAACATTTATTCAGTGCCATGGTTATACAAGGTAGAAAAAAAAATTGAAACAGAACCAAAATATTGCAGGAACAAAGATGGTGGGCTGTGGGATTTGAAAATACCCTAGATGCAGTCTGTCTTGTGCTTTCCTTTGTGTATTGAATATTTATATGTCTTTTTGAATCTTGAGGTTCCTAAGATGGTCATTTTTGTGGTCCTCAGTTTAGGTTCAACATGCATTGCAAATATCAGAAAGAATAAATTGATATTAAGTGATGTATTTCAGGAGAATCTTCTGATATTTAGAATGCACAGCAAGAAAAATGACAGTGAGAAAGAATTCTATCATTATTTACATTTTAGCTCTCCTAAGGGAATTTGTATTTCTGAAAAGAGCAGGTGACAAAAACAAGGTGGCCAAAATTCAAAAACTCCTGAAAGTGTAGTTCATAGCTCTTTCCTCTTCTGCTAGCCCAAGAGACAGAGATGACATCTGTCACTGGACTAAAAACTTATAGGTTCAAGAACTGCATCTCACTTCCTTGCTGTTATTCCCCAGGACCCAGACAGTCCCTGGAGACAATAGATCCTCAATAAATACTTGCTAAATAAAGGAAAGCTTGGTCTTCTTACTCTGAAAACATGAAAACCAAGGCCTGTAAAGTTTGCAGCTGATGTTTGAGAAAAGGTCTGTTTTTACCTGAACAGCAAGAAGAGGGGAAAAATGAAGACAAGGGTAGTAAGAAAGTAGGAAAGGTCAATTTGAGAGATGTTGGAAAAAAGTGTTCATGTGCCCCCCAAACACAGACCCCTCTCATTTTGTTGCTGTCAGCAATCATATTTCAGTATTGTGCCCCATAGAAAACTAACTGAAGACTCATCGGTTATGTACATCTGCACCTAAAATGAGGTAAAGATGTCCTTTCCTGAGAGCAAGTGTTTTTTTGTTGTTGTTGTTGTTGTTAAATCTTTTTAGCTGAGCCATGCTGCCACCTGTTGGCAGCTCAGCTCAGGCTGGGCATCGAACTGCTGTTGCTCAGAGCTCAGCTCACACTCTTAAGTGAGCTCTTAACCAACTGAGCCACTCAGCTGGCCCCCCAAAGAGCAAGTTTTGAAAGTGGAGCAGAAGAGGGAAAGCTGTTGCCATATAACATCCAGTCAAGGGCATTAGGAGTCTGGATTCCAAGCCATTCCAACATTGATTTGATTTGTGAGATTTTCAATCCCTCATTCTTTCTAGGACTCAGCTTCCACATCTGTAAAGTGGGAAGCATGAATGCAAATCTAATCTTGGTGACCTTGAGAAGAGCCCCAAGATCTATCCTTTTGCATTTCACAGCCCTAGAATCTAAATCTGGAATCTAGATGGAATACCATCTACTTTATCTTGCCGAAGTGGCCTTGGCTTCACTCAGGCACACATGTCTCATAAATCACCATCTGTTCACTCTCTTGTTGCTCTGAGAGCTTTGGGAAACTCTATCAGGTCTAAAAAGGTGTCTGGTCTACACAAAAAGTCCTGAAGCAAAGACCAGCACATTCAGCTTCCTTGTTTTCTATATAAGGCAACTGAGTCACACAGAGGTTAATTGACTAGCCTAAGTTGTCCAGCCAGTAAGAGAGAAAAAAAAATTGTATAATACTTAAACTCAGGTCTCCAGGATCCCATCTGAGGTTTTCTAGACCACATCTCCCTATATCTTTTTAGCCAGGTACTTTTAAAAACCATTTTCAAGATGGATTAAAGCCTTTTTTTTTCTTTATGTAAAATTTCCTAATTTTAGTGGGGGACTGTCTTTAATGAGCAAAGAAATCCCTTCTGAAGTTCATTAAAACCTGTCTACACTACCCCCACAAGAATCACTACTGATATAAGATAGTCAAAGTCTGGCATTGTGCTGTTATCTCATAAAACACACAATTTGAGTCAATCCTGACAAATATTGGTATCGCTTTATTCAAGCATAGTTTTCAACTTCCAGAGAGTTAATAAATTGGACTCTAACAGTCTGCAGAGAATATACTATAATATATATATTTTTTAAATCTTCCAAAAATTTACAGTATATTTTAGGATGAGTTGAAACATCAGCAACCATTGCAGATGCATTTACAGGATTTTTAGAAAGCACATTTCATCATAAATGGCTCCGTTATTCAGTGTGGCATTAATAATGGAAAGAACAACCTTTAAAATAAAGTAAATGCATTTGGAACAGTTACTGAGGTGATATCTGTCTCAAAAAAAACTGAGTTAATAACTTGCAAGTTGACATGATATATTCCTTAGCCTCTCCTGTCGGGAAAGATTTATCTTTTGTGTTAAACTTCAGGCTGAAAAATTAAAATAAAATTTGATGTCTCCGTGGTAAACTGCCTTCCTCCATTTCCTTTACCTTTTAATTTCTATTATTGCCAACTTTAGAATTGTTTATTTGGCCTTATGCAATATTTTAAAAGGTAGTTTAGATGCCAGATGACTGCCAAAACAACATTGTAAATATACTATGGCTATGCATGCACACATAGACATCTCAAGGTGTTAATCAAAACGGACATAAATCCTGAATACATTTTACCTTCATACAAATGAAAGTTACAACCACGTGTCGAATGTATTTAAGTCCTATTACTTTTTTTTACAGCTGCTGTCTCAAACTATTTCAGGGGCCATGAGTTAGTTTGAATTTTCTTGCTAAATAACCAGTAAGTCAACCTTTATGTCTCTGTGCTCCTGAGACACTGCTCCATGGATATGCGTCTCGTAAATTGAAATGCTAAAAGAGGAAAAAGAGAATCTCTTTTCTCGTTTGCTCTTTCCCTCTCTCCAACCATTTTTCGTGTTTCCCTCTTTTCTTTCCTCTCCCTCCTACCTCCCACCTCCACTCTCCTCTCTTCTACCTCCCTCACCTCTCATCTTCCCCCTTCTCTCTCCTTGAGAGCCTCCTTTCTTTCCTCCCCCACATACCTGTAAGCAGTCAGGCAGAGCTGACAAAAAAGGTGTGGAACCTCAGTGACCCTCTAATTCACAATGAAATTGACAGCACATAAAAGAACTCACAATGATTCTAACAGAGCTCCCACAAGAGGAAAAAATTATTTTCCTTTATTAATAGAGTTACCAACCAATGAATCCTGAATGTATCAAGGTAAATCGTACATTGGCCAACAATAGCTATACACAAACATTATTGAATAACCTTGACCGGCTCACTTCCCACACACTGCTCATTAGCAGGGAAAGGGAACACCAGGAGAGTCCTTTGGGCACTGCTCTGAGGTAATTTTAGAAACGTCACATTTATGTTTTAATACAATACCGAGATAAGGCACTTAGAAGGCAACATTTCCCAGGTCTCATCAGAATGAAAATAGAATGCTTAAAATTCTAGAAGGCTACTGAAAAGACAGACTTCAAAGTACCACACAATATTTTTTAAAAAGAAAACGAAAGGAAGGCCTTCTTCTTCTTCTTAATAAATAAAATTAAAAAAAAAATTTATAAATTAAGGGAAGTCTATTCCATTTCCACCCAACCATGAATAATACTCAAATTTTAAAACTAAAATCTACCCTTGTCATGCTACCCCTTTCCTTAGAGCAAGTGATATATGCCTCACCTGTCTGTCAAACAGATGTGAGAAGCAATGCTTAGCAGTCCCTCCAGGTCAGCTATCTCAGATTTGTACATACCAGAACTGTCAAATGCACATTGTTTTGTTTTGTTTTTTTATTTTTCCCAAGTCATGCTGCATTTTCATTGGGGGATGGGGAGTTACAGGGGGCTGCGCTGAAGTTCCCACAAGAGATTTTCTCATAAATCATACATTAAAAATATTTGAACAGAGAGAAGTAAAGCAGTGTTTTTGATGTGGAATCTTACAGCAACTTGTAAACCAAACGTGTGTGGCAAATGAAAGATCCAATAGTTTTTCTTCCCCTCAAACCACTCCTTGTAAATAAAAATATAAAAATCTCAATATCATCCACAACAACAAATACTTACAGTGCTTCCTATTACGAACTCCCCATCTATTTCAAGATAACATCTAAGCTCCAATCATGGCACATACACAAGCTGCTCTGTGACTTGACTCTGCCTGCCTCACCCAGCTACCCTTTCTTCCTCCACTAGCAATTACCCAAACAGCCTCTGCCTCAGTGAATTTCCAGTCAGTGTCCTCTATTTAAAAAGCCTGTCTTCACTTCTCCACTTGTCTAAATACTACTCAGCATCTAGATTCAGGTCAAACCCCATTTTATTTGTGGAGCCTTTCTTGATTTTAGAATCTCGGTTACTATCGCTATTCTGGATATCAAGTGCCCACTTTGCCCTTACCTAAGAACTCATGGTGCATTTTCCAGCACAGTCCTCAGAAAATGGGAGATGCCACAGGATTCTTCTGCAAGGAGCTTTAATCACATGGGGCTATAAAACTCAGGAAAAGGCACCATGCAGGGCTGTACTCAGTGATACAAGGTGGAGTGTAAGAGTAAGTCAGAGAACTAAGCAATTGAGTAAGCTTTGGGCCCAGGATTGGGCAGCATGCTTGGTGAGTTATCTGATGTTCAAGGGGTACCCATAAGGTGTCACCCAGAATGTGGTTCCCTGAGGGTCACTTAGGTTTGAAAGCCATCCACAAACATGATAAACTACTACAGAAAAGCAAGTGAAAATGTCTAAATATTGAAGCTTTTATTAGTTTATGACTACATGTAACATCTTTGGGGAAAGTATTAAATTTATCTGTGAAAAACACCCACAAATAATAACAAACAAATAGTCTTACAATGAAGTTTACTGTTAAAATGTTTCTAAAACTAAGAGAATTCACTGCAGTTGGAGAATACCGTGAAGCTTTAGCAATCAATTAATTAGTTCTTAGTGCCTCATCAATCCTAGTTACTCAAGGTTTAACCAGGAGTAATGGGAATAAATTAGGAAGAAAAATTTAGGCTGAATATCAAGAACATTTTCTTAATCATTAAATCAATTAGACAATAGAATTTAAAATTAGATATTTAATGTGAAAGATGGAACCAAGAAAGAGAAAGTACAATATCAAGAATAAATGAGAAATCATAGGTTTAAAAGGTTCTCTGTCTTCATTAGCCCATCCTTTTGTGTTCGGAAAGAATGATGGTTTAGATTCCTATTCAGACCACTGTCAATTCTAAAAAATTCAAAACTTCAGAATATTTACTTACTATAATAAAGAAATTAAATTTATTGAAGGCTAACAGATTCTGCTGTAGAAATCTTACTGAATCCCAATAAATTTGGATATTCTTTTTAATTTCTACTGAGAAACCCAGAAAGCAAAAAATACTCTTTCTATATTGTTCTGGTCTAATCTTCCGAAAATAGTCAAAGGACAACGTGCAGGCTATCATTATCTTCCAGTTCTGGATTATCTAGTTTAATAAAGTCCAACAGAACTTGGAAAGTGACAAAGAAGTAAAAACTCATTTTCAGCACCATGGGGGAAGAGGTTCCTTGACCAGCTATTCCAAATGACAATAATTAGAAATGCTGAATAAAAGATACTTTTAAGAATACATTTTTTTTTCCTAAAATGAGTTAGCAACTTATACTCAGAGGCCAAAAACTATGCAAAATTAGAAACCAAAGCAGGGAAGTAAAGCACTGAGCACAATTACTGCAAGTGAACTTAAGTCTCAGTTTTGACACTATTGAAGGGTATAGAGAACAAACAAAGGCCATGGTGCCACCCAAGATGAGCAGTCTAATACAAGATTCTGCTGCGTGAATTTGCAATTCCAAATGCATTGACCTTAGGATAAGGGTAAACTAGAAATAAACCTAGTTCAAGAAAGTGTAAAGATAATTGTTAATCTCAAATTTGATACTGATGGAGGGGGGGAAATTTTCCCTCATAATTTGTAAACATAAGCTAAACATCACGAAATTTTATAGGCCAACTTTATATTACCTGGATGATATTTTACCAAAAAAAAAAAAAAAAATCCTGCAAGCTGAAATTTAGTTTAAAGTGGTTCTGGGTTAAAAGTGTTCCCTGGCACCTAACAGAATCAAATGCAAACCTCTCTGGAAAAATCTGTATCCTCAAAGAATTTCTAGAGATAAATTTCTAAGAAAAATAATGTCACATTTAAAAAAAAATCTACAGACTTGGGATTAACACACCTTGAGTGACAACCAGAAGAAACAACAGGGTTTTTTTAAAAAACAAAAAAAAACAAAAAAAAACCCAAACAAACAGTAAAGTCTTCAGATATTGGAGTAATTAGATAAAAATGTGGAATAAATTTATTTGATATATTTTTAAAATGAGAGATTAAAAATACAATAATAAGTAAGCATATTTGAATAAAAAATAAAATAGATCCCAGAAATGAAAAATATAAGCATTTCCATTAAAAACTCAATTGGTAGTTTTCACTACTGTGGTAGCCAGCCCCTGAAATGGCCCCAAATAATCCCCACCTCCTGGTATTTATACCCTTGTACTATTCAATCCCACAGTGTACCAGAGGTGGTCTGTGTGACCAACAGAATATGGCAAAAGTGATGTATATACAACTGGAATTACATTTTAAAAGGTACTATGGCTTCTATTTGGGGTTCTCTCTCACTCCCTCACTGTCTTCTCTATCATCATCATCATCATCACCACCATCACCATCAACATTGCTATTGTCATCATCTCATTACTCTGGTAGAAGCCAACCTAACACACAGGGAGGAACTGTAGCCTCCTGCGAACAGCCACCTGAGTCTGAAAGTAGATCTAGCACCTTCAGATTATTGCATCACTGGCCTAAAGCTTGACTAAAATCTCATGAGAGACCCTCAGCCAAACTACACTGCTAAGCAACTCCTGGACTCCCTACTCTCAGAAACTATGAGAGATAATGATTTGTTGTTTTATACTGCTAAGTTTTTAGAGCAACTGGTTACACAGCAATAGATAATTGAGAGTAACTTAGACATGGCTGAAAAGAGAATGAGATGAAAGATACTGGAAAATTTATTTCTAGAATTTCAGACATAAAGATAAAGATATAGAAAATTTGAAAGGTAAGTTAAGAAACATTGAGGATATCTCTCTATATATCTATAGATATATAGATATATAGATATATATTTGCAGAGGAAAAGGGAGGGAGCATACTAAAAAATGGTGGATAATTTTTAAGAATTGATGAAATCATCAAATCACAGATTCAGAATGACTGGCAAATCCTCAGCAGAATAAATAAAAAGAAAACCATAACTAGATACATTATGATTTAATTGAAAACAACAAAGACAATACAACTATCTTATAATCAGACAAATACCAATGAAAGAGGAGATGTAATTCAGCAGCTATAAAATTGACAACAGTAAAATTTCAAAAGAAGTACTTTAGGCAGAGGTAAAGTGATTACAGATAGAAACGCTAGCATTCAAGAAGGAATGATGGACAAAGACAGAAATAAATATATGGGGAAATCTAAACAGATATGGATTGTATAAAACAAAAATAATGTGTGGTTAGGGAAAAAATGACACTAATATACATAGCAGCAATACTATGGAAAGTCACAAGAAAGTGATTAATAAGACAAATAATAGGAGTGAAAGTGTGGAATAATCTTTATATTATTTAGGAGAAGGGCAAAATATTGAGTTATTTTAATGTTTGAGAAGTATGTATAGTAATGTTTATAATATAACAACTAAAGAAACACTGGAAATAACCTTTATGCCAATAGTGTGGAAAGGACGAAAAGGAATGAGAAGAAAAAAAATCAGTCCTGAAGATGTTAACAAGGATGTAAAAGAAACACAAATAAGGTGAAACGAACAGTAGTCACAGAATAAATTGCTAGTAAAAATAACCAAATATATCAGTATTTACAATAAATGCAAATGGATTCAATTTTAGTTAGCAAAATTATTAGAATGGGTTGTTTGATCTGGCTATCTGCTGTTGATAAGACATATAACCAAAATATGAGATTTGATCAAATAACATGGTGAATACTGCCGCTGAGTGCCACCCAACAGAAAGGCAGGGATCTGCAAAACGGGAAGCAGTGTGCCGAGCCTTAGCAACAGTGTGTGATAAGTTTCAATTTGTTCCGTGCAGTCATTCGGGTGTGAGCTACAGTTAACAGAAGGTATGTTTTAAAGTGTACTGTAAATCATGGATAACAAACAATACATTAACATGAAATTTTGTTTCAAACTGCAAAAACATGTTAAAGAAACATATAAAATGTTAAAATTAGTTTATGGTGATGCTGCAGTGACCATGATCTGGCACCGTGAGGCTTCTGGCTCTTTCCCAAAGTCAAATAACAATGAAAGGTAAACACTTTGAATCGAGTCAGGACATGAAGGTAGCCATGACAGCACAACTAAAGACACTCACAAAAGAGGACTTTCAAAACTGCTTCAGAAAGTGGCCAGAATGATAAGTGTGTTCAAAGCAAAGCGGAGTATTTTGAGGGGAATTAATGACAATGTGTCTTTTACTGCAACACATTTTTTTATTTAGACATTCACTATATTGTTTGATCACACCGTGTATATGTCCCAAAAAGGTTGAATGTAAAAGGATATGAAATTAAGGGCCGGCCGAGTGGCGCAGTGGTTGAGCACTGACTTGGGAAGCCTATCGGCCCCGTTTCAGGTCCCACATATGAGGGCCAGTGACACTGCCCTCAAAAAAAAAAAATATATGAAATTAAATTAAAAGAGAGTTGGTGTATCCATATTAATATCATACAACTTAGATATTGAACAAAAAGCATTACTACAGATAAAAAAATGTAGCCACATAGTGATAAAAGTTTCAATGAACTAGAAAGATATAACAATTCTAAATTTGTATACATTGATAAACCATTGTAACATATATTAAACAAGATGACTGGATTACAAAAAGAAATACACAAATCCTGCATCATAGTGAGAAATTCTAATTAATATAATTACATGAGTAGTTTTGTTTAGCAGACAAAAATCAGTAGGGATAGAGCAGTTTTGAAAAATAGAATTAATTAATTGGATCATTAAACATACATATCCAGAGCGTGTCAAAAAATGTACACATTTAAAGAAAGGAAAACTGTATTAAAATTGTAATACTCAAGATATATACATAACAAAAGATGAATCAAAGTCACATTTGACTTCTGCAATTACAAGAGGTGCTCAGAGTGGTTACCATCAGTGTCCAGACACTTCTGATTACAGCGAACTACTGCTTGAGCAATGGTCCACTTGTATACCGTTTTTTGGCACCCCGATGGAACACTGCATCTAAAAACTTCAAAACACATTCTTTTTAAGCATATACAGAAAATTTCCAAAAAAATGACTCTTGCATAAGTTTTAACAAATTTCAAATATTGAAATCAAATAGATCACATCCTCTGGTCAGCATTTAAATTGGAAATTAAAAACAAATATATAACTAGAAATATTGAATGGTTTGGGAATTAAGAAATACATTTCTTAATAACTCATGAATCAAAGAAGAAATTATTACTGAAATCAAATAATATTCATAATTGAATGGTAACAGAAAAACTATGTTTCAAAGCCTGTGGAGTATCACTAAAGGGATAGTAAGAAAGAAAGAGATTCATTTAAATATTTATACTAGAAAAGAACAAGCTTAGTAATGAATGATATGAGCATCAAACATAAGATAGGTATTAGGGGAAAAACAAACAATACAGGGAAAGTAGAAAATAATAAAGGTAAGAGAAGGAATAAATGAAATAGAAAACAACAAATTGAAAAGCTGTTAACTGGAAAAGCTGTTAATTGGTCTATTGTATTGGGCAACACTAATGAAGGAAATAAGGAAAGAATGAACAAAGAAGCCACATTATGAACAAATAAATACAAAAGTACAGATGTTACAAAGAATAAAAGATAATAAAAGGGAAATACGGACAATGTGATGCCAATAAATATGAAAACTTTGATGAAATAGAAAAATTCTGAGAAAATATAGCATAACAAAACTGATTGAAAAGAAATTTAAAAATTTTGAGTAACTGTATAGTCATTACAAGTAATTGAAATAGTACTTTAAAGTGTTACCACAGAGAAAACTCCAGTGTCAGATAATTTGCCCATGAATTATGCAAAACAATCAAGGAATTCCAGTCATTGAAGAAATCTTCGGGCCCACCGAGTGGCTCAGTTGGTTAAGAGCTTGCTCAAGAGTGTGAGCTGAGCTCTGAGCAACAGCAGTTCAATGGCCAGCCTGAGCTGAGCTGCCAATAGGTGGCAGAAAGGCTCAGCAAGGAAAGAAAAAAAAAAAGAAAGAAAGAAAGAAAGAAAGAAAGAAAGAAAGAAAGAAAGAAAGAGAAGAAAACTTCAAGTAGGTGAAAGAGAAAACATTCTCTAACTCATTTTGTGAAGCTAACACCACTTTGATACTAAAATCTGACAAAACCATGAAGACAATAAAATTGTAAAGTCATTCATGAATCCAGATAAAACTCCTAACTAAAATGTCAACAGACCAAATCCATCAGTGTATAAATAAGATAATCCATTCTAACCAAGTTGGGTGTATTTCAGAAATGATAATTATTTTAACGTTAGAAAATAAATTAATGCAATTCACCATATTAAAAATTTTAAGGTGATAAATCATGATTTCAATAGATAAAGAAAATGCATGCAATATAGTTCAACATCAATTCATAAGTAACATGTCTATAAAATACTTACAGTAAACTACTTGCCATCATCCTGAGTGGTAAAATCTTAAAAGTTTTGCTTAGGAGAGCAGGAAGATTATGTGATATGACCACTTCTGCTCATCATTGAACCCTGTGTCCTGGGCAGTGTATTACTGCAGATAAAGGTAAGAGTTGGAAAAAAGAAAACAAACTGCTAATTTTCATACTGAAAGAACAAAAGTAAATTAGTACAGCAAATTCGCTGAATTCAGAATCCATGTACAAAATCAATTTCAGTTTACTTACAAGAAGTTTCAAAATGTGAGAGTTTTTTTAAGGTATCAATTTGACAATATAAAAAAATACATATTTGGAATAAATTTCGACTAACTCTAACGAAAGATGGGTAAGATCTTGCTGGAGAACATTACAAAGACATTCAAGAAGGCCCAAAATAGAGAGATATATCTTTTCTTTTTTTTTTTTTTTTTTCACATAAACACTCAATATCATAAAGATTTCAATTCTCCTAGAATTTATCTATAAATTCAAAGCAACTCTAATAAAATGCCACTATCTGTTATTACTTGAAAAGTCAATCCTGAAATTTATATAAAAAAGCAAAGAAAAACTCACAAAGAACAACTAACAGATATCAAAACTAACATGAAACTATAGAATTAAGACAGTGTCAGACTGACACGTCTAGACAAACTGATCAATGGTAAAGAACAGACCAGAAACAGACCCATACATATTGACAAATGTGATTTTTTTTTTTTGAGGTCAGTGTCACTGGCCCTCATATGTGGGACCGAACCAGGGCCGCTGGCTTCCTAATCCAGCGCTTAACCACCGCGCCACTCGGCCGGCCCAACTAATGTGATTTTTTGCACACAAGTGTAGATTAACAGGAAAGTGATGGACTTTTCAGAGATGATGAGACAATTAGATATCCATATGAAAAAAATTGTACCTCAACCTCACTATGTGCTCAAAAATCAAAACCAAATGGACTTAAATATAATAGGCAAGTTAAACTTTTAGAAGATAATGAGGAATACTTTTAAGACTATAATGTTAGAAAAAAATGTCTGAAGCAAGAATTGAAAAGCATAAACCATAAAAGAAAAATTGATAAGCTTGACTATTTTAAATTAAAAACATCTGTTCTCCAAAAGACATCATTTTTAAAACTTAAAAAACAAAACAAACAAAAAAAAGCCAACAAACAACTGAAAGAAGACATTTGTAATACATACTACTAACAAAAGGTTAGTTAGTATTCAGAAAATCTAAAGAATTAAACAGATGAAAACCTTAAAAAATATCACATTAAAGGAAACAAAAACGGCCAACAAATATATTTTTAAATGCTTTGTCTCATATAATTGAGGAATAACAAGCTAAAATCACTATGAAATGATATTTCGCACTCGTAAGATCGGGAAGACAGTTTGCCAAATCAAGGGTTGACAAGAGTCTGGGAGGAAGGAAACACTTATGTGCCACCAACTCATAGGAATAAATAAATTGTGGCACAGTCTACACTGTAACAATTAATTGTCACATGGAAAAAGCTTAAGAACATGATATTGAGCAAAAATAAAATTATTAAAGTGTACCTCTTATATTCAATTTGCTTACCATTAAAAAAATGCAAAACTAAACAATAGATTTTAAGGTTATAAGTAAATATCTTTACACTGTTTATTGAAAGCAAAAAGAAGATAAAATAAAGCTTGGAAGAGTGGTCACCCGTGAGTAAAGGCATGGGAGCAATAATTGGTGGAAGGCATTTAGGAAACCTCTAAAGAAACATTCCTTTTCTTTATCTAGTTTGTAAAAAAGTGCTCATTATGTCATTATTCTTTATACCTCATATACTTTTTTTTTTTTTTTTTTAGCTGAGCCATCCTGCCACCTGTTGGCAGCTCAGCAGCATCTCAGCTCCGGCTGGGCATCGAACTGCTTTGCTTAGAGCTCAGCTTGCACTCTTGAGCAAGCTCTTATCCAACTGAGCCACTCGGCTGGCCCAACTTATACACATTTTTAAATAAACTTTTGTATAAATTTATTTTTAAAATGACTTTAAAAAGAAACATGGCTGGCTCCTCAAAACCAGCACTCTCCAAGTCTCCAGTTTTCTTAACAAATCCATCATTAACTGTAACAGAAAAAAGCGTGACATGATTTTTAGTTTTGTCAGAGAAGTTCAGTGAAGGCATGGTGGTGATAACTATGTTAGTGGAGAAGCAAAGAGACACTGGGAAAGGATTCCCCCTTTACAAGAATAGTGCACACTTTTCATGTGTAATGATAATCAGATACAAAAAAAAAAAACACCAAAAAAACACAGTTGCTCATGAATATTTTAGCAGATCAACTACAGTAAAAGTGTAGATAACCAGTGTGTTAGCTCTCTTACAGGGGTTTGTTCAAAATAACATCAATTTTCACATTTTTTTTTAACTTTATTGGGAAACAGTGTGTTTTTCCCAGGACCCATCAGCTCCAACTCAAGTTGTTGTCCTTTCATCTTAGTTGTAGAGGGCGCAGCTCCGCTCCAAATCCAGTTCAAACTGGCAACTTTGTTGTTAAGACCATGCGTTCTAGCCAACTGAGCTCTCCGGCTGCCCCAATTCTCATTTTTAAAATTAGGTGTCAGGCTAAGCTAAGGACTCATTAACAGGTTCCTGGAAGCACTCCCAGAGCATGCAGGTCCTCACAGGTCCAGATCTGAAGGGCAAGTGCAGAAGACAATCTGTACACTCACCCACTGACCAGGCACTGTTAAGGGGAGAAGAACACCCTCCAATAACCCTGGTCTGCAGCCAGATGAAGTCAAAAACTCATCTGCAACGTGCATACTGAGGAGCAAGCTGCACGCAGGTTACCTGACTCCAGACACTAGAAACCTCCCACATGAACTCTTGAGTTACTTGTCAGTCTTCAATCCATCATCTGCATTAGTTGACCAATGTCCAAGAAAGGACCAAAGAAATATATCTCCCTGCAGAGCTGCCTTTTTTATTTGCTAACATGCTTACCCACTGTGTCCCATTTTCTAAAAGCGAAGCAAGGCCACTTCTTTCTGCAAGGGCATTGTTGTTGGCAGGGAGACAGGCCTCCCCACCAGTCCATGTAGACCTGAGGAATTCTCCGCAGTCAGAACGGGTCTGAGAGCCGATGCTGTTTGAAGGTCTGTGATCAGTGGGGAATAACGAACGGCTCCCACATCACTAAAGTCACAGCAAGTCCAGAAATGACAGCACACCATGCATTTCTGCTGCGTTTTCAATGGAGGCTTCCACCTGATGCTTAGAGGAGCAATTCCAGCTCCTCCCCTCTGAAGTGTGGTGGATACCCCTGTGGGTTCTGCTGCGTCAACCCTTCCAACAAGCACTTGTGAGTATGACACTTAAGGTGTAAGCTGTAATTGAGTTATCTGAGGCTCTTAGGGTGACTATTTCCCTGTTCAGCACTACACTGAATGGTTCTGCAGCTGGGAGGAAAGTGGGGCTGAAAAGAGTTCATGCTCAGCTTGCCAAACCTGTGCTCAGGGGCATGGCCTCCGCATGTAGAGGGTGACACACATTTTTCTTCCCAAGAAGGCCACATGTGCTGATCGAAGCTGATGCTTTCAGGGCTGCGACCACCAGAGGAGACCTCTCTGTCTAATTCACACAGATGTGCCTTCAAACCAGCCAGGGCGCTCCTCCTGTCGGCTAGTGTAACATGGTGAAAAAAGCAATGGCTTGAGAGTCTTTAAAACTTTCAAAGAAATCTCACAAGGCCACTTACAGTCAGCGGAACTTGGGAAACTTAAGTACATCTCTGAGTTTTAGTTTCCTCATCTTTAAAGTGTGGATAATAACGTAAAACTTGCAAGATTGCCGTGAGGACTAAGTTAATACATTACAATATATAATAGATGTTCAGAAAATTTAATTTCCCCCTTCTTGCAATCTTGGTGTATTTGTATTATAGTAATGAACATTTGTGTAGTGAGTTTACCACTGATGAATTTTTATAGACCTATCTCATGTACTACTCCATGAAATGCATGGGAAAATGGAGACAAACAGAGGCACTGATAGTTTCCCTAGGATGTGACCAATTACTTCAGTTTGGGATTACTAAAATTGTTATTCCTTGTCATAAGAATATACAAAGGAAACAACTTTACTATAATCATAGCAGGGACCTGCAAATAAAGCTATTCACCCTTCCTCAGAGGTTAGCAGTTCGAAAGTTTTTAACTCTCTGTTGGGGGAGGATGAAACGAAATGCGTCATGTTCTCCACCAACACCTCTGTCTGAAAAAGAAAAATAATGCAACCATGGAGGTTACCCTCAGTGCATGACAACAATTATTGTTAGAGTGGCAGAGAATAGGACATTTGTTTCCAGGTAATTTTGTATAGTCAAAAAACATTTATTGAGCATCTACTATATCCTCAATACCATTCTACACTTTCAGGATACAGCACTGAATACAAAAAGACAAAATATCATGGACCTTATATTCTAGTGGAATGACAAACAATAAACAAAGTGACATATATAAAAAAAATAATAAATTCTATTAATAAAAATGAAGCAAAAGAGAGAAATATAAGAGAATAGATCCTCAGTTCAGGAGGGAGTGTGCTATAGATAAGGATATCTCTGATAAATAAACATTCACATTATTTCCAAAAAAAGAATCCTGCTTTATTGTCTTTTAAAGAAAAAAACAACAAAACAAAACAAAAAAGCAAGCTCAGAAATTGAAATTCTGCCTTTACATTCACAATCCCCATCTCCGATTACACTTTTCCCTGGTGAAATCTATGAGCACATGGCACTGAGGCTCCTAGAGAATGGTTCTGCATCTGGGAGGAAACCCAGCTCTCCTTTATCTGAATTTTCCCACTAGGCCAACAATTCCCAGCCTATGATATAACAAACATAAGAGCACAGCTCTCTTTGAATGTGAAAATCTTTGGGGACATTACAAAATTTATATCATATTCAATTTATCAAGAACACATTGGACACACTTTTAAGCACACCTTGAAACTTAAAACCAGAAGCAATGCATAAATAGCATTACAACCACGTCACAAAAGTCAATAGAAAAGGATTTAGGCACTTTAATTTGTTTTCCCTCCCCATAAGGATGCTTTTATGGTGCAAGGCTCTACATTAAGTTTTTTTGAGTATTCAGTTGGATAATACTTCAGAGACTACTGACTCAACCCCCTCATTGTATAAGTGCAGTCTGAGGTCCAGACAGCTTAATAATAACAGCTGCTCATATTAATAGGGGCCTATGAGCCTGGAAGTATGCCAAGTGCTTTATTCTCTGTATGTGTAAAGGTTCTTCAGAGAAATACAACCCCAATAGGGTGTGTGTGTGTGTGTGTGTGTGTGTGTGTGTGTGTGTGTGTGTGTAGAATATAGAATATATTAGAGAGAGAGAGAGGAGAGAAAGGAAGGGAAAGGAAGAGAAAGAAAGAGAAGGGAAGAGAAGAAAGAAGAGGTATTTAAGGAATTGACTTCTAAGGAATTGAAAACTATTGAGAATGCCAGCAAAGAAATTCAGTTAGGAGTTAATGTTATAATCTTGAGTTTGAAATCTGCAGGCTGGAAACTGTTGCTGTCTTGAAGCAGAATTCCTTTTTCTTGGGGAAATCTCAGTTTTTGCTCTTAAGATATTCACCTGATTGGATGAAGCCCACCCACATTATGAAGGGCAACCTGCTTTACTCAAAATCTACCCATCTAAAAAGCACCTTCCCAGCAATATCTAGGTGTTTGACCAAACAAACTAGCCTAGTCAAATCAACACATAAAATTAATCATCATATTCTCTTTGTCTTATTTAGTCTTATTGACTTCCTGATGAAATTGGCATTATTATTGCTCATATTTTACACAGGAGGAAACAGAGGGCTCAGTGATCTCAGGGGACTTATTTGCCGAGGTTCTTCCATTAGGAGACACCCATGCGCCACCACTTTGACACAGCCCATGTTTTCAACCACCCACTGTCTTGCTCGAGGACTCTCCATTAGCATTGACGTATGTCCAGAATCCATTTTCTGAGTCCTATGTCCATGAGACAACACTGTTAGATCTCAGCTAATAAAGACCCAAGGATGCCCCTGATTAACTTGTTGCAGCAAGGAGACCACACATGAAGAGGAACCGTGGGGCATCTTACCAGCCAAAGGAAACACAGGGTTATTATATGATTTGGGCAAAGGATGGTTAGAAATCAGACCTCTTCTCTGTTTCAGTTACTCAGATCTTCCAGGCAAGGATGAAATATTCTATTCTTATGGATAATTTCTCATCACTATGCTTTTTTTCTTAATTAACAAAATTAGCTTTCACAGGTCCAGAGTACCATGTGCCAGCATTAGGCTAAGTGCTGAGTAGACAAAGCTGAGTAAGTCATTCCAGAATCCTGGTGGGGAAGAAAGGCATATCTACCAAGTAATCAAAATGCAGTGTGAGGAGTTCAGGGAAAGAGGGAGAGAGAGGTCAGCCAGCCTTGGGAACCCAAAGGCATTACAGGAAAGGTGCTTTGAATCAGAATGAATGAATCAGAAGAATGAGTGATTTACCAGGTGAGGAAACAAAGACAGATTTATGTCCAGACAACTACAAGGTGGTAAAAGTAACAGAATGGAGAACTAAATAAAGTGCTTCGAACTCAACTAATTCTGCCTGCGAAGCCAGGGAAGACTGACTTCTTCCAAATACATTAAGGTCTTTGAGGGCCCCCAGCCATTTCAGATTCTGTTTCCTCTTCTAAAAGTCTTCTCCATCCCAACCCCAGACCTTACTCTTACTGGCCTAGTGACCATGAGTTACCCTTCCAGTCTCAGCTGAACTATATCCTCTAGGACATTTAGTTATCACATAACCCCCATGAGATAAATGCTAGGCCATTCAAGATTAGTTAAGGAATCTGTCCACATTTATTCAGCTCAAAAGTGGTACAACCAGTATTTGAACTCTGTGAGTCTGATTTTTATGTCTTAACCTAGCATCTTAACCATGGAGCTTTTCTGCAGCATTTTCAGGATCATGCAAGCACAATTGACCATATCCTCCTTTGTGCCTACTCTCTGTTTTTATGCACCTATGTTATGGTACTACCTTAAGGCTATTCATTTTTTCACATACCGCACTGCTCTACTAGGTTGTAAGGTCTTGAGAACAGGTATTTTCACTTGATGTCTATGCCCAGTGCCTAGAGCTACTACCAAGGCACAATAAATAGTCAGTAAATGTAAGTGAATGAATGAATGAATGAATGAATGAAACATTTGTAGAGGACCGGCCATAGGAAACACCACATAAGTCATTGTCAGGTATGTTGTCTGAGAATGAACTATGGTTTATGTCATACCCAGGCAACAAGGATATGTGTCAACTGGTACCCATGGTGGCAAGGGAAGGAATTAGACAAAAGAGTGCGCAAGCTCCAGTATAAAGTCTGTAGCACCACTCTGCTGTCAAGAAATAGTCTTGGTATCCCTAGCTTAGTCTACCAAAGATCCCCCCAGCTGGGAGATGGGCAGGACTGTCAGAAAAGGAACTGCCCCTCCCCTTTCTTAACACCCCAAACCCCAACGCGCGCGCGCACACACACACACACACACACACACACACACACACGGGGTGGGGGGTGAGAGAAAGAGAGAGAGAGAGAGAACTTTTGTCCACACAAGAATATCCTGGCATCACCAGTTGTCAGTTGCCCTCCCAAAATCTAATCCCCACTCAGTACTTCCACCCAGGCATTCCAAATCCCTGTAAAGAAATGGAAGCAGGTAGAAACAAACAGAAAAAGTAGTTATTGCTGCTGCAGTGCTCTCTTCCAGGACCTTTCTGCTCTGGGTTACGGGTGCTCTGTCTTTTTGCTGGTCTTTTCCTGCTTTAATTTAGAGCTCAGGATTCTGATTGAATTCACGGCCAGGGCACTTTGGAAGAGCCCTTGCTCAGCAATATGCATCTGTCGCTTGCAGGGACACCGTATCCCCATATACCATGTCCTCTCCTGAGCTATCTATTGCTTCACATTTTATCCTTTGCACTAAAATTGGCCTTCAGTTCACAGACCTCATTTTGCAGCACCTGTTGCGTTAATAACTAGAAGACTCAGTTCAGCTAAGGGCCAGACATTCACCAAGCATTGTTCTCATGCAGTAAATAACCAGGTAGCAAGGAGTTACCTTTGCAGATTTCACTTTCCTGATATTATTAGCTCCCAGATAGAGAGAATGTCTTGTGAAAATACATTTTGTCTGTCCATGGTAATAGAATGACATTACTTCATTGAAACAATTGCCATGCACTTATTCTATAACATAAAAAGGGAAAACTACATGTAACAAAATTAGCAAGATGTGGCAATCTATTTGAAAGTTGGCATGGAATTCTGCATTGTCTTTCGATGACAAGACATTTTATAAGGACAAGAAAAGTCTCTTCACATCTCAATTTGTTTTAATCTAGCTAGTGGCATGCAGTCAAAAGGGAATAGCTTTGAAATTCAATCCATCTGAGTTTAAGTTCTGGTTATTCCATTTAGCAGTGGTGTAACTCTGGAGCAGTTGACTTCACCCCTCTGAACTCAGCTTCTTCTCCTGTGAAATAAAGATATTACTATCTTATAAGATTGTGAATGAATGATGAAGATATGGTATACGAAGTACCTAGTGGCATTCCTGACACAAGGAAGGTGTTAAATAAATGGGAATCCCTTTCCACAGGAGACAGCATGTAGGGAATACCCCAAGGTACTCTTTCCCTGTTTATTAGTTCCTCTTCCTGCTATTCTGCTTCCCACCCCCACATTTTCCCCTCCCAACAATCCTGTAGCACAAATGGCTGGCCTAACAGTAGAACCATTCATTACCCCTTCCCTCTCCTACTGGCATACCAAAGTACCAACTCAAAGAGTTTACCACAAAGAAAGGCAAACTTTACCTTATCTCGGCTTAGATTTGCTAATAACCTCTGGCCACTGAAGCAGTCAACAGACACCATAGCTGTATTGCAAGCCTTAAGGACTCCCGTCACTTTGTCATTTCAGGGCCCTGATGAAATTTCACCTTTGACTCCTTAAGCTTGGGCTGATTTTTAATTTCTCTATAAATTCCTACCTGCCACATAATCCAACCTTTATTAATATTATCTGATGCCATATTTTTTAAATTATTTCTTACATGTAATTAGGGCAGAATAAAAGTTATGAAACCTGTGAGTGTTCTCGATGTTCACTCCATGCCATGGATGAGGACTTGGACTGGGACCCCTCCAATCTCTTTCCTTCTCTCTCACTCCAAGAGGAGATATGTTTGCAGACCAGCTCTGAGGCTTTGGAGATGAACAATCAGAAACAAAAGAGGAGAGATAAGGAGACATGCACAAGAAATGTAAAGAGATACTTCTGGGAAGCTGGAGGAGATTTTCAGGGATGTTGAAGAGATGGGAATGTGATCAGTTGTAATATGAGAGAAGTGAAATGAAGGGTATTTTAAGGAGTATTTATAGAATGCCTGGGTGCACTAGATCATATTGAAGGAATGAAGTAGACAACTTGAGTTATTTGTAAATTCATTTTGATGGCAAGGATTGTGTTCTTTGGAGCTCAGTTTTACCCAACTTGAACTATATGGATCATGAAATTACAAGTCTTATTTCCACCAACTCAACTACCAGATTTATAAGTGCAGGGATTTAGCTTTATTTTATTGTGTTCTCTAAGCACCTCATATAGTACACCACATGCTTCAAACCCTTAATAGTACTTCATTCTCTGGACTCGATTCACTTTGATATTGACCATCAAACCAAACAAATCAAAACAAACAATTACAGTTTGAGCTAATCAATTTTCTATTTCCTTCTCCAATAGATGATAGATGTATTCTTGAATACAGGTGAGGAGATTAAAAGGTGATATCCCAAATGAACCCCAGTCTCTCAGCCCAGGAGTACGTCTCTGTGTATTCAGAGAACTTGCAGATGTGGCTTAAATCACTGTCAGTGAACTTGAAGAACCCCACAGTGGGAAATTGCTCCTGGAAAATTGGAAACAGACAAGTGTCATTTGGATTTGTAAAAAGAGAATGAATGTGTATTTGTGAACTACAGAACACTGAGCTTGACATCGATCGGGACAAGATTCTAGAACAATTTTTTTAAACAATGGCTTCTGAGCACTTAGAGGAAGAAGTAGTAAACTCAGCATGAGCTCACTAAGAATAGTCCTGTCAGACTAACCTCATTTCTTACTGACAGGGTTACTACAGTGAGAGATCAGAGAAATCGAGCAGGAATAGCATATCCAGATTTCAGGAAAGCTTTTGACAAGTTCTCTTATGATAGATGCCCTTGAGAGAAAGATGGGGGAAAAGCAACCTGAATGATATGACAATGGCACAGACTCATAGCCTGTGGAATATTAGTACCAAAAGGAATTAATGAGTCATTGTAAATATAACAAAACGTTTTAATTCAATTAACAATTTTTTCCCAACCTTTGGCTAACCACATGTCAAGGGTTTCAGTTATAGAGATAGAACATGGAGGAAACCAGACTTGGCAACAGCAACCTTCAAATGATCCATTTGTGCAATTTGACTTGCAAAAGTGTCAGTGTAAACCTGAGATTGTATCAGATGAGTAAAGTGTCTAAAATGATTGAGACAACCCGTCTGCTCTTCTCTACACAAAGTGTGTTCACTTTGAGCTCCCCACACTGACACTCTGAATCATAGTCTGAAATGAGAGATCAGGATGATGAAAAGGCATGAATAAAATCATATGGAGAAGACAGAATAAAATGCTAAAAAGAGAGAACCCACAGCTACCTCAATGCCTTCTAAGATGGCCTCTTGGAAAGAGGTTAGGTTTTCTATAAATGGAGTTGTTTGCGTGTAGACTGGAACACAGTATAGAGTGAGTAGTTGGAACCTATAACCTGTAACCTTAAAGTTTTTCTTTCCTAATCATGGATTCTCTCATCACCCAAAGCAAAGATACCGCAACCTCCTTTGGTTATATATTCCATGATTTAACTGTTAGCTACTATATTTATTTCAATTTCTTTTAAATCATGAAATATAGAGAACATATTTTTAAGAATACAGAGAAAACTAGAACCAAAAGTCATATACCCACTACCCAAGTTTATCTAATTTGAATAGTTCACCATTTGGGCTTCAAATTATTTTTTTAAGAAATAAATTATTATCAATATAGTTGTGTTTTCTTCTTCTCCATCCAGAGATAGCATTATCTTAAAGATGGTATGTGTGTGTGTGTGTGTGTGTGTATACCCTGCCCACATGTTTTATTTATATGCCATGTATGTATATCCATAAATAATTTGTAATATTGTAAGGAAACAAATATGAAGGAGTCCAGTTTACTGGAGGAAGTAGGTTGCCTTCTCAAAAGAAGTGATGCCTAATGCTGAATGCTCAGTATGAGTTATTCAGTGTAGGAAGAGGAGGTCAAACAACAGCCTCAACCTCACCAGAGCAGGAAATGAGTTGTCAATTTTAAAAAACTGCAAATAAGTTTATATAGCTTGAGAGAAGAGGTAAGTTGAAAGTGTGAGAAGATGAAAACTGAGAAATCAACGAAGACCCAATTATGAAAGGCTTATGCTAGATAGGGCCACTTAAGAATTTTCATTATGGGAATAATGTGATTCATATACATGTTAGAGAGATAAATCTGGTGGTGATGTGTTTGGAATGGGGTAGAGGGATATAAAGACAGAAAGCTGGACATCAAGTTAATGAGTATTCAAGAAGTCCAAGAAAAAGATGATGGGAGCTTTAAATAAATCAGGATAAGAAGGACAGATTAAGACTATATCTTTAATATTGTTGTGTATACAAAGATGTGTTTTCAATAATTATGAGAAATATTTAAAGAACTTAGCGACCAGCTAGATTTGCAATTATATTTCAGGGAATGATTTCTTACATAATATATCTGAATTATTATAATAGTATGCTGGATTAATAACATTATTAAATAAGGTATAAAATAATATAGCATAATATTTATAAAAATTATGAAAAACTCATGTGACTATTGTACAATGAACAACTTCTGAGGTGTTTTTTTTTTTAAGATACCCATTTAATTTTCAAAGAATTCTTTCTAAAACAATTTAATAGTAGTTTTACATAGCTGGTTCTTATACATAAAAATAAGTATATATTCTTAACAAAAAATAAATTCTACTAAATTTTAGCTATAATGCAGAACTATAATTAAAAACAACACCTAATTAGTCCAGCTGTTATTGTTCAGTTGATTTCTTTTTCTTCCATTTGCCTCCATTCCAATGGAGAAAAGGATATGGGGTAAGAAGCTACTGAATTCTACCCGTATTCCATAAGGATAAAAATGGAAAATTGACTGCTCCATCAGCTCTCAGAAATAGCTCAGAAAAGTGCTCCAAAATGTTGGGTACTGGCACAGATGTTCTCACACTCACAAACCAAATTAAATTTCCAAGAACACTCATTTGATTAATTTGCTCAATCCAGTCTATTTAGTTTTCAAAAGAAAAAGGCTGCTGTCGCTGTTGCTGTTAATGGTGTTGTTTTGCCTAGTGTAACTCTAAAGTAATTAGTTACTTGCCTTTTACCTTTAAACCATTTAAATGTGTGCTGGATAGACAAAGTATAAGTAAGCACCATTTGTTAAAAATGAAAGCTATTTTTTTTTTTTTGGTACAGTTTAGAGACACACAGAACAATGGGAGGTCTTAGATGGCTTAATTATCAAGAGGTATCAATTACATAACTGACCCTGCTGGTAAATAAAGCATCTTTTTCCTTACAAAGTTGTTACTTCCTCTGAGACAGTGGTTATTCACATGTATATGTATCAGAATCACCCAGGGGGCTTGTTACAAAACAGACAGAAGACCCATCCCTAGAGTTTTTCACTTAGTAGGTCAGAAATGGGGCCTAAGAATTTGCATTTCTAACAAGTTCCAGGTGATGCTGCTGCTGCCATCCAGGGACCACTCTTTGAGAAGCACTGCTCTAAGAAGATCTCTCTGACCCCTGAGACTGGATACTTTGGTCTTCCACGAACCTCCCTTCCACTTGATGTTAATCCCTCTCCTAGGATCAGCACTCGGAAGTACGATGGCAGACTAACACCTTTAGCTCCTCTATCAGACTTTGAGTTACCCGAAACAAGCACACGTCCAATTTAGTAATGCATCCCCCAGTGCATGGCACCAGGCCTGGCTGGTAAAGACTAGTAGATGGTTATAGATGGTTAATAATTATGTGTTAAATGATATTTGATTGACCATTAAAAGTGAAAATGTAAGTTTGAGGAAGAAACAAAATGAATGGTGTGTGTGTGTGTGTGATTAGAACAGTGATAGGAAAAATATCGTGTATTCAGGGAAGAAAAGGACATTAAAGAGGCAAGAGGTGTCTAACCAAAGAAAAAAAATAAGAAACTAGAATCCGAAATTCACTTTAGCTACTATAGTTTATGATGGGAATAAAATATTTTAGAAAGTTCACACTAATAAAAAATGTACAAATGGTTTCAACTTTGCCAGATATATTATTTGGCCTGCTGATGTCTTTTAATACTCCATCATGTGTAGCTGGTAAAACTTAGAATCACCCCAATTTACCTGCAGTACAGCCATGGTCCCACCAAAGATTAGAAAGGTCACCCACATCCTAAACAGAAAAAGAGAAGAACAGTAAGAAGAAAAAAATGGAAAAGACCTAGTAGGTCATTCAATCCTACCCTCTCGAGTAGTGAAAGATTAAATAAAGTAACATAGAAAAAAATTATGGAAATACACTCAAGGAAATTTAAGACTCTGAATCCTCTAATTTTTAGTGCCTCAATAAGTTCAAGGGTTTATTGTCAACTCTCAAACCCCTATTCATCAAAAGAAAAATATTCCTTATAATTTGCATTAGAAATGGAAATAAAAAAGGCAATGTAAAAAGTTGATTTTTGTGGTATAAAATGACTTGCTTTTTTCCTGTGTTCATGAACCTCTGGGTTGTAATTCTACTTATCCAAAATATTAAAATGACCTTCAGGCCAATCCCTTTACTTACAAGTAAAGGGGGAAGAGAAAATTACTAGAAGTTGACCATTACAGAAATTAGTTGCAAGGCATTTTTCTTTGATAGCTGCGGTTTCACTCATATTATCATCCTTTTCTGTTGACAAGTCTCCAAGATTAAAATCTTGAATTGGAAATGTTACCCTACAGAAAAGGCTTATATTGTCAGGAGCTGTGCTGACGTGGAATGCAGAATTGTGTAGGAGAGCGCTTGTTGTATTGAAAAATATACCATTGCTAGGAAAGGCATTTAAATGTTTAGGCGGCTTGCTCGTAAATCACTTTCAATGTGTTGAAGTTCTTAGACAACATATTGAAAGCTTTTTTATTTCTTTTATTATAGCATGTCATTTGCATTGCTGAACTTGGGGTTATGTTGGCAATTCCAGATAAACCCATGCTCAGAGGGTTTATAACTCCGATTAAATTTCACCCTGGCTTGGAATTCAAAAGTACAATTTTTGTGAATTATTATTTTTAACCTAAAGTATATCTCATAGTTTAAGAAATGATCAGATTAACAATTTGGGTTTACAAAAGGAAACAAGTGGCTTAAAGTACCCAAAACGAATGTGGGCATCAGGTGACCTGAGCAGGTTTATCTAAATTCATAGATTTGCTTGGTTGTTACTGAAACACATACTTAAGGCATTTAAAAATTTTCTAACTATTAACTTTACTGAAATTGTTGCTGCTCTTTCTTTCTTTCTTTCTTTCTTTCTTTCTTTCTTTCTTTCTTTCTTTTTTGTTGTTGTTGTTGTTGTTGTATGGACAACTTTTCCACTCCCTCTCAGTCAAAATACTTGAAACTCATTCAAATATCTATTTATTCTTGGGCAGACATACACTCAATGTTTTTATTTTTGTTGCCATATATAAAACTAACACCAGTATCCCTGTTTTTAACCTACCACCTGGAGTTGTTGTAGAAATGAAACAAAACATCAATTAGTTAAGACTGAAAAAACAAAAAAGGATAGAGTGAAGTTAGAATACATTGAAGGAAGCCTTTGAATTGAGGGTAAAACTGAGTTAGAAATATGAAGGATTTCTGAGAAGTAGAATTTGAAGGAGATTCAGAATAACCAAAAATAGATTAATCAAATTTTACTGAGTTTGAACAATAAACCTCAGCTTACTCTAGATTAGAAAAGGGGGTCATTAGGCTTAGAGTTAGCTAAGAGAAGTTGTCCTCTTAAAGTTTTTAGGACTTACCCTCCAATTCGCTCTACCTTGTGAAAAAGAGAAGTAAAAGACAATACAGATTTACTTGTTCTGAAGAGTAATAATATTCTCTAGTTAAGGAGAGATAATTCTTGCATAAAAGGTGTCTCTGTATAAAGGAGGAAAAATGTTATTACTGAGGATGCTCACCTCTGTGTGTTGGCTCATAACACAAGAAATATAGCTATAATCAGATTGGCTTACATTTTTGCAATGTAATACAAGGGCAAAGATATGGGGAGTAGCAAAAACCTGCACATACCAGGTCATGTATGTGCAGGCCTATATGTGCAGGCCTGTGTAAACCACAGGCAACCCAGGAATTCCAGGGGCATGGAGACCACCGGAGACCACCAGGGTGGATTGAGAGGTGCCCGGAAACTTTCTCCAGCAGAGAGTACATGTGCCAACATCAGATGCCTGATATGGGAGGAGATGCCAACCTCCAGTAATAGCTCCACCCCACAGATTTAAACAGGCCTCTGAGGTGATCTGATTTACATTTCGGAAAGGGCATCCCTGGAGATAGTGCACCATTTGAGGCTGAGTGGAGATGACTGGAAACAGGTAGATCAGTTAGGAGGCTATAATAGAAATTCAGGAGACCCAATGCGAACCTCTGTAAGAGGGTTGGAGTGGAAGTGAAAAGAAGCTATAATTTGAGAGAGACGTAGAGGAAAGAATTGACAGGAACTGGTGACTAGATGTGGGATGGGAGTCAGGAAAAGAGAAAATTAAGGAAAACTCTAACCCTGAGATATAAAGTATCAGGGCTATCAATTAGTGCAAATAGACAAAATAAGGCTGCACAGGTTAAGTATCAATCACCTCATAGCATGAGATGCCTAGGTTAGTGAAAACAAGGCTGAAAGCAAAATGGAAGGTCACTTATACTGAGTTCATAGAGAAAGCATGACACCAAAATGAATACAGGGATCATTCCAGTCCTGTAAATACACATAACCTGACTTCTCTTAGATAACCAGCTTCTCTGTATGCTAGAAAATTGAATATGGATCAAATAAATAGGCTGTGCCAGTATTTATCAACAGAGGTAGTAGGAAGCACAATTATAAGGGTGAAAAAAAGGAATGGGAGGATCTTTAGAGTTCACAAGGCCTAACCCAGTAGCTTCTACAATGAGCTATGGTCAAAATGGCTGAGCCATGATCAATAAATGATAAAGAAGTCCTATGACTAACATAAGGTATCTAGTTTAACGACTGGCTGCACAGTGGTACCCCAAAACAAAGAAGGGAAGACAGAAAGAGACTTGGATGGAGAGAAATTTACTTTGGAACATCTCTAATTATGTAGTGGTGTCCATCAAGTGAGTGAAAGAGCTCAAGAGCGTGAAGAGGTCTGAGAACAGAGAAACACCTCTTTTGCTCCTGTTGAGAACCTCACAAAGCATAAGCCTAATTCTGATACACGTTTACAAAAATCTCTGTCTTATTAAAAGCCCAGGACTTCTTCTCTCACCTAGGGGAATAAAAAGGGCAATAAAGCACAAGGTGAATATTCGATTCCTCCACACTAAGCAGCCAAGGAGAAAGCATTCTGAAAAAAGAACCAGGAGCTTCCATTTCCAGCAGATTCTCAGGCTAGCTACCCTCGTGGACTCTGACACTGAAAACAACAAAGAATGCTGGACAAACTACAAGCAGCACGTCCCCGTTAGCTGGCAAAAAATTAAGACATTCTCAGGGGCCAAAGGTTAAGTGAAAAGAGGAAATGCAGGTCTCTCATCCCTGAGGGTGGGAGAAACAGTAGAAAGGCTTTGCTGTGTATTGTTCCTTATATTCAACACTTATTCTGTAAATATGCATTCATGTTCACTCTGCTAGATATTTTCAGTGTGTCACTGCAGTGACTGCTCTGTCTTTCCCTACTGTGCTCTGTGCCCTGGGAAGGTTGGTCTTTAGAGACGGCATCAAGCTGATGGCTGTCCTATAGCTTCTAATTGAGTATGGCCATGGCATCAGATAGGGGATGGGGGCAGTGGGGGGGATGATGTTGGAATATGTATTCCGCTAGGTCTTTCCCCACCAGGTAGCTATGGGTTGGCCAAGTTCCTCTGCCAAAGACCACAACCCCTGTCAGGAGACCCTGTCTTATAGCTACACAACTTCTAATACATGCCTTTCCTTGCCCTGTCAGGCCTTGGTTTGGCAAAGGGGCAGGTGATGGTTCAAGGATGTTGCAGCCCCAGAGAGCTTCACCACCCTTTGTTGTTTCGTCTTAACCCTGCTCCACCTTTGTCAAGAGTCTCCCATTATTAACCTTCCTCAGTCACCCTACTCGACAATGCCATCTGTTTCCTTGCAGGCCCCTGCAATATTTAGTGGAGAAAATTATTCTTAGAAACAACAAGAAAAATGGTGGTTAAAACTACCCAAACTGCAGAGATTGTGTAAGTTCTGGGCTAAGAAGGAAAGAATGCACAGGGCAATAAACAGGTAACTGTTGATAAATATGGGAAGTTTTTGCATAACAGTGGGGTTGGAATCTGTGTCTCCACGTGTGACTGGGAGGTGAGAAAGTAGGGTTAGTACAGGTAGGTCTTTCTTTTAAGAAGTTTGGCAGTGAAAAGCTAAAAGATTAGTGATTTAAAGGTGATAGAGCTAATATGCGCATACACACATGCACACACACACACTTTTCAATTAGGGTTTGATAGAAAGAGAAAGAGATCAAGGCAAAGGAGAGATTGCAAATCATATTGTCCAAAAAGAATAATTGGTGGGTGTAGGTCTGAAAGGAAGCAGGAAGAGATGGAGAAGTAAGAGCCTTTCTCCTCTGAAGAAAATATAAAATAAATGAATAAATAAATATAAATATAGATACAAACAAGTCTGGAGGTGTGAGGGATAGAAATTCCAGGCATTTGGTCTTGCCTGTTGTTCTTCCTTTTTGAAGCAGAAACTACAAGGTTTTCTGCTGAGACCGGAAGCAGTGAGACTGTAGGCTTGACAAAAGTGGCAAATATTGTGGGCATCGGAAGAGGTGGTTTTACTTTTCATAAACCATCCTTTTTGATTCACCATAGCCAACCCACTTTTAATGGGGGGAGTTAAGGACAGGTACTAAAGTGTTCCACACATGTGTCTGCTTAGCTTTCTGGGAGGGGATTTAGATGAATTTCTGTTGGTTTCTATTGTTGTGGAGCTCAAAAACTAACCCAGGCTCTTGTAAATCTGACACAAGGATTACAAATATTCATCATGCATCCCAACAAAGGAAATGCAGCAGGAGCAAAAAGCAAGGGAACAAATAAGAGAGAG
This sequence comes from Aselliscus stoliczkanus, assembly GCA_033961575.1. NCBI lineage: Eukaryota > Metazoa > Chordata > Mammalia > Chiroptera > Hipposideridae > Aselliscus > Aselliscus stoliczkanus. The sequence goes on from CM066728.1 coordinate 185,361,187, forward strand.
CAGCGGGGGTGCGGGGGGGGGGCACCTAGCAACCAGCAAATAACATCATCCAAATTCATCCCATGTAGTCACTGGTGGTTTAATAGGGAAGCAAAGAAAACTAGGTTTGATGAGGCTTTGTGGCTTCATATAACATCTTTGAGGACTGAGAAAACAATGTGTGCAGAAGCATTTTGTGCCCCTTCATCATCAAAGGCGTGGGATTAATGGAAGCGACTCTTCTTTCTCACGTGTGACAATGCATTTGCCACTATTTGCTTATAATCTGAGACGCAATGAGAACAGCTCTGTCCCGTTGCCCTGCCAACACCTCTCACGGAGGAGAAGGGTTCAGGCACCACTTGGTGTTTGATTGTCACACTTCCTATTGAAGCTGACCAAAATAGAAAAGCTGCCCACTAATGACAGTAAATGTCAACAATGCAAACACCTCTTCGAAATGAGAAACAGACTAGGACAGTCGAGCTATCTAAATGCAAGGGATGTAAGCCTCAAAAGTCGTGGTAAGTAATTTTAAGCAAAAGCTCATTGTTAACACGCCTATGGTGTGCCAAAGGCACTGCATGGAAACTCCATCATGAAACTGGGAAAGGCAGGGGGTGAGCGTGCAAAGCTTCAGGCCCTCATTCTCCCTGCCAGTCCCCACCAGACTAAAGCAATTGGGCTTTTGCATCCTGCAAACAGAATCTTCAGGTAAGACTGTGTTTGAGCAAAGCGTTTTACAGCTGCAAATTTTGAAAATCACTGACTGCACTGAAAGAACAGACAATTTAAAGAAAACCTTTGGCAAATTCCCCTCTAAACCAAAGAACTGTTTTGGGCAAACATTTATTGAGTATCTTCTGTGTATGAGACTGTGTTCTTTGCACTGTGATGGCATAAAGATGGTAAAGGTACTGGAGAAAAGGGGAGGGAGTGATTAGTTGATGGAGCATGGTCCCTAGAAGAGCAAGGAAAAGGGGTGGCCTCATCTGAAGGACTAGAGACTTGTCCACTAAAATGAAAGAAAATATGAGGAAATTCCTGCCTGGTGGCTATTTTCTTTACAAAGAGTTCTGCTGCCTATTCCCATGTTCATCAATTACCTACTATGTGCCAGACATCATGCTAAGTGAAGGATGTTGAGATGCATAGACATGGGCTTGCCCCATGAGAGCTTGCAATCTAGCTGAGGCTGTGAGACAAGTAAATCAAGTAAATATATGGTTATCAGTAATATAGAATATGAGAAACACCCTAATAAGTGGGATAGAAAATAGATATGCTGTGCATACAGAAGAGACCACTTTCAACATAGTTGACCAGAGAAAATCAAGATGGAGGTGAGGTTAGGTTTGCCCTAAGTTTTGAGGATGATTAGGTGTTAAACAGAGGAAGGTGGTGGCAGCTGATTGACATAAGAGAGTTTTACTTTATAAAGTGGTGATGACCTTTGTCTATATCACATACCTTCAGAGCCTGACCTTCTTACAATAAGGTACAGCTGTCTGCCAAACATGTTATCTCATTTAATCATCACAAGAACCTTGCAAGCAAGATACTATTGTCACCATTTAACAGATGGAGAAACCATCTCCAAGAAGGCAAACAACTTGCCCAGTGGCACACCCCTGATAAAGGGAAGAGCCAGAATTTGCACATAGGTCTGTGTGAGTCCCACTCGATAATCTGTCTTCAGCACAAGACTGTCTCTCCTCATGGATCTCTTTCTACTATGCTTTTCCTGACCTGCTTTCCCGGACTCTCTGATCTCACTTGACGATGATCAGCCATCAAAACAGCTTTTTTTTTTTTTTTTTTTTTTGAGGGCAGTGTCACTGGCCCCCATATGTGGGACTGAACCAGGGCCGCTGGCTTCCCAAGCCAGCACTTAACTACCGCGCCACTCGGCCAGCCCAAAACAGTTTTTTACAAATAATTATCTACTGGGCCAGCCGAGTGGTTCAGTTGGTTAAGACAGTGAGCTCTGAGCAACAGGGTCACCAGTTTGATTTCCACATGGGCCAGTGATGCTGCACCCGAGCTGAGCCGCAGCTCAGCTACCAACAGGAGGCAGGATGGCTCAGCTGACGAGAGCACGTGTTCCTAACAACAAGGCTTCCAGTTCGACTCCCACATGGGATGGTGGGCTATGCCCACCCACAACTAAGATTGAACATGGCACCTTGAGCTAAGCAGCTGGGAGTTGCCAATAGGCAGCCAGATGGCGACTGGACTTGGAGCTGAGCTAGCTGTGCCCTCCACAACTAAGATGGAAGGACAACAACTTGTGTGTTCCCCTTCCCCAATTCCACAACACTGTTCCCCTCCTCCAATTCCCCAATAAAATCTCTTCTTAAAAAAAAAGAATAATTATCTACTGTATGGAACTTTAATCACTATCACTACAGCAAATGTGTACTGAAGAAACATATATTCTCTTTGAAACTTTAATAGCTTTTTATTTGTCATAACCGATTCTTCAACTGAAAAGGTCATGCTGGAGCTAAATGATGTGGCTCGAGCAACTGCGGGGGCTCCCTGCCTTACTCATTTGTGGGCATTTAGCACTCTACCCAGTGCCCGGCACAGAGGAAGAATCTAGCTAATGCCAACGGAGATGAAATGAATGAAAAGTGGAGTATTCCCTTTGCTTTGCATGAATGGTCTGATGAAATGAAGTGGAGGAAGGTGTTCTGCCCAGCCAACCCCCCCAGGTATTAAATCCATCAACCAATAACACGAATCCACAGCTAATAGCTGGTGGTGTTTACATGTTTCTCTATATATCGACCTGTTTCGAGTTTTAAGCCTAACTCAAGACCCGCCTTTTCCATTCCGATTCAATTGGTATTCATTTAATTCTAATGACCACCTGTGAGATAAAAAGGCTTTGTCCTCATTTTTCAGCTAAAGAAAACAGGCTCAGAGATATTTTTGTGATTTCCATCAAGTCACTCAGCTAACAAGTGGTAGAGACTACATTTTTTTTTTTTTGCCCCAGAATGCTGGATTCCAAGTCTGCAAAGGAGAATTTATAAAGAAATCTTAGAAGAAACCTTTTCCAAGAACTAACTGATCTCTTCTTCCTAGGAGAAGGGTCCACAGCCACCGGACCAGCAGAAGGAGCCACTGTGCTCCGGACTTTGACCCCGGGGACAGGAAGAGAAGTTTCTGTGACAAAGACAATGTCTGCACATGACATTGGAAGATCCAGGAGACCTGAGAAAATAAAATACCCAGATTTAATTTTCTACCAATACACCTATCATTAATCTTTTAAATGGATTGTATAAGAACTTTATTACGCATCACTCTAGTCCTGAAATCTCAGATTTACAGAAGCTAAAATTTCCATAAAATATAAAATGTGAATAATTTAGATTACATCCTACTGTATAATAAATATAAATCCCAGACAGGAAGAGATCTATAACCTCATTTTCCCCCTGACACTTGCAGGGCTACTTTTCCTGGCAAAAAATGTTGCTGACTCCAGCAATACAGCCAGAATTCTAACAAACCAAAGGGTAGTTCTCTTTGGCTAAAAGGCCTTTCTTACCAAAACAGTTTAGAGAGCAGACTGTTGAGTCAGGCTGTCTGGCTTTAAATTCCACATCTGCCACTTATAATCTGTGTGAACTTAGACAATTTAAAAAGCCTCCCTGGTCTCTTTTCTCCTCTATAAATTGGACAATTATTAGCCTCAAATAAAAATAACATATATAAATTAATTAGCTTATTTCTCGGCATATGGCAAGCACCTAATAAATGTTAGTTATCATCATCATATATTAAGTACATATTAGCATATCTTCATGTCTCCCAAAGACTGGGCCATGTTCTTTACCTGTCCTTTCGTTCCACTGGGCCAGTGGCAGGTGAGGCCCCATCTAAAGAAACGACCTCCACGGTGATTATCCTTAGAATCAGAGGCAGGAATTCAGAGGATCCTGGCAATCCTAACCCGTAATTTCAGTTCTCTAAACCAAAGCAGCTCCACAGCAAAGTTACAAAATTAAAAGACACAGCTGTTTTTAAAGTTACCATTTATTGGGTACTCACCATGCAACAGGTGCTTTGTATATATTACTGCAAAATCTCTCCACCATCCTGCAATTCAAAAGTAATTTAAATTTGACAACTGAGGAAACTGAATCTCCAGGAAATTGGCATGATATTAGGTCTTAGGAGCCGGAAGGCCAACTCAGGCCAATCTCACTCTACAGTCCATGTTATGTGCACTCCCTCATCACACTGCGTGTGTTAGCCCCTCCTCTGCTGGGCCCCTGTCCTACCTTCGATGGCCCCACTTCTCCATGGAGTCTCCTGGCTACCTTGAGCCTCCAGCCAGGATCTGGACTTGCCTTGCCTCCTTTACAACCTTTCTATACCTTTTCCCAGTGTCCTAATTGCCTTTCTACATCCTTTCTTGGGAAAATAATAAATTCATTTTTGCTGCGGCGTTAACAGAGATGAATAACCTAATACTAAATCTCACGTCATAATAAGAATGACCGCTAGCTAACCTGTCCATATACTTAAAATGTGCAGAGCATATTCCAAGTGCCTATTATGTCTGATCTCAGTTCTCACAAAACCATTTCACGGTTGATGAAACTAAGGTTACTTACCTTACTAAAAGTCACAAACTTAGTGACTGGCAGTCCGGGAGTTGCCTGGTACTGCCTCGCTCCAAAAGACAAACTTAGAGAGCATTTATTTTTAATTGCTAAAGCATCAGTCAAAACTTGGACAGGCACCAGTGTTGTTTTGGTGGTGAGGATGTGAAGGGTGTTTTCTTGGCCCATGTTTACGTCCCCACAGTCAGCAATTTGGGCAGTTTTCAAGTTACACTTGTTTTATCATGAGTCTCATTCAAATTTTTGTTTGGTCATTTCTTTCCCATTCTCAAATATTAACTCAAGTATTAAGTTCTGAAAACATATGTTTTTTAGAGATGAGGGCACTCCTGAAAACCAAGAGAAGAGTCAATACCCCCCCAGATGTGCTGACAATGCCAAATGTCTAGAGCGTAGTTTAAAGAGGGCCATATGTCCTTGGAATGGTAGGAGGATGTTGCATGAATGGTGAGTGATGAGATCTCAGAGAATTTGCCTGATTTGTTACCATTTTTCTAACCAGATTCTCTGCCTAAATATAGGAAGTAAGAAGATGGGGGATTAAAAAAAACAAAAGAAATTTTTTTAAACTACACAGAAAGGGGTTAGAACCTTAAATCAACATTGCAAATCGTGCAACTCCCCGAAGAAGATGATGATAGTGTTTGCAGGATTATGTCAGTGAACAAGAGCTACTGTCTGGGCTGCTTGAGGCAATTGAAACGATTCAGTTAATGGTGCTTAGGAAGTTATTTGTACAAGGTGTGTGGCAACTACGTGGGATAAACCTACAAAGATATCTTGATACATGACAGATTTTGTATTAGAAATTTGGATCTAATGTAACAGAAAAGCAATCCTGGATTTGTAACACCTAAGGATCTTCTCGTCCCTTACTCTACAACCATCTCTATATACTTAGTCTTCATTTTGGCATTTGTCCGCATCTCACAGGGTCACTGTGAGAATCAAATCGGATAATGTACCTGAGAGTACTTTGTAAACTCTGAAGCACCATACAAATGTAAATAAAGGATTGTCATTGTTGTTATTACAGTCAACACTATAGACTCTTCCTAGCTAGCTAGCCACACTCCAAAGTCAGAGAAGAGGGCCAGCCGAGTGGCGCATTGGTTAAGAGCTGGTTTGGGACACCAGCAGCCCTGGTTCGGATCCCACATATGAGGGCCAGTGACACTGCCCTCTACAGCTAACAACAGCTCCACCTGGAGCTGGGCTGTGCGAGCTCCGGCGACGGTTGTAGGCTGCAGCCCAGTGCTGTAGTGGGCTGCCATAGGCTACAGTGAGCAGCCGGCAGCCAGCGTGAGCGACTGGCAGCCAGTGTGAGCTGCCAATAGCCGCGGTGAGGGACCATCTAGAGGCCAGTGACTGATCTGCCTCACCCAGGAAGAACACAATGATGATTCCAACATGGGCCAGTGAAGCAACGTCCTCCGCAACTAGACCGAAGAACAAAAAAGGACAGCAACTTGTCTGTTCCCCTTCTCGATTCCCCAATACTGTTCCCCTTCCCCAATTCCCCAATAAAATCTTAAAAAAAAAAAAAATGTCAGAGAAGAGTGCCTGGGGTGAGGTAGGAGGGAAATACAGGTTTTTATTAATTCATTTAGGCTTCGAATCAGTCGAATTCGAACTCTAGAACTAGTTCCTGTCATTATGATTTAGCAGTGCCAGAAACAAATATAGCTATCATGTTCAACCCCTTGTACAGAAAACAAATTAGTTCATAAAACGTATTGGATGTTATCTGCAAATTGAAAATCTGGCCCAAGTCAGTATACAGACACTCTTTTTATTTTTTTTCTCATGAGGGCAATTTTGGCTCACTGGCATTTTCAGAGGAAAAGTAGCCATTAAGAAGAGTAACGTAACATAATTAGGAGAAAAACATATTCCTATATAGCATCCAAACAAGAATTTATTTAAGATGAAAAACACATTTTCATTTTTTTTTTTTAACTATAAGTTTTCTGGTCACTGATACCAGTGATTCCAACAAATTTAGTATGCAAAAAATAGCACCATGACTTACATAATATATTTTTATTCTTTAGTCCAGAGCAGGGACCCAGGAGTCTCTGTTTTAAATAAGGATCAAGTACTTTTGATGCAGAAGGACTTCAGAATGACAAGTTGGAATCATAGGTTTGCAAACTCAAACTAGGCTCCTGGTTGTCTACACCAGGGCAAAGCAGGTATCAAAAACGTACGAAGCAAGCTTGGTGGGAACCATGGTGAACAGAGGAAGCCATGCCTCTCCCCTTCAGGGAGCCGTACATACTTAGCATAAGTCAGTTTTTGCACCAAAGAAATATATATCCAGTGGCCAGGTGTTTTGATATTCTAAGAGATGCCAAAAGCTTGAATTTTCATGTGTGCAAAAAGTTATGACTTTTAAAATGTGACCTCAACACTTAAAATAGTATGTGGGTGCCAGCAGCCCTGGTTTGGATCCCACATATGAGGGCCAGTGACACTGCCCTCTTAAAAAAAAATTAAATAAAAACTATGTGGATTAAACAGTACATTGGCAAGTTACACTTAATCACTGAGAGGCTTTCATACCTCTATTGTAGGCTAGAATTCCTTGCAGGTTATAGAGTGTGAGTCCTAGTCATGAGTGTATGAATGAATGAATGAATGAATGAATGACAAGCTAATTCTTCAGGACTGCTGCCTACCTTATCATGTTTCAAAAGCGAAGGTCTAACACTTGAAGTAACTAAAAATGACCATTCCATTGTTTCCAGTGAAGAGAACTCTCTAATAAAACACCTGTACACTTGCTCATTTTGGACACACTTGCTTTTGGGGGGCACATCCTTCCCTCAACAGTAACATTTTATTTTGTTTGGGTGCCAGTTGTCTACCTATCTTTCATGGTGCAGCTCATTGCATTTTTAAAAGATGTTTTTTCCAGGAGCTAATTGAGCTTTATCTATGTGAGTGAGCTAGAATCTGTCACTGACAGCCTGCAGAAGGCCATGACTTCAATTGCTTAAAAGAACTAAGGAGTCAGACATGACAAACTGCAGCTCGGAATACCTGGCAGCAAGCCCATTAGGGCTGCTCTGCCAAGATGCACTAATAAATTACTTAGAGAACACGGACTCACTTTATTTCCGTCATGAAACGCAGCATCCTAAAATCAAAGAAAAAGATTTGATTTTTTTTTTTCTATCATAGTTTGTCAGGGCCTTTTGGAAACAGAATGCATTATTTATTTTTTACAAAACGTAATTGCTGGCAAAACCACTCTAGTCTGTGAAAACAGCTTTCTTTTGTTTCTTGTAGGACTTCTTGAGAAACAAACCGTAGGCTTTCTTTATATCCCTTACTGGCTGCCAAGAAGCAACTGTTAACGCAGTAGCAACTGTAGCAAATAAAAAACTCAAACTGTGTATTTCTATTCAACCCTGTTTCATAAACTAGATCCTGTTGCCTCTGCTGGCCTTGTAACCCATGAGACAATTAACTTTTTCCTAAGGGGTGGAGCAAGAGTACCCATTTTACCATAATGTTCTTATCAACCATTGACTTAAAAGATTAAGTTGTGAAAGGTGTCTGTCAATATCCTGGGAATTTGTTCTGTTTAGTTTGGGTCAAATCCTTCCCTAGACAAAGCAACCAGATAGGATGCTAGGACTTAAATTAGCTCCTATCCAGATAATTTTCTGAATTAAGTGCTTCTGCATCCCAGTTCTAAAGTTCATTTCTGATCATAGAGCACATGAGTGCCTCACAGATTTTGGTGTTTATCTTTGCATCATTCTAGTTGTTGATATAGCTCTTGGTATCACAGAATAACTATGGCCAGGGGAATGGAATTTTCTGATTGGTCGGCCCAGGTGGAGGAGCTTTTTGAGGGACAACACAAAATGGGGAAGGGTTAGTTCCCCCAAATGAAAAGTAGGTTGCTATTGCCAGATGGTAGGGAATGGAATGTAAGCAATGAACAGTAATGCATTTATGTCCACTACAAATCAGTTTCTGGTCAAAAATGTGAATGTGATTTTCAGACACTCTGAAATCCAGCCCAAAGTAAAACTTTCCACAAATGTTTTTGAAGCCTCATAGAAATGAGTATAGATTCCCAAGAGATCTTTGGCATGGGTAAGACTATTCATTTGAAGGCAAGACTTCTTGTAACACTTGCAAACACAGCCTCAGTATTATTTGCTCAGGTGCTATAAATATTACCAAGCTGACAGAGATGGGTGGACTATTGGAGGGCTTGAAGTTTCTTCTCCAGCTCATTCCTCACTAGTCACTCATCTGGTATAATCCTCCAAGAAAATCACATTGACAATGAAAGAAACACCTGTTCAGCTAACAACCTGAATCACAGAGACAGGAGGTGAAGATTCGGCGGGAGTCCCTGTGCTCACCCACTTATCCCACCGACATGACAGTTTGTCCCATGGATTCTTGGAATTTGTGTCCACAGCCTTCGACTGGGCCGCACGGAAGTTATTATCAGCAAGTTCAGTCTCTAGGTTCTGAGCTGCTCTGGGTTGAAACTGGAAAGGAAATGAGAAAAAAAATGATTCTGGTATTTATACTTTTTGATACACTCAAAGTTCAGAATATGTGCCCTTTTTCATTGATTTCCATCATATACAAGCCTTTTCAGATACTTTTCCAATACAATAGAGACCTTCACTCCTTGCTACATAGGTTGTCTTTTTCTTCACTTGGATGTCCCTCCTCTGAGAAATACCTACTTTCCTGTGCTGTGCGTATGTCTGTGAATCGGCAGCTTAAGGGATATAATCAAACTAGTATCATATGTGTTCCTCCAGTCACCTCATTCTGTTCACAGCTTCTTCTATCATCATTCACTATCAGTTTTTTTCATAAATGAATTCCTCTAGATTCTGTTACCCTCTTAACTGTCTTTCTGGTTGATTCAGTCTTTCTTTTGGAAACCATTTATCTTGTCCTTTCTTTGCCAAACATCCACACTGGGCATTGAGAATAAACAACATGTTATGGAATTCAACCAAAGTATATATGCCAGGCACAGTTTCTATATCCTGAGGACCTCACAGTCTGATAGGGAAGACAGGCAACCAGGAGATATTATAATAGAGAGGGGAAAGTGATACCACACTGGGCACAAGAGTGTTTTGAAAACACAGAATGGATGTGGGATCTGAGCACACCCAGAGACAGCCATGGAGGAAAGCTGTGTTTCTTTCACTCTGGCTGAGCCAAATCCATGGTATGGCTGATTTCCAAGCATCTGTGTAGAGTGGAATGGAACACTTTATCCTGGGTTACTCTCAGAATAGAGCTAACTCTTATTCTGAAGAACTCTGATTGACTCAAACCCACCAGAGTGTTCCCTTCCCCCTCATACCCACCATCCCTTCCACCCCCAGGAATAACAGTACCTGTGGCCAGGTTTATTCCTCCAGGTTCTTCTTTTGGGTTGTCTTGCAGGTGGACAATAGAGGATAGAACACTCAGAAAAAGTAAAATAAAATAACTTGGATGGTTTTCATGAAATTAGTTAAAATAAAATATGAAAAATATCAAAAGCTCATTATATCTGTCCCTGTGACTAGGATTCATAACATGTTCTGTGAAAAACAATATGGAAAGTTTGTTCCCCTTACTTTGAACTTTAATGCCCCCATGATTCAGGTCTATTGCAACCTTTGAAGCTGAGGGTAATGCAAGTGTCAATCTTCCTGCTGTGAATTTCTTATGGCTTCCTTTTCTCCCAAGGACTGAGCCGTCACAGGGTGGAGCTCAATGTTACTTATTCTTGCTCAGAATCCTCACAATCCAGGAACCTCAAAGCCACACTGGGGAGCAGGCACTTGCACATTTAATGGTTTGTCATTTTGGTGCAGCCTTAGGCTACTCGGGCAATCTCAGGCCAGTAAAAGGAATTCCCTGAGATTTAGTTTCTTCTATAAAATGTGAACTGTAGTGAGTTGAATGTGGCCCCTGAAAAGATATGTCCTTGCTTTACCCTCTGGAACCTATAAATATTACCCTATATAGAAAGAGAGTGACCTTATATGGAAAAGATGTGACTAAGTTAAAGATCTTGAGAAGGGGAGCTTATCGTGGATAATCTGGATGGGCCCTGCATGGAATTATATGCATTCTTATAAGACAGAAGCAGAGGGATTTGGGGGGACAGACACACAGAGGAGAAGACACACAGAAGAGGAGGAGCCAATGTAACCACAGAGGCCAAGATTGGAGTGATGTGGCCAAAAGTCAAGCATCTCCTGGGTCTACTACAAGCTGGAAGGGACATGGAATGGATTCTCCCTCAGAGCCTTCAAGGGGAGTGTGGCCCTCTTGACACCTTGATTTGAAGTGACCAGAACTATGAGAACAAATTTCTTGTTATTTTAAGCGACCAGGCTTGTGGCAATTTTTAACAGCCACAAGGAATGAGTACAGGGATAATAGCCACTCTGCAGGGTTAATATGAGGTTCAATGAGAATGTCAGTATGGAACTTGGAATAAAGTGGCCACTCGGTAATAGTGACTATTTATTATTATTATTATTATTATTATTAATTATTATTATCATTATTATTATTATTTCCTAACCAGGTGGCATACATACAGGTCTCAAAGTTTTAAATATTGACAAAATAGGCCTCATTTTTTTAATGTTTCCAGTAGATGAATAATCAACAAATGACCTGAATTCACCTTCCCGAGTTCATCTTTGACAACATATCATATACTGAGGATAACTGCACCTCTGGGTTGCCTAACACGTCTTGGCATATGCCTATTGTCCCACTGTAATTATAGGTAGTGCCCTGTTTCACTCTCAAAAGGGTCTGAGCTGGACAATAAATCATATAAACCATATATGGTCAGCCTATCTACACACTAAGCATGCTGGAGTCATAATTGGTAATGATCATTACATGTATACCGTGAACCAGGAACTGTTCTAAGCATTGAACTTGTATCTATTCATTTAATTTTCACAGAGCTCTGTCAGTAAAAACACTAGCTTTATCCCCATTCTATCCAAGGACACATAAACAGTGGGCAACAGAGTTGATGTTGTTCCCCAGACAGTCAGAGTTTAGACCTATGCTTAGTCATAGCCACTCTGCTTTGCTGCCACTTAATTTCTTGACAGTGCTCCAAAAGGTATACACCCTCACACCACTTTGCATTTACTGGTGGGTTCTCACTGGCAGGGCTAAGCCATGGCTGTATAGTCTAATCAATTATTAGAAATCTCATAATCATAGTATGAGTGTTATGTCCTCAAATTATTTTCTAAATAAATTGGAGCAGATTCAAGGTTATCCCTACAATCACACAGTACTCACTTACTTAAGATCTGAGTAATAAGAGAAAGAAGGAAGTTAGAGCTACAGTGACAGTGGACATACCCATAATACCACATGAGAACAACATTGAATCATGTAAGTTTCAATGGGGAAAAATAAGCTGAGACATTTCCTTAACCCATTCCCTTTGTCTGAAACATCTCTCTTCATAAATCTCCTGTTGGGTATCTACTGGGTCCTCCAATCTCCATTCATATGGCCACGATGACATCCCCAAACACCTGTGAAGAACATCATTGTTGACCAGTCAAGTTTGCCAGGTGTCAGACCATGCTATGCTGCACAGTGATCTAAATGCTGGTCTGTCTCCCCAGCTTCTCTGTATGACCCTGTGGGCAGGGACTTTACCATTCTCTTTCCTGCATCCCACACATTCATCATAGTTCTTTGCACATAGATGAGGTCCCAAGATGTTAGTTTGTGGGTGGCACTGTGTCCCACTGCACCATGCACATTTCTTTAGTCTCAGAGGCCATGCCCTACACATTGTGCCCACTAAGTGAACAGTCAGCACTCTTCTGGTGAGGACATGTTGTGTACAAACTCTGTTCCAGGCAGGGAGCTACAACCTGAGAATACGGAGGTGAACCTGACTGTCTCTTCTTACTAGGTGGGCAGTCGTCTAGTGATACCTGGAAGAGGTGGTAGCTGCACTCAGTGTGCAAGTGACAAGGACTTCCGCTAGACCCATGATATTCAGGTGTGGTCTGCAGGTCAGCAGCATCACTGCCACCAGGGAGCTTGTTACAAATGCAGAGTGTCAGACTGCACCACAGAACTACTTAATCAGAATCTGCAACTTAACCAGCCCCCAGCGGTTTCATAAGCACATTAAAGCTTAACAGACACTGAAGGAGACAATGAGACAGTGTGTGAAAAAGCAAGAAAGAATATTTTAGGTGGGCACCATAAGTTGTTCTGTGCAGCTGGAGAGAAGAGTGCAAATTCAAGAGCAGGGAAAGGTGAGACTACAAAGGTAGGCGAGGTCGGATCTTGAGGGGAACTATCTGTCATCCTGGGGGTTTGAATTTTCCCCTGAAATCTGTGAGGGTTCATGGAGGATTGTATGCTGGAGGGTGATCACACACATGTTGTGGAAAGATCACATGGATAGCTCAGTGAAGAGTGATTTGAAGGGGGTAGTCTACAGGCAAAGATTAATTAGAAAGCTGTTAAAAATTAGATTAACAGTTGCAGTTGGGGGAGGGGCTGAGAAAAAGAAGTGTCAGTATATATTAAGAGAGCTGGGGGATTTTACATTCATATTCATTTGTTCTTTAGGCTTAAGCATTTTGATTTTACAGCCTTTATTGTGATTGTTACAATGATGAGGAATTGTACTCAGTTCAATTGTACTCAGGAATTATACAAAAATGGAGAAGCCATAACCCCAGCCCTGGAAACAGGCTCTTAGAGGGTGGACAAAGAGGTCATTAGCAGACCATCTATTAGGCAAGAACAAGGACTATAGAAACAGAGGCAGGCAAAAATTACTAAATTCTGACTGAGCCAACAAGTGAAAGCTTCAGAAAGAAGGGTACATTTTAGGCAACTGCAGAAAAGATGCTAAGAGGGAGGCAGAATATTTATCATGGCTTAGAGCATGCATTCTGGAATCAGACTGCTCAGGTTTGAATAAATTTGCTCTACCATCTATATGTACCTGCCATATATGCAAAGTATTTAATCTGTCTTTGTTTTATATTTGAAATGGGGGTAATAATAAAAGGTCAATCTCATAGGATTGTCATGAGGCTAAAGGAGACATATCAAGTGTACAACACAGTGCCCAAAATCTGGTACCCACTCAAAAACGTTACCTATTATTACTACAACATAGTAATAATATGAGCTGAATTTTGAATGATAAGGTGATGCTTTCCAGTGAGAGAAGAGCTGAAAATAATTCCTGGGAGTGGGAAATATCTGTGCACAGTCAGGGAGGCATAAAAAAAGAAGGCATTGATGCTGAGAAGTAGATAAGACAATCACAGTAGTTGAAGTGGATGGAAGGAAAGACCCTGGAGCAGTAAGTTTGGGGACTGTGGCAAAGGCCTGGAATGACATCCTCAGAAGCTTCCACTTTTTTTTTTTTTTTTTTTTTTTTTTAGCTGAGCCATCCTGCCACCTGTTGGCAGCTCAACGGCAACTCAGCTCGGGCTGGCCTCGAACAGCTGTTGCTCAGAGCTCAGCTTGCACTCTTGAGCGAGCTCTTAACCAACTGAGCCATTCGGCCGGCCCAGAAGCTTCCACTTTATCTTGAGGATAACAGAGAAGTGGACATAAAAGAGTACTATGATGATGTCAGTTTATTAGGAGGTATTGAAGATGGAATAAAGTGAGAAGAGCCTAGAAGCAGAACTATTAAGAGTCTGTAGCAATGATCTTGGCAAGAGATAATGGTCAAAATAACAATGTTAGTGATAAAGAGGGGTATGGCCAGATTCAAGAGACATCCCTGAATTAGAACTCCTAAGCTATGGTGTGCAATTAAGTAACAGGATGACTACGACTTTCCTGTCCATTGTGACAATAATGATGATGGTGAAGCATCTCACCATGTGTCAGTGAGGCTTAGGGAACAGCTACAAATAACAGAAAACCCAAAACAGCAAGGGTTAGCAACAAGGGAACTGAATTCTCTCTCAAGTAGTAGCTCAGAGTTGGCAATTCAGGACTGAAACTATGTCCCATGGTGTTAGCGACCAAGGCTACTTTTGTCCTGTTGGTCCCATGCAAGGACTCCCTTCCCAAGGTCACCTCACGATTCAAGTTGCTGCACCAGTTCCAGCTTCAGCCATCATCTCCTCATTCCAGCTATCAGGAAGGAAGAAATGGATGAAGAAGAAAGAGTGCTTTCAATGGTAGTCACTTAAAGAGGGGTCCCAAAAACTGTCACATGACCCCGTCACTTAAATCTGATTGGAAAGAATAAGTAAGGGGGGCTGAAGAGGAAGGCAGATATTATTAGTGGCCATTTGTCCAGTTAATAGTTAGATATTCAATTATTATGTTAGAAGGAAACAGTAGATCATGGGAAATGAGAAACAATCTGTGTCACAGCCAAACATGGAATGGGAAAGTGGAAGCAACTTAAACTGAGCAGACACTAAAAATCAAGACAGCTCGTTATGGGAACATTTTATGAAAAATACCCAGAAGGCAGTTGGAGACACGTCTGTAGAGATGAGAAGAGAGGTGTGAAGATATACATAAGAGGTTTACATCCCTTTGCTACTGCTTCCAGCTGGAGTGACATAAACCTCTGAGGCTCTGAAAGTAGCCTACTTATTCCATCCATAGAGAAATTTGTTGGCATGACAATAAACTTATAACAGAAATTATTACATTATGATTGTCAAAACATAGAGTAATTCACAAGGTTTACAGGTAAGAAGTTTCTCTCAGGGTTGCTTAATAGGTGTGCTACTGATGCCTGTGGGCCGGTCATATTTTCCCCTGGTGGGCTTTGGAGCTGACATTTTGCTTCATGATTTTGAGGTAATGAACATTTGAAATCCCTTACAGCAACTTCTTTAAAACAAACTTCAGATCCTGGCACTTATGATGTCAGGGAAAACATTTATTTTCATGACTCTAAAACTATATAATTTCTTTTGAGAGACAGAATTCTTCCAGCATTGCATGGTTCCTAGAAAACATGGGTACCCCTACCCTATCCCAAGTGTGACACTCTCAGAACAAAAGTCAATAATGGCCTCAAGCTGGCCTTCTATTCCTAAGGCACACATCACTGAATTTCTGTGAATTAAGAATTTAGGAATCTAGAGATAAATCCACATACTTTTTCCAGAAAGGAAAATAATAGACTTCCAGAGTATATCAGTCATAACTTAAGGAGACATTGGCAACTTGAGAAAGTCCAGAAAATAATTCATGTGGTGAAAAGGCTGAAAATTAAGTGCATGTGGGACAGTAAGAGGAATCTTGAGAAGAGAGAAGCTTAAAAGGATTACAAGTTTTAAATATCAGAAACATGAACATGAAGCACAAGTATCTATAAAACACAACCAAAAGAAAGAAGTTGGAAGTAAGCAGATTGAGCCTAAAATGAGGCAACATTTCTTTTTTTTTAACTTTATTATTATTATTCTGATGATGATGATGATGATGATTTACAGATGTACAAAATAATGCAATAGTTCTTTTTCATCCCTTACAAAGTGACTCACCCTCGCTTCCCCAGCCCCCCCACCCCTGATATCATACATATCTATTACAATTCCATTGACTCCATCCCCACACTATATTCCACATCCCATGACTATATGTGTTAAATTATAGCTAACATCTAATATTATTCAGCGGCAGCTTCAGATGTATAGCACAGTGGTAAGGCCACTACACCATCCATGAAGTGGTCTCCCTGATAAGACATGAGTCCTTCTGATCCCCTAAGAAAAATATTTACAACCTTATTGATTATATTCTCTAAACTGTCTCTTCTGTCTCTGCAGTAGTAGAGGCAACATTTTTAACACTTGAAAATAACCTATTGAAAGCAAAATATCTAGTAAAGTAGGAAAGGGGAAAGACATGCCTGATATAAGAGAGACTACACAGCATCAATCAACACCCTATTTAATAATCAAACACTACATGCATTTCCATTTAAATCAGAAATAAAACAATGATGCTTATTGTTGATACTGCTGACATTATTCTGTAAATTATAGTGATTGAAATATAACAATAAAAAATAAGATATACAATCACTGGAAAGGAGGTGACAAAAAAATGTCATTATTTTTAGATGATATGATTTATATTTTTACCCAGAAATCCCAAGCAAATAAACTGAAAAGTTCTTTAAACTCATATGAGTTTAGGAAGATAGCCAAGTACAAAAAAAAAAAAAAAAAAAAGTAGAAAATCAAGAGCTTGCCTAGATATCAGTAGCAATGAATTACAATATATAATAGAAATGATCCCATTAGTAATGAAGTGACAGATATCAATTTCCTGTAATATGTCTAATAATTTGCTGTGCTAAGTACAAGGGCATAGAAGCAGAGGGAAAAGAATCCATCTGATCCCCCAAGCTCTCATTATCCCAATGAGAGCCATGCTGAGGCTGGGCTGTGCTCCAGGACAGAGCCCCTGGCTCCGTATCACTCCACTTATTTAAATGGAGGAGGAGGGAATGGGGGAGCACCAACTGACTATGCAATGCTAGGAGCCGTGCGTCTTTCCCAAGACTCTGGGAGAGAGTCTTATTAGAAAAGGCAGCAAATTGAGGTATCCTGAGCTCAGCCAGGAGATCTTAAAAATCAACACTGTCTTTACCAGCCAGAGATATTGCTGTCCTGTTGTTGAGCCAGCACAAGCTTGCTGATAGCTCATAGCAAAACCACTAGAAAGGGGAATGAAACTGCCTCTAAGGCCACACAGGGACAAAACTTGTGTCCCTTCTCACAAGTAAACTGCAAGACCTCGGTTAGGTATACAATGGAGAGCTCTTATGGAGCTTGCAGTTTGGTGGGAAAGATAGTCAATAAACAAGTAAGCAAATAAATAAATGTATAATTAAAATTATGGCAAGCATTAGAAATCAAGGGCAAGCATTAGAAATTAAATGAAGGGCCGTGCTAAGGAATAACCCAGGAATGGGTCAGGTAAGTGGGCTAGTTAAGATAGTCTGGTCAAGCAAAGACAAGAGAAGGCAACATATACTGTGGGACTTGAAGTATCATCCAAAGAGCCAAGAGAACAGTATTTTGGAAAGAAGAAACAACATGAGGAAAGGTCCTGAGTTCAGAAAGAGTTAGAAGTGTTCCTAGAACAGAAAACAGGCCAATTTCATTAAAGATCAATGGGCAAGCAGGAAAGTGGTATAAGATGAAACCTGAGACATTCATGACTGTGGCCTTCGAGACCATATTACATAGTTTGGGTTATATTTGAAGTGCAATGGCAAGTTACTGATGGATAACACACAATGAATGACATGATCTGGCTTATGGTTTTAGGAAAAAGTACTTCAGTAGCTGCATGCATGATGGAGTGGAGACCATTAAGGACAGCATCCATAGAGTAAAGGAAAGAAGTAGTCATCGCCTGAACTAAAGCGCTAGCAATGAAGATGGAAGGAGGATAGATTCCAGTCATATGTTGGAAATAGAAACAAAAGGAATTCTTCGGGATTGCATGTGCAAGGTGAAAGAGGCAAAGAAATCAAAGAAGGCTCCCAGGTTTCCATCTTGAACAGGACAGATATCGGTGAAGTGGCTAAGATTAGACACGGAAGAGCTTAAGGGAAGGAAGCTCAAGAGTTCAGTTCTGAACATAATATATTTAAGGAGGTTGTGAGATATCTGAGAGGAGCTGTCAAGCAGACAGTCAGCTGTAAGAGCCTGAACTCCAAGGAGAGGTTTAAGCCAAAGATATAAATGGAGCTATCAGGGCATCAGCAGTTTGAGCCAGAAAAAGAACAAAATTGCCTACGACAGTGGCCCAAACAGTCGCGACTTGCCATACCTGTGTAGCATCTATAATTTGCTTAATACTTTTTCTAGAAATCAGCTAAAATGTTCACTTAAATTCCCACTTGACTCTCTCTCAAAGCAATACTATCAATGAAATCTGTTTAATATGATAGTTATATTGTAGTTTAACAAGCATCTAAAATCAACTTTCCTTCCATCCAGAGAATGAATATGGTAATTCAGGAAATACCAACATGAAGAAGAGGGAACGTTGAGACAGAATATAAGAGAACGTAGGACTTGAATATTTAGAGTTGGGGAGAGGGAGCAAAACTTGCAAAAAGTCTGCAAAGACCGCGCAGCCAGAAAGAAAGGAGGTAAACCAGGAGAGTGGGGTATAGTGGGTGCTGGGATGTGCCACCCAGAGCCCTGTTGGAAACTGAAAACCAATTCCTTCCACTCAGGAAATTGCCCAGGACTGCTGTTTTCGGTGTGGGCAGCAAATTTACAAGCCGACTATAGAACCATGCAGGAAATGTAAATAAATGAAGTGGGCCAACACTGAGCTTGGAAAGCACATCCTAAGCATTTGTAAATGAGACTGCTACAATCCAATCCCATGAGTCTTCCTGGTTTCTAAAGAAGCTGGACGGAGAAATTGGATTCATGTGAAAGTACTCACTTAGCAACTAATGCTTTAAATACACACACACACACACACACACACACACACACACACACTCATGGTACAATGTAGGAACAACACTCACTTGTGGGTTTTACCTGGGGCTAATCTATTCTCTGCATACCTGAGGGCAGGCCATGTTGTGCGGTTTAGTTTTAAACCAGTGATTTCTAACCTGTAGTCTTTAAATTTATGCCTGCAGTTGTATGTGTACATGTTATGTTTGTTGAAAGGAATTTACCATAAAAAATAAATTAGCCTAAGTTCGATTTTTGATGTTAAGATTTAAAAAACAAGTCAAAGCTGTTAGCAAGAGCACGAGGACTTTTTCAGCCTAAAGGATGGGAAGCAGAGGAACAAAGATGAAGACAGAAAAATGATACCTGATGATAAACAAGGAGTATGCAGGCAGATGAAGAAATTAACTTGTAAACATGTTTTCGTCCAAGTCAGCCTTTTGAAGGTGGCATTTATTCTTATGTAAACAATTATCTCTATTAAGATCAACAAACAGGGGCTGGCTAATTTGCATACGACCCAAACAAGACCAAAAGTCTTCCAAAAGAGGGCAACTTGCCATGCTGACAGTTCACCAAAAGGACTCTTCTAATTGAACCCTGTGTCTCCCTTCTGGAAGGGACAGGAGAGAGTGTCCTCAGTCTTCACACAGTCCCAAGCCTGACCTCCTCCTGTCCAGCGAGGCTGGGGGGAGGCAGGGCCGGGGACAGCAGTGCAGCATCCTGAGGACTGGAACACCATGGACTGAGTCCAGGCCCTCTGCCTTGCCAACCCCCTTGCTTTGCTTAAGGGCATGTGGACAATGGTGATCCTTTTAGCCATGATTACTATTAGTTACTTAGGATTACTCTTACTGGTTACTAAACCCAACCCTCTTGCTGGACATTTAAAATAGGTTCTAACCAGCTTAACAAATTTGTGATTGCCATTAATTGACCTGCTTATGTTTTTAGTGGTGACCAAACCAACATAAAAGAATGAACTTACCAGGTGCCTGGTGTGGACTAGGCACTGGTTATCTGGACATCCAAAAATAGGAAGACACTGCCCTGTCTAGAAAAGCTTGCATTCAAGTGGCAGGGTATTTGTGGAAGCATGGCAACAAGAGATTTTCATCTCCCACTTAATTCTTACCCCAGTTTCAATGTCCCTTCAGTAAGAACATCCCATGGCACAAAGTCTGGTATTAGTTATATATTTGTAGTTTTCAAGTTCTGAAACTGGTAAGATAGTTAATTTCATATTTGCCTCCCCATTATGCCCCAGGAGGTTCAGATTCCAAAAGGGTACAACAATTTATATTTAAAATAAAGATCTGGTGGGTTTCTTGTGATCACCCTGACGAGAACAGCCTGGTTCTTACCTATAACTTCACTCTCCATCCCCAAAGCCCGACTATTTTTGCTAGTTACTGAACTACCAGCCTCAGGGCCTGAAAATCATAACCACAGCTCTGACACAAAGCTCTGTTCACAAAGACTGTTCAAAGCCACGGAGTGCTTCGCTGTTTCATAATTGTAATAGATATTGAAATGAAGCACATTCTATTCTCTCCACAGGGAGAATGTTTTTTTTTTTCTTTTCTCCCCTTCAGTTCAAAGACTCCTCCTGGTACCCTGATAGCATAATAATTTGCTTTTCTTTCTTATTTATGCACGCTTGTGGACACAAACTCCTCTGTTTTTGTCCTATTTCAATAAAAATTATTGACACACACCTTACAATGAATGTCTTTGATATAACTGATTGTTCTCCCGTTGAGTAATAATACTCATAAAAAGAAATGGAAGGCATAAGAAGAATCAGAGAGTGGGCAGAAATTGGAATCGTAGAGGGAAACTGTTTAGCATTTATAACTTCCATAAACTTAACCTTGTATTTGTGTCAGCTACTTTATAGTTTTCCAATTTACTTTTTAATTGAGTCCTTTTTTTAGCCATGTTTGGAAGCTATAACTCCAAGTCGCCTTTCAAACCTGTACCACTTTAGTTCAGTTCAATTGATCGCTTCTTGTATTTATTATTCTTGTGCCCAACATATATCACTTTCCATTTGGCCAACTGCAAATGCAATTTACCATGCATCAGGCCACTTACACAGCAGATCTGCATTAGTTAATATTTTATTTAGAGTGATCTTTTCCAGGTTCGCTGTTAGCCCTGACCACAGCTGCCTACCATATTGTTTAAGTGATAAAGACAGAAGGGGTGACCCATGTGAACTGACTGATTTGCTGACTGGACAGTTTAACCACGTGATGTGAGGCTGTCATTGGTGGACAAGAAATGTGAGTTAATGGAAACAACTTTGGTCTCAGACTCTCCAAAAACTCTGTAAAAGTTGTCCTTTTGGGCTTCTTTTCAGTATGATCTCCTGGAAAAACCCTGGAGGTGAGAAATCCAGTTGTGGCTCTGCCCCCAACATGTTCCGTGACCTTAAGCTGTTTTCCCTAACTTTGCCTTCTGTCTGTCGCCTGACCCTGGAGTGCACAGAGAATGCTTCCTAAAGAGAAGCTTTGCTGTCATTTTCCGGAAAGGTGAATCATGAAAAACTGCTTGATCCACAAGGAGGGGAATCAAGTGAATAGCAGAAAGGGAGACATGTAGAGTCAAGGACAGGGAGCCTTAAAATCCAGGAAAGCACAGCTTAAGAAACTGGGGGTGGGAACAGGCTAACAGGAAGTGGCTTAATGTAGACACATTAAGTACTGAGCCCTATTTAAAGAAGCTAGGCATCTGTTGGTCCTGGGTGTCATGTCTGCCAGTCTCAGTGCACTTAGACAACTGGATGAAAGTTAAATGGGAAGGAATGTTCATTGAGTATTTAGCTGGGGATACACTGAGGATACACTGATGAATAGGCAGACACACTCCCTAGCCTCCGGGCACTCTAAGTCAGAGACGTTTTAATGTGAAGGACCATGGAGATGGACGTTATTACCATTGCTCTTGGTGTTGAAATGACATCAGTCCTGATCCTTCCTGCTAGAAAATACACAATTATTTTGAGGTTTTCAAAGAAGTCTTACTAAAATAGGTTTTGCCATTTCACCAGTCTCCTAGTTTTCAGGGATTTTATTCAACTACTCATTCAGTTTATAATTCTAATTCTAATGCACTTACTCAGGACATACAACTACTCAGCATGCGACTACTCAACTAGCTTTTAATTCTCAGCTAATTTCTACACAAATTAGATAAATATATTTAAAAGGTATATATTTATATGAAGACATCCCTGATTTCTATTTATATTGGTCAAGTCCCATTTAGACATATTCATTCTTCCTATATGCCCATAGCACTTTCCACAGGTATCTAATTTAGAGATTATCTGATTGTATCAATTTTTTCTACTAGCTCCATAAAGACAACAATTTTGTCTGAATTTATTTTTTTGTCACTGGCACCATATACAATTACCAAGCACCTACCATGTGGCAAGGGCTGTGGAAACCACTAGAGATACAGAGATATACAGATGAGTCTTTTCCATAGCTTAAATCAAGTGAGAGAGACATATTTGTAATTATTTAGCATGCGTAAGCCTGCAAGTAACAGAAAAATCAAGTCAAACTGACTTTAAAAATAAAGAAATTTCCTTGCTCTTTGCATCTTTATTTCTCTTCCATCTCATGCTCCCTTCGCTTCCCCTGCTGGGACAGAAATACTGGCACATAAAGAAGCAGAGTGGTGAGAGGGTGTGGCACGGAAGGGGCAGAGGGAAGAGTTAAAAAATTGAGCAAATAAGTTAACTGATAGGGCAAATAATATTATATATTGAGGATAATGGAAGGGCAAGTTTCTCACTGTCTGAGAAAATATTTATTTTACAAGCATGGGAAAGGAGCGGCTAAAAAGAACCTTGAAATGTTAAGACTGGGATTTTTAGCCTCAGTATGAACTTGTGGGCTTTTTAGTGCACATATTCAGATAAATATGGGAGTAGTTATTGCTATAGATGTGTGTGTATGTGTACATATATACATAGGTATACACATACATGCATTTCCTAACCTTATCCTCTGAGAGGGTCTAGCTAGATTCAGCAGCAGTGATCACACTGAATACCTAGGTGGTGGTTTCTAAATTCTACCCTCTATTAGAGTTGCTCATAAGGAAACATAAGGCAGACCCAAATTAAGGGTCATACTATAAAATGAAAGGCCTACGTTCTTTAAGAATATCTAGCAAAATGGGACACAGGCAAAGACTGAAGAGCTGTTCAAAATGGAAGGAAACTGGTAAGACATGACAACTAAATACAAGCATATTTTTGTATAGGATCCTGTACCAGAAAAGAACACGAAGCATTACTGGGACAGCTCATGTGTATTAAAGTTTGATCCTTATTACTTTTTCTTTTTTTTTCTTTTTTTAATTGGGGAATTGGGGGAGGGGAACAGTGTTGGGCAATTGGGGAAGCGGACTGGCTAAGTTGTTCTTCAATCTTCATTGTGGAGGACACCAGTCACCATCTGGCTTCCCGTTGGCAGCTTGTGGACTCTAAGTTCAAGGTACTGTGTTCAATCTTAGTTGCGGGTGGGCGTAGCCACCATCCCATGCGGGAGTCAAACCAGCAGCCTCGTTGTTAAGAGTGCATGCCCTATTCACTGAGTCTTCCAGGCACCAGCTTAGCTCAATGTGCCGAGTTCAGTTTCAGTTTCAGGTGGGCATAGCCCACCATCGAACAGGCAATCTTGTTGTTACACCAGCTGAGCCATCCTTTCACCTGTTGGCAGCTCAAGGACAGCTCAGCTCGGGCGCAACATTCACTGGCCCATGTGGTAATCAAACC
Source organism: Aselliscus stoliczkanus (assembly GCA_033961575.1). NCBI lineage: Eukaryota > Metazoa > Chordata > Mammalia > Chiroptera > Hipposideridae > Aselliscus > Aselliscus stoliczkanus. The sequence goes on from CM066728.1 coordinate 185,385,102, forward strand.
GGGGGCCCTGTTGCTCAGAGCTTGCACTCTAAGCCAACTTTTAACCAACTGAGCCACTTGGCAGGCCCCTGATCCTTATTACTTTTTAAGGACTCAAAACTAAGCGACTATTAACTTCACTGTGTTTTAGCACTTGGAAAAGCCTAGTTATAAAGCTTACATTTTTATCTAAATGTTTTGTTGCCTTCATATACATGAACAGCCAATAAAGCATTTAAACTGACACATCTGATTTCAAAAGGATCACTCTGTGAACAATATACCAAAGCCTCACTGCAAATGACAATAAGATGGGGTCACATTTATAGTAATACCCAAATTACAAAGGCTTAGTATCTCCATCTGCCATACTGCAGCTCAAAATACACACACCACATTTACCTCTGAGTCTGTTAAGTTCTCCCTGTTCTAGTTTTCCATCAGGACCCAGGCTATAGCCCTTGGACCTGACTTGCTGTAGCTCCTGGAACACAATGGAGGCTTGGGGAGGTGTGTTGGTCTCTCTGTGTCCCTCAAGCCTAAGTCTGGCAGAGAATCCTCCCTTCATTCTCTATAGCATGACTGAGACCCAGCTTGAATTGCTTACAAAATATTGAAAGTTTAGGCATAAGAGAAGGTAATAACATTACACCTAGTAATGCATTCTTGCTACTAAACACGATACTCTAAGAGCCCGTGGGCCCCATACTTACCCTCACTGGTGTCTCCTAGAGAGTCACCCTACCTAGCTCCCAGCCTGCCTCCAAAAGACTGACTGCACCTCCTTCCCACCAATATGTGCTCCATATAATCCCTACAACTGAAAGTCTAGGCCCTTCTGCCTGGAAGCCCAGAAGGAAATGAGATTTTCTTCCTTCTAATTGTTGGCCTAACATCTTGATTTTCTTTTCTGTCTCTGGATCAGTCTCTTTCAGAATAGTAGGACTTGCTACATGAGAAACTTGATCACAGTCTTAACCTATGGTCCCAACAGAATAATTGCAAAATAATATGCCTGAAATCTCAGTAAATTCCATGTTTTTATATGTGAAATAATGTTTAGGACAGTGTTATGGGCTGGATTGTATCATTAATATGTTAAAAAATATTCATATGTTGAAGTCCTAATGAAATATCTCAGAATGTGGCTCTCTTTGGAGATAGGGTCTTTGAAGAGGTAGTTAAGTTAAAATGGTGTCATTAGGGTGTGTCCTAATCCAATATGACTGGTGTCCTTACAAGAAGAGGAAATTTGGATACAGACACATACAGACAGAAGATGATGTGAAGACACAGAGGGGAGAGAGCCACTTACAAGCCAAGAGGAGAGATTTGGAACACAGATTTCCTTCAAGGCCTTTAGAAGGAACCAACCCTGCTGACATTGATTTCAAACTTCCAGCCTCCAGAACTATGGGAAAATTAATTTCTGTTGTGTAAGTCACCCAATCTGTGGTACTTTGTTACAGCAGCGGTCACAAACTAATACAGACAATCAGTTTGTATTGTGTCAAGCTAGTCCAGCTTCTTTTAAGTCTTTTTTCCATTGGTAGGTAAAGTTAAACTACTTGAGTCTCAGTAGTTTCATATCTTTTGTCAATGACTATTAACAGAAAAATGGAATTTTTCACAAAAATAGTTCATAGACACAAATCGTTCTAACTCTAAAATTTATAAACAGAAAAAGTCATTTTCTTAATCCCATTCCCTTCCTCCACCAAGGAAATAAAAGCCAACCAAGTCTCCAAGATATACTGGCTCAACCATAAATAGCCATATATATTTCCAGACAAAATGCTAAGTTGCTCAGTGTTAAAAAATCCACCTCATAATTTAAGCAAGTACCTTTACAAATATATAAAATATAATAAAGAAATGATATGTCCCAAAGAGGCATTCAAATCTCTATCTCTTGACAAAGAGAAAAGCAATTAAAACTTCAAAATAACGACTACGCTCACATTTCACCCATCAGGGAAGAGCTGAGCTTTATTCAGGGCAACCCTCTCTCATTCCATGGTAAGTCATTTGTATCCAAGTTATTGATGAATGAAATAAATGAAGCAAAATGGAAAAGGAAGGAATTAATTTCATTCTCTCCTAAGAGAGTAAACCTTCCCATCATCAACCTCTAGCTTTTCTAAGGACCAGCTCATTTCTCTCTCTCTCTCTGAGGCTGTCCTTATTCCTGTCTTTCCCCCTTATCTTAGGTAGCACCACTTCTATTTACTCAGTCACCCACATCATTCCCTTTTCTCTCCCCTAGCTTGCATCACTGCCTTTTCCTTCCCTGCTACTCCATGGATGACAGACCTGTGTTCTGAGTTGGAATGCTCTGTTTCATGGATTCAAAATGACAGAAAAGCTATGAACACCTAGAGCATCAGTGTTCAGAGTGTGGTAGGTGGACCAATGGTGGCAAATGAGGTCATGTTATGGAATCTACAAGTAAATTTTTTAATTTTAATAGTTTTTTAAAATTTAAATGTACATTAGAAAAAATAGAGCTGGCACATGAAATCTTTAATAAATGACCAGGTAGAGGAAGAATTCTGAGGCTTAGGAATCTTCCAGGTGACCTTAATCAAACCACATTAGATTTTATACACCTAAGTGCTTTTTCTGACATACTTAACCTTTGAAATACTGCCCGTCTCTTTGCTGTAAAGTTTCAGAGCTCCGTGTACCTCTCCTTTATGGCACTTAGCCCAACTACAGCTCATTCTCTGTGCAACTGTTTGTCAAGTGGCCACCTTTACTAGTAAGATGTTAGCTCTGAAGGCAGTCCTGTGACTGCTTGTTTATTGCTGTATCCTTAGCTTTCAGCACAGTCTCTGGTACGTATTAGCATTCCTTATGTATTTGTAGAGTAAATGCATAAAGGAATAAATGGATGAATAAAGCTGACCCCTGATTAGATGATGTACCCATCACTTTTGTAAGATGATTTCTGAGCAAAAGAAGGAAACTATAATCTGAGAATGGGACACACACACACACACACACACACACACACACACACAAAGTGAAAAGTGAATTAAGTAGTGCATAGTGTAAAGAAAAGAACAATGGGCTCAGAGTTGCAAGACCACAGTCTGAGCCTTAACTGTACCAGTAACCAACTGGTTGAGTGAGTTCCTTTTTTATCCCCTGAGTCATTTCACCTCTAGTGACCTTGTTTCCCCAGGTGCAGAATGAGTGGATATTCTCTAAGACATGTCCCTATTCTAGGTGCTATGTGGTCAAGTCCACATAGTTCAAGGGTTTCCTTAAGGCTGTGCCTTTCTTTTCCTTTTCCTATGTATGCATATGTTCAATTACTATTATTTAGGATTAAACAATTCAACCAAACAATGTTTTATCAGTGGAGAAGATGTCAAACATCTGGTTCAGCAAAAAACATTTAATGTCTAGTGGGTTCTACTGGTAAGAATATAAATGGACTAACCATTGCGAAAAACAGTTTGGCTCTTCCTCAAAAAGTTAAACAGAATTAATTATCACATGATCCAGCAGTTCTACTCTTCGGTACCCAAAAAACTAAAAACAGTATTCAAACAAAAACGTGTACATGAATGTTCACAGTAGCAATAGTCACAACTGCCAAAGGCAGAAATAATCCAACTGATAAATGGATAAACAAAATGTGGTTTTATCCATATACGGGAATATTGTTCAGTCATAAAAAGGAATAAAGTACTGACACATGCTACAACATGGATGAACCTCAAAAGCATGCTAAATGACAATAGCCATACACACAAGTTCATATATTGAATGACTCCACTTATATAAAATACCCAGAATAGCTAAATCTCTAGATACAAGCAAGTATACTAGTAAGGACAGAATGAGGAGGGACTACTTGACTGGATACAGAGTTTCCTTGTGGGGCAATGAAAATGTTTTGAGACTAGATAGAGGTGATGGTTGCACAACATTGTGAGTGTACTAAATGCCACTGAATTGTACACTTTAAAAAATCATTAAGTTTAAAATGCACAACATTGTGAGTGTACTAAATGCCACTGAATTGTACACTTTAAAAAATCATTAATTTTATATTATGTAAATTTCACCTCAATTTTTAAAAATTCTATGGGTTTCTATTTTTTTCCAAAAATAGTGACTTGATGTCAAATAAAAGCTTTTATGAATCTATAAACATTGATGGTAGGAATTTTAGGCAGTGTTGAGCAGTTTTCCACCCTTTGCTGTAGCTTTCTGAGCTTTAAGATGTCCTTTATATCATTACAGCCACCAAAATCTAAATATATTGAAGTCTACTAAAAATAATACCTATCACGTACTCATATGCATGAACTTAGAAAATGCTTCCTGAGCTGAGTAATTCCAGCCAACTCTCCTCTCTGAATTTCAAATGCTATATTCAATTAATGTCACTAATGTTAATATAAGATTAAAATCTAAGTTAAAATGATCCAAGAAACCCATTACTTCCTTCAAAACACAATTAATAAATAGTGCAAAGCTCCAAATTGGTTCCGTATTTTCCTAGTTGGACACACAAGAAGTCTGCATGCAGAGCTCTACAAAAGTACCTGTAAAAGCTCCAAACTTAGAAAAGTCATGCTTCTGACTGTGAAAAGAGTTTTGCCTAAAAATAGTAGAGTACACAGAGATTTTTTCCCCCATTGTCCTTCCCTTTGACACTGCCACACAATTCTTCTGAGCTGTCATGATTTTTCACATACCAAGAAACAACACCGGTGTGAAGAGGACAGGCATGCACCAATAGGCTTACTTATCAGCTTACCAAACACATCTGCCCAAACCCTTCAGGACCAGTAGCAAAGACAAGATTCACACTTTATAGAACTTGAAGACAAAATTCCCCTTTGAACTTATTTTCTAAAAGCTTGGGTAAAATGGCTCATTTGATCAGCTTCAGAATGTCTCTGGAAACATCAATGATTTGCCACATGATACACTGTGGTACTTTAAGGATCAGATCGTGATAAACCTATTAAAGAATAGCACCTATATTACGCTCTATATTTTTCCCTTTTCTCTTCCTCTCTTGCTTTCTTTTGTTTTCCTAATTATAAGAGCAATGTAGGTTCCTGTCAGAAAAATTGGAGATAACAGAACTGTAGAAAAAGAAAAATCACCAGAACCCCACAATCCAAAATGAACCACTGTTAACATTTCAACCAGTAATTTCTAATCTATGTCTAAATGATAGTAAAGTTTTGATGTGTACTTCCCATTTTACTGTCTTTCTCTGCAGTTGAGGTAAGTTTTCTTCGGTAATGAATCAGAAGTGCTTTCATTATCAGCACTTGAGTTTCTATTAAATGCTCAATAAAATATTTTTGGAATAGTGCAAGCCCTTTAGAGAAAAACAGCCTTATCTTATAATCTCCTTTTTGCAAGTCCCAGCTTACATGTCATCTCCACAGGGAAACCTTCCAAATTCTCCGATCAGGTTAGACCCCCACTTAGGTGCTCTCATAGCATCCTTTGTTTTTCCTTCATAGCACCTATCACAGGTAACCATATGGACCATTATCAGCTATTTTTCCCAAGTAGAACATAGGCTCCCAGAAGGAACTCACCGACTCTGTTTTACCGTTTGCTGTTCTCCAACAATTAAGTGTGTTTTGTTATGTAAAAGATATTTAGTCAATAGTGGGAGGGTGGGTGGATGGATTAATAAACCAAGGAACAAGCCTCAGAGATGTAATCTGGGACCATGACTGACTGAAGAAAGGAAACTGGTGTGGCAGTGTATTTGTATGAACAAGAGCCAAATTTATACTGGATGAGTTTATGCTTCTTCAGTGCTCCTTCTCAGGTACTACACCCTGAGGCAAGACCCCTGTTTATTTAGAGACCCTGCTCAGGGAACTTGCCTGCTATGATACATGAAGCAATGGGTTTTCTGTTTCTGGAAAAGAAAAAGTCACAGGGACTGGACTCCTTCCACTTGAAACAACAACAACAAAAACAAAACAACAACAACAAAAATTAGACAAAATGAGGTTTTCAGACATTGGACATTAGGCTGCATAGGACAGTGAGATGGGAAAACAAGCAAGGTGAGTCCTATGAGTGCCCCACCTTATTGCTTCCAGAGAGTTTTCAGGCTGCAGTATAGAAAGAGAAAAGTCAGGAGGTACCAAATTTCTCTCTCAGTTTGTTAGTTTGCAAACTCTGGAGTTATCCAGGTGAAATTCTAGTTCACCATACCCCAAAGGATCAGGCCGTTTCCAAGTCATTTCACTATGTACTATAGCAAAGCTCAATAATATTTATAAAAATACAAAATATCCAGCACCCAACAAGGTAAAATTCACAATACTTGGCATCCAATATAAAGCGATTTAGGCATAAAAAGCAGGAACACATGACCCATAATGAGGAGAAAAGAGTAACGGGGGAGATAGTATCTGAGGGAGGAAAAAAGTGAAATCCTGGAGAACATCTAACACTATCATAAAAGAGGAAATGTGGCATATACACTAAAACAAACATTCAGATTTGCAAACCATCTCTATCATTTACTAGGTAAATCTGACTCTAAAACTTATTTTATAACCACTGGCTCCTCTTTTGTTTGCTTATGCTCTTATAAGGACTAAAAGAATTGAGATGTGAGTTCATAGAAAACTGCTTAAATAAAGGCTACCCTAGATTTTTAATTTTGGATGGCCAACCCAACAGTACCTCAAAGGCCCCTTCTATAAACTGACAACTTCCACCACTCTCAGGGATGAGGCTGATTGATATTCTGAAAAAATTGCTACAGCCTAATCAGTATTTACTTTCAAAGCTTCCACAGATCTTTCCTGGATTTGGGATTCTTTTTTCTTTGCTAGCAGTTTTCATAACATGATTCAAGTAGGATGGATTTTTCATCAATTAAGTGACATATCACATTGCCCTAACATGTCATAAATTTCATGGATTTCTCAATATCTTGTCATGATGAACCCAAATTTAGCAATATTATCAGACTGTGGGCCTACATATCAAGATACTTAATGTTTGTGCCAATAACTGAAATTTATTGTTTCTTGAGTTTAATGGACCCAGTGCCATTGCTTCTTTCAGATTGTTTCAGCACAGACTAAACTTTTGGAAGTCAATATACCATTTTCTATCTTTAAAATAAACTCCAACTGTTCTTAGCTTTTCATGGCCAAAATATTGCTTCTCACCTCTTGCAACTTGCTATTTGGAAAGGAAGATTCTTTGGATTTTACTCGTTGACTGAGCAACAACAGAGTCTCTGAAATGGTCCTAAGTGTGATAAAGGAATTACTAGAGCTAAGACTCCAAAAATAAGGATATAATGACAAAAATACTCTGGCTAAATGAAAAATGACACAAAAAGATCTGGTGCCTATTAAAGAATGGCTAATTTCAGGGTCAGATAGCACAGGAATTTGGTCAAAGGAAACCGTGCTTTTGACACCTCGGCTGCTGTGCTGCCCAGATGAAAGTCATTACAATCATAGGTAGCACCAGCAGAATAGGAGATGCAACAGAGTACGGGAGGGGGTGAATGAAGAAAGATTGACACCAAAGGTCAGATCAGTGAAGGAATGAGTAAACCAAAAGCAGAGGAGTTATGGGACAGGTACCTATATACATCCAAAATTATAGCATCAGTGAGAGAAAACAAGGGAACAAATCAAAATGTGACTCTCCGTGTCTCTGAAGACCCACATAGCCAACAGAGTCAATAAAAAGGACTGGGCCCAGAGCCTCTGCTATGGTCCTGACAGATACTTCGAGACACCTTAAGTGAGAGAGTAGTCTTGGGCCATCATTCTGACACCTATATGTTAGATAATACCTAATTAGGAAAGCTATAAAATGGTCAAGGGCCATTTTAAAAAAAACGATTAAAGAACAAATACGGATTTCAGCAGAAGCAGGGTGAAAACAGAAAAAAATCCTAGCATTTGTTGAATCACAAAGGAAGCAAAGAAACCAGAACATATGTACATACTCTAATAGGGAAGATAGTCCTCAAGTTGAAGATAATTGGCTGCAAAAACTGGCATTTCATGTAGGATTCTTTGAAATCTTATGTGGGAAGAAGTAGCCAGAGTCAGAAGAGTTCTTATTTTGAAAGTCATATGTGCCAACATGTTTAGGATGTATGATCAAACAATACAGTGAATGTTTAAATTAAAAAAAAAATTATTACAATAAAAGACACATTGCCATTAATCCCCCTCAAAATATGCCCCCTCACTTTGAACACACATATTCCATGTTCCTGCCACTTTCTGAAGCAGTTCTGAAAGTCCTCTTTCATGAGTATCTTAGTTGTGCTGTCATGGCTGCCTCCATATCCTGAATCATTTTGACTTTGGGGAAGAGCCAGGATTCGCATAGTGCCAGATCCAGTGAATAAGGTGGATGAGGACACACCATAATGTTTTTATTTGACAGAAATTGCCGTATACCAGAAGTGATGTGCGACATGGAGCATTGTCATAATGAATGATTTACAGCACACTTTAAATAGCACTTTCCCCCGACCGCAGCTCACACCCAACTGACTGCACCCAACAAGTTGAAACTTGTCACATACTGTTACTAAGGTTCCACGTGCCACTTCACGTATTGAATATCCCTGCCTTTCCTTTGGATGGCACTCGGCAGCAGCATTCACTGTATTTTGTGATCACAACGGAAAGGGTCCATGTCACACATCGCTTTTGGTACAGCAATTTCTGTCAAATAAAAACATTATGGTGTGTCCTCATCCGCCTTATTCACCAGATCTGGCACCATGTGACTTTTGATTCTTCCCTAAAGTCAAAATGACCATGAAAGGTAAATGTTCTGAATAGATTCAGGACATCGAGGCAGCCATGACAGTGCAAACTAAAGACACTCATGAAAGAGGACTTTCAGAATTGCTTCAGAAAGTGGCAAGAGCAATGGAATCACCATGTTCGAAGAGAGGGGAAGTATTTTGAGAGGGATTAATGGCAATGTGTCTTTTACTGTAATATATTTTTTAAATTTAAACATTCACTGTATGTTTTGATCACACCTCTTATAGCTCAAGAAGTGATGATGTTATATGACTCCTTACTCTGACTTTAAGACACAAATTGAAGAATAATTCAGTGTAGTCAGGAGATGGTAAAAGGTATAAAAGTAGGAAACAAAAAGACTATTTCTCACATTTTATTGTCTGTCTCCTTCAGTAGACTATAAGCTCCAAATAGTTTAGACTATGTTTGTTTTGTTAACCACTGAATGTATAGTACCTAATATAATACCTGATGTATAGTAGATATTCAATGAGTACTTGTTAAATAAATAAATAAGGATGTAATGCTATAGAACAACAGAAGGACATAATAAAAGCCTAGACCATCACAGTAGAAGTAATATTAGAGATTGAATTAGTTAGAATTAATTTGGCTTGAAGTAAGAAAGAAATCCAAAATAGGGGTGGCTTAAACAAGACAGAATTTTATTTTTCATTCACCTTTGTAAAAAGTCTGAAGGTAGTCAATGCTGAGGTTAGTATCATGTTTCCATAGAGTGGTCAGGAACCACTCAAACACTCTCCTCCCCTACCCCTTATATCTATCTGTCCCTTATCTTCAAGGTCCAAGATGGCTATTAGAGCCCTGTCACCACATCTTCATTCCAGGGAGAAGCAGAATGATAGAATGATAGGATGTCTCTTTTTTCTTTTTTTAGTTTTGACCTATTAATCTCTTTTTTCTTAAATTATTTTCAGAAGTTCAAAACAATGTAATAGTTAGACATTTATACCCCTCACAAAGTGATAACCCTTCTCCCCCTCTGACATTGTATGTAACTGTTACAATTTCACTGACTCTATTCCCTATGCTGTACTCCATATCTCTTTAATTATATATATATATATAATATATAATTTTATCTCTTTAATTATATATATATATATATATATATATATATAATTTTAATTATAGTTGACATTCAGTATTATTCAGCCTCAAGTTCAGGCATACAGCGCAGCGGTCAGACATCTGCGCAGTCCATGAAGTGGTCTCCCTAATAAGACAAGTGCCCATCTGACACCATACAAACTCTTTACAACATTATTGATTATATTCCCCAAACTCTTTCAAATCTCCATGGCAATCTTGTGGCTACTAATTTGTACTTTCTAACCCCTTTACCTTCTCTCCCATCCTCAGCCCCTTAAGAGGGCATGTTTCTTGATGTTCCACACAATACTTGTAATTACACTGATTAGTCAAAGCTTAGTCACATGTAATGACAAAGGGAGGTGAGGAAATTAAGTCTTTTATCTGTGAAGCAATGTCCCAGTTTAAAATCTGCACTCTTTTATTAAGGAAAAGAGGGATAATAGATAGTGGGCAGTTTCCACCATAATTTCAGTATCAATTCAAATCTTCTCTGGAATGTAGGGAGAGAAAATAGAAATTATTTAGCATTAAGACATTTCCCTTTTGTTCAATATTTTTGAGAAGGATAAGCAAATTTTCTTAAATACTTAAGAACTGTAAAATAATTAACCAATTGACATATCTCTCAGCTAACAAAAGATGGGAGAAAAGGAACAGATTTATTTTTTTTCCTTTGTTTCATTTTTTCAGCAATCCCCAGCAAGGACAGCTTGAACTCAGGAAGCTGGCTATCTCCATGTTTTTGTTTTCAGTGATCTGTCAATTTGGTAGAAGCTGGAACTATCTATGCCCCAATCCTCATCCATCCCCATGCCCCCTCCAAATGACTCAACTTGCTCAAAACTGCTGCCTACAGCCCAAAATGTTTTTTCACTGCTTTGGGGGCAAAGAGAGAATTGCAGCTCACAGTAAGATGGGTGTCCTTGAATGCCACATTTAGTATTGACTAATAAAACACCAAACCAATTATTTGGGTGGAAGGAAGGAAGGAAGGAAAGAAGGAAGGAAGGAAGGAAGGAAGGAAGGAAGGAAGGAAGGAAGGAAGGAAGGAAGGAAGGAAGGAAGGGCAGGGAGGAGGAGACGCAGGGAAGGGTGAGGGAGGGAGGGAGGGGGAGGGAGAGAGGGAGGGAGGGAGGAAGGAAGGAACTGAACTAGAAAATAGTAAGAGTTTCCAGCTACTATTTGTTTGTTTGTTGTTTATTCATTTTCTACACAGAATTCTAGCTGATGACAGCAAACTAAATATTTTTTAGAAAATAAAACTGCAAAGTAAAACCATTGAGGTGGTACCATGAGTCTGAAAGTTTTAATTAATATATGAGAGCTACTTGAACTATGAAGTCATGACTCAAGGGAACTGAAAGGATTTTTTGAAATGCTGATCAAAGACACTGCTTTTGCATTTTTGCTTGGTGAAGCCTAGTGACAGGATAAGAGCATAAAGCTTTCAAAGTGACATCCTTCAACCTACTCTTCATCCTCAGCCCAGTTATAAGGAAAATCAGAAATCCTAGGTGGCTTAAAGTAACCAAACAAATTGCTTTTTTTTCCTCCTTGCTATAAAGACTGTAAAACCCTAAGAGACTTATAAACTCCCTGCTCAGATTAAAGGTCAATAGTTAATATCCTAAATTCTAGGGCGGTTGGGTGGAATGACAGGAATGATGGATGGACTTCCTAACTTTGGAATACAAAAACTCAGAGGGTTAAGATGGAGACATGGTGGGTCTCATGCAGGGATGATACTCAATACACTTATCAAATGGGATTGCAGAGGCAGCAGGCCACCAGAAATGGCACTGGCCAGGGCACTGGCTCTGGGACCTAGAGCCTCCCTGCTGGGCCTCGTATTAACCCTTTAGTTTCTGGATTGTGAGGAGGGACTCAGGACAGGAGAGATGCTCCTATCATCTGATATTTGCCAACTAGTATTTTAACAACACATATGGCTGTCCTGGGACAAACCAGCTGAATAGCAGCCCCAGTTCCACTCTTCCAGGCACTAAAGAAGTCAGGCTCATGATGATTATGCCCACATCCTTGTTGTCCAATGTCATCCAGTTTCAGAGGGTCACTTAGCTGTTGCTGCCTTGTGCAAGTGGTCACCCAGTCCTGCAGAGAACAGTGAGAGAGACACAAACCCTACCTCTCCTTAGACCATTAACCACAGTCTCACTGGAAACATGAGGTGGGGAACAAATTTCCATTTAGCCTTTGGTGTCCCACATTCACTCAGGGCTAAACAGAAATATACAGCAATATGATTTGAAAGGAAACTCAGAAAATCAAAAGGTTTAGTCTTACTTTAATCGTGTCCTTCTCTGATTACACCTCGGTCTCCTCTGGGGAGGTAAATTAGATTGGAATAAGCTATATGTCTTCAACCTGCACGTTTAAATCAGTGTCACTTTAATCCTCACTTGTGAATCTGTGTGAATAAGATTACAGAATTATTAAGAAGGGAAAAACACTTAACAACAAAGGAAGGCTCCTTGGTGACACCAATCACAATACCAGGATAGAGTAGCTTATTTAATTATTGCCAGACAAAGCAGGTTCTTTTTAAAAGCCTTTTGATATTTGTTGTTTTCTAATATACAGTAAATCTTTCTCTTTTTTTCCCTGTGGATTTTCATTTTTAATAAAAGTCTTCTTATTTGAAGATTCTGGAAAGGACAACAGCTAAAGAAATTTATTTTCACTTCCATTCTATAATCAGCAGGTCTATTGTTAGGTCTTTGGCTTACTCTTTCATTCCTCTTATTACCCGCTCTTCTTTAGCTTAAATATCTTTTTTACCGGAATGTGTTTTCTGTCAATCATTTGGGGGTTTTTATGAAGTAAAATTCATATAACATAAAATTCATAATTTTAACCATTCTTAAGTGATCAATTCAGTGACATTTAGTGCATTCATAACGCAGTGCAACCATCACCACAATCTAATTCCAAAATATTTTCATTATCCCCAAAAAACCGTGTATCCATTAAGCAATCACTCACCATTGACCTGTCTCCTCTCCCAGGCTCTAACAACCACTAATCTGCTCTCTGCCTCTGTGGTTTTGCCTATTCTGGATTCTTCATACAAACAGAATCACATAAAATGTGGCTTTTGTGTCTGGCTTCTTTCACTTGCCACAATGTTTATAGGTACATCCATGTATCATTACCTTTTTGTGGCTGAATAATATCCCATTGTGCAGATATAGCACACTTGTTTACCCATTCATCAATTGCTGGACATTTCTGTTGTTAGCACTTTTTGGACTATGAATAATTCTACTACGAACATTCATGTAGATGTTTTTGTTTGACACCTGTTTTTTAAAAATTCTTTTATTGTGAAATAAACATTTTTTTAAATTAGTTTCAGGTGTACAACACAGTGCAATAGTTATACTTTTTACCCCTCAAAGTGACAACCCTCTCCCCCAGTTCGCTACCCCACTCCCCCCCATATCATACAAATCTATTACAATTCATTTGACTCCTTTCCACAGTATACTCCACATCCCATGACTATCTATATATTCAATTACCGTTGGCATACAATATTATATAACATCAGCTTCAGGTGTACAGTGCAGTGATCAGCCTCTACTCCATCCATGAAGTGGTCTCCTCCCTAACAAGACATGTGACCATCTGACACCCCACAAAATTTTTACAACATTATTATATTCCCCGAACTGTCTTTCATATCCCTGTGGCAATATTGTAGCTGCCTATTTATGCTGTCTAATCCCTTCCCCTTCTCCCTTAACCCCACCTCCCTCCCAACTAGCAACCCTCAGTTTTTCCTCTATATCTATGAGTCTGTTTCTGTTTACTTTGCTCATTCATTCAGTTTTTCAGATTCCACATATAAGTGAGATCATATGGTATTTGTCTTTCTCCGACTGACTTATTTCACTTAACATAATGGTCTCTAGGTCCATCCATATCGTAGCAAATGGTATGATTTCATACGGGAGTTCCATTTCCAGGTTTTTGAGATACCTCCATACTGATTTCCATAATGGCTGCATCAATTTGCAGTCCCACCAACAGTGCACCAGGGTTCCCTTTTCTCCACAACCTCGCCAGCACTTGTGGTTTATTGATTTATTGATGATAGCCATTCTGACCAGAGTGAGGTGGTATCTCATTGGTTTGACACCTGTTTTTAATCCTCTTGAGTATATACCAAGAATTGGAATTGCGGAGTCATACAGTGATGCTATGTTTAGTTTTCTGAGGAATTGCCAAACTGTTTTCCATAGCTGCTGTACCATTTTATATTCCTACCAGGAACGCACAAGGGTTCCAATTTCTCAGCATCCTCACAACACTTATTTTCCTTTTTTAAAAAAATTATAACTATCCTAAAAGGTATAAAATGTTATCTCATTGTTGTTTTGATTTGTATTTCCCTAATGACTAATGATGTTAAGCATCTTTTCATGAGGTTACTCACTATCAGTATATCTTCATTGGAGAAATATCTATTCAAGTCATTTGTCCGTTTCCTTAATTGGGTTGTTTGCCTTTTTGTTGTTGAGTTGTACTTCCCAATCATTTCAAGCCAAAACGTTTTGTCATTGGCTTTCAAACCAATAAGAACATTGCAAAATGTACTATAGAAAACAAATAAAACAAGCCTAGATTCTTGCCATGTTCACTAAAACAGATACACCCACACACTTTGGGTTTTGAATTTTGAATTTGAATCTTCCCAGAAAGACAATAGAAAGGTATTTTCAGGGAAAATGAAACTTTTTTCAAATTAACATAAAGGAAATTTATTCATGCATATATTTATTCAACAAATATTTACTGATCACCCTGCTAGGCATTAGGATAATTAAAACACTTGTGACAACACTCTGAGTCTTCACGCATTCCATCTGCACAGGAGGATGCATTTTAAGGGTGATTTATGTATAAGAAGCATGTAGAGTGTGAGGAAAAGTAATGGTGGAAAAAACTTAGTTCGCTTTATTCAGAGTTTAGAAGAAAACGAAATTCCCAAACAGCCTAGAGATTGATGATCTGTGTTTTATCTTCACTTACAAAAGTTACTATGTTAAAGAAGAACAGTCTCTCCTACTCCATACACAAAAATATGTCATCTAAACTCACTCATTCAATGCCTTTGAATTGGAAAATATCGAATGTATATTGTCTCTTTTGATTGTTGAGGCTAGCTCTAGAAGAAGTTTGTAGAAACTTGGAGTGTCAAAGAGACTTTGAACTCAGGTTTAAATGTGATTCCAAGTTAGCATTTTTGGATGAAAATCTAAGGAAGAAACCGAAAGGGTGAAAACCGTATTTTCTTTTTTATTTTTTTAAAGATTTTATTGGTAATTGGGGGAGGGGAACAGTGTTCGGGGATTGGGGGAGGGGAGCAGCTAAGGTGTTGTTCTTCAATCTTCATTATGGAGGGTGCCAGTCGGGGGTAGTCAGCGGTAGTCTGCGGTAGGTGGCCTCTAAGCTCAAGGTGCTGTGTTCAATCTTAGTTGCAGTGGGCATAGCCACCATCCCACATGGGAGTTGAACCCAGCAGCCTTGTTGTTAAGAGCACACACCCTATCCACTGAGCCATCCCAGCGGCAGCTCAACTCAAGGTGCTGAGTTCAATCTTTAGTTGTGAGTAGGCGTAGAACAGGCAATTGAACAGGCAATCTTGTTATTACACCAGCTGAGCCATCCTGCCACCTGTTGGCAGCTCAGCTAGGGAGCAGCGTTCACTGGCCCATGTGGGAATTGAACCGGCGGTCCTGTTGCTCAGAGCACGCACTCTAAGCCAACTCTTAACCAACTGAGCCACTCGGCCAGCCCCTGAAAACTATATTTTCTGATTCCCAACGCCTGAGTGTATAGGAAACGGAGTCGTTCAACTACTGGAGTTTGGGACCTGATAAGTGAGCGGTATTTGGTGTTTGGGACCTGATAAGTGAAAGGTAGACTATAAACACAAAATTAATAGTATGGAGTAGTGGTTTAGAGCACAAGCTTTCAAATCAGACAGATCTGGATTTGAGAACCTTGTGTCACTAAGTTGTCGATCTCAGTTCACATCCATCCTAATGACTCAGCTTTGCGATGATGGGGCGGAGACTCTGAACCACCTTTCTGCTTTGCCATCTGCTGCATTAAACTCCGCCAATAGGGGGCACCCGAGGAAGACGACACCTGTTGTTCAGTCTGTTTCCTTTTGTTACTGTCAGTGTCATCCTAGCAACTTTTGAACCTCAGAAGCAACCGTTTTTTCCAGTGGCAGAAGATGAATACAGTTGAGGACAGTTTGCAGGGTTTTTTGTTTTTGTTTTTGTTTTTTTAACATTTACAGACCAGTCCTATCAAATTCTCTGAGACACAAGGATAAGCTGTCTATCACCTTCTCTTCACAGGCTTGCATTCGGACCCCAGAAAGACCCTCCTCCATATTTGTAAGTTTTAATAACTCCAATATTTTCCTTTATTTCCCAGCCCAAAAGCTGGTAGCTGACTCGCTGTTACCCTCTTCTGTGGTATCTTAGTGCTCTGTTTGCCTTTTCAATTTTTTAATACCCTCTAATAATTGTTTCTATTACATTCTCTGTTAAAAATAACTCGAGTGACTTCTGTCTTTCTGTCTTCTGACTTGACCCTGAATGGTGCAGTTCCCCAGCTAGTTGCCTTCTGGTCCTATTTGTCCCCAAGAGGACTGGGAATTCTCAGAGAAGCTGCCAAGAAGCTCCTTGCCATCACTGGGAAGCCAGCAGCAATGATGGTGTCAGTATAATAAGAATTCTGATCTTATGCATTCTCCCAACCCTTGTGTGAATCAGAGTAACTCAAATCTCCAGAAAAACCATCCTCTGAAAAAGGCAAAAAGTAGAGTCATGTTATCCTGGGAATAGGGGTGGGAGCAGGGATTGATTGCAAACAGGCATAAAGGATGTTTGTGAAGTAATGCATATGTTCTAACACTGGATTGTGATGATGGTTCTGAAAAATTTACTTAAAAATCATTGGACTGACTCATGGTAAAATGGCGCAATAGACAGACGCTGTGCTGCCTCCCAGGATCACACCAAAATTACAAGCAAATTATACAGCATTCAACCCTGGAGGTCCCCGGAACACTGGAGGAACAGAACCACTAAACGAAGAACTTAAAGAGGAACCCGCATCGGGTCTGGTAGGACGGGTGGAGACGAGAGAGGGCGAACCCCGTGAGGGAGGTCCCAGCTGTGGAGAGGCTTCTCCGGTTGGGGGAGAGACCCTCCGGCCGCACCCCAAGCTCACCAGCCCAGAGTTCCTTTGCCGGGAAGAGAAGTTCTAAGATAGCCGGCAGTAAATTAGTAAGGACTCTCTTTGCTCAGCTCGGTGAGGCTAAGAGCGGCTGGAGAATCAGTGGGGCCGGCGCCCGGGCTTGCTCGCCGGTGAGCACTTACCTGGTTCCTGGTGGAGGGAGTGGCTGTGTGAGCCGGGAGCCTGCGGGGATGGACTGAACTGAGCACCTTTGGTGCAAAGACTGGAGGTTTTTAGACTATTGTTCCCGTGGTGCGGAGCTGGCACGTGAGTGGTGTAGGGAGGTCGCCATTTTGTCGGGCTTGGGCCCTCCCACGAAGGATCAGGTCCAAGACCTAAGTGGTCTGGTGGAATTGGCGCAGAAGTGCGTGTGTGCGTGCGCGTGCGCCTGCGGCCTTGAATCCCCACCCTCCGCCCAGCTTATACTGCGTTGCCAGGGAAACGCAGGGCGGGTGCCCTCCGGCTCCAACGGCTGCTCACTGAGACCTGGGAGTGCGAGAGCCGCCTCAGGTCTCTGCTCTCCGCACTCCACTTGCAGAGTTGCCAGGGAAACGCCTAGTGGGAGTGATCCAGCTCCAACAGGCTGCTCACTGAGACGCAGGAGCGCGCAAGCCGCCTCGGGTCTCTGCTCTCTGCACTCCGCTTGCAGAGTTGCCAGGCTGGTGATTGGTTGTCGGGCTGCTTGGCCTGGTCTGCGAGGGGCTGATTGGGACAGGCTGAGACTGGGAGTTTTCCTGGGAGTGTTGGGCCATGAGCTGTGTGCCTGCGTGATCCAGCCAGGGCTCTCCTGGTGATCTATCTAATACATCAAAGCAATCCCAGAGCGACAGCCAGAATGGGGAAACAAAGAAACATGTCACATGTAAAAGATCAGAAGAAACCTCCAGAAATGGAACCAAATGAAACAGAGGGATCCAACCTTTCAGAGACACAGTTTAGAACATTGATGATAAGAATGTTTAAGGAACTTAGCGAGGACATAAAGGATAGGGAAACCATAAAAAACAACCTGTTAGAACTAAAGAATACAATAACTGAAATGAAGAACACACTCGAAGGAATCACCAGTAGAGTAGATGAAGCAGAGGAGCGGATCAGCGATTTGGAAGATAAAATAGCAGAACTCAACCAGTTGGCACAGCAAAAAGACCAAAGAATAAAAAACAATGAAAACAGTTTAAGAGCCCTATGGGACAAGGTGAAGCGCAACCACCTTCGAATCATAGGGATACCAGAAGGAGAAGAGAAGAAGCAAGGGGTCGAAAAGGTATTTGAAAAAATAATGACTGAAAACTTCCCTACCATGGTGAAGGAAATCAACATACATGCCCAGGAAGTGCAGAGGGTTCCAAATAAGCTGAACCCAAACAGGTCCACACCAAGACACATCATAGTGAAAATGGCAAAGGTTAAAGACAGAGACAGAATCCTAGAGGCTGCAAGAGAAAGACAGCAGGTTACATACAAAGGAACTCCTTTTAGACTAACAGCTGACTTGTCTACAGAAACTCTGCAGGCCAGAAGGGAGTGGCAGGAGATACTCAAAGTGACACAAAATAAAGGCCTACAACCAAGATTGCTCTACCCAGCACGGCTATCACTTAAAATTGAAGGACAAATAAAGAGCTTCTCAAAAAAGAAGAAGCTTAAGGAATTCATTACCACCAAGCCAGCATTGCAAGAAATGTTAAAAGGGCTTTTTTAAACAAAAGAAAGGGGTAAACAAGCTAACCCAGAGAGACAATTTAAGAAGATTGAAGTCATATCAAGCAGATATAAAGGAAAAACTGATGGTTGCTGGCTGGGAGGGAGTGGGGAAGAGCGAGAGGGGGAAGGTTTTGGACAGTGTATGTGGGACTACAATGTTGCCGCAGGGATATGGGGGCAGTTCTGGGAATGTAATTGATAATGTTGTGAAGAGACTATTATGTTGCGAGAAATAAGTCAGTCAGAGAAGGACAGGTACCATGTGATCTCACTTGTGTGTGGAGTCTGAAGAGCTGAGTGAACGGTCAAAGTAAACAGACTAATAGATGTAGAGGAAAAACTGAGGGTTGCTAGTTGGGAGGGGGGTGGGGATGGGGGGGAAAGGGAAGGGATTAGACAGCATAAATAGACAACTACAATATTGCCACAGGGATATGAAACACAGTTCGGGGAATATAATGTAAAAATTTTGTGGCATGTCAGATAGTCACATGTCTTGTTAGGGAGACCACTTCATGGATAGAGTAGAGGCTTGATCACTGCACTGTACACCTGAAGCTGCTGTTGTATAGTATTGTATGCCAACTGCAACTGAATATGTGGATGGTCACGGGATGTGGAGTATACTGTGGAGGGGAGTCAGGGGAGTTGTGATGGATATGTATGATATGGGGGGGGTGGCGAAATGAGGGAGGGGGGTTTCACTTTGGGGGGTAAAGAGTATAACTATTGCATTGTGTTGTACGCCTGAAACTAATAAAATTAAATGAAAAAATTAAAATAAAATAAAAATCATTGGACTGTACACCTAAAGTAGGTAAATGTCTGATACAAATTTTACTTCAATAAAGATGTCTTTTAAAAAATCAGCTTCTGAAAACTAACAAAGGATCTTTGCGATCATGGCTTCTCATGGAGAGCGAAAGGGTCATTTAGGCTAGAATTCTCATTCATGACCTACCTCCAATATAGACTTCCAGTATTATCTTCAGATGAGACATTACATATAGTCACAGAGAGACACTGAGAAGATTGAAATAACATGCTTATCACCAACGTTAATTGATAAAATATCACTACAGCTTTTGTAACCCTTGGCCTCTCCACATTTGCCGTATTTGTCTTCAACATCCGGTAGATATGTATTAGTAAAACAGGACTTCTCTCTTTGGTGTCTGAGCTTATCTCTAACATGGTCCAAATCCAAAAACATAGGAGGGTGGGTTAGGAGAGTTAACACTTACTAAGCATCTACTATCGAACAGGTACCATAGTCTTTGCTTTCCACCATAATTCAATCCCATTTTTACAATAAATGCTATGGGCATTCCAACCCAACCATTTTACAGTGAAGAAAACGGAAGACATTAAAAGTGAAATAACTTGCCTAAGATGATATACTCAATATATAGGATAAGTTATATTTAAAATCCCACTTTTCTCACATAAAATGATATTTCTATTAAAACCTTGGTGCTTTTTTAGTAAGGCATGTCTGAGGGCCAAGAGAGACTTCTACTCGGTTGTGCCTTTGAATGAACAGGATATCAGTTAAATCAACCTAAACAGCACATTGCTATTTAAGATTGTATGAATTATAAAAGTAGAAATCTTTAAGGAGCTCCCAAAGGATAGGTGACCCATACAGTATTTTACATAGGTATTGAAGGTAGATACTTTTCCCTTGTTTCTTTAGATTCTTTTTATCCGAATATTTGGCAACACTTTGTATTATGTTGTTTTATAATGTTCTTTACTAACAAGTGGTAAACTCTGAAAAAATATAATGCTTTGGTTCCAAACCTCTGAAAGCAGCATTGTGCATTTTGTCTTTGGTTGTCACTATGGTTATGACTACACCTTTAAAGTTGGTGTTGCCTTGAAGTAACCCAAGCCAAAACTATCAACTGAAAACAAAATACATCTGAAGATCAAAATGCATCTTTTTTGTTGAGAAAGCCAACAGAAAACAGAAATAGGTATTTTAAAACACACATAATTAAAAAGAAAAACTATTAAGGGAAATCATCTGAGCTTGTTTTGTATTGTTTTGTTTTGTTTTGTTTTCTTTGTGTTGAAATGAACTTTATCATCTTGTAAAAGAGAAGAAAAAAAGTCAGCTAAACTAATTTGTTTATGTTCCAAATCCAACCATGACAAAATTTTAAACAGAAATTTGAATGCAGGACCTCAATCCCAATATTTTACAAAGTGTGAATGGTTTAAATTAAACACTCTTCCACCAAAAAATTATATTTATATGAATATATATATATATATATATATATATATATCCCATAACTTGATTAAAAACTGATATTAAAATTAAATTCCCATTCTGTGGTAATACCACAAAGGCCACATCCATCCACTTGGTGCTTTTGTTCTTGAAAATATCATCGGATGACAGAATCACAAGGTCATACAATACAAAAGTTCACATTATCTGCCTTGGGTGAAGAACATAATGACACAGCTATGTGAGGCTTAACTAAGGCTATTTCCACTGAAAAATAAATAACTTTTTAAATGAAAATACTGTCATTGGTTACCTCAGAGAAATTGGCTAAAGAGTTTGTGAGATAAAGAAATTTTTACTTTTCATATTATATTATCCTGTGCTTAAACTTTAGTAAAGCACTGAAACTTTTTAATTTTATCATAGGAAGATATTGATTTGTTAATAAAAGAAGTAATTACTTTTAAAAAGAAGAAACAAAAATAAAAATGACTTAACAAAAATCACATAATTTTAAAAGAAATTTTCCATTACAGATGGATAATGCAACCCCAGGAGACCCATGCTTCCTGGGGTAAAATTGCAATTATCAACAAAAACAAAACAAGAAGCAGTTAATGCCTAGAGAAAAAAACACAGTGTGTGTGGCCTGTGGTCTTTGAGAAAACCAGTGATACTCAAAGTACCCATCCACAATAAAATCCAGAATATAAATTAACATACTGTTTCCTTCCATGAGAAAGTCTGTCTACCAAAAAAATTAATAAATAAATAGATGAACTGAAAAATGTGCCTAATAACGAAATTGCTTTACATTCTGATGCAAATTGGTCCCAAACAGTTGGACAATCAGAGGCCACACTTTGTAGCACTGAACGGTACTGGAAGGAGAAAGATGTAGATTGTGAATCAGTCAGGGTTCAGCGTAGGCAATAGAAATGATTCTAGACGTTTCAAGCAGAAAAGGGATGAATATAAGAAATTCAGAGCTTACAGAATTATTGGAAGGCTAGAGCATGGGCACCACTGAGCCAAGTTGAAGAACTTCCACCATAACCACAATCCAGAGGTCAGGAAATTACTACTGACATTGCCACCATTACTTCTTTTTATTTTTTATTTTTTGAATTATAAAATAAGCCAGACCCTGGCAGGCAAATCATTTTAGTGTGTTTCAAGAATTGGACACTCTGGGGCTGGCTGGGTGGCTCAGTTGTTTAGAGCTCGAGCTCTGAGCAACAGGGTGGCGGGTTCAATTCCCACATGGGCCAGTGAACTGCGCCCAAGTTGAGCTGCTGCTGAACTGCCAATGGGAGGCCGGATGGCTCAGCTGGTGAGAGTGCGTGCTCTTAACATCAAGGTGGCCAGTTTGACTCCCAAATGGGATAGTGGGCTGCACCATGCCCCCCACACTCACCCCAACAAGATTGCAAGTGGCGACTGGACTTGGAGCTCAGCTGCGCCCTCCACAACTAAGACTGAAGGACAAAACAATTTGACATGAAGCTGATGGGTCCTGGAAAAATACAATGTTTCCCCTTCCCCAATTCCCCAACACGGTTCCCTTCCTGAATTCCCCAATAAAAATCTTTAAAAAAAATAAAAAAAAGAGTTGGATACTCTGTATGGAATTTAAAAACTAAGTAAAAAATCAACACAGAGAAAATTAATTAAAAAGAAATAAGACATAAAACAGTTTTGAGGGTCATAAAATTACAAATACAAAAGCAACAAAAACAAAAAAACAAACACATGATTACAGATTTCGGTAACATTAGTAGCCAGAACATAGCCAATTAATTACTTACTCATCAAGTATCTTATCAATTTTGACAGGAGACTGGCCACCACTGCTTCTTAACGTTCACTAAGCTGGTAACTAGATAAAAGAAGGCTGAGTCTGGTCAATGCAACAGCCTCTGGCCCTCATGAACTTGCTTGCCAGCTGAAAATGGACTCCCCCTCTCTTCGGCCTTCCAAATATCATACCAGTACATCTCATTCAAACAGTGTAGCTAGCAACCAAAATCCTAGCTTCGAAGAAGTCTGGCAAATGTCGTCATTAGCTTTTCAGCCCCTGAAGAATAAGAAGACTTGAGAATAATATGGGAATAAGAGTCAAATACTAATTAATTATATCTAACCTGGAAAAGAGATGTCATGTAGGAATGAGTCTTCAAACATATGAAGGACCTTCTTGCCAAAGAATGATTAGACTTACTCAGGGTAGTTCCTGAGAACAGGCCAGAACACGCGATCTGCCCTGGTTTATCTTCTTAAAAGGGTGTTCACTGGGCCAGCTGAGTGGCGGGGTGGTTAAGCGCTGGCTTGGGAAGCCAGAGGCCCCGGTTCCGGTCCCACATATGAGGGCTAGTGACACTGCCCTCAAAAAAAAAAAAAAGAAAGAAAAAAAAAGGGTGTTCACTGAGATCCATACTTTTGGGCTGAGATCACTTCTGCGTTATATACGAGTCTGTTTATTTGGGGGCTCAGCCTGAAGGAATTATGCCCTGGCTATCCAGGGCATGCTCACCTCATGGGGATCAAGCCAGACTACACAAGCACATATAAGGCCTCTGTTCACATCACACCTACCAACAGTTCCTTGTCAAAAGCAAATCACGTGGCCAAGTCCAATATCAGTGGAATGTACACTCCGCCCACAATGGAAAGGCACTGTACTATTATATAGCAAAGGGCATGGATGTACTGTCACAGGGAAGTAAAGAATTGGGACCAAGAACCCAATCTATGACACCTTGCAGTCCTTTTCAATGTCGCAGTTTTGCATTCTGTAATCCTGAAAGAGATTCATGAAGATATGTGAACTCTCTCAACCCTCCAATTTACCCATTTTCTTGCTCTATCAACTCCCCCAAAGATCACAGAACACTAATCTCAGCCGAGCCTTTCCTTTTCTTAGCACTTTTTATTTCAAAGGAAGAGTTACCCGACTCTCCAACCAAGACCCATTCTCAAACTCTGTTCTAAATTTCAACCTCAGTCTCAAAGACTTTGATTCATCCCTATTCCCTCTTCTTCTCTCCTTAATCTTGATCCTGTCTCCTTTCCCAATAGAAAATCAAGCCTGTGGCCTATGATATTAAAAACAAAAGCTCTCCTATGGCATTATGTCTGCTCTATCACTCTGCAGCAGTCTAAAATCTGGCCAAAATTGCTCACATAAAGAATGAAGAGATCATGTTTGCCAAGTTTACTGTTTATGTTTGTAGGGTTTGGTGAGGCACAATAAAATAGCACTCCTCTTCCCTACTTGAGTTCCACATCAAAAAAGAAAAAGCAAGGGCCGGCCGAGTGGCGCATTGGTTAAGCGCTGGTTTGGGGATGCCAGCGGCCCCGGTTCGGATCCCACATGAGGGCCAGTGACACTGCCCTCTACAGCTAACAACAGCTCCACCTGGAGCTGGGCTGTGTGAGCCCCAGTGATGGTGTGGGCTGCAGCCCCTGCTGCAGTGGGCTGCCATGGGCTGCGGTGAGTGGCCCGCAGCCAGCGTGAGCGGCCCGCAGCCAAGCGTGAGCTGCCAATAGCCGCGGTGAGCGACATCCAGAGGCCAGCGACCGATCTGCCTCATCCGGGAAGAGCGCAATGACGATACCAACAGTGAAGCAACATCCTCCGCAACTAAACTGAAGAACAAAAAGACAGCAACTTGTCTGTTCCCCTTCCCCGATTCCCCAACGCTGTTCCCCTCCACCAATTTCCTAATAAAATCTTAAAAAAAAAAAAAACAAAAAAAAAACAAAGAAAAAGCAAAAAGCATGAAGTTAATATTGAAGAAATACGGCTTTAATGTGAAAGCTAAACACACTCATGAACTTCCTATGCCCACAGGCCAGTCAATCTGAGGATCATGTTCAGGCTTTGGGACAGACACACTTAACACAGGTTTCAGTCTCCCTATTATAGGTAGAAAAGGAAGGAGAAAGAGTTCAAATCCCATTATCCTCCTCCAGTGATCAGTTTTGTTAATAGATAAGCTCCAATCAAGGTAAATGACTCCCAATTACCTCAGACCAATAAAGATATGTGGAAATAGGTGTAAAGTGTGTGGAGAAATTGCATGTCATGGAGAAGGTTAAGACTGGAAAAGAGGTGCTCCCTGCCAAGAGTTACTTTACTGGTCTTTAATTTGCTTGAGTTCTCTGGGATATTTATGCTCCTGTCCCTTCTGGGATATGTGCACTTCTCTTCCTCTGGAAAGCTTTTTTCCCTTAACTTCCGAGAAACTCCCTTTTCTAGGTTTTCCTCTTAACACTCTGATCTGCTCTATTTTATCTCCTTAACAGGGTGATCATGGGGATACTACCCTGTTTCCCCATCATGCAGCATCCCTAGAAATCCATTCCATACCTGTAACTTTTACTGTCACTTGTGTTGTAGATCCATATAAGTAGATATTTATCTGCCTACCAGGCATTTCACCTCAAGGATGCCCATATACATGTCAATTGCAAAATGTCAAAATAGATTTGTCATCTTTTCCCCAAAGCAATGGCACTGACATTCATCCAGTCTTCCAAACCAAAAATCTTAAGAAACGTCCTGACTCCTCTCTCTCCTCCCCCTCCCTACCCTCTCTACTGCATTAGGAGGTCCAGTGAATTTCATCCCCTAAATAGCCTTCAAATCAGTTCCCTCACTTCCATTTCTACTGCTCTTACCTTGTTTTGAACCCTCATTATCTATTCAAATCTAGTTTGCTACAACTCCCTTATTGTGGACATCTTTTGCTTGGGGTTCTTGTCTTTCTTTTTTGTATCTAACATAAATGATCTCTTCTTTTCTTAGCAGCACCCTAATTTTGCTGAATGAATATAAAGTGCCAGTGTGTATTTTCTTTTTAACAAATTATTTTCAATTGATGATCTGTGTGTGATGTATACTCATATGGCAGGTCCCCATGGCCTGAATATTTGAGTAACCTATTGCTTAATAATAGTAGCGAACAGAAAAATTACAGGATGTGTTGGAGGTGAGGGAATTAGAGAACAATAAAGAATTTCATAATAAAATTAAATCTATCAAAGGTGAGGATCAATGATTCTTTGGTTTCCCTTTCTGGTCACTAATAATGTTTTAATATTCTCCAAGCTCAATTGTATAGCTTCCATGGGTTTTGTTTTAAGTGAACATAGTTGAGTAGTATTGCTTCTGAAATAACATCCAAGCTAGTGAAACCCACTCCATAAGCTTATGCTATACAAATTTGTGCTTTCATCTCTGGAACTCCCCCTGAAACACGTTTCTATCAAAGTAACAGTTACCTTAGATGTGTTTAAGCCCACCTAAACATAAAGTATTCATTTTAGACTGTCACACACTGTTTCCTCCACCTTATATACTAGAAGGAAGTCCTTCAGTTTGAAAGCTTTGCCAATAAATCACTTTCAAGTTCAGGGTGAATATTTTCAAAAGAATTTTACAAAGGGTTTTAATAACAACACAGTCTCTCTTCTCCCACCCTCAGCTCAGACCTGATTTTTGAACTCTAAATTCAGCACCAAGCTTAGACTTTTGACTGTAAGAGCTGAAAAGAATTTTTGTTTCCATCTCAATCCCACCTAATTTTACAGCCAACAAGACAGAGACATGGAGAGAAGAAAGCATGTGTTCAAAGTCTTGATATGTTTGACATGATTGAGATTTATTTCCCTAAAAGCCTCTGGATTTTGAACTGCAGGGAGTTCAGTAACCCTCAGACTGTGACAGTCTTCCTAATTCCCTGGCCTCTGGCTTTAACTCAAGGACCTCTCAGGATTCCCCATAAAAGGTCAACGTGGGTCTCTTTTTCCTTAAACCTGAAGAGCCTTCTTCAAACCCCTCTCAGAGGGAAGGCATAACCCTTGGGGTTGGGGGTGGGGAATTTCTGCTAAGGCTGAGCAATCACCCACTGCTTCCGGTGGCGTACACCCTTCTCAGAAAGAGCAGCCCTGGTGTAGATGTTGCCAAAGCCACTGGCATGTAGAGGCAGCTGTGTATTCAAAATGAAGGACAAGAGATGACTCTGGTTGCCCAATGGTGGGAAGGGGAGGGAGTGGGGGAGGAAAGGGAAGGCAGTGGCAGTAGAATTTTCTCTTCCCCAATCACAAAAGTAATATGGTTGGGGCCTCATCCTTGTTCTTTGCAATCCCCCCACACACACACATACATACATAGATAATGACAAAAATCACCACCACCTGTCCTAGCCAGTTATCATTTTGCAATTTTGCTGTATATTTACACCTGTTACTCTGAGGGTTTGGGGGTGGGGTGGGGGTGGAGTACAAAGATACAGTTTTATTTCCTCTAAGCATGTTACTCTCATAAAATACCCTGCATATTATAACCTCTCTGAAGCCCAGATTCAAATTTTTCCACTCTTTCCAGAGCCATCATCTTCACTTTGTATTCTCTGTATAAGGAATATAATGAAACAGCTGAGATTCCGGTAAATAACTTTCTACTTCCAAAAACAGGAACTGCAAGTGTTTGTTTTTGTTTTTGTTTTATTTTGTTTGACACCCAAGAAGACAAGCAAGGAATAGATTTCAACTCAAAATAAGGAAGAATGCCTATACTATTATATCATAAAATGTGAAATGGGGTGTGCCTTAAAGTGATGATACTCCCCTTCACTGTAAATATTCAAGCAGGGACTGCAGAAAGTTGATCAAGATTTTGTAAAAAGGGGCATTCAAGCATCTACTAAGTGTTGGAAGACTTGGTCTTTAAGTTGTCTTCTAATGAACTTTTTAAGCCCAACTGTGGATATGCACTGAATGCAGTTAAGGCATTAATTAGAAAGTGATTGCAAATAAGAATAAAGGAAGTGCAGGGCCGGCCGAGTGGCGCGGTAGTTAAGCACTGGCTTGGGAAGCCAGGAGCCCTGGTTTGGTCCCACATATGAGGGCCAGTGACACTGCCCTCAAAAAAAAAAATAAATAAATAATAAAAAAAAGAATAAAGGAAGTGCAGAACCAGGCTTTATGGAAGTTAGTGAGGTAGATTTCAAGGAGACACCAGTTTTACAAATCAAAACATCAAGGCAGTAAATTCTTGTTTTAGTCAATATTTATCTTTCAGGTTAATCTGTCTGGAAGTTGAACAATTAAATGCTCTGGCTATCTTCTTATACATAATCACTTAAGCAATGCAAGTTAGATTGGTGTCTGGCTGCATAAAAATTGACTATTGCAGATGTTCTTTTTTCAAAGAACATTTTAAAGGCAAAATGGCCTAAAGAGCTTGTAAAAAGTCATTATTTTCTGAGATTTGAGTAAAATTGTAGTTAAGACAAACAATTGTTGTCATTGAACTCAGCAGCGACCAATGGAGAGAACCGATTTGTAAAAGTGAATTAACTAGTTAATATAATTGCAAAGTGTCATTGATCCTACACAGTATAAATGATAACGAGGCTGACTACTTTTATTTCTTTTTTCTTTCTCATCACAAATAGACTATTGTTGTTATTGTTTATATAGATAGAAACTCCATGTTATTTGAAAAGTATCCCTCCCACTGCACAGCTTTATCTTTCAGAGAGGGAACCAGGCAGACAAATTGGTTCAGAATCAAGTGGCAGAAGCAAAAAACCCATAATCCAAGAGAAGCAGTCACTTAATAAAACATGGACAAAAAAAATACCAATGCAAGACAAGAACAAGAATTATGCATTTGTGAGCAGTGATGTACAAAGGGTGGGGGTGAGTATTTTATCACTGACATTTTTCTGGATTGCTGATGCATGATGATAAGACAACAGGGACCAACTTTTTAGTCAGTTTTATTATTGTTTTTCAATTTTACCACCTGAGGTAAGGCACTATTTGTAAGCATTCTCTTGCTTTTCTCCCTCATAGTCTCTCTCCAACACACCTCCTTTTGGAGGAATATTCCATCCCTGCTGGTCCTCGTGGCCTCTTATTTTGCAAATCAGGATAATGAATAAGAATATCTGAGTAATAGAAGGATCCAAAGATAACCTAGGGGATTTTTTTTTTTTAATTGAAAAGAGAGGTATTTAGAGGAACAAAAAAGTAGGTGGTCCAAAAAGGTGCAAATGGGTATAAGACTACTTACTGGTTCCACCACCACCACCACCACCATGTAATAAAGGATATAGCCAGGATTTAAGAGGCAACAACCTCTTGAGTTGAGCTTCAGGAAGGGGTAGAAGCTGGAAGTGAGAAAAGGTTGGAGGTAACAGCTCAAAAGCCACTAAGCTTAAACAAGACTGGAGACATCAGAACAGGGTTAGAAAGAGACTACAAATGAACAACCTGGCCTTGCTTGACCAACAAAACTGAAGGCAGATTACTTTGGGTTCAAAATAGTAATGGTCAAAACTTTATCTTTGTCACCCTTAACCTGGAGAGTGCAACATAGGTTCAAATTCTTAAAACACAGATATCCTTCTAACTTCTCTCTGAGTCATTTCTTTTTTTTTTTTTTTTGTTGGGGAATTGGCGGAGGGGAACAGCGTTGGGGAATAGGGGAGGGAGAACAGACAAGTTGCCGTCTTCTTGTTCTTCAGTTTAGTTGCGGAGGATGTTGCTTCACTGTTGGTATCGTCATTGCGCTCTTCCCGGATGAGGCAGATCGGTCGCTGGCCTCTGGATGTCGCTCACCGCAGCCATTGACAGCTCACGCTTGGCTGCCAGCCGCCCACGCTGGCTGCGGGCCACTCTCTGTAGCCTATGGCAGCCCACTGCAGCAGGGGCTGCAGCCCACACCATCACCGGGGCTCGCACAGCCCAGCTCCAGGTGGAGCTGTCGTTAGCTGTAGAGGGTAGTGCCACTGGCCCTCATGTGGGATCCGAACCGGGGCCGCTGGCATCCCAAAACCAGCGCTCAACCAATGCGCCACTCGGCCGGCCCTCTCTGAGTCATTTCTACCCCTATTTCAAATAAGGAACATCAGGCACACAGGCTTTTTAGCTACCTGACTTGTAGTCACACAGCAAATATAGAATGCAGAAGATACTGTATGTAGAGGCTTCTCGAATCCCATTTCGACACCCCCTTCACCAAGCTTCCTCTTTCTTTTCTTTCCCTCTTAACATCAATTTTCAAAGTCAACCAACCCCAGCTCACGTAGAGTAAACTTTCACATCTCCATGGTTTAACTCTCCCAGAAAGATCATGACTTTAGGAATATTCCTGAAGCTAGGATAAGAATCTGTGAGCTCTCTCTAGTGTCCTTAGAATGGAAACATGACAGTCGACCTATTGGGGAAATGCTGGGAGTGATTTTATTTCTAACCCCTTTTTCTTTTCTCTCTTGACAAACTTCAGCCAAATCAGCTGCAGCCAAATAAATAAATAAATAGATAGATAAATATTTATTTATTTATAGCAAAATTGATGAACATCTACTACCTTGGGGGTAAGTCAACATATTTTTCTGGATGAGTGGGTGTGATGTAAAGTTGTGTTATGAAGATACACAACTGTGTGTACTTAGATATAAACACATGTATTTTTACTCATACATAGACAGAGAGACAGACAAACACACACACACACATACACACACACACACACACACACACACACACACACACCCTTTACTATTTATTTTTGCCTCCATTACTGGAAAATAATCTCCTTTATATTCTTTCCTGGATATTCTTTTTCCCTGTTCAAATCAGTTTGGAATTGTTCTGGAAACAATAAAAGGAAATTTCAGGTGTCAGGAACCAGATTGGAATTGTTGAATTTCTAGTTATCTCCAGACCCACAGTCAAATAACCACAATACATTCTAAGAGATGTGTGTGTGCATTTTGACAAAGAAGGAATGAGTCTACACTCTCAGCGTGGCCTAGGAAGAATATATCATATGCAAGATCAAGTCCACATTCCTGGAGATAGCTCATGTCTGGCTCTTGTTTACTTCTCTATCTTTATCAAGTGCCAATCCTCTATATGAAAGCCATACAAAATTACTTATTTTTTCTCAAGAAGCACACTGTCATTTCTCATCTTCAGGTCTTTTGTCACACATGCACTTGACCTGCTTTGAATACCTTTTCCTATCTCATCTGCCTGATGATGGCCTACTCATTCCTCAAGAGACAGCTCAAGGGCCTTCTCAGTGAAGGCTTCACAAAACCACCCAAAAAGTAGGCCTCATCATTCTTTTTGTGTGTAGTCTCTTGCTCTTTTATCATTATATTGAAATTTTATACATAGTTTTCCTTACGATGTCATGGTTTCCCAATGATATTTTTATCTTCTTTTTTTAAACAGCCAGAACCTACCACAGCACCTACTTGTATAAGAGGCTTTCACTAAATGAGGCTGAATGAATGAATAAATGGACATGAATCTATCTTCCCTTTAGACCCAAATGAAATTATAAAATTACTTTAGGACTTTCTGATGAGATCTAGAAGGCTAGCAATTTTGCATCATTATTATTGAAAGCACATAGGCTATCTGACTCCCTACAGAGAAAATTAAAATAACAAAAGCAAAGATCTTATCCATTAGGAAATGTGTGTAGTGCTGACTCTGATATTTATCTTGCTCACTCCTAATTTCTTCAGATTCCCCACATCAGAGAAGTTAAGATCTTCCTTTGCCTTATCTCTGAATAAATTAAATTTCTGATTGGAGCAAGTAGACGGTTTTATATAAAGGCAGTTTTAAAATGAGGAAATTCTTGCAGGAGTGATTTCAGAGCTGGGTCCTCAACTGCAACTGGATAGCATGTCACTGACCTTTAAATTCAATAAAGGACCTACAGCCCAGACTCTTATCGTTCTTCTCAGGGTGATAGGGTGAGTGTTCTGGGAATCCTGCCAAGTGTCCCATCTCTAAAGTCCAGAATAAAAAAATAAAAATAAAAAGTTATTTTAACCATTCAATTATTACACAGTAAGAACTGATCTTGACCCAAAAACTTAGCTGGTACTTCTATACTTTTGTAGTTGAAATGGACCAGGAAAGAGTTAAAAGATTTAGATGAGATAAACATAATTTTCCTTCTGAGATAATGGTAGTTTAAGGGTGAGCTACAAGTTTGACAAGTTAAGTATAGCTCTTCTCCTAGTTTCTGGGATGAAGGGAAGTTTTCTAACTATTGAACAAGAAAAGATGATGGAGAGGTATCTCTAGAGAAATAGGGTTCCTAGTAGCACTTTGTCTGACACTGTTTCTGACTCAGTTCTGAGGGGCTAGACAAATAAATCCCTCACAGATCCTGAGATTTAGGAGTCATCAATATCTAAAGATCAAAAATAGTTTGCCTGCAGATCTGTCTGGAATGTGGTCAGTGTGACTACTATAGTGGCTGTGTAGCCAAGTCGTCAGAAAGCCCAAAGAAAGTATCTTGGTAAATGGCACCAAATCCTTTCTGAAACAGTAGAAATTATAATAAGCAAATTAATTAAGCACCAAAAATATTGAACAGTGAGGTCATTAATTCAATATCCATGTAGCCAAACATAGGCTTCCAAAGACAACTGAGAATTCTGAGCACATAGTAAATGAAACAGTGCAACCTTATTGAAAGAGACACAAAAAGCAGCACAAGAATGGAACACAAAGATTAGAAAGCCCTTCCTAGGTAATTGGAGGGCTTAGGTATTTAGCCTTCCAAGAAAGGTTGTTCACACTGATATGTAAGGCAATATAGAAATGTAACATCACAACAAGATGAAAAGAATGAACAAGAAAAGGGAAAAAGCGCAACATCAATAAAAGCAGAGAAACATTTAAAATTAAGTGTAAATACATATATATAGGGAATCTAATGAACCTTTATACATTACTAGAGACCTATGAACCAAAGATTTTACCAGATTCTAATAAGAGAAACCAGTAGTTTGAAAGAGCTGTGCCTCTAGCTAGGCCTAAGTGAACAATTTGAAAACCTGTTTATCGGTCAACCTTTGTGTCAGTCTTTGTTCAATGAATCCCTTTGTGCCTATGGTCCCAAGTTAAAGAATGCTATTAGACTGTGAGAGTAGAAACACTGAAAAATAAATAAATAAAAGAATTCAATCAGATATATATGAGCCTGAATTTGTTGCCTCGACAGCAATAAAGAAGACCAGATCTTTCATAATGGTTCCACCAGTAAATTTCTTATACCTGATCAAAAAGCAAGGTTCCTCAATCTCAGTACTTTTGACTGTTTGGACTGAATAATTATTTTTGTGGCGGGCTCCTCTGTGTATTGTAGGATATTTAGGAGCATCTCTGGCCAATAGCAAGGCACACGCACACATACACAAACACACACACACACTAGTTGTGTCATCCAAAAACGTGGGGGAGTGGGAAGGACAGGCAGACAAATGTCCCTGGTTGAGAAACACTGAGGCTAAATCTAAATTGAACATTACCTAGCAAATAATGGTGATAATTGTTACTCCCCACAATGATCATGAAGCATTTCAAGTTTAAATTCTTGGCCTTATTAATTTCTGGAGATCAAATTTCCAACAGGGACTATGATTTTTATAAATGTCATTACATATTTACATCCAGGGAGTTAATTGAAGTCAAAATCAGACTATCAGTGTTGAGCTAAAATCCCCAAATTTCCCTCCCATAAAATGGAAGTATAAGTGGGCACAAGGAGGAAGTGCATGACATTTTGCTTGTTCTTTTTTAAAAAAACATATGTGTCTTTTGGGAAAAAATAAAAATTCTGTTCAATTTTCAGGGTACATTACAATCTACCCTTGTCAATCTGACAAATGTTTCCTTCATTGTTGGAAATAGTTCAAACTAACAAAGGAAAAGATCCAGCACTCTTACAAGCATTTTTTTTTAAATCTATGTAAAGTTGGGCTTAATCATTCATTGATTCATACAGGTTCTCCACATTGCTTTCAATAGGGAGAAAAAGAAAAATACCTAAGTGACTGATGGTCCTAGTGGCAGAGGCATTTGCAGTGACCAACTACCAATCATATGGTTTTGATGAAAACTGGGATTCCTGCAAGAGGATAGAATACCAGTGGTTACCTTTCGCCACTCAGGAAAAAAATTTTTAAAAATTGGAATGTGATTATGATTTCCTGAATGGCAGAGTCTCTGGAGGAAGTAGCCAGTCACACTCCCTCCAGGGTTTCTCTGACACTATCCCTTGTCTAGGAGTTTTTGAAGAAGTCTAAATGATTTACAAAGTTATTTCACAACTCCTATTCTTAGACTTCTGTGGACTCACAGGAGAGGCTCGCTCTTTGTGTCTTGGATGACATGAGCGAGAACATTGTTTTATGATGTTGAAGCCTGGAAACTTCAAGGTCCCCCTTTAATCTGAATGTCCTTCTCCACCTATCTCTGATATATCCACACATCTCGCATTAACCAACTAATAAAATCTGAATTTTTTATTCTACAACCTGAGGTTGATGGTGTACCTCAGTCTTTGGAAATGGCATTTGTACTTGGTCTCCTTGGCTACCTTCTTTCCCAAATGATTTGTGTTGCTCCCATATATTCTCCTTGCTTCAGACCCTCAGGGAAAGTCTTGAGAATGTTTCTGTTGTAGAATCCAACCTTTCTACAAACCACTAGGTGAACCCACAAATCTTTATCGTTTCTTTATGAAGAATAAAAACAAAGGAACCTGCTGTCAATAATAAAATATACAGATGAATGTGGTCAAGATTGATCCAAAATTCTAAATCTTAAATCATCTTATTTTTACTATGTGTTAGGACAGATTCTATTTTCCAAAGTTGGCAGCAATATCTCCCATCCCACAGGCTCTTCTAAAATTTTGCCACTTAGTCCATCAAGCTATGGAGTCTATATACTTTTGTCTTGAACATGGGCAGGTCTTTGTGACTATCTCAATCAACAGAATATAATGAAGACATTTTGTGACTTTCTAGGGTAGGTCATAAAAATGGCATGAATTTCTGCCTTGTTTTCTTAGAATACTCACTCTTTGAACTCAGCCACCATGCTATGAAGAAGCCCAAATAGTCCCTGGAGAGGGGCATGTAGAGAGCAACTAATGACCCTGGGCCACAGAACTGCCTGAGCTCCCAGCTAACAATACCAGTGGCTGGCCAGATAGGTGATTGCGCCATCTTGAAAGTATATCCCATTCCTGAATGAATCTATTCAACTGACACCATTAGAAATAAGCCTGAGAAGAGGTAATTTGAACTCTGTGTAAATTGCAGGCTTGTAAGCAAAATAAATGATTGTTGCTTAAAGCCACAAAATTTTTGGTTAGTTCCTTATGCAGCAATACATAACTGATATAAACCTTATTAATTCAAGAAATAGCAAGTATATTTCAAACAATGAATTCTAGGTATTTCTCCAGATAAAACTCTTAGGCAAGTACCAAGGTAAATATTTTCAAATGGTGTTTATAGGAGTGCTTACATGAAAAACAAATTTTTTAAATCTAAATGTCCAATAATTTGCTATTGTTTAAATAATATAATAGCACATTTGTGTATCTGTGCAATATACTGGGCCATTGTTTGAAAGGATGACATTTGAAGTACATTGAGATACAAAATTTTCAATAATGACCAAAAAAGTAGTTTTTAAAATAGTATGCATACAATGATGATTTTTGTGATATGTGTTTATGTGTGGATGTGTATATTTAAGTATGGAAAAATCTTAAAATGTTTACACCAAAATATGCATAAAGGTTACCTCTGCATGAGGGGGGCTCAGGAGTGATTGATTTTTTTGTTTGATCATCTAAATATTCTAAATTTCCTCCACCGAACATGTAGTGCTGAAATAATTTTCAAAGCCTTTAAAAAAATAAATCAGAGGATTCTCTTTATAATTTTAGTGTAAGAGCAAGGATCGTGTCAAGCTATCTCTGGAAATAGTTGTGTTTCCAGGAAATGGACTGACTTGAAGCATATTCAAACACATAACATGTTAAGTTGTGTCATAACAGGATTCCTCTCCAATTCCTGATTTCTTGTTTCCCCTGTTTGATTCAAGAGGATACAAATTTCTCTCCTTCCTAGTGTCAATGAAAAGAAAACTAAATCTCTGTAAATATAAGAGAGAGTTTGATTTGGGCTTTATTGAGGACTACATAACTTGGAACATAAATTCAAGAAGCCTTAGAACAAATTTTCTGTCTTTGTAAAAGTGACACTTATATAGGCAGAAAAGCAAGCAAAAAAAAATATATCTGGTGCATCAGAAGTTTCCATTAGAACACATATATTTCAATGATGAACAGCTTTACATCAAATGGTAGGAATGGATAGATAAGTTTGGGTCATCATGCCCTGTGGCTTCAGGGAATCTGGGAACAGGGTCTGGAAATAACTAAATTACCTAGAGACTCTTTGAGATGCATTTTTATCTGGATGTATTAAAAACAGGCACTGTTTTCTGTAATCATTGACCTTTAGTTTTGAAATTCTACAGAAAGCTACTTGACTATCCCCAAGGATTCATGACTTGGTGAAAAATTTAGGGAGGCTCTGGGTTCTCCCTTGGTTATTGATTTAGCTTAAGCACCCTTTCCTTTCCTTACCAGAGTAGCCACCAGGAGGCCAGGGGCACAAATGGAAAGGAACTTCTCAGTGCATGAGGGATTAGGAACCAGGAGCAGGAGCAATAACACCAGCATCTAGTATGATGTTTGAAAATCTCAGTCTCTACCAGGAGAGTGATTCAAGAGATTGTTTCATTGGAAAAGTTAATTCCTGGAGTATGAAAGGGTAAATTTAGATAAAGCCTTAGCTGATGGGCAAGCAGAAAAAGTTCGTCCCCAAAGTAAGGCAATTTCACCAACTCAACCTAAAACATTTAAAACTGACTCTCAGAAGGCTTTCCCACTTAATTATATATACACTGTGTCTTCTAAAAAAAGAAAGAAAAAAAAAGCCCTGTTTCTTTTGTTTTTTTTGTTTTTGTTTTTGTTTTTTTGTCTTCAAATGGTATGTTTAAAACTGTGACACATGGCCCCTGGTTATATTAAGGGCTCGTATTATTAATGCATCACACCTCTGGGCTTTGAACACATATGTATGTAGGGGGCAGGGGTAGCAGTAGAGGGATGTCCTATCACCAGTCCTGTCACCTAAACTTGAAACCCATGCTCTTCAAGAATATGACTTCAGCTGCATAATTTAAATGGCTGTCATGGAAGTAGCAAGCTTATTCACTTCGGAATAAAAGGAAAAGCTGCTGCTATATTTTCCTCTATCCTCTCTCCTTTCTTCCTCCAAAGGGGTATTTTTTTTTATTGAAGTTACTTGCTGTAAAATACAGCATAACTTCATATTCCTATTCCCAAATGGGATGGAGTTTAGCTTAGACTTGGTGTCAAAGCCCAGTCTTGAAGATTCTGAAATCTAGGCCTATAAATAAAGTTGGTCCTAAGTACCTGTTATAGGTCACCAAGGAATAAAAGGAAGGATCTGAAGGGAGGGGTAGGGGGGCTAAATAAAATGCATTTCCTGGAGTAAGTTACCTGCCTGGATAATTATCACAGTAGAAGGCTACAATGTGAACATCCCAAAAAGCTAACCCAGGTTTTCCCAACCACGTATAGGAGTCCAGGTTCCCTCTCTAATTTGGAGAGGTAAGGTAGGAGAGAAGACCAGAGAATGACACATGTGAATTGCTTATTGACTTTAAAGGAGCTTAAGTAATTGCCAAGTACAAGCCAGGGATATACAAATTTTACAAGGAAGCTTTGGAATGCTCTAGTCTTACGGTTTTGTTCTTGCTCTACCACTGACTGAAGTGTAAGTATATGCTAAATACTTCATTAATTCTTACCCTGTATAATGGTTGATTTTATGTGTCAACTTGACTAGACCACAGGGTGCCCAGGCATTTGGTCAAACATTTTCTGAATGTATCTGTGAGGGTATTTCTGAATAAGATTAACATATGAACAAGTTGACTGAGGAAAGCAGATTGCTCTCCCTAATGTGCATAGGGCTCATCCAATTGGAGATGTGAAAAGAACAAAAAGGCTTTGTATAAAGGAACTCCTCCTGCTTGACTGCATGAGCTGAGACATTGATCTTTTCCTGAAGCATGCTGCAACTTCAAATCAATTTGAAACCTAAGATTAGCAAACTTTAGCAAAATTTCAGATGACACAAAGCTGGCCCAGACGACGGGTGACAGGACCAAAACTTCAAAACTATCTTGTCAGCAAGAAACAAGTTTCTAAATATATATATATAATTTTCAAATAACCTAAACCTGATTTGGGGTTTAAAAATAAGCTGCTCTAGTACATTGTGCTTAACAGCCTTTCCTAAAAAAAAAAAAAAAAAAGAGATTTAATGATTTCATTCATAACAATAATATGAAACAATCTAGTCAGTTTAAACAGCTGTACGTAAAAGGTAACTATTTGTCTTATGTTAAAGAAATGCAGTGTATGGATCACGGAAACCATAGCAAAAATCACTAAGCATACGAGTTACATCGTACCAGAATGCCATGTTTAGTTCTCAATGCCAGATTTTAAGAATAACATAGACCAATACAGAAGGTTACTCTGATGAGATTTCTTGTCAAGATGGTGAATAAATACTGTGCTTGCTTCCTCCCATGACTACATCAAAATAACAACTAAACTAACAGAACAAACATCATTGAGAATACCTCAAGTCTAGCTGAACAGAAGTCCTACAACTAAAGATATACAGAAGAAGCCACCTTGAGACTGGGTTAGTTTTCTCCCAGACAAAAGTGCTATAACTATCGCATTGAAACTAACTTTAAAAAAATGTTTATTTCACAATAAAAGAATTTTTTTAAAAAATGGCCTGTCGTGGCTGATGCTGTGAATTTTCTTAAACATTGCTCAAAGGTTCACAAACCCCAAACAAGCAGCATGTGGCATTAGTGAGCCCCATATTTCTTGCTGGGCAGCCCCAAGCCAGACACAAGTGGTTGCCCCCCTCGTTTCACAGGTTGGTCTTTCCCATACACCTTCAAGCCCAGCACAGGTGGTGGCAATCTGTGGATTGCTTTGTGTGCTTGGCAGGGCATAGGCTGTGGCTGAACTAGGCCTGCAGCAGGGCCCTGAAGCCAGCACAGGCAGTGGCCAGCTTCTGACCAAACCGAAGCACTGCCCAGATGCTTCCAAGGGTGACACACCCAAAGGGCAGACTGGGCAGGCACCAGAGCCCTGCTGAAGTGATTCCGCTTTGTAGAGTCAGCCCCTTACCATAGCTTCTCCACTATAGTCACAGCTATAAGCAATCAACCTGTGATTCAATCCTTCCCATTAAAATGTGCAAACTTCAACCAAGGCTCAACTACAACAGGGAGGCACACACAACCCACGCAAGATGAGCAAGCATTTCTAATACATTTTAACATGGTAAAAATATAGTCTTGGGGACGTAAAGTATAGCATAAGGAATATAGTCAATAATATTGTAATAATTATGTATGGTGCATGTGTACTAGACTTACTGGGGTGATCACTTTGTAAGTTATATTAATGTCTAACTACTATGTTGTACAACCTGAAACTAATATTGTATATGAACTGTAATTGGAAAAAATAAAACAATTATTAAAAAATAAAAACTGTAATTTTAATCCCAAAAAAAGGTCACTCTTGTGAGAATGGCTTAGCTGCTGACCCAGTACTGCTGCAGGAATAAGTCATCATTTTCTTCAGTCTTTGCCTCAACCCACCCAAGAGTCAAGCATACTACAAGAGAGCAACTCAATGAGTGAGTGCTCTTCACCAACCCCTTGGTGGGTCAGAATGGTGATAGGAAGGAATCTGGCAAAAAATAAATAAAAAGTCTCCCAAATCCCCCTTGACTTCTGTAGTAAAAGTGCACACATCTGGATTTTTTGCGCTGCCAAGACAGCTCTCATAATAGAAAAG
Organism: Aselliscus stoliczkanus; assembly: GCA_033961575.1. NCBI lineage: Eukaryota > Metazoa > Chordata > Mammalia > Chiroptera > Hipposideridae > Aselliscus > Aselliscus stoliczkanus. Next base: position 185,425,069 of record CM066728.1, read on the forward strand.
AAATAACTTCTCACAAAGAAACTGGGGAAACATGCTGAGTAATCAAAAATATATGTTGCTACTCATGTAATATGAACCACTTAGGTTAATATGAGGAAAATGAATTCATACTAGACTTATAGATAAGCTATTTATCTTTCCCAACTGTGAATAGAATGACTTTTGGAAACGGTTAGACTGCCTAAACTCTGATTTTGTTGTTTCATTTTGAGTTGTATGCTTGACCAAAATCGGTGGGTGGTACAGGAATCTTGGCTTGAGACCTAAGCGGGTTCCCCTCAGAAACAGACACTGCTAGGCAGGCACACTAATGAGCCCCATGGAGTATAATCCATCCTAAAGGAAGAGTCAAGAGACACACAGACAATAGGCCAGAAATGTAGGTGAGAGGCAATTTTGAGTAATGCACAATATCTATCACTAAAGTTATGCTCCAGGCCAGCTCAGCCCCTATGGTCTCAGTAGTGGATCTTAGTAGAGAAAGCTGAAATAAGGTACACAAAAGTAAAGGAGGAGCTTCTGGCTAAGATAGCATTATAAGTTTACAGTTTCAGCCTCCCCCTACCCACCATGCTTTGCTCTAAACAAATAGCAACGATGACAATTTTTAAAAGAAAATCTAAAACACATAGCCATATCTTAGCAGACAAGAAAGTAAACTAGAACGAAGCCATAAGCGAGGCTGAAGGTGTAGGCCCTCTGGGCTCAGCGGCTGATAGGAGTTGTAATAAAACCCCCTCTTCTCCACATACCACAAGGGGCCTAAGCTGCTCTCTGCTTGAAATCAGCAGCTGTAGTGAGACTCTCTCCTGTCATAACAACTAGCTAACAAAGTTTAGCTGAGCTACTACACATAGCTGGGCTATGTGCTCTCTTAACACGGCTGCATAATCAAGAAGGGGAGAGGAACTTTAGGCAATACAGCCTGTCACTCATAATCAGAGCAGGCCACCTCCTGGAACAGCAAGAGTGTGATGAGAATTAACAGAGCAGGTTTGAGGCTCCCAACTTAAGAAGGGCCAACATGTGAGGTTGGCCCTTGGCTGGCATTTGGGAATTTGGCATCCACATCATTCCCTAACTGATAAGGAAGGCTCCCTGTATCTAGACCATTTGTACAATGTGATTCATGGTTAACATCTGCTTTCCTTCTTGGAGTCTGGGATTTTGGTACAAAGGTGCTAAGCAGAAGATGCCTATGTGATCAGCACCCAACAAAAGCCTTGAAATCTGATTTTTTAATAGAATCTCTTAAGCAGAAATATTGTACACATATCTCTACATTTTTTAATTTTTTTTGCTGCTGAAAAACACACGTTTGGTATGTCTCCTTATGGGAGGGAAAGAGTACAAGGATGTCTATGCATAGATTTCTCCAGAATCCACTTGTGTCTTTTTCCCTTGATGATCCTGTCGTATATACCCTTTCACTCTAAGAAGCCTTAGTCATGAATCTATGTACTGAGTTCCATGAGTGCTTTTAAAGATTCTCTAAATGTGTGTATCCTTGAAGATCCCCAAAGCAGTGCTGGCATGGGACTCACTACAACTCTAACTCACTGAAATATAGCCACAGTATTAAAAGAAGAGCAGGGAATGCTGAAATCCTTGTGTCTGGGGAGTTATGGAGTTACTTGGAGTACAAAAGAGCAGCAGAAGTGCCGTCTGTTGCTATAGGATTTGGACATAAAGGCCAAGAGATTTGCCTCATTGATCCCCTGGCTTCTTTTAGCCATGACAGCTAAAATGAAGAAAAAGGAGAAGCCCAGGTGATGCCTTTGCTTTTTGTGCTCTCCACCTGGTAGAAGGAAAAAGGAATCAAATATTTCTAAAGGTGGGCTTTGAATGAGCTAGAGACAATAAAAATTAGCTGCGGAGTTGCTCTCTCCTTCAGGCAGAAGAAAAAAGGGGGGACCATTCAAGCCTTTTCGGTAGTCTAGCTATGGCATTCAAGCTGGGATTTCCCAGTAGCTATAATTTTAACCCTGCAAATGCTGAATTCACTGCTAGGGCTTGGAACAAAGCTTGCAATGAAAAAAATAATTTTTTCAAATGGCTTTGCATATTGTGGCTATTTCATCTATACTTGATTGAGATTTATTCTAAATCAGTATATACTTTGTCAACAAAAGAAATTCCAAACCTAAAGAAAGATTTAAAGAGTTGGGGCCAGAGCACAAGACCAGACCTGAAAGCAAAATCTTAAAAGGATTGAGAAAACACTCAGAGGAATAGCAGTTTTGCAGTTCATTTTTTACATTACAATCAAAGGAGAAGATGTAAGGAAGGTTACATGAAATCCACTACATAAGCCAGAGGAAGTAAAGCAGGGAAATCTCTAGAATCTCTAGGGTTGGATAAAAAGTAAAATGGAGAGATACATATTTCCTTTACATTGGCAGTACAGGATAGTTAATATTTAACATACATAGTTTACAGAGGCATGCAGGTAAAAGATAACAATGAGGAATATTGGGGTCATCTCGCCAGATGTTTATCTCTGGAGACCTGGAGAAGAGAGCATACTGACATTTTAACTATGTTGTCCCAGATGCATGAAAACAATAGATAGAACTTGCTCATGATAAAAATTAATCTAGCATATAGGCCTTAGGATGTGACTTCCCATTACAACCTGTTCAGTTAGGAATTTTTATGATCAGAACATCCTTTGTGGTTCCTTTCAGCTATTGGCTTGTCAGGCCTGCCAAAGAGTTCCCTGAGCTCATCAGGTCCATCAGGCAGCCCCCTTTTTATTCACAGCTTATAATTGCATAAATTATAGGGATCAATTATAGAGAGGGATCATCACATCACAACCAGGTAAAGCTTCAAAGAAAAAAAAAAATGTTAGTGGTACACAGTTCCCTTGTTTTTTGTCATAAGTGGGTGAATTAAAATTTAAACTGAGTATTGAAAACAGAACAAATTTCCATAACTGATGAGTTTTGCTACGATTTTTACGTATTGGAGCCTCTTTGAAAGGGGAGACAACATGAAAATAGAGGCAACCTCCAGATGGAAATATTCTCTCATGTTAGTTTTAAAAAACAGTTTTTACTTTCCTAATGAGCTCTTGTTGAAATCAAACACCTGACTTTTAAAGGCTGATGATTTTTCCTGTCTAACGTGAATATTTTAGAGTGGGTCAATTTCAACTCTCAGAGAAGGTAAAAAGGCCTTAGGAAAGCCTTGTACATGGGCTTTGATCACAGCTGCCTAGCCCTGCAGTGTTTTGAGTTCGCAACTGCAGAAGAAAATTGGTTGCTGGTATTTTTGGAATCCTGGATTCAAGATCCTAAGTGCCTGTACCTGACTCAAAGCTGAAATCTTACACTGTCTGCTATGGGCCATTTTAGCCTTAGTACTAGCTGCACTGAACTGAAATCAGATGAGATTTTGCCACTCAATGAATATGACTCAGACTCTGGGACAGCCCTCAGTGGGGCTATAAACTGTAAAATCATTGTGGATGCTGGCTGGCCTGTCTGAGTTACATACAGATGTTCATGGAAAGGGATTTGTGGTCTCACAGGACCATCTGAACTTGAGCTGACTGGCTCTATACTGATAATACAGAGATTAATTGCATTCATAACTTGTGATTCCTGCCAAAAGCTACAAGTTGAGGAAGGCACATCACTTGAGGAAGCAATCAAGCTTTCTAGGACAGACCTACATGGTTAATAGGATTTGTTTTAACTAGCTAAATTCAGGACTCTGGAAGGCCATGACTGAAGTCAATACTGCAGGTTGGTCCCTGCATCACAGGGTCCTAATGATAATAATTTTGCTGTAAAGATGCCTTGGTTAAGGGTGAAGGGGGTAGACTGTACAGAAAAGAGCTAATATAGCAGATCTGAGGTTATTATCTTTGAAGGGTCTCGCATGCAAGGTTGGCCCTGAGCTGGCATGTGGGAACTTGGCATTGAAACCATTCTTTTACGGATAAGGGAGTTTCACTGTGCCTAGAATGTTCATGCAAACATTAACATTTATAGTCAACACCTGTTTTTCTTTTAGAAATCTGGAATTAGGCTTTATGCTAGGCAGAGGATGGTTTTGTGATCGGACCCCAATGAAAACCTTGGGCACTATAGTAGGTTGAATAGCGGCTCCCAAAAAATTCATGTCCAAGTCCTAAACCCCAGAGCCTGTATATGTGATTTATTTGGGGGACAAAAGGTGTCTTTGCAGACGGAATTAAGTTAAACACCATGAGATGAGATATTTTAGATTAAAGGTGGGCCTTTAATCCAATGGCAGGTGTTAGTATAGGAGAAAGGCATTGAGATTTCAAACAAAGAGACAGAAATAGGCCGTGTGGAGGTGAATACAGAGATTGGTGTGATGTGTCTATAAGACGAGGAACACTACGGTTTGCTGGCAGCCACCAGAAGCTAAGAGAGAGGTATGGAATGGCTTCTCCTTCAGAGCCTCCAAAGAGAACCAACCCTGTCAACACCTTGATTTCAGATTTCTGGCCTTCACAACTGTGAGAGAATACATTTCTGTTGTTTGAAGCCATTAAGTTACAGTAACTTGTTATAGCAGCCTTAGGAAATACAGGCACTGAGTCTGAAGTGGGCTTCCCTGGACACAAATATTACAGACATCTTTCTGCATTTTTTACCACTAGAGGAAGAAACATGCTAGGTGTGTCTCTTCATGGAAGAGCAGGGATATCAGAAAGTTGGTGCATACATTTCTTCAGACTCCTCCCATGTCTTTGTCGCCTGCTGATCCTGACATGTATCCCTTGGTTACAATAAACCTTCGCTCTGATTACAACTATGTACTGAGTCCCACGAAACTTTCTAGCAAATCACTGTATTTGTGAGTGGGTATTGAGGATCTCCCCCTCAAAAAAAGACTGTAATATATACAATATGTTTATATGTTACATATATCATAAAATCCATATCTTCCAACCCAGCAAAGAAAACCGAACAGGAAATAGAGAAATTATTATTAATCCAAACAAAGCATAAAAATAGAATAAAATAATCAATAAAAAGATTGACTTGAAAGACTATAAGAAAACAATAAAAAACAACTCAAAATGTATCAATAAAATAAAATATAAATAAAAACAAATTCATTAACCAGTTAAAAACACAGATCATTGAATTTTATTTTTTAAAAACAAATGAGATGAGAAATAATATTAGAAAAAATAGAATTTAAAAAGAAAACTTATTAATATGTATCAAGCAAGACATTACATAATAATCAAAACTTTGTAAAGAAGATAGCAAATCATGAAATAATATACCTAATAATATACCTCTTTATAGAATAAATGACAAAATTACAAGACAATAGCAAATTGATCATAACAGAAGCTTTTAATGTATGCACTACAAAAACTGATATAATATGTAGAACTGATGATATATCATGTAGAACTTTTTAAAAAATATATTTAACAAGCTTGTTCTAAGAGTGATACACAGAACTCTACACCCAACATTTAAAGATAATGCATTCATTTCTAGCACACATAAAAATTCACTATGTACTACTTCATAAGGAAATTTTTAATAAAGGTTAAGGAATCAATATCTTACTACATTCTCTGCCCACAGCACAATTTCTAAAGTTATTTTTTAAAATAACTAAATCTATGCTTGGGAATTTAAAAGCATACTTCTAAACAACTTATAGGTAAAGATTGCAATTCCCAAACATAAAATTAAAAGAGGAGCCTGCCGAGTGGCTCAGTTGATTAAGAGTTAGTTCAAGAGAGCGAGCTCTGAGTAACAGGACTGCCGGTTCGATTCCCACATGAGCCAGTGACACTGCGCCCGAGCTAAGCTGCCACTGAGCTGCCAACAGGTGGCAGGATGGTTCAGCTGGTGAGAGCATGTGTTCCTAACAAGACTGCCTGTTCCATGGTGGGCTATGCCCACCCACAACTAAGACTGAACTTGGCACCTTGAGCTGAGCTGCAGCCCAGGTTGCTCAGTGGTTAGAACATGTGCTCTTAACAACAAGGCTGCTGGTTCTACTCCCGCATGGGGATGGTATCTATGCCCACCTGCAACTAAGATTATAATACAGCACCTTGAGCTTAGAGGCCACAAACTGCCAACTGGCAGCCAGATGGTGACTGACGCCCTCCATAACTAAGATTGAAGAATAACAACTTGGCTGGTCCCCTTCCCCAATTCCCCCACATTGTTCCCCTCCCCCAATTCCCCAATTAAAAATTAAATAATATAATTTAATTTAATGATAATGAAAGGACCATATATCAAGACTTGTATAATCAGGGGGAAATAATAGTTATAATTAAATTTATGGTCTTAAATTAATTGTTGACAAAATAAAAGATTAAAATTCAATTAACTAAATGTTCAATTCAACCAGCTAGAGAAGGAACAACAGGATAAGTCAAACAAAGCATTTGTGAAAATACGAATAAAATAGATCTGTAAGAGTGATCACAAAAAAAGAAAACAAGCAAAAAGGGTATATAAACAGTATAAATCAATAATATTCGGATCAAAAAGGGAACATAACTAAAGGCATAGTATAGCTTTTTAAAAGCACTCAGAGATACTACAAATGAGTTTATGGCAATAAATCTCTAAGAAAACATAAATTATAAAAATTGACTCAAGAAGAAACTGGAATGCTGAAAAAAACAACAGCCATTATAATGACTGAATCAAGAGTCAAAAATCACCCCTCCCTAAAAATAACAGGCTCAAATAGTTTTGCAGATGAATATGACCAAACTGTTATGTTCCAGATTATTCCTATCCCATACTATTTCAGAAAATAATAAAAGATGAAATGTTTCTCAGATTATTTTAGTAATCAATATAACCTTGAGACCAAACCAGATAAATATAAGTGTAAACAAAGTTTACTTATGAAAATAGACACAAAAATCTTAAATATTAACAAATCAGTGGTAACATGGGTTGCACTGTGTCCCCTCAAAAGATATGTTGAAGCTTTAACCCCAATGTCTCAGGATGTGACTTTATTTGGAAATAAGGGTGTCTGTAGATATAATTAGTTAAGGCGAGATTATACTGGAGTCGGGTAGGTACTTAATCTAATATGACTTGTATCTTTATAAAAAGATGATATGAAGACAGGAGGAGAAAAAGCCATGTGATGATGGAGATCGAGATTGAAGTTATGCAGCTGCAAGTCAAGGACTACCAAGGATGGCCAGTAATACCAGAAGGTAAGAGAAAGGAATGAAACACACACTCCCCTGGAGCCTTTGGAGAAAATATTGCCCTGCTGACACCTTTATTTCAGACTTCTAGCCTCCAAAGCTGTAAGACAATAAGTTGCTGCTATTTTAAGCTACCTGGTTTGTGGTACTTCTTATTACAGCAGTCCTAGGAAACTAATACAAACTGCAAAGTAGGAAAAGAAAGGATTTGATAAATCTGATTGATAGGAATACAGCACTGATGCATGTTATAGGATTTTTCTATTCTTTTATTTTGAGACAGTTTATAAGGTTTTTGTTGTTGTTGTTGTGTTTTTTGTGTTTTTTTGAGGGCAGTGTCACTGGCTCTCATATGTGGGACCCGAACCAGGGACACTGGCGTCCCAAGCCAGCGCTTAACCACTGCACCACTCGGCCGGCCCTGTTTGTTTTTAAAGTAAGCCCTCTAGGGGCCGGCAGAGTGGCGCGGTGGTTAAGCGCTGGCTTGGGAAGCCAGCGGCCACGGTTCGGATCCCACATATGAGGGCCAGTGACACTGCCCTCAGGGAAAAAAAAAAAAAAGGAGTTAAAGTAAGCCCTCTAGATATACACACAACAAGGAGAGCGCAAGGCAGCAGTGTGTGGAGAGCAGGCTGAAGAAGGATCCTTTTCCTCCTTGGGCTGACTACAGGAACTCAGAAAGGAAATATTAACCTGAGCTATGAGCCAAACCCATTATGTGTAGACTGAGAGGAGCAGATGAAGACTTATTTCCAAGGGATTCATGGCACAGGCAGGTACATCAGTTATCTATTACTACCGTAATGCTGCACAACATCTGCAAAATCCAGTGGTTTAAAACAATTAGCATTTATTTAATTATTTAAACAATTGAATTTATTGATTTAGCTCTGTGGATTGACTGAGCAGTTCTGCTGGTCAGTCAGACTTGGTTGATTTTATCTGGGCTCATCAAGCGATCTGCATTCTGGGATCTTGAGTGAACCCCCAGAATGGCCTCAGCTACAATGAATTTGGAATTGTTCTACATGGTTTCAATCCTCTGGAAACTAGCCTAAACATGTTCTCATGGCAAAGGCAGAGGAGCAAGAGAAGAAACAAAAATATTCAAGTGTTTTTGCAAGCCTTGTTGGTCAAAGCAAGACACATGGCCCACCCCAGAAGCAGAACGGAAGAGCCTCCAATGTTACAGGGCAAAGGGCAGGGAGGCCATTTAATGGGGTCATTAATGCAACCAATCTACCTCAACAGCTTCCAGGATATTAATATCAGACAACCAGAACAGGAAAGGGGAGAAACTAAACACATGTGGTAAGTTTAAAAAATTATCATCATAATCACTCAGAGATAACCTCAAGAGCTTCCTGAATGAGTTGGGAGAAATGTAGAAACAAGATTCCTGTAAAATGTGGGGAGTGACTGAGGGATGGGCAGATTCAGAGAAATACTGATCTTTATTATTGCAATCCTACTTTTGTCCTACTGGATGACTCTGGAAACACTAGTGACACTTCCACTAGTAAGGCCTACAAAAATGGAGGCGTAGAGGCCTTCCTTCTCTGTATTAGTAGCTCTCATGGTTACCCAGAAAAATGAAGTGTCTGCATCAATGCTTCCAGGTTATTGCTGATACACAGTCAGAGAAAAGGTTGACACACAATCACCTGATATTTTCAGTTCTTTACTTTTTGGCCACTACTGTGATTTGTCAGCCAAGTGTCTGAAAAACACAGCATTCAGAGAAAGCTGCCTGCAGGAAACTCCAATGAAAAGTCTGGCTGGCAATTCTTTTCTTTCTTTCTTTTTTAATGACAAAGTAATATCAAACTCAGAATGCTAACAAGCTTGTCTCTATGCCCTCAAGGGGATATGGATGACAATTATTATTTTCGTTAATGACAATATGCAGACATAAATTACTATGTCTTCCAAGAAATCCCTGTGAGAAATTTCTCCATCTAGAATGTCCCTCCTTTATAGGAAAAGAAACTTGGCTTCTTGCTCTCAGATCCACCACTTGACGAACTAGAATTTCAGATGACTGATACATTCTAACTGTGCAGCACCATCTAGAATTGATTCATTATAACGGGAGAAAGCTCCAGAACAATTTTAGTAATGCATTTCCCAGGGAACCATAGAAACGGAAATCTCAATGAATTACTTATTGAGAACAATTTACTCAGTGGCCTGCATTTGGTGTTTGGTGGGAATGATGCAGAGAGACAGAAACAATAAAAACCTGCTTTTATGGATAGCTTGGACTCCCATCTAGAGGTTGAGACTAGGTTAGATCCCACTCTTGTCCCTTTGTCCACACATATTCTATCTCTTAGAAGTGGCTGATTTATTCTGTACCATATTTATTCTGTACCACATGTATAAACTTCCTGGGAAAATATAGATGATCAACCTTTATTTTGTAAGCTAGACCTTCTCACTGTATCTCCTCTCTCTTAAATGCATAAAACACACTGATTTGCTTCCCTGGTGTCTCCCTTTTATACCTTCATGGACAAAAAGTGGCAAAAGCTACTGGCAACCAGCAATATTTATCAGGCGACTGATATGAGTCCTGCCTTCATTGATCAGTTGCGGCTACTTTAACTAAAGTTGTAGATAAATCTCTATGACGCCATTAATTTCTAGCTCCACCATGATAGCTAATCTGTTTCCTATTATATTACAGACTCTGGTGGACATGCATCCACTTTGAGCTATCCAAAAGGATTTAAAAATCTGCTTATTCATATAGGTTGACCTGCTTTGCAAACAGCATCAATAATATGAGATATTTTTTTGAGAATTAACTTACTAAAGCCCCCAATTCTTAAGCATACAGATCACTCAATTTTTTTTATATATGTGGATATGTATATATAGAACCACCCAGATCAAATAATATTTCAGCATCTAAGAAGACATCCTCATGCCCCTTCCCTATTAACATCCCCCAAGAGTACTTACTATTCTGACCTCTATCCCTGTAGATTATTTTTGCCTACTATGTTCCATATATTATCAGTGTCTCTCCTTAACATGCTCAATCTTTCTTCCATCTACTTAAGCATATGGAATATGGTTATAATAACTGTTTTTATCTCTTTGTCTACTAATTCTATCATCTGTGTCAGTTCCAGTTGATTGATTTTTCTCCTCATTATGGATTATATTTTCCTGCTTCTTTGCATACCTGATCAATTTTCATCAGATGCCAGATATTGTGAATTTTACCTTGTTGGGTGCTGGATATTTTTGCTTTCCTGTATGTAAGTATTGTTGAACTTCATTCTGGGACATGGCTAAGTTACTTGGAATCAATTTGATTATTTCGGGTCTTGCTGTTAAATTTTATTAGGTGGGACCACAGCAATGTCGAGTTCAGTGTTTTTTCCTGACTCTGAGTTCTGAGTTAGTACTCTACACAATGCCCTGTGAATTATGAGGTTTTATATCTTGGGTGGTGAGAACAGGAACCTTTCTGCTCCTGAATGAGCACCAGGGATTATTCCCACTAATCCTTTTCAGTGGTTCTTTTATTCAGGCACTGATTAGTACTCAGGTAAAAACTCAAAGCGGGTATTCTGCAAATCTATGGATTTCTTTCTCTGCCCAGCTCTCCCCTCCTGATTTTCAGCTGGAGAGCTCTAACCACCTTGACATCCTGGATTCTCAGCTCCATCTGCTCTCCCTGGGAGGCCTCTGGGCTTCCCTTGCATTCCGCATCCCAGTACTGCATGCTGGAAACTCTTCTGAAGGAGGATGGGCTTCACCTATGTTCTCTCCCATCCCTCAAAAATCACTGTCCTTTGTTACCTGCAGTTTAATGTTTTGAAAATTATTGTTTCATATATTTTGCCTGGATTTTAGACACTTCAGGCAGGAAAGTAAATCTATTCCTTGTTACTGCATCTTGGCAAAAAGTGGAAGCTCTTATTTTGTCTATTATTGAACTTCATAGACATGCAGTCACATTGTATGTTCTCTTTTGTGTCTGACTTCATTGGCGTAACATTATGTGTGATCCAGCCATGTTGTTGCAGGTATCAGTAGTTTGTTTATTGTCTGTTTTATCTTGTTTTGTCCTTTATTATTTCCACCAATAATATTCTAATATTGAAATCAATAATTACCCCCAAAGTCTTTTTAGAAGAATGATGTTAGTCATAGCCTTAGTGTTCATAAATCATGGATTTGATCCCTGAGTTTGGCATTTCTTAGCTATATGCCCATGAACGTGTCACTTAGCCTCCCCACAGTTATTGGCTCAAAATTAATGATTTGGTTCAAGTGCTTTATACACTATAAAAATGCTTTAAATATAAAGTGACTTTAATACATAAAATTAATGTTTCCAGATTTTTTTTACAAAAGAGCAAGAATTTGATATCTACCCTGTGCAAATAATTGCAATTCTTACAGAAAGCTTCACTAAGTGACAAATGGAAATAAGTCCTTTCCATATACATAGTACTAGAAAACTCTTTAAGGAAGATAATTATCACATGTTGTAGCCCAAATATTATTACTCAGTTATTACACTATTAAGAGACTTAACTTGCCCGAGGCGATCAACCAGGGTAAACAATAGTATGTTTGATTATAAATACCTTTTAAACTCAGAGGTATATTAAGTAGGCACCAGCAAAGTGGTTTTTGGTGATGACTGGGCTCCAAAGGACATCAAAAATACAGTTTAGGGCCGGCCGAGTGGTGCGGTGGTTAAGCGCTGGCTTGGGAAGCCAGAGGCCCCAGTTCGGGTCCTACACGAGGGCCAGTGACACTGCCCTCAAAAAAAAAAAAAAAAGTAGAATTTATGCATTTCCTTTTTGGATACAACTTTCGCTGTATTAATGAAGCGAGAAATTCCATTTATATAAAAGATGAATGTGTTTTGATAATACGGGTATAATGACATGGAGTTCAGTAAAGATAAATACACTGCGGGTATCTATTGTGCAAATATATATTCACTTTCTCTCTCTGATTTGAATTTTTCTTTTTTCTTAATTTAACTGCCTGAACATTAATTATTCCAATATCAGATAACATACTTCCATCAGTTTGAAGAAAATCTACCCCCCTATCAAACAAAGTGTTCTGAGAGAATTTCAGTTAATTCAATGTATTCTGTAAAAAAATAAAATAAAATAAACATACTATGTCTTAGATTTCTCTTGTCAGTGAGGAACCCTCAGGATTTTCAAAGGAAGTGGTCTTCCAAAAGATATATACTGCTCATCTACCACTGTCAGCACTTCTAACTGGCAGTCAGTGTGGGTGAACTATAGACTTTTTTTGTTTGTTTGTTTGAGAGTGGTGGTGAATTTGGTGCAATGGAGTTAGACTGCTTCTGCCACTTGTTAGCTAAGTGATATTGGGAAAGTTATTAAGCCTGTGAGTTTGTTTCACCATCTGTAACAGAATTTGCCTTAGACAATAACAAGATGATTAAAATTCTGCATATAAGGCTTTTGGTACAATGCCTGGCCCATGGAGCTCAACAATGGCGGTGATTGTTATCGTTAGGAAATTTGCTTGGAACCTCCATGGGTCCTCCTTTCAGAGCTGCTGCCCAACTACTGTGACCAACAAGGGGACCTCACTAACTCCCAGGTGGTTTTAGCTGTTCAACCACCAGTCTAACATATTCTGACTACTCACAATGACACTCTTCTTTCAGACAAAATATTCCTGCATATTGCTGTGTGGCTTCATCTGCATCCTACTTGCCTTGATTTGTTTAACTTCCTGAGCGATCTCTCACTGTAGTGATTAGGAGAGCAAATTCCAGAATCCAACTGCATGAGTTTAATCTACATGTATGTACCACTGAGCATCTGTGGGACTTGGGTAGGTTAGCTACTAAACCTTTGCAACCCTGTTTCCCCATCTGTAAAATGGGGATAAAATAAAAGTCCACATTAGATTACTGTGAAGACTGGGGCTTTTCAGGTAATAGGGACTTAGCACAAAGATGGCACTCAGTAAGCACTCATTAATATTATCTTCTATTAATAGATAAATAGTTAAGACCCTACATTATGAGCACAGACAGGTTTCTTTCCAGGTGGTCTATGACCTACTGATAACGGCAAATCCTCTCCTCCCAGGTAGTAGAAACAAACATTGATAGTAGAAACCAAGAGAAGGTGGCTTAAAGATTAGTTGCTCTTTGTTCATCTCTCCACTCAAAACATATTGTTCCTCTTAGTCCTATATAAAAAAACCATCATCTTCTACTTATAATGTCCTCTATCAGGCTTGTATAGATATTATATCTATATATAAAATAGGTGTACATATCAACATGTATATTGAAAGATCTACATGATGGTGGTGAGAAAATCGTAACATGTCACTTAGATGAACAGAGCCTGTCCCGGAATGGTAGCTGTCCCTATTAAAGGTTAACTACCTCAAACCTAAAACTTCAACCAGGAGCAATCCCAGGACCAGCCTACATCTGTAGAGGTACATAGATCATTGAGAAAATCTTCCTAGCTTCCAGCTTTGAAGAAAAATGGATTGGCTTGATAACATTAAACATCCAAATCAATTTAGAAAAAGTCCAGTACCTGACTGTGCTGAGGAACGTCTTTGGTATTTTAAAATTAGTGTTGTCAGAGGGTGATGAGGAACCTCTTCCGCTATCCTCTGGCCCTGTTTTTAGTATCTCATTAATCTTGGCGTTTATCCCCTAGATCCATTATTCTCTTCCAGAATAATCAGATGGACATCTTCAGTCTTGGTTTTAAAGAGATTCAGAGTGTCCTAAAGCGTGAATGTGATGTCCGATCCTCCTCCCCCGCCTTGACCCTGTGTGGTTCAAGCTTGAGGGGAGCAGGATTACAAGTATATCTTGGGAACAGATTTGCTTTCTCCTTTCCTGTTGCCCCCATTATGCTCTCTCCTTTTATGTAAATGGACATGTGGGTAAAGGATAGAAATCTCAGAGCCCAGAGTGGGAGGTGCCGCTCCTGTCTTTATTCTGACTCTGCCAGACAATTCTCACCTGCCCAAGGCTCCCTGCATCACCCAGGCTACTGCCTGCTGCGCCTCTGTCTCCATTCACGGCTCCACTGGACTTTGGGTTGGTTGCCAGCCCTGGGTCTGTGTAAACTGTCTTTTTTACTTGTCTTCGCCCTCTTACTACCACACACTCTCTCAACCTATCATCTAAGTTCAATTTAGAATCTTAAATTGAACCAGATTTCTGTTCTCTCCCTCAGTCAAATTATCATGTACCACATGGAGCTAAGTGGTGTGTGTGTTTGTTTTTTAAAGAATTCTCAAACCTTTAATAAAATAAGTTATGTGAATATTAGATTTGTTATTTGGGAGAGAAGTTGGCAAGGAAATAAGACAAGAGCAGGAATGATTGCTTCTGTAAAGATTGTTGAAACCATTATTTCCTGTTACGCCATAAAGATAGACAATAAGGGCATTTCTAAGGATTTCCTGGATGTGTAGGTGAAAGGTATGTGTTGTCTGAGACAAAGTAGGAAACAGGAGAATAGGGTATATGGGGGATATAAGGGAAATTAATTACCTAGTCACCTTAATTCCAATGTTTGTGAACCTGAATTGCCTGTTTGGGAAAGAAACCATTTGTTTGACCATTTTGCTGTGGGACACCCCTGGCAATTGAAATAAGTGACAGATTCACCACTTTGGAGTATAACTTGGGAAAATGTTCCAAATCCATAAAAACATTCATACCATCTCATCCAGTAACCCAACTCTAGGGAATGTAATCAAATGAAAGCAGCACTATATACAAAGATGTTTATTTTTTAATGTTTGTAATAGCAAAAGAAAAAGGGTAAAAAAAATGGCAAAAATGTGTTTTTTATGAAATCAATAAAATTATAGGGTCATGAGAAGCATTCATTAAAAGACAGAGGATGTTTGGGCCGGCTGAGTGGCGCGGTGGTTAAGTGCTGGCTTTAGAAGCCAGCGGCACCGGTTCGGGTCCCACATATGAGGGCCAGTGACACTGCCCTAAAAAAAAAAAAAAAAAAAAGACAGAGGATGTTTGATGCAATATTTCAAAACAACAAAATTCTATCCAAACTCTAAATATAACAACATAAGGATCATATCTACATATGATCAAATATCTGAAAAGACTATGGAAAATGAAAATGATAGCTGTCCATGAGTTATTTTTGCCTTTTTGTTCTTTTTATTATAATGTTAGAATAGAAAAAAATTAATATTGGGAGCATATGAAATCAATGCTGATTTATACATCTAGTTACCTGAGAAGGGTACTAAATGGGGATAATATCTCTGCCCTAGTCAATTTGTACCTCTTCTAACAAAAAAAGTTAGGACAACAAAATTTAGGTGGAAAAATGACAGATTTCTCTTCCCAAAAGGAAGTTACTTATCCCTAAAAGCAGTTATACAATGAAAGATATTAAAATGCGCCAATGGGAGAGTGCTCCTTTGGGAGGAGGGGGCAGGGAATGCAGTATTTTAGGAAGTAGGAAATAAGGACATTATACTTGTGAATTAACTCTGGAGTTCCAGAGAAGAACAACACTCTTGAGAAAGGGCCAGCCAGGAGTTGCTAGGACCAGAGTGGTCCATCCTCCTGAGGGCTGGGGCAGCTGCTGCTGCCTGGTTCAGTGACAGGGGAGTCCCCCTTCAGATGACTTGTTGAGTCCATCTCAATGTCAACCAAGTATCTGAGCACAGAGAACACACCACTAAAGACACAAGAGCACCTAGCCTTAAGGGGCCATCCCAGGATGCACTTGGTCCTAAACATATTGATATATTCAAATACGAGTTTGGATCATGAGGGATCAGAGAAGTTTTCCAATAGGGTGGGGAAGGCATAGAAAAACAGAGATGATCAGAGGTTGAGTTTTTCCTCCAAAGAAAACAGTGAAGAAAATCCACGATTGCAAACTTTGAAAAACATGTAAGAGAGCAAAAGAGAGCCACAGGATCTCTGCTGTCACAGACCTTCAGGTGGGGATCAAATTGAGGAAGCACAGAACTCCACTCTAACCTCTGAGCTCATCTCCCTAACCTAGTCTGTATCTGCAATCCATGCCTGTGAATACACAGAAGCAAGAGAGCATGGCTTTGCTAAGTGGCAATCAGGGGAGCAAAGGTGGCTAACTATATGCCCACAAATATCATTTCCCTGTGTTTAAAGAAGAAGAAACAGAGGCACAGAAAAAGAAATTGCTCTATGAGAAAGGAAACCACTTCTTACTAAAGGAGCAGGGCTCAACAGTTATCTGCCTCTGGCAGGGAACTAAGGACAATCTGACAGATGCCAGCAGCTTCTGATAAAGCTTATTAGCTAGCTAATGCTGGTTTCATTTTATTCTTTTTCATTTAGAGAGGAAACAGAAAAAGGGTTAATGTCCTTATGCAAAGTGCCAGATATAATGGGATTATGGAGATCTCTGTCCTCTTACAAAGAGACTGTTCATTGTAGTGCCACAGCACCTAGAAGCCTCCTAGTCCATGATGCGGGGAGGAAATAGGAGACAAGATGAGAATGTAGTGGGCAGGGGCTGAGGAGACCAAGAAGGTGGGGAACAAAGGAGAGCTGAAAAGGGCTACGCAGTGATAATGAAAACCAAGTAAGCCACTGCCACCCAGTGCCAGGGAGTGGAGATAAGAAACAAGCAGGCTCTAAATTCCCGGTGGACTCCAACTCTAGTGACAAACCTACATCCTTCCCTCAGAGAAATGGAAGAGTGGAGCCAGAGAAGCAGGGATCTATCCAGAGGATCCTTCTGGGTAATCAGGAGACAGCATCAGACTGATAGGTGGATAAGGTGTGACATTCAGTAACCCTTGATGTGCGGGAAATCCTAAATGGGAAAGCCTTTTATAAAAAAAAAAAAAGCACTAAAAAAAAAGCATTCAAAAATGTTTTGTTTTTTCACTCAATTCTCAGGGATCCTGAGGGGGAAAACATGCACCCCCAGCCAACACTCTCAGAGGTGATGAGAATTCAGAGCCAGGATCAAAAGGGGAAGTCTTAGGCTTCAGAAAGCTTTCCTTTCCTTCACAGGAGTCTTGTGGCTTGCCTTTAATCTGTCTCTTGAGAATGGGGCCTTCACATGCGATACATGCATTTGCAAATAAAGAAGAGGGAAATCTCAAACGGGTATAGAAGAGACTGTGGTAATTGACTTATGTTAAAGAGCCCATGGTAATTACCATCTGATTTCCCAGCATCAGTGTGCCCACCACAGATTTCTGGACTGACAATAAAGACTGTAAGCTATTAAATAAGAGGTAACCAGAGGAACCCCCTTAATAACCTAATAATGTGCCAAAGAGATCCAGGGCCAGGATTCACAGCTCTCTAATCACTCATGGGAGTGATCCTTTTAGCAGGGCTTTCAGGTCTCTGTTCTTCAGACTGTAGGACAGCCTTCCAGAGCTGTAGGGAAGGCAAGGCTCAGCTATGCAGGATGCTACTTTAGAATGTGTCAGGACAAAGGGCACCATCAAGGTCAAGAGCATGGTGAAGACAAGTAGAACATCTCCATCCAAGAGACCAATTCCTGGGAGAGTCTTCAGGAAGTTTCACTGCTATGTGCTTGAGCCAATAGAGAGCAGCCTAAGCAAGGTGTGCTCTGACATGGAGGGTGGCTCTTACAGCCTAGCCGTTCCAGTCACCATAACACCCCCATCAATATCCAATAGCCACACCAGTCACACCAGGATTGAAATATCTCCATTCAGACTATCCAGTAC